>OV121135.1:45222768-46422768 GCA_921294245.1 Brassicogethes aeneus
AATTTTGGATGAAAGCATATAGTAATAATTTTTTGTGTAAAACTTGAATAGTAACCTTAAACAAGCACGTATTTTAAATGCATACTTTATTTTCTAAAATTTTCTCAAAATGTAACAGGTGCGACATTTGAACATTTTATCGAGTATTGAAACTCTTCTGTATTTATTCTTAATGTTAGCTTCTTAGCATCACAATGTAAGAATATTTTAAGATTATAAATTACGTCGCAATTTAACTATTTGTCTTCAGATGTAGGTAGTTGTTATTTTGTTAAATAACACATCTGATTTTTTGTCAAGGTGGGTTAAGGATTCGTGGAAATACCCTATAGAAAATCAATTTAAAATGTTTTAAACATTTCCTAATTTTGATAAACGTAACAAGTAAACAAAATATTTGTTTTAGATTGAATAAAAAAAAATTAAATAGTGACCATTTTGTAATACTTAGTAATTTTTAACAGCATTTTGCCCCTTAAAATCTATCAATGTGAGGTCAGGTACTCAAGAAGATTAAGAATTTCGTACAGCACCACACACAAAACTGAAATGCATAACGAAACCGTGTTAAATTTGTTAAAATTCAATCATAAATATTTGCAGATAGAGTTATTATTATTATTAATTAATGGGAGGGTTAGCACATCGATTTGTCTTTTAGACATAGTTCTTGTTCGATTTATCGTATTCGAAGTTTCAGACGATTATTTCGCGAATCACGCGCCTCGTCCGCGAGTTAGGCGTCGAATAACCACTTTCGAGACTCTCCTCGTAGTTCAAGGACATGTGTTGCGGGGGCTTCTCGTCCTCCACCATTTGCTCAAGATACGGGTCTGGTAGGCCAGATACGTCGTGGTATGGAGAATCTGCAATAAAAGAAGTTTTTGTAAAGCTTTTCCTTATGTTGTAAGTCTATGGTGCTTTTACAGATTGAGTGAGGTTAGTGTTTCGCATTCTGGTTATACACCAAGGATGTTTTATAATAGTAGAAAAAATATAAAATTGTTAAACGCAATTTTATTTAAGTGTCTAGAAAAGTATAAACGAGTTTCATATTATACTTTTGCTACAACAAATCTTATTAATTAATTTAAATATTTGCATAGAGCGACATCTTTACAAAACTAAAGTAACCTGCGAACCGTTTTATCGGCTTTCAAAATGGCCTTTTATATAAAGATCAAAGTTTACCTCTTGAAATGGACCCGCAACCGTTTAAATAGGATGAAGAAGAAGTTATTAACAGTGCAAGTGAAGAGGACGTGTTATGGGTACTCTACCCGAAATTTTTTAATGCTTTATCGGCAAAGGTCAGTACAAACGTGCATATAAATTTATATGTTTAAATGTTAACATTTATATGTATAAATGTTAAAACTGTTAAATAATTTTGTATTTTTGTAATGAGAATTTTTATATTTACTATTATTTCATAAGAAGAGCAGTTTATTATGAGAAGTGTCCTTTGATAACTGTCAATTAACTTAAAGCTAACTTCAGTCCGCGATTAAAAACCTGGCTACAAATATATTCAAATATAGATGTGTGTTTGCTTTTTTACCACTATTGAGCTTTGGTGCTTTGAATATAAGCTTTCAAGTAGAGATAAAACGATTAGTTGTTTGGCCCAACTACGGATACCGAATTTCCGGCTAAATTGAAAGCCGTATAGCCAGATATCCGGCGGTGACGTCTTCTAAACACAGGTAGATTCGGGTGTAATCGTAGGGAAATTTGTCCTACCAATTTTTATATTAAATATAAATTTATATAAATTTTATGTGCTTTTCCCTCATTTTTACAATGTAATTGTAATTTTGAACCACCATTTTTTAAACTTATGTACTGTGCGATTTTTTTTTAATATTTTAATACGCAGGCATGCCGTTTCTGTTTTATCTTTCGTAACGTAAATTTTTGTTACCCTGTCCGCAGTTTGGAAATTTTTGAAAGTTTCTTCTACATTTTTTTATATTTATGGGTCATTATACTATTAAGGCTCTCTGTCATTGGTCAGTTGTCCCTAAAATTTCTTATTAAAGGACTATAATAATTATAGGACTAGAGTCATAAATAAAAACTTAAAATAACAAAAATTAATAGAAAATGTTTCAAATAAATATAAAAATATTTGTAATGTCTTAATGAAGGTTGAAATTTAAGTTAGCATCACACTCTATATAACCCCATGTCCCTATCATATTGCATAGTGAAAACTTGCATATATTTCATAGGTTTTGCATAGAACATAATTCTAAAATTAAAATGAAATAACAAATAAGTAACTCCTCAGTACTAATAAAGAATGTGATCAAAGGTCTGTGTTTAATTTTTTAAGCATGACCAAACCTTGTCCTTATATTTTATGTCTACTGGAGTTTAGCATTAGATATAAAAGAACTCTGTTACCCATTTAGTTTATAACTGTGGCACGAGATGGCGCCGCTGCAGGCAATGGTATCGCTATTGTTATTTTGCGCGTTGCAAACAAGCAGCGTGTGTTTATCTGGTTATCTTTCGTCACGGCATTTACTGGGTAAGTTTTTGCAGTATTTAATTTTTTTTCATGTAAAGTAAACCAATTTCTTTCTTTTTAACTAACGGAATGGTTTATGTGCATTAATTTTATCACTTAGAAAATAGATATTTTTATTGTAAAAATGTCTTCTTCGTCACATGCCTCTTTTGTCAGACTGCACTGCTATCGCTACGACATTAAAAATTAAAAATAAGAAACTCTTTAAGGAAAAATTTACTGCTGGGTCAGAATTTCTCAAACGGGCCACCTGAATTAGGTCAAAATTAGTTTTTGATTGTAGATACATTTTTTCGATAGTATTTTACATCACTAACACAAATCCTAAAGGATTTTGTAAAAAAAAAATTTCAATTGACATATTCATGATATTAAAAGTAAAAGTTTTTAGTATTTAAAAAATAAAAAAAAATCATTATGGCTAAACTAATTATCCGATTCCAACGATTTAACTAGCGTTGGAATCTTGTTTTGACATAGATTCTTTGTTATTTTTTTCAATTGTACAATTTTCATTTAGGTCGATTTTTTTTTGTTTTTTTTATAACAAATTCGGAAATAATTGGCTTCTGCGCCAGCTATCGACTCGAAAAAAAAAACACATATACTCCAATCATTTTTCGAAATTATGCTGCTGAGAAAAAAAATGGCCCGCAGGTTCCAGACCACCGTAAGACGTCGCGTCACAAGCGCGAACAGCGTACACGGTTCGGAGCGTGAGCTGACACCGCGCGCGGCCACAAAAGGACGAATAACTTTTTGTCAACCTGCGGGCCATTTTTTTTCTCAGCAGCATAATTTCGAGAAATGATTGGAGTATATGTGTTTTTTTTCTCGAGTCGATAGCTGGCGCAGAAGGCAATTATTTCCGAATTTGGTATAAAAAAAACAAAAAAAAATCGACCTAAATGAAAATAGGACAATTGAAAAAAATAACAAAGAATCTATGTCAAAACAAGATTCCAACGCTAGTTATATCGTTGGAATCGGATAATTAGTTCAGCCATAATGAATTTTTTTATTTTTTAATTATTAAAAACTTTGACTTTTACAAAATCCTTTAGGATTTGAGTTAGTGATGTAAAATACTATCAAAAAAATGTATCTACAAACAAAAACTAATTTTGACCTAATTCAGGTGGCCCGTTTGAGAAATTCTGACCCTGCTAATAGTAACATTAGAATTACCTTTAGTTTGCATAAATAATATTTACAAAGGATATAAAAATGTGAAATATTTATTTTGTAGAGGTAGATGGGGCTAAAATTATAATGACCCTTATGGAAATGTTAATTTAAAACTGCTGTGCGAATTCCTCCTATAATTTTTTTTTTAATTTTTGCTACAGCTCGAATTTTGATCGAATATTCTAATTAGAGATGCGACTTGAAAAAAAACGGTCCGTTTTTTTTGTTTTTTTTTCATTGTTTTTTTTCAAATGGTTTTTTTTCACATTTTAGGTTTTTTTCAAGATTAGTCCCATTTGCCTAATTTTTTATGTTTCCATGGACTAAAATTAGCCACTAAATCACAATTAGTAAATGTAAATACAGTCTCGCGCTATGCACGCGCCACAACCACCGATTTGACCAATAAGGGCCGCGCTTGTTTTGATTTGGTCCTAGAAAAAGTAACTACATACAATATTTTTTATCCAGCGCTTGATTTTTCAAAAAGCTACCAAAAGCACTTTTTTCATGATTTTTTTTTCAAAAAAAAAACAATAGCAAATTCTTGTAGAACATTTATTCATTGGTGGTCAGAACATTGGACCAAAAAATCGATTTTTTTTTATTACGGTATTAGAATTGAGCGTTGCACGTTTATCATCTAAAAATCTCAAAACTATAAACTTCAAGCTTCAAATTGCTTTTTTTACGGCTCCAATACGACCATTTTTAACAAAGACAGCTATCCGAAAAATCGCAAAAACTATTTTTTATCCTTTAATTTTTTGTATTAGTGTAGAAGTTTTACATTGCTATTGGTTATTAATGTGGAAACTACCAAATAATAAGAAATCAGATTTTTTAGTCTTGGACAAAATTTTCAATAATGATAAATGTAATATATTTTACATTTTACTCATAATTTTATTTTGAAAAATAACAAAAAAAAAATGTTTTTCTTCACATCTGAAAAAAACCGTTTTTTTACATCTCTAATTCTAATACGATACAGGAAAGTGCGCGCGCCGTTTCCGTTTTATTTTTTGTTCATCCCGTAGGCAAAAAAGTTTCGATCCAAAACTCCACATCTTATAACAAGTTTTCCTGTAGTTTAAATTAAAATGTTGGCTTACCGATATGTTGTTCGATACGCTTCTTGGGCTTGTGCACAGCCGCATAGGGGTCGCTGCAGTAGTCTTGTCTGGACGGATTGTTACTGTTGCGCATGTTATAATCGTCGCCATGGTTGCTCTGGGTAGTGATATGAGGATAGGGTGCGTAATCGTCGACTGCGCCGTAACCGCCATGCGTGATCGGATCGTAACCGTACGAATTCTGACGGTCGACGTTCATATGATGTGGCTGCAATTGGTTGTTAGAGTTCGTGGAAGCGGCCGCCATTTTCATTTGCCATAGAGAGTCTTGTGAGTTTACTGAACCTCCGTTGTTGGAGTTTGAGTAGCTGTTCTCTAGATAACCCATGTTTGCCCCTATAATAATAATTAAGTTTGTTAGAAATATAAAAATCAGAAACAGCATATACAAAACTTACAGTCTCCATTGTTGACATTCTGCCGTTGAGGCATATCCTGATTAGCTACATGATAACCATAACCATTTTGGGTAGCATATACAGTCTTCTGATCCTCCATGGCTAAAGCCAAATCTAAAGAATGTTCCAACGCCTTGTTGTCCATACCAGTCGATGGGTAATATGGTGGTGGCGCTTGATTTTGTTGAGGAACAATCGTTGGTCTAACTGAATCCATTTCGTAGTCTTTAGCTTGTTGAGATTTCTTTGATTGGTTGCGCTTGCATCTACAGAAGATCAAGAGAAGTCCAACGAAGAGTAAAAATACTATGCATGAAATTACTATGGCGATTAGAGTTGGTGTGGTTAAGGCTGACGCTTCACGTATATGAGCGTAACCAACTGAAAAAAATAATATGTTATGTATTATATAAATAAAAACAAGATCATTTCAACTTACATTCAGCTTCCACAAATTCCCCGCAGAGGTCATGATGTGTCCTTAAGCAAAGCTTAACCCTCAAACGTGGATTGTATTCATCATTAACACCAATAGGTTCATCAACTAAAGCTCTTCCAGAGGATCTTCTATTATTTTCATCCAAATTCTTCTCCTTGTATGTAGGTGTCAAACCAGATACTTGGAGTGGGAGGGTATCAATTACTTGCCACGCTGTTATTGGGTGGTTTTCGTTAGCAACTGATTCTACTATGGCAATCAATGGCAGACAAGTGGCTGGCACGTTAATGGCTAAAGTATGCGAGGCTCTGTTATAGGAGACACGTTGTGGTACTGGTATCCTGTCTACGCGAGTTGTTACTTTGATTTCCTGGGAATTTTCGCTGTTTCCTTTAGTGTTTAAAGCTTTAACCTGAAGAAACAACATGCTTTTAGAATATGAAACGAATATAAATAATGTTGAAACTTACCTTAAAGAGATAGCTTTGATGCTGCTCTAAATGCGAAACATTACATGGTACATTTTGTTGGCAATCGACCTCAGACCAATCCGTAGTTTTGGTCACCATTCCACAACCCTCAACAATAATATCATCATCACTTGAAATCTTCTTGTAGGATACAAAGTATTTGGTGTTGAAAATACCGCCGTTAAAACCGGGTTCCCATCCTAAAGTGACAAAGTTATGTCCTGTGTGTAACGAAACTAATTTTGTAGGCTTTTCTGGTGGTCCTTTAGGTTGCAACCTAATCTTGGTCTGTATATCACCAAGATTATTCACTATTTGGCAGTTGTATTCACCGTAGTCTGACTTTTTGATGTTTGATATTTTTAGAACGCTTGTGTAAATATCGTTTTCGTCTGCTTTAGTTTGAACTACATAGTGCCCTTCAGATGATGAGTGTAATGGGGATAAGTTAGTGCCAAAGAACCATTTAAATTCTGGTTTGGGGTAAGCTTGGACTCTACATACGACTTCAGCGATTTCGGAAATATCGTAAGCGACTTTGTTGTATTGATGTAAAACAATTGGTTCATCTATAATGAAGTTTACAATTAGATAATGTATTTGAATAAATTAATAATACTTACGTTCTATTTTCAAATGCATTGTGGATTCAGATCTTCTTACTTCATTTTCAAAAGAACAAGCGTATACACCTCTATCAGATGGTAATAATTCATTATTATTTGGGCGAGCATTTCCATGGAATTTCAATATACTTTGAACGGTTGTTGCGCCATTATTGCTTTCAGTGAACTCGGTTTTGACTTCGTACATATTAGCATCTGGCGTTAGTTCTTCGCCATCTTTCAGCCAACGTACCATGGGTCTCGGTTTTCCTTTTGCGTTACAAGCTACTGAGAATCCTTGATCTCCAACTCTCTTAGTCTCAGCGGGTTTCAACTTTAGTTTGATGCTGGGAGGAACGTGGACTTCCAAGTTGACCGACGCCATCTCCCCAGGTCCCAACTCGTTGGTGGCTTGACAATTGTAAACCCCCTCAGTACCCAAATTAGCGTTAGCTATCGTGTATTTTGTCCCAGTGGCGAGAATAGTGTTTTGTCCGTCTGAGCCAATTCTAAACCATCTGTATTGCGGTAGAGGCCAGCCTGGTGGCGTGGCCGTGCACGTCAAAGTAACCGCTGATCCTTCAGTTGCTATTGGTTTGTCGGGCATTATTCTGGCCTTACCGGGCTTGTGACGAATAAGTAGAGCTATTGAAACATTACCGATCTTTTCAGTTCTTCTAATAGGAACTGAACTGGGGCTTATAATATTAACGGCTCTACATATGTAAGTACCAGCGTTTTCTGCAGTAACATGGCTCAATCTCAACGTATCTCCAACTTGTCTGAAGTCTGGTTTACCATCCTTAACCCATTCAATTATCATAGGGCTTGGGTTTGATGAAACATTACACTTAATAAAGACACTCTCTCCCTCCTCAGCTTCTTTCGTTTTAGCTTCTAGAGTTACAATAGGGCCATATAAAACATCAAGTGCCATTTCCTTTTCGCCAACTTTGCCTAAACCGTTATCAGCACTACAAGAGTATTTCCCAGCGTCTTGTATACTAACGCGGTGAATAACGTGGTTCTCGGATCCGCTTATAAAACGTCCATTTCTTGTCCATCTAACGCTTGATACCTTTGGTTTTGAATCCACGGAACATTGCAAAGTCGCCATTGAATCTCTCTCAATACGCAGTGGGTTTTCAGGGCCTACTTCAACGCGTGGAAAGTCTGAAATTAATAACAATTATGCCGTTAGTATTTAAAAAACAGTTAATTATCTGTTTCATTCATTCCAATAATTAATAAATTCAGTTGACAAAACAAAATAACCGTTATAATTAATGCAAGAAATAAGATAATTTACTGCGAATATTAATCGGTTCACTTGATAATGCGTTGACCTATAAATAAAGGAAGCTATTAGACGTTTTTTAAGCCAACGCGTAATAAAATAAATTAAGGCAATAACATTTTATAGCTGAATTTAAATTCGAACTTAACTATATAAATTCGTAAATCCGCCTAATTAGAAATAGGCCTGCCAGCTTTATTTTCCTCATTTGAATCTGTGTACCTACAATTAGTTCCGAACGCGAAAGACGCGTGATGTAATTAGAGTGTAAAAATGATCTGGGTGTCACTATGCATTGCTATTTGTATTTGTAATTATCGGCGGCAATTAAATGCTCTATTTAGCCCATACCAATTACAAACAACTTTACGTTCGATAACAATGCATGCGGGCATGATTTAGGGAATATTGGAACAGGTTCAAATTAGGGTTTATTAGATTTTCGGATTTTTAATTGCAACAAAATGTTGCGTAGTTACACCCGATGGTTTTTCATTTACTGAATCGGGATGTTTTAGACCGATTTTATTTCTGTTTCATTATTAAAATTCACGATTTGGTTTGGGGCATTGTGGTTTGAAAATTTGGATTTAAATAGTCAAAATCCTCCAAATTCTACATATGTTTATGATTATGATAAAGGTTAAGTAATATAAAGAAGATATTCCCTAGCATAGAACTCTTTTAAAATGCCAAATAAAATAAAGTCATCATCAATCATATTTAGAAAACCCAAGGTTAAAATATTCAGATTAAATGTAAAAACATGGAAAAATGTTACTTACACAGGAAACAGTTGTTTTGTGAGTGTTAAAAAGCGACTTTTTCATGCGAGTGTTTAAGTTGCTCACGAGGCCGTTATGCTTAATTAAAAAGCTTTTCTCGCAAGTGAAACCCAATGTTTTTTCTACGACCCTTTTATTATTTATTATTTTCATATACAAAACAAAATGACCCAAAAACGTATTTGACAGCTGTTAAAATTACTTTCATCATATTCTTTTAATTATTAAGGTATAAGTTACTTAAAATCAATAAAATAAATTACCCAACAATTGACAAAAACACACAAATTTTAATAAAATCACGCAATTTCGAAAAAAAAGAGCTGTTGTGCGTCTGAATGTTAAACGATGCTTTAATTTTCTTTTCACACAGAAATGTCAGTTTACATTCGAGTTCTGCCTTGACAATGACAATGGCATTACGAAATGTGACTTTTAAATAGTGGTCGTAGAAAAAATTATTTAAATCTGACAATATCATTGGTCTGTTTGTTGCACCATCATCGAAATATACGCGAATTTGCTTGATTTATATGATAATTAAACTTTAGGATGTGTCCTATATATAATGGATAATTTGGATTTAGACGGTTAACAACCTACATTGTTACATATTTTATAAAGGTTAAGGTAAATAATGCAACTACATATCTCTATTTTAGGTCTTGTTTCCAAAGGGTTAAGGCTTAATTTTTATTAATTTGCTTTCTTATATTTTATTTTAAAATGTCAAACCAATTATAAACATAAAAATAATAATTGCAAAAAATTTATGCAATCTTATCGGTGTAGAATGCAGTTTTGAATAATAATTAATTTCGAGCAGCATATAATTACAAGTTGTTGATTTGGCTTCTGTACGAAGCTCAGCTAAAACGCTTTGTAAAAAATCAATTCCTCTCTGGAAAAACTGGTTTTGCCCGCATTTTTTTAAATTAAAATCGTTGTTGTCAACTTTATAATTAAAATACCAATCGGCGATTTGCGTAAAGCTGCAACGCGTAAACAAATAGTGCATATGGAAAAAATAAAAAATTGACTTCTGTCAGATCTATATATCCCCACTTTCTATTTTTAATAATAATTATTATTATAAGTGTATACACTTATACACTAGGGTGATTAAAAAAATCGAATATTTTGTTTTTTACTTTCGTCACTGAAAAATTGATCCTCATGCACCTCTAGAAAGTGTTCACCAAATTTGAGCTCTTAATATTAATAGAATGATCCTCCTTATCAAAATTTTCCAGTTTTTCTTTAGTCCCTTATAATAAAGATCATATTTTATTATTAATCAATCGTTTAATCAAATCTTTATACATATTTTTGTAAGAAATTAAATGCTCTACAAAAAAAGACTGATGTGTTTAAGCGATTACTCTAACCATTTAAAAGATATTCAAAATTAAAGTTAAAAGAATTTTTTTAATAATTTTGTAATTTATTGAAAAATAATTATTGTGAAATAAGTAAAGTTAAAATTCCTACGAAAATATGTCATACTTATTTGATAATAATTCAATGCAAAATTATTAAAAAAAAAGTTAAAAAAATTCTTCAAATTTTCATCTTGAATATCTAATAATAATAATAGTAATCGCGGAAACACATTAGAAAAAATTGAGAACTGTGATGAGGATCTTCCTATTAAAATTAAGAACCAATTTTTTAGTATCGAAAGTAAAAAAAATATTCGATTTTTTTAATCACCCTACTATACACATCCCAAGCAGCATTTTAAGTTTAAATAACTACAAATTTACTACTTAGTCAACTTTAAAGTATTTCTTACGGTTAACCAAAACGGTTTTATAACGGTATAGATACGAAAAATTACCAAATTTGGGGAATGGTTTATTTCGTTATTTTACCCACATAATAACCTTTTTGATCTACTAAGAGAATTACGTAATAAAAACAATATAAATACCACAAATTTACGTAAAAATAACGCTATAATTACTAACTGTTTGCTCTCTCTTTCTTAAACATTGATATTCGTAATTTCTTTGTTCTTTTAATTTATATTTTACAAAATGGTAGGAACTTAAGTAATTACAAAGTAATAAAGGCCACCCTAGGGTAAAATTAAAAAATATAACTTAAATTGTCAAAACCATTGATATTTTGCATTAAAACTCAAACGCACATTATTTTATTGATAAAAATAGGTACGATACGTCTTAAAAATTATATGCCCTCTAAATATTTTACGGTTTTAAGAAAAATTATTGCTTGGGTAAAAATTCAACAAAACCTAAAACTTACAAAATTTTATAAAATCTTTTAAAAATCATTTAGTTTTAATCATTTTTTTCATGAAAAAATATTATATAAATGTTTAGATAAGTAATGGATGCCATCTTAAAAAACTCATTATGGCGGCCTAAAAAAAATTCCCGCAAAGTTTTATTTTTCACTTTAAGCTTATTTTTCCTTGTTTAGTCAATATTATTAGTATTTCTTACCCACTAATAACCCTAAAAAATACCAGGCGAATAGGAATTATTTACGGTTATAAAGTGGTCTTAATATCGTAAAATTATGACTTATGAGTACAATTTACCAATAAGTAAAAATTCTGACGTTAAAATTACCGTTAAATTTTCCTTTAGGTGAAATACACTTATAAGTAATTTTCTTTCGTAAAAATTATGTCCCTCATAATACTTTAAAGTGTTGAAACTTAAGGGTTATTAAAATAGGTAAAAATAACATAAATAAAACTTATATTATAACTTTAAAAAAAGTTTTACTTCAAATTAAATTTTTAAGGTTAATTTAACAAAATATTTACTTAAATTAAGTAATATTGCCTCAAAGCTCTACGCTTTTACTTAAAATGCTGCTTGGGATATCGTTTAACAAATAAAATTGTGCTTTGAATGTTGTTTGCCATTCGGCTAAGAAGTCTGAAAAATATTTTTAGCCAAGAAGTTCTTAGCCCAATGACATAATAACTATTTAATTAAACTTAAAACTGTTTAACTTTTGATGGGCATCTTAGGCAAATTAGTGTTTTGGTATTTTTATTTCTTGATATATTATTCTTAGACAACTGCGATAAATCAGATTTTTTTATTTGTAAAGTTGGTAAAGTGCCATTTAAACTTCCTACAGACTGCTGATTAAGTCATAAACGTAAATACACAGCACAGAGGAAAAGATATATTCGCGAGCGCAAAAAACAAACAGTACAAATGTTTAGACGTCGGTTGGACAAAAACCGTCGGTTTTTGTGCGGAGTTCGGCGCTTTTTGCTTGCCGTGGAAAGATGAATCGACATCTGGCTCAAGAGTGTAAGTCATTGGCGTAGAAACGCCGCGTCAGCGAGGGAATAAAATACTTAAGCTGGTGGAGCAGCTTTGAAAGTCTAATGAGGAACATTTACTTTAGGGACGGTTAATAAATCCGGACAATAAGAGAAAGACTTTCGCCAAGTTGAAGGCAATGGAAATTTATTTAAAATGTTTATTTTTTGGTACGGCAATGGATGCAAAACGATACCGGATACACGTGTCTGTGTGGGTGTTTATATTTCGAAAACTCATATAACGTCTTTTCTTCGGCAGAGTGTTGAGCAAATATTCACCGGCAATTTTTCAAGCTTAAATTTATTTCCTTTGAGAATTTTTCTCGATTTTCTGAAAACAAGTAAGCAAACGATACGCAATTACACGCTACAAGACCTCCCAAATAAAACAAAATACGAATTTCGAAATTTCATTTCCAAATTTCACAAGGCACCTGATTAATTGAATAAGTTTCGGGAAAAACAAAAGCCGGAACAATAAAAAGAACATCAACTTTTTAGCTCTTGACAGACCTTTTCTTGTGTTTTATCCGGCCAGTCGTGAAAAATTATGTTTAAAACAATTTTCATTTGCCGGAGAGAAAAAAAACAATCTGGCCTCAGCATTCTAAATGGGAATTTCATTTCATTAAGTCATAATAACGGAAAGTTTTTAATTAACTTTTATTATACTTACAGTTGACGCTTAGTACGACTGTCGAGATCATTTTTTTGTCGTCTGGAAGAGCCCGATTCCAAACTTCACACCTAAATGTAGCCTCGTCGTCGTCTTTTGTCGGGGTTATACTGAGTGTTGCAGTCGTCGGTTGATCTCTGGACCCGCCGTTTTTCAAAGAAGCCTCCAGTGGGTACACAGATCCTGAAAACAAATAAATAAAGAAATTTAGTATTTTGCTTTTGCGCAAAAGCTTTTTTTGGCATCTGGAACTTTGTTATAGCAAGTTTTCTTATTTTATTTGGACTTGTATTACATTACATTTTCAGTTATTTTATTTAACTATACATGCAAAGTTCTCACACAGAGTGGCAGGAAGTCGGTTATTTTAAGTGAATATCGTTAGGAAATGAACGTTATAATTATTCTTCGTCTTGTATAAACTATTACACTAAAAGTGGCTTTACTTCTGACTCATTTAAATTCAATTGCTGTTTTATCAGTTTCTTTTTGGTTGCTCGCATCTGCCATGCCATGATTTTCATAATTTACATGATGGTTGTGATAAAAAGATGAAATTAATTATAATTACAGTTACATTTTCAATAAAAACTAAGATATTTACTTGATATTCCTGATATTTAAAAAACGAAACGTGATGAGTTTAAATTAAACTTTAATTGTAAACTAAATAAACCAAAACAAAGGAAAAAGTTTTTCCTTTTCGCGTATAACTTATAAAAGGTCGGCAAAATCGATTAAACAAATTTAACTTTGAAATCGTACTAAAATTAATAGTTTCCATAAACAAGGTACTTAAAAACTATCGCATGCTCTATTAAGCCCTATAGGAAAGAACAAAGTAAAACAAATTGGTAGAATGTTTTACACTTATTTCGCTGCACTTTTAACAGAAAAAACAAATATTGATAGTTCATTTACATATAGATTGGTATTTTGCATTTATATTTTCTGGGCATTAAAATTTTCGAATAATCCCACTTCTTTTATTTTTTTTAACAACTACAGAAAGTTTAAAACGTTAATCAAGAAATAAAAACCTCGTTTGCATTTTAGTCGTTTTATTTAAATTATATTTGTTACACAATTTGCAATTACATAATGCATTGTTTTACAAACTGTAAACAATTTAAAAATCTTGTTAGGAAATTGACACCAGCGATAAAAATATCAAAACATAACAAATACTTGCTGTGTAAGCAAACATAATTTTTCAAGTATGCCACTTTACTTGTAGAAGATTTAACTCGTCAACGAAATTTTAAAGTAAACAGGGTATTTATTTAAAAGCGTATTCCACCACAAAACATATGAAAAAGTTCCTGTAAAATAGGGTTGACAAGTGTCCTGAATTTAGGTTTTAAATCCTATTAAATTAAATATTATTAAAACATATTAATTAGGTTTTAAGTGGGTCATACGGGCTTGGGTTGGGTAGGTTGGTTTGACTTTAATGTAATTTACTGCCCGAGCGTTTTTAAAATACGCGCGCGCGAAATTGTGCTCATGCGCTAACCAAGCCCGCCTAGGCCACTTATAAAACCTTATTATAAGTTTTGTTTAATTTAATAGTTCAGATGGTAGAGCCCTCTCTTACGCTTTACTTTATTTATGCCTATTTTTGTTTAGCAAATTTTTTGAAGGGGTTTTTTACTTAAGTTTTTTCCAATATCTGCCTCCTGCATACTTTACTTAATTAGTTAGCTTCTGCTTACACCTAGATCTCCAGTAGTCCCCATATAACTATGCTTAAAAGGTCAGACAATTCTTTATCTATATGTCTTTATTATATATTATATCTGTATTTAATATTTCGCTTGGCATGCGAAAGGGGATCGATACCCGGTGTCTTCATAACTTTTTATTTTATTACTTTAATTTACATTTTAAAATAAAGTTATTTTTTTTTATCTGGACTGCGGCAACGTTGCAAATTTAGGGTTTTGGTTGGTAAATACAGTTGTCAAATTGGTCGCATTGATTAAAACAAACTAAGCTATAGCTTAGTTTGTTTTAATCAATGCGACTATAGTTATAAGTCTAATTGTGGTTATGTATAAATTATTGTAGGTTACATTGTGCAGTTGTCAAGTTGAGTTGTCGAAATTCGTAGTTAAAAATGCAATTAATTTGGCTTTGGTGGTGCTTGGATAAGTAAAATCATATAAAAAAGTAGTTAAATATAGGTTGCTTTACGGCCCAGAAGAAGAATTTATATAAAAGAAATTAAAATTTGTTTGTGAACGTAAATGTTGTCCAATGGTGAATAATGTGAAAATAATGTGTGATGTAATATTTATAAAACCAAATTCGTTACTTTTTTACTCCAAAAATGTTTATAAGGCGATGCACTTTTTCTTCCATTGTGGCATTTGGCATAATTTCATCAAAATGAAGTTTTGCCCTCAAAAGGGCTTTTTATTTATGATTGACAAGTTTTGTTGGCCATAAAAAGTTATGTAAAATATAAATAAAAATAAAAAAAATAAAAAATTATTAAATTATTTAATTAAATTATTTAGCAGAAGTACCATTTTTAAATACTAAAAATACTAAGTCAAACTGGCATAAGCCACCAACCTAACAAAAAAACCCGAACCAGATAAAAAAAATAATCTGTAAATAAACATTTAATTGAATTTAATTGCAATGTGGTAACACTGGGCTGATTAGCCCCTTCCACATAGAAATCGTTGGCTGACTAATGCCTCCTTGAACCCTGCCTATATATATTTTTATATAAAAGACCATATTTTTATGTTGCGTTTTTAAAACCTGGCAATAATTTAGTGGGGTTTAAAGTTTTTAAATATTTTTAAAATAAATAAAACACTTGTTCTGATTTTTAGGCAATTGTAAGGCATACATTATTTTTTTAACATTTTTTTATCCAACAGGCTTAATTACAGATATACACAGTGGAAAAAATACAAATAAACAGCCATACACATGTGGGATTCGATTCGAACCCACGACCTCTCGGCATGTAGTTTGCAGCGCTGACCACCAAGGGCAGTAAAATATATTAACGCGTCTTTTGAAGACAAAAAACAAAAAACTTTTTATTATCATAAAAATGTTTCTTTATCAGGACGGCATTTCATAATTTTGGTGGCATTGTTCGATAAAACGTTAAATAGTCGACATTATTAGAGCAACGAATTAATCTTCAAAGATTATCAGTGATTGATATTTCTATTAAGGCACGTTCATGCGTGTTATTAACTGCAAACTTTACAAATTTGTTAATAATACTGTTCATATTATATAATATTGACTTCAATTTAATTTTGATGAGAGATTACCTATTGTCAAATATTCACAGATCAGTGCACAAAGTGTTAGTTTAAGCCTGGTTTAGCTTTAATGAAAACTATGTACCAAGCTATTTTTTATTAATTAAATAAATAGGATTTTTTTAATTAAACACTTTCTATGCAACAATTTATTGTTTTAATAATTTGAAAACCACCTATATGTAAATAGGAATTTAATGTATGCAATAAAAAATCTGTTTTTTAAATTGACTGTTTGAATATTATGTATGAATATTAATGAGAGTATACAATTTCTCTTTTGGCAATTTATTTTCAATTAATAAACAAAACCTTTTAATTCGAAATTAAAACACCAATTTGGGTGGATTTACATAGAAAAAGCCCGGAATGACTTATACAGATTTATTTTACATATCGTGTAATCACAATATATTAAAAGACCACTTGAGCTCAATTTACTGTAATTTACAATTAGATCTTAATAATTGTATAAAAAGGCACACATCCGTTTTATGTTTACGTTTTTCATTGTGATTCTTTGTACCTTTTTAAGTTCTCACGGTTTCATACTAATAACAAACCATAAGAACAAAATAATGACACTGGAATATCCCCATAGAAAAAAACACTTTACATCACATTCCTTGCATATCAATAACATAGGTCTACAAGATTTTTTTAGATTTAACCTCGCTTTTTCCCAATTTATAATAAAGCTAACTTTAGCATGTGTCTAATAAAAAGGAGTGTCTAAGAAACGAGTTTCATACTATACGCTAAAGAAATATCGGGTTTTCGCAACGCGCGCGCTATCTGGTGGGCTTCGATAGCATTGCGTGAATTTAAGAATTGTCAACAATACATTTAAAGCACATTTTTAAATAATTATGTAGTTTTTTCTCAAAAGAGGGGAAGGCAGAAGTCTTACTCGACAAATTTTGTTCAGTTGAACAGCTAAATCGCGCACGTTATTTGTGTTTTACGTTGCAAGGAAAAAAATAAAAAACTTTTTTAGTACTTGATTTCGATTGCTTATTCCTTAATGATTAAGAAACTCAACTTTTAAATGCTTTACCTAATATAATTTATATTTAAGTTTAGACATTTTTAAGAAATTAGTAAAAAATAATTTTTGCACAAACATAACCTTAAAATCAACCATTTTTATATTTGAGTTCTCTAAAAAACGCCGACAACTGCATTTTAAACAACAAAATATACCTACGAATTCATGGCAATACAATATTATAATACATAATATAATGGTATTTTACCGTTGAGTGGAGACTTTAAAGAATTCTTAATCAACGCTTTTTGTAATGCTAAATGCTGTTTAAATTTAAACAACTTATTTGTTCGACGATTTTTACTGAATTGGTATGTTTACCCTTTTCACGTTAATCACTACTAAAATGTGTATTTATTGTATCTAATAGGTACAATTTATATTTGCAGAAACTGTATGCAATTTATTTCTTTATTCAGATTAACACTGTTTATTGGAAAACCGGTAAAAACTCAACCCAGAATTTCCTCTCGAAATACACCCAACAACACAACAAATCGAGCCACGGTTTTTTTTCCGATATTTTTTTAACATTTTCCGGTTTTATTCTCAAAAATACTCGTGTGTAACATAAGCGTTTTACAGCTGATTATTAAAAGCGGTACTTTTGTTACGATGATAACAGCCGAGTGGTGGCGCTACTAGCGATACTTCTTTAGCGTATACTTTATCTACGACAAACATAAACAAAATTTAAAGCCACTTTTATTTGTTAAAAATTTGACATCTGTCAACTGTCACCCGAATTGGACCTCATTTTTTCTCAATGCATAGATAAAATCATTAGTCGACTATGTTTTTCAAAATGTATGTTTACATATATACAGTTTATACGAGTAAACTGTAATCTAGGTAGCCTAATTTAAACAGATTGTTGGCTTGAAAATTTTGGTTTAGAAGACGAAGTCATCGATTATTTATTGGCTTAAAGCTAAAGCGGATTTCTTAATCCTTTCTCTCACGTCAATTTGTTGATGTCTTTACTAAAAGTGATTAATTTAACAAGATTTGTGTTTTGGAGCACAATAGATCCGTGGAAAATTAATGGCGAGAACCTAACGAGCAGAACATTTCGTATTATCGTTCAATTTAAATATGAAAACCGTTCTGCTAATAAGTAGTCAAAGTAATAAATTTTTATTGAAATAATTTATTATTCTATTTTTGCAGACATTTATTACTCAGAATAGGTACAGCTGAACAAATTCCCAATAAAATATTAGCTTACGCCGCGCGAAACGCTTTCAACGTATTGCATTTTAATTTACGACTACTTTTAAGTATTATTTCTGTTTGGAAGCAGCAGTTAGACAACGTATTTATTGATAATATTGTTTTACTACTATTAACTCTTTTCGGTCATAAAATCATTGTTTCAAATTAAATTTTACCTTTAAAAATGTTGGTGTTCGAAATGGTGTAACTTCTGAACGACTTGACCGATTAAAGCCAAATTCCCACGATATATTTGTTTCGTCGAGACAATGGTTCATAGCTATACTAGGATCCGATAGGTGGCGCTCTTGTCAATTTATTAACTGATATATTATGGAGGTTTGGACAGTACAGCATAAATAGCGATAGGTACCAACTTGCAAAAACAAAATTTACTTTGTCATTTTATTATGTTTATTTAAGAAAAAACAATTTTCTAAATAAAAATATAATTATTTTTTATTTTAATACAAAGGGCACTATATACATATACAGTGTGACCCATTAAATTTGTGACCCAACAAATTTTGTTTGCGACTCACCCCTGTAAAATCTTTATTTATTGTGAGATTTTAACCGGATTTGATTTAAAGTGTTACACTACAGTAGATCTTAATAAACTGTATTTTTGGAGCAAAAGACGCCATATATGGCGTAAAGTAAAAAAATGCACAATAATAACAACAAAATTTATTTTGTCAAGTTATCCATGAAAAAACATTGAAATAAAATTAAACTAATAGTAACATGGTACTATTACTATAAGTTTAAATTTATTTCAATGTTTATTTCATGGATAACTTGACAGAATAATTTTTTTTTAGATAATATGGTGCATTTTTTTACTTAAAATATTTCAATAAAATTTAGTAAAGGGTCGTTTTAAGGGGTGGTGAATCCAGTGCCGTGCTTAGATTTTGTTTAAAAAAATTGCTAATATGCATTCTTAAAAATTTACTCTTAAAAACTGCCTTGTAATTTGTACTTATAAATATTAGTACAAATTACTCTACTCTACTTATAACTAATATCGTGCCCGAGCCCTCCTAATAAATTAATCCCGGCGCATTCGCCATTTTTGGAACAAAAGGCTGTGAAGTTCCAACACGGAGGTTAGCAGCTAGGTAAAAATAAAAGTTTCGAATTATAAAAACGAAATAACCAAATAGAATTCAATTAAACAGTTTTTTAAATAAATGACATATAAAGGTTTAAAAATATGTTTAAGTCTACTTAAGGAAGTTACTGAACTAATTAATAAGCTTGACTTGGGTGCAAGGGTATAAAAAGGCAAATAAAAGTCTAATAGGCGTACCGAATCGTCTTCAATTAACCCGGTTGTCGCGAATAATCCTCTTTAACTGTACTGATTTGGAACAATTCCGTGAAATTTGCTTTAAAACGCTTTAATTGTCAGAGATACGGCTTGACACTGGAACTGGTAGACTAATTTAATACCGGCCCTAAGTCCTGTTGAACACAGGAAAGAAAATGTCGGATAATGAGTTTGACTCGTTACCTCTGCTCTCCGTTTTATGTTTTAGCTTGTATTTTTCCATCCATTTCGCTCGGCGAATAGGTTCCCTTCATTTTCCGGATGAAGATCCGCAACCACAGACAATGTTTTTACCTGAGTTTAGAATACAAAGGAAATACTTTCATGTAAATCAACAAACAGCTTGGTTATAAGTTTAATTTTTAATAGGCCCAATAAGCAGTTAAATCTCTTAAAACCAGACCGTAATGAACGTTTAGAAACGAAGTTGCCTACTATCTATTCACATTCACATATTAAAAATGTACTTACCATCTCTGTACCATTTGACCTGAGGATCGGGGGAACCCCCGAGACTGGAACATGTCAATTCCTGTCTTTTTCCTTCTGTCACAGTTACATGTGGACTGGGGGCTATTTGGGGTTCTTGCGGGGCTGTCAGTACAGTCAAAGTGTAACGTTGAACGTGGATGGTCTCTCCAGAACCGGCCACCTTGACTTTGCACTCAAACTTTCCATTATCTCGATCGTAGCTTGCGTTGGAGATCAGGAGATCATAGATGCCTTTTTCTGGTTGATAATTTAGTCTGAAAAAGTATAAAAATAGTTGAATATGTAATTTTAACTGGACAGCATTATTATACGAACAGCTAATGACAAATTATGTCTTAAACTACTAATTAGCCTCATGGAATGTTTCAAAGTTACGTGACATTTTGTTGTACATATTTTCTTCACCTAATAATTATAGTCGCGTTTAATTCTAAAAATGACTTTATAATTACGTTCCCAGCTAGTCGGTATAGGTTTTTGGTAAAAATGTACTACACGCTCGTTTTTCTTCGCCTAACATTTTAGACATTGTTCATTGAATATTTTGCCTGTGGCGTCGCCTGGTATGAGGAACACGTATTCGCTCATTCATCAGCCACAATACGGGACGTGATATGTTGCACTAAATTCTTACCACAAGACTATTTTTAATAAAAATCTCGACAGCGCTATAGCAAGCTTATAATATTAGTAAATAGTTAATAATTCCAAAAACATACCAATGCTCAATAGCCCGATAACGAAAATGGGAACGTAAACCTAAACGGTAATGGTGGAAGAGACCAAGCAAACACTGTTAATTGACAGCTTGGTCTTATTATTTAAATTAATTTAATACAGCTAAAAGGCCAAAAATGTTATGTCAAATGTAAAACAATAAATCACTAAAAACATTAGTGCAACACGAATTTAGCGTTTAAAACCCTTAGGCAAAAGTAAAAAGGCCATCAAGATAAACACGATAGAAATCCGGACGTTACAAAGCGTCGTTTTTATTTTTAATTGCGAAATCATAATCAACTTTAATGATTGTTTGCCAAGTTGCATCAAAACTATCCTTCCTGTCTTTAATTCCGCCCCACACGAATTGCAAAGGCAGTCGTCTATTTTTTTCAGGTAATGAGTTGACAAACTCGGCAAAAGAGTGCCGTTAAAATATTTATAGTTTTTTTCTTCGCTCGCTTTAGACTGAGAACAGTGGGAATGGAAGCTGTGGGCAAACAAAATTTTAATTAAAATTAATAAATTCGAATTTCCTAATGCGCATTTAAAAGAATTAGTCGCCTATAGTAAGGAGGAGAAGGGCCTCTAAGGCTTTTCGAAGATAATTGCCAATTTTTGAGACTCTGAGAAAGTTATAATGAGTTGTAGACTCAACAAACTTGCCTGTCTGTAATTATTTTCCCTGAAAATTTATTCTTCCTTAGTTTCGAATTACTAGTGAGAAAACTTAACAGTTTGTATTTAATACTCCTAATTATTGATACTTAAAACTTTTCCAGTGTTTCGTCCTTTATATTAATTTACTACGATTTTTTATTATTTATTTTATGATGCTTTTTAGTTAAGAATGCATTTTAGCTATTTTGGTTTGTAATCATTTAGTTATAGGTAATTCTAGCATTTAACATTTATCTTCTTTAACAACAGCCGCTTATTGTAAATATGTAAATTAAGGACGGCATGGCGAATCTATTTTGACATTAACTGTCAAACCAATGACTGTGATACCAACTATCTAAAGTAAAATTCGACCAAATTAAATTTGGTGTATAAAATTAATATTTTTATAGAATTTTTGCAAAATAGATAAAATAGCATAATGAACTCATGTCATAAGACCTTTTGTCGCGTGCGACAAAATTACGTCTTATGACATTCGTTCTTTAATATACTAGAAGACAATTCAAAATGGCAACAAAAATATCTTAAGTCATTAGTGTTTAAAAAATCGTTTATGTTTACTTACTTGTAATTGTTGTCGAGTGGTTCGCTGCCAATGGCAACGCTGTCATGGGTTTCTTTGATATGTTTGGTCCAATAAAAAAGCGTTTTCTCCGATTGCAAGGAAAATCTGCATTCCAAAGTGACATCTTCCTTTTCTCTTGTGTCTCGCGTGACGTCATCGGCTCTCACCATGACACCTGCAAAAAAAAAGAATTATTAGAGAATATTGTGATTTTAATTATTGAATTCAAATCATCAATGTTTACATAAAATTTTGAAATTATTAAAATTAAAATTCCGACGGCGTTTCCGTTTAAAAATTTAATCGAAACCCGCTCAAATTGAATTAAACACTGAATATAAATAAATTGAAATAAAAATGAAGGTTTTATTAATAATTGTGTTTTTGTTGGAAAAAATAAATCCAATTCAATCTAGATTTTTGTTCACCTATGTGAAACCAATTACAAAGCTTGTAAAATTTATTCATAAAAATACGCTTTTAATACCACTTTAAAACCATGTGGGTATATGACTTGAATGCAACTGAAAAATAATATTCATGTATGTTTATAATTTCGTGTTAATTTTTTTTAATTTAAAAATGCATGTTTTTTATGAGAATAATCTATATAGGTAGGTATGTAGTAAATATTTCTGGCTTGGAAAAATTGTTATGACTGGTAAATTTTATTGCGGCTGACATGTGCAGAAAAATTTCATTACGCGCAAATTGAACGTATTTTAGCCAAACTTTGCGAGTTATTACGCCATTTATCCAATAAAATCGGAGCTCCTAAAACGCTGACATTTTAATTTTATGCCCTATAATTTCCAGACAAAACACTACCTTGCAATCGATATATCTGTAATTCTAAAAATAACAATCAATTGAGGGAAGGACATCTAATGTTACGTTATAAAAGGTAAACGTTTTTATTATCTGCACACATAATAATAAAAATAATAAAATTACTTACTCGTTTAACACGTACTTACGCCCCTGCACACATAAATGGCGAATCGATAACAATTATGATATCTATAACCATGAATTTGCTTCCAACTATCACGCAACCAATTTTATAAATAATAATGAAGTTAAAGACAAGTTTATAAGGGTGCAAAAACTTGTGGAATTATATAAATTTTGAATTTAAGATATATTATCTTAGGGCGATAAATTCTGGGTCTTCATACTTTACACTATCTAGTTTTAAGACCACTCTAAAATTTGTAAAGTAAAAAAAGTATAAAAAACGTTTTAATAATAATAATTTTCTGATATCTGAGAACTGTGACATTTGCCAGGTACGACCATAAAGTTCAAAGAACAGATAACGCTAAAACGTTGTTGTCAAACTCGTTTTCAATGGATTTTTATTCCTTGTTTGAATTAATTTCGTTCTAGGAACACACTACGTTACATAACATCGTACATTTATCAACGCAACAAATTATGTTGTATACCGTATTTAATGGAACATCTCCTAATAAACATGTCAAATCGTCTTTGGCCAAATAAGTGTAATATAAATAAAAACAGGTGATTTATTTTTATCTAGTTGCTTTAATTTTTTTACCACGGGTCACGCGATGCGAGTATGCAATAAAATATCATCGTGTGTTCGGTTTTTTTTATCAAATATGTTCAGATATTCATCATATTATTCGTGAGGTCTTGTATCTTCTCAAATATTATATACGACGTTTTTGTACACGAAATTCACTTTTTTGGTCTGATGCCACACGAACATGCATATTTTATCAAGATGACATGGTTTATGGCTTTAATATTTTTTATTATATTTGTAATTTAGGGTCTCTCAAAACTACGCAGCCGAAAATGGTATAGTAAGTAAGTAAAAAGGTAAAATAAAACAAGCTAAAATCATAACAAGATAGAATGATAACAATAAAAAAATTACAAGATAAAATGACGACAAGAGTAAAGGATGCAGGTTAGAATAATGACAAGCTAAACTGATAACAAGCAAAAATGGTAAACAAGATAAAATTAAGACAAAATATAATTATAATAAGGTAAGATGATTACGAGCTAAAATAATGACATGCTAAAATGACAACAAGATAAAATGATGCTAGCTGGAATGTTGATAAGGTAAAATAATAGATAAAGATAAAAATGACAAGCTAAAATAATGAAAAAATAAAATGACGACAATCTAAAATGATACTAAGCTTAAATGATGCATGTTAGAATAATGACGAGCTATTTTAGCTAAAGTAAGGACATTCTTGAATTAGGCCATTTTAAATAATGGCAACATAGAATGACGCAAAGATAAAATGATGATAGCTAGAATGTTGATAAGGTAAAATATTAGAAAAGATAAAAATGACAAGCTAAAATAATGACAAAATAAAATGACGACAATCTAAAATGATACCAAGCTTAAATGATGACAAGATAAAATGATGCATGTTAGAATAATGACGAGCTATTTTAGCTAAAGTAAGGACATTCTTGAATTAGGCCATTCTAAATAATGGCAACATAGAATTACACAAAGGTAAAATGATGATAGCTAAAATGTTTATAAGGTAAAATAATAGATAAAGATAAAAATGATAAGCTAAAATAATGACAAAATAAAATGACGACAATCTAAAATGATACCAAGCTTAAATGATGACAAGATAAAATGATGCATGTTAGAATAATGACGAGCTATTTTAGCTAAAGTAAGGATATTCTTGAATTAGGCCATTTTAAATAATGGCAACATAGAATGACGCAAAGATAAAATGATGATAACTAGAATGTTGATAAGGTAAAATAATAGATAAAGATAAAAATGACAAGCTAAAATGATGACAAAATAAAATGACGACAATCTAAACAATAGAATGACAATATACAATGATGATAAGTTAGATGATATTAAGTTAAAATGACAGGATAAAATGATGCATGTTAGAATAATGACGAGCTATTTTAGCTAAAGTAAGGACATTCTTGAATTAGGCCATTTTAAATAATGGCAACATAGAATGACGCAAAGATAAAATGATGATAGCTAGAATGTTGATAAGGTAAAATAATAGATAAAGATAAGAATGACAAGCTTAAATGATGACAAGTTAAAATGACAAGAAAAAAATATGCATATTAGAATGATGACAATCTATTTCAGCTAGAGTAAGGACGTTCTTAAATTAGGGCATTTTAAATAATGGCAACATAGAATGACGACAATATAATATGATGACAATATAAAATAACAACAAGCTAAAATATAAACATTCCGAATAAGGACGAGCTAGGATAATAACAGTAAAATTATACAAGATAAATTGTGGGCAAACTCGATGACCAGCTAAAATGAAAACAGGCTTATATGACGACAAGATCAAATGAGGCGTACCTATATATGCAATTCACTTTTTGGTAAAATTTCTAGTTTTCGGCAATGTGCATTCTTTTTTATGTTGTTTAACTTTGCTCATTGCATTACTAGATAGCACTATATTTTTAGAAATGATGGGTAAATATTTTTTACATTATAATTTCAAGAATAGCTTAAATGATATCAAGATAGAAAACCTACAAGATAAAATAATGAAAAGCTAGAATAATAACAAGCTAAAATTGTGACATTCCAGATAAAAACAAGCTAGAATAGGAACAAGCTAAAATGACGAGATAAAATAACGACAATATAAAATGATGACAAGATAAATTAACTACAGCTAAAATGGGGAATTTCTAAATGAGGACAAAATAGAATAATAACAAAGTACAAGTCAATATGACCAACTTAATAATCATTTCTCACCCATGCCTGTAAAATGATGCCTTAAATTATTTTTATCAAATGTAATTTTTATATTGGCAAAGCCAGACGATGTCTAGAATAGTATATTAAAGTACAAGTTGCAGAAGGCCACATATTCTCGCACGAATTCGAAATTTGGCCTCGAGCGACGAAGGAGCGAGTGGACGAACGAATGAGTGCGAGAATAGCCTTCTGCAACGTGTGATTTATACTATTTTCTCGATTTTAACTTTTATTTAGGTTTTTTTAATTGTTTTGTGGTCGTTGTTAGTTAGGGGATTTTTCTCGCAAAATGTCAGTTGGCAACACAAAATGACAATATTTGTTATCCTGCACAAGTACAACCTGAACTGCACTTTTACACATTAAACTTAAAATTTTGCATTAAAATGCATTGTTGGAGCAAACTTTATATTACAAAACAATAATAAAGGCTTCATTTTCAATAAAAGTAATGAATTTGAGGTTATTAATCAGTTTGACATTTTGGGGGTACCAATACTTAAAAACTAAATGTTACCAAAAATCGTTTAAGAATGAGCTTCATTCTTCAACGATTTTGCGTGCGAGAATATGACATTCTTACATAAAAATCGAGAAAATTAATTTTGATCCTTGACGTATACTCCTTAAAAACATAATAGAGAGCACTTATCGCAAATTCGTGCCATAAATAAAATGCGATAGAACCATATATGATACAAGAACGTTTCGGTTAATATAAATAAGGTAAGTGGCAATAAGTGTTTAAAAAGCGCCACCTTCTACATGATAAATGTGATACGTTGGATACGTCAATCTGTAGCGAAAATTCAGAGAGTCTCGGAAGGAAAAAAAAGCCGCTTTACGGGCTTAAAAAAAGTTTTACTCTCTCAGACGGCGGCAGCATTTTTTCTTCACTGATGAGAGAATATGTCTAATAAATAAGAGCAGTTCGGATGAGGTTTCTTTACAAAGTTATATCTCATTTATTTCACTAGTAAAAAATAGTCGAATGATATTAAAAATGAGTTCAAAACAAACAAATGTAAAAAGTTGATGAAAGGAGCTGTGATTCATTTTTTTTGAGGCGTCAACAAAAAGAGGTAATTTTCCAGTTGGCTTCTGATTTAAAGGAAGAATGGAAGATGTTAACGGCTAGAGACTAGTCGAGCGTTAAGAAGAAATCGTGCTGCTTTTACTCTATATGAGATTAATTCGTGTTTTATTGGTCACGTGGTCGCGATTACGGACCTCGACACCGCAAACGCGTGCTAAAATGTTTTGTTGTTTTGTGAATGATGATCGTCTTCTTTAATGGGGTTCCTATACGATTGTATTAACATTGTATTAATGATGAAAGTGTAATAAGCATTTTGGGAAATGAAACAAAATTTTCCATGAAAACTTTTCGAATTCGGCCTGAATTTTAAGTGAGTTTATTTCGAGCGAAAATAAAATGTTTACAATGTTTTTTTATTATTATTTAAATTTGCATTATATTGGATAGTTGAAATAAAAACACATTTGAATTCGAATAAAACTCCCAAAGTAAAAATGCATTAATACCTCTGACAATAGTTTTATTGCTATTCGAAATGAAATTTGTTGAAACAAAACAAAAAAGTATTAATCCAATTTACGTAAATTGAATATGGTTTCGGGTCAGCTTTTATTATACAGTTTCAAATTACAAGAAAATTATTTTGTAAATTTATAAATTATATTATTTTAAACCATGTTTTTATTCAGTACATAAGGCTTTTAATGATTCAATAATACAATACATATAGGGGCGGCTGGTGGATTTTGGGTACACCGATATAGACATGGTACCCACACCAAATTTATATGAGTTTATAAAGCGCAGGCAGAATTTAAATTAAAGTTTTATATTTATATATTTTATACCATTTTAAATTTTTATTATTTCTTTTACCAAATTAAAAAATATATATAAACTGTAGTGAATTATAAATTGCACCACTTTAATTTAAATTATCTTAATTTGAGGGGACAGGAGTTACTAAAAAACGAACTTTTTTCGCAAACTTCAATTTATGCTAGCGCAGAACTTGTCTATATATTGTCATTATAAATTCATATAAATTTGGTGTGGTTTCAATGTCTAATAACTTGACAAGTTGTGGCTTTATGGCGCTTCATGGGCTGAAGTTAGTTAACAGTTGTCAAATGTCATACAATCGTTAAAGTGCCTTTCTAGTAAAATAATATTAAATTTCATATTTTATTATCTCAATACAAAAATACAAAAGTATTAAATAGTGATGCCAATATTTGAAAAGCTTATATGAACGTTTGTACTAAACTTTTGATTTCGCCGTGGTAGTGCAGTTATCTAGATTTAACTGATAAAGCATTAAAAATTTGCGTACAGTGCCCGTAAACATTCTCTTCTCTTTAACTGAGAAAAACTGCTTCTATATCTATTTTTAGTCTATTTTCAAGGGATAAATTTTTATTTACACTGAAAATTTGAAATTTTAATGTCGGTAGATTCCCAATTTAGAAATTCTAACGGGAATTCCAATAAATACAACTGTAGGGTTGCAACTTTTCATGAAAAGTTGAAATTTTTGAAAAGTTGGGTTTTATTTTTCGGAAAAGTTCGGAAAAGTTGGAAAAGATGGAAAAGTTGAGTTTTTTGTAATGTAAACCTATAAAACATAAATAATGCTTGTCAATGTATTAAAATAATTTATTTCTTATGTATTTATACATACGTAACAAAATAACAAAAAAAAATATCAAACAAAATAAAATGAACAGACAACATAATAACAACAAAAATAAACTAGGTTTGAGTTAAAAAAAATCATATTTTTTAAGTAAAAAGAATAGAAATTTATACACACCATAAAAAACACATACGAATTAAAAAATAATTACAAAAAAATATGAAGCAAAAATTATTAAATTTATTGTTGTTAACAATTATGGAAATTTACAAGTAAAAATTTAAAAAGAAAAAGAAAAGAAAACTTTCTTCTTTTCCACTTTTATATTTTCACTTGCAAATTTCCATAATTAAAAATAATAATATTTTTTTCATACTGTGTATAAATTTAAAATACGTTATAATAAAACAATCTTTATATAATAGAAAATGCTGTTAGCAGACACCATTTTTGATAAAGTTTGACAGAATGTTATTCAAAAAAACAATGCTTTTATCACGTTTTACTAAAAACACTTAAAATCTAGCGATTTATATAGAATTTTGACCAAATTATCTACCAAAAAAAATGTATGGTAGTGGAAACACTGGTTAGAAGTCAACTCATTGTTCATTGGCTCCCACCTAATAACTTTTCCAACTTTTCATAGGGGGTGCCGAACTTTTCCAACTTTTCCAACTTTTCGACCGAACTTTTCCTTGTTTGCAACACTATACAACTGTCAATTTTTGTGCCTTTAAAATTTCTCGTGTAAGAATTTTTAATACTTTGTGATAATATTTTGCAATTATATAAATAAAAAATTATCATTTTTTAAATTTATTTTAATATTTTAAGGTATCAATAATTGTTAAGTTTAATTAAAATAATAACGGGCAATGTTAATGGTGAAGATGTCGCTTTGTACAAATATTTAATTTAAATTATTTTTTAGATTATTTTAAGTATTTGTAGTAGAAAAAGTATACTATGCAACTCATTTATAAACTTTTCTAGGCACTTATTTAATTAGGCACTCGCTCGTGCCTAAATTATATTCGTAAAAAAATGGCGTTTATCAAACTTGATACATAATATACGATTACAATTGGTATTCATATGCTCACATAAATAATTGGTATTCATATGCTCACATAAATAATTAAGCCCTACCATAGCAATTACATTAAAATCCGACCGCAAATCATGGCGATAAACCATATCGCTCAGAATATCAAACATTAACATTCGTACGATCTGTCGCATTTACGTATTCAATACGTGTGATAGATCTTTAATCCATTGATATCACTTTTAAAATTAAAGGAGTTTAAAAGTTAAAAAATGTTACTTGTATGGAGGGTAAGGCATGATGGTAACAAAATATTTTTATAACGCAATTGACGAAAAACTATAAATAACATTTCATAATTCTATAGCTATATAGCTATAGCTCATAATTTCAGATATAAATCTAGAATACATATTTTCGAAGACAATATTTACAGTCAGTTTTTTATGTAGCTGGTTTAGAAAACTCCTTCTGGGGTAACCAAAGGCATTAGATTGGATTTAAATTGTTTAGTTTGAAACCGTGTGGTGTCTAGTTGCGATTGAGGGTCAACAACGGCGACGACACACCGGCGGGTCGCTTTTGTTTATTTAGTTTTAAACAAACTAATTGGGTATTGTGATCAGGCTTATACATGTAAATTACCTAAGCCGATCCGATGCCAGAATACTAATTTGTCATGTGAACCCATCCTATATGCAAAACGGGTAAACTGTAGGTGCATTAGACATTCAAAAACTTTGCGTAAAACACATGTACCTACTATCCAAATTACAGGTGACATTATCCAACCCTTATCGATTCGTGAAATTACCAACATTATATCAACGGCTTAAAGATCGGAGAACGTACACGTTTGGAATTTATAAGTAGACAAACTTATACAAGGAAAAAACTAGGTTAAAAAATAAAAAAAAAATGTAAAACTGGCATTTAACCTTGTCACCATGCTTTTATTTCAAATGTGCTCAACACTAGGCACCGACAGACAAACTGTTTCGGTTTTTAAACCTTATGAGTGCCGGGTAGCTATTTTGTACTTTACTTTAAAAAAAGTAAAATAAGGACGAAAGTTATTACTTTTGGCCAAAAATTGTCAAAAGGCTTCTGTAAAATGGGGTTAAAACAATGTTTAAAGCTCATAAAAAATATTTTTAGAATAATAAGTGAGGTCTTCAAGTGTTCCTCATCATTATGGTCAGCCGAAAATAGGTTTTTTAATGCCTAAAATAATGCGTAGTAGCCCCACTTACATGTAATTTAAACTTTGGGACGCCACAAGTAATTATAGGGCCCAATAGATTATGTCTACTAGCCAGGTAGACAAATTGGGCATAATTTGGTTTTATAATTTTTTTAATTTCCAATATTCATATTATCTAACTATATTACTTTAACTTAAGTTGACCGGCTTCCTCAAAAACTAGTAAAATAATAAAAAGATTATTCGTTTTAAAGCAACATTAATTTTTTGTCAATCGCCAAGCAAAAAAATATTGATTCTATAGCTTGGCGGTATTTTACGCTACTACAATTTACATATGCGCGATTTGTATATAATTAGATGCTCTTCAAAGTGAAATTTTTAATAAAAAATAGTATTTTTTGCTTTTTCCTGCATAACGGTTAAAAACAGGTAAAAAGTAAAGAAGATTTTTATAGAAAATTTAATTTCCTATAATCCTATTTATCCAACAAAATGCATACTTTAAAAGATATAGATCATTTAATAAATTTAACTGTCAAATTTCGATAAACTTAATTACCTTATCAATAGTTGACCGTAGAATTTATTAAATGCTCTGTATCTTCTAAACTATACATTTAATAGCCTTAATGCATAAAACTATTTTTGTAGAAAATTAAATTTCCTTTAAAAGTATTGTTTACTTTTTACCTCTACCTTTAACCGTTATGCTGTAAAATACCATGCGACTAATTAGTTTATTTAATATTTGACAGTAAAATTTATTAAATGCTTTATTTTATATCTTTTAAACTATGCATTTTATTTCATTAATGCAAAATACATTTTTTGTTAAAATTAAATTTTCTATAAAAGTTTTATTTATTTACCTGTAACTTTAACCGTTTTGCCGTAAAACAACATAGAACCAATCAGTTTATCAATATTTGACATTAAAATTTAGTAATAGAGATATAATAGAGTAACGAGATATAATGCAGGCGGAATGAGGTTTACGTCTCGAGTTGCCAGACGAGATACCTAAATCATCTGAGTGAATATATTATTGCGCATAGTCTCGAGTGTAATACTATACGTTATCTACTCCAATAACTAGATAATTTAATTATTTTCAAAATTAATAAATAAAATCTGACATCTGTCAAATATTTAACCTGACTTTTTACAAATTTTAAATGTTATTATAGTCGCCTTCTTCCAATTAATGAGTGTATAGAAAAGTTTATAAACGAGGTGCATACCATACTTTTTCTACGACAAATACTTATTATTATCTTAAAATGATTTAAATAAAAAAATTGTATAGAGCGCCATCTATGAAACAATAGGGGAATCTGTGTGTCACCGTCAAATGTCACATTTTTATATTTTATAAACACAGATTATAAAGGTTATAAATCGAAATGTATTTCTTGAAAATTGACCCTTTTTCACAGAGAAAGAAAGAAAATGTTTTATGAGGACTTTACAGTGGAGTCCGTGCCCGAATTTAAGTTATAGTTTACTGCCGGCGAAATTAAAAGGTCAGTACAATGTTCATATAAACTTTTCAAATATTGGCGTTGAGAAACTATTTAATACTTTTGTATTTTTGTATTGAGATAATAAAATAATGTTCACATTTAGTATTATTTTACAAGAAAGGCACTTTATTTTAACGATTGTATGACATTTGACAACTGTCAACTAACTTAAAACTAACTTCAGCCCGTGACTAAAAACCTGTTGCTAACTTCAGCCCGTGACTAAAGCGCCATAAAACCACAACTTGTCAATGTATATTTAAAAGGTCACTTAGTGATATAGAAACATGTACGATAAAGGGCGTTTTAAAGTTGGCAGTAGAAAAATACCTTTAAACTATACAATTTATTGCTTTATTTCTCTCTAAAAATTAATTAGTCAAAAATGACTAATTTAATAGTTATTAGTGGCGGCTTTTTCACTTGTACCATGGTTAACCATGGAATACCATGGTATCCCAAAATTTAACAGCCAATTCTTATGTAAAATTGCCCCCTGAATTCGAAAATGTCGTCATAAGTTAAAAAAGTAGAACAGTTTTTGAGATATAGTCAATTTTCCATTTGATATGGAATTAACTATATCTCAAAAATTGCTCCACTTTCATAATTTTTGATGGTATATTTGGATTTAGGGGAAAATTTTACATAAGAATTGGCTGTTAAATTGTGTGATACCATGGTACAAGTTAAAAAGCATGCTGCAGCCACTAATGACTATTAAATTAGTAATTTAAAGTGTCGCCAAGCAATAGAAAATTGAAAAAAAATCCTTAATTTCATATGTTATTTAAATGGAAAAACTTTAAAATTAAAATAAAAGTACTTAGGAGGGCATTTGTTTTGTTCCCTTCAAAAGAATCACCCTATTATAATGTGTATACATATGGGTATTTAAAGAGCTACAGATGAGATTTAAAAATAAAAATAAGAACGGCGGTTCTCAAAATATTAAAAAAAAAAACTTAAATTCTGTTAAAACAAAAAATCGTTATAACCTCTTGATTTTTTTCATATTTTTTTTCATATTATTTGAAAACCGCTCATTTTTTCCAATTTTCAAATGTCATTGCAATACTTTTAATTACGCAACTTTTCTGTAATTTAACCGACCTTATAGCTCTCAAATAAAAATAATACCAATACATAGGACACTGTATAACGCAAGAAAAAAATGTCTGAAATGTTATTTCGTGGTAGCACTAGACACAGCAAGTGCTCGCCCATTGTTCCCATTTCCCCATCAAAACACTTCACGTTAAATCAAGTAGCCATAATAACGTTTCGTGCTTGTTTCTCTTCTCTCCACGGCCAGACTTGACGTACCGGTTTTTTTCTATTCCTTATTCTTTTATTTTCTTTTAAAAGGCACCAATGCACAACGCGACGTCAGTTGGTCACAAACAGCAGGTGCTCGCTTGACCTCGGAAATCCGACAACGCAGCACGCACACGGCCACTTTTTACCGCCTTCAACGGCCGAGAAAACCGGTTGCCGGGAAGAAGAAGAGGGACGGGTTCGTTGCCTAACCGGCTGTTGTGGTCTCTCAAGTCTTGCGACGTTGTCGAATTGACACACAGCGGTTGGACATTTAAATTTTGACGTAATGAAGTATTAAATCCATTTTTAATACAAGTTTGTAATAAATAGATAATACTATAAAACTTAAATAAAACCTTAGGTTATATAAAATTACCACGAGCAATATATGAGGGCTCAGGGTTGATACATTACTTCCGCGGTGATTGTTTTTTAAATTAAATAAATGTTAATTGAATTTTATTATAAAAACCACTTAATTTACCAAAACAACGTAAAAAATATAAAACTTTGTTTAATGTAAGTAAAAGAAAGAAATTTAACCCTTAAGAAGTTATAAAGTGGTTTCCTAAATATTTCTGTTACCTTTAGTTATAAAACTTAGTTTTATAGTGTAACCAAACACAGGTAACGATAAACTTTATAAACTCATCAAATAAGGCTCTTTAGGGGTTATATAATAGTGATATAAGAAGTTATATAGTGCTTTCCTAAATATTTCTGTTACCTTTAGTTATAAAACTTGGTTTTATAGTGTAAACAAACACAGGTTACGATAACCTTTATAAACTCCTCAAATAAGCTCTTTAAGGGTTATATAATAGTGATATAAATATTTCTTTAACAAAATGAAGAAATTTAAGTTTTATAATTTGGGTGGTATAATATTATGGACATTTAAATTTTGACGCAATGAAGTATTATTATCAGTATATATTAGTATATTTTAGCCTCAAAATAATAAATACATTGCACTATAGTGTAATGTATATACTGACATTCTTTAAAATCATAAATAAACTAATCATTATAAATAATTATAGTTAGGTAATTTAAAAGAAAACAAAACGTATGCAATCAATTAAAAATATAGCTTGACTATCTATAAATCGATTTTTAAGACAAGTTTGTATTTCATGTCAATCCAGATATAATTAATACAACTAATTAGAAGTAAACAAGTTTTAATCGAAGTTATACAAAAATACATAAATCTAAACTTTTTTTATATTATATTGATTTACTGTAGCAATTAAATCTTCGTAAACGCAAATAACTAGTATACAAACTATATAACATCTTAGAGCATAAACTTGGCAACACAGCCGTCACAAGTCTTAGTAGTGACGGTTAAGGTTAGTGCCCCTTTCCTCCTCCTTCTTCTTCTTCTACTTCGTCTTCTTGTTCTACTCTTGACTTGACTTTGATATCGACATTTTCATCGACGAAATTTCTCTTCTTCTGGGTCTCGAGGATTTTTTTAATTGAGGCCATGGTTCATCAAGGGTCTACAGACGGTTTTTTACTGACGGTTTGAGTCCTTCAGGCACGTTCGTTAACGTAAATTGGAATGTTGATGTCGATAAAGATAAAAAGATATGATTTTTTTCGAACAGAGACCCTTAGGTGTGATATGTATGGGGGTGGAGGATTTTAAAAATATTCAACAGGTATTTTGTTTTGTTTTGAAGAAATGTGGTATCGTTATATTTAGTTAACGAGAATGCTTTAAATTTTATTTTAACTCTTAGACATACATGAACTTTTTGAAATTTGTATTATTTCATGGCTTTAAATCCTTTCTATTTATTATTATTAAACAAACATTTTTAAATTTATATTTGGCAATGCATTTGTGTATAATTTTTGTCGAATATATATTTTATATTTTGATTATTTAGTTATTTATTTAACCAGAAATTATATTTATTTGCAAACGAATTTGGGTTTTTAAAATAAATTTCGTTATAATAAATAAATATTTTATAGCGAAAAACGCATTTACCCTGATCGATACAAACACGAACATGTATTTAGTGTGGAAACTAGAACATCATTTATAAAAATTGCCGTTACTTTTCTAAAGCAGCGACAAACTTTTTAATGTATTCGAAAATATTAAACGACCGAAAGTTTCGCCATAAAAATAAACAGTTTTACATTAAGAAGACGAGCGCGGAAATAAGTCGATGATAAAAAAAACCGTTTTTAATTTTAAGTTTTAGTTTGTTCGTTTATTTATTTATAAACAAGTTGCCAATAAACCCGCTGGGCCGTAAATATTTGTGGGACGTTTTGTTAATATTGCTAAAAGGTAAACAATTGAAAATCATTGCGATTTCACCAGCAAAATGGCGGTGTTTGCTTTCAAGAAGCGAGGAATTAAAGTACACAAGAGCGGAAAATTGCTAACTACACTTTGTCCCATCCATTTTTAATTTAAAACAAATTAAGAAGTCATTGTTGCTGTGCTGTTTAAATATCTTTATTGAAGTAAGGTGGTTTTATTTAGCAAATTATTTTACATACAATATTGACAACAGCTAAATTGTAAATTATTAAAATATATGGTTCAAAACCCAATAAATAATTTGTATTTGTACTTATGGTAATAATTTATATAAAGGTAATAAAAGTATATAAAAGTATAACAAGGTTTTATAAGGTCGTCATTAAGTTTTATAATGGTTATAAGATTACTGTAACCTTTAGTTATAAAATATAATTGTTTTAAAATCACTTTATATAACCTATGGTAATAATTTTAAAAAAGTTTTTTAGTTCCCTGTTACCTGTTTTATAAAACTATTTTTTAATAAGAATTGTTAATAATTATTTATGTGGTAAATAACAAAAACCTTAAGTAATTAAAAACTCAACTTTCGACACAACACTTTATTGTTATTTGAATAAAGAAATACTGAAAAAGAACATATTCAGTATTTTATAACATAAATATTTCGGATTAAATCGAGTTTAATGTTTGCCGGAAGAAATTAATTGCATTGCGTAGGAACCGTTAAAACTGCATTATGCATATTATCTTCGTCAAAAATAGGGAACCTGACAACACTAGTTTTGAGTGGTTAGATGGTTGCCTATCAAAAGTTTTATAACATTACTTGTAGTAACTAAATTTACTAAAATGTTAATAAGAGTTTTAAAATTATATAATAACACTATAAGGCTATAGCCAATACTATAATACTTACTAAAACCTTAGGTTATATAAAATTACCACGAGCAACATATGAGGGTGCAGGGTTGATACATTTGTTCCGCCATGATTGTTTTTTATATAAAATGTAAATCAAATTTTATTAAAAAAAACCACTTAATTCACCAAAACAACGTAAGTTGTTATATAGTGGTTTACAAAACATTTCTGTTACCTTTAGTTATAAAACTTGGTTTTATAGTGTTACTAAACACACGTTAAGATAACCTTTATAAACTCCTTAAATAAGTCTTTAAGGGGTATATAATAGTAATATAAATATTTCTGTAACAAAATTAAGAACTTTAAGTTTTATAATTTGGGTGGTATAATATTATGGTAACCACTATAAAAACTAAAAAAAAGAATGGTTTACCACATTTGCACAACTGGCCAAAAAATTGCACAACATATTTTAATAATTTACTTACAATAACAAAGGTTGTAGAAGTGAAAGCCATTATCATAGCTGTAGCTATATATATGAAGACGATCTTAAATGACAAAAATAAGAAATAAAATCATGTTAAAATGTTTTACTTCCAGGATTTTGGTTATTTTGTATGCTTGAGTAAAATGAAAATAAAAACCAACTTTACTAGGCAGTTAACCTGTAGATATAGTTCTGTAAATTCTTAATGCACGACGTCGACTGAAGGCGCATAAAATTTTAAGAAAACTTTGTGTTCCAACCTAAAATTGTCGTAATAATAATAAGTCGAAAACGTTGTGTAGCACGTTTCGCTCGAAAACTGTTTCTTTCTTGCATTTTTCCCACACAGCGTTCACCTGATTTATTTTTATTTCCTTATTAAAAAAACGAAGCGCTTCTCATTTTTATGCATCTATAGAGATTACACATACGTATACGTTGGAATAAAGAATTTTACTGCATAAGGCCCCAAATTCCAAGAATTTGCAAGTTAAACGTATAAAAGTTTAACAGGGAGCGATTCTTTTTGTTGAAAATGGCCAACAAATGGCGCATTCTTTGGAATTTGTAGGCAAGCCTATAAAGTAAACACAATACATAAGTACCATTTGAAATAAATGTGAAGGATTGTATTTATTTATGCAAAACATTCATACGTTAAGTAAAGATCAATTAAGTGTTTAATACTCAACAAATGTATTTTAGTAGGTCAAAAGATCAAGCGGCGGATTGCTACATACAAGCAACCTAGTATGGGCAAATTTGTAGGTCATGAAGCCCAATAATATCTGCAGACAGGAAGCTATAGATATCAAAGCTTTAGCCAACACTTATTTGATTAATGAATATAATGAAGCCACAATAAAACTTAATTTTACACAGCAATTGGGGATTACCTTTATTAAAAACCTTTGTAAAAGTGTGTTAATCTTTCAGGTTAATAACATATACATAAAGGTTTTTTTTAATTTTAGTTTTTTCCTTATACAATGACAGAGAAAGGACACATAATCAGATCGTTTGAAATGTTGAAAAGTGTGAACCAAGCTTTGAACATAATTTAATTAATTAATAAATAAATAATATCATTTTGAATAAAATAATGCATATTTGTTAATTTTGAAACAAATTTAAAATAAATAGATTATTAAAAAGCGAAATCATATAGATTTTTACCTGTCAAACGCTATTCCAGGCTGCAATTTTTACTTATAAAACTTTTAAAACCAAATTCAGAACAAACCACCATTGTATTTTATTATTGAAACATTTAGCTTGTCGTCATTTTAGTTTGTATTTATTTAAGCTTGTCTAAATAAAAAAAGGTTGCATTCTTACCCTAAGTCAATTTAATTTACTCTATCGAATAACGACAAACTTAAAATTTAATGATGATAAACAAAAATGACAGGATAGATTATAACGTTGTTTACTCTTTCAACTACCTGTAGGGTTATTTCAAGTCAAATCAAACACAATAATGAAAAAAAAATCCCTAAATTTTTGGTATGATTTATAATCACAAATCTCACATTTAAAGGTTCTATAATGGTTAATTACAGAGAAATTATATGTATACACACATGATCAAAATTGTTGCATATTTTTGTATTTTAATTTTCGCTTTGTATAACGTTCTGTTTTTTGTTGTTTTGGAATAAATTTTAATTTAATTGTTTTAATACGTAAAATAAAGACAATTTAATATATTAAAGTATTTTTGTAGGAAATAATAAAAATAAAAGTTTCGGAACCAATCATCCTCCTCGAAGACGATAGTTCCGACGAGGATGATGACTTTGACGACAGTATTTTGATATTTAATTTATTGACAATAAAATACATAGTGTACATTACAATTATAAACAATTTTGAGAAAATAATCACCTTCATTCTACATATAAATAAAATTTATATTTAAAATGTTTTTCACCTAAATCGTTTCTGTTTATAAATTTTTTTCACTTTTTAAAAATTATATTTAGTTTTATTTTTAATATTTCCCACAAAAATATATACTTTAATATATTAAATTTTCTTTATTTTACGTATTATAACTATTAAATGAAAATTTATTCCAAAACAACAAAAAACAGAATGTTATACAAAGCGAAAATTAAAATACAGAAATATGCAACAATTTTGATCATGGGTGTAGTTGTATTTTTTTTTAATTTCTTAAATAACTTTTTTATTTTAAGTGTCCCAAAAAGAGTGGTTATGTAGGTACTAAAAATACTTTTTTTCTACGCATAAAAAAATGGAAAATTGATCAATATACAGGAAAAAATAAAAAGATTATTTTTTTTTCAATGGATCACCCTATATATATATATTTGACATTTGCCTTGGTTTATTTTTCACATCTGTCACCTGTTATTTTCTAAAACTCATTTTTGATAACATTGTGGTTTTAAAAAAAACGCACCGTTTTTTAGCAGAATATATTTAAATAGGTTTTTATCAGCTCCTAGGCGAAAAGCCAAGATGCTCATTCAAAAACAATAAAAGTTAAACAAATGCTGATTACAATTTTGAAATCGGCTTAAAAAGTTACCCCTAGAAACAAATTTTCACTTTAAAAAATTAACTGCACTGTACTAAAAATACTTTTTTTCTACGCATAAAAAAATGGAAAATTGATCAATATACAGGAAAAAATAAAAAGATTATTTTTTTTCAATGGATCACCCTATATATATATATTTGACATTTGCCTTGGTTTATTTTTCACATCTGTCACCTGTTATTTTCTAAAACTCATTTTTGACAACATGTGGTTTAAAAAAAAACGCACCGTTTTTTAGCAGAATATATTTAAATAGGTTTTTATCAGCTCCTAGGCGAAAAGCCAAGATGCTCATTCAAAAACAATAAAAGTTAAACAAATGCTGATTACAATTTTGAAATCGGCTTAAAAAGTTACCCCTAGAAACAAATTTTCACTTTAAAAATTAACTGCACTGTTTGATTTGATGTGAAATGACAAAAAAGTAAAGTACATAATAGTAAAACTACCTTACATGTCGTAAAGTTTACGCCTAATATAAAAAACAACGTGGGCATAAAAATGTTGTGTTTAGGATTTTTTATCATAATAACTGAGAGCACTTTGAGATCTCCGCATGCACGAAGAAGAAGCTTATTTATGGTGAAATTTCCCTGCACCCACAATGAATCTTTTATTTCAGGGTTTTTCGGTATAATGCGAACGCGCGGCTCCTATTTACAGGCACTTTTCAAGGCGCAAATTTATCGCCCGCTTTAAACACGAGTAGTCATAAGAAGATTACGGCTACATTGCCACTTCAAATTTACATTGAGAAGCGATTTTTTGCACGCAGTTTCAATTGGATTGAATACTAATTTTACAATTTAATGTGTTTTGTATTCTTGTTTAAGTCTTTATTAAAGGGAGAAAATACCATAAAAAATTTAAAATCTTTTTTATTTAAATTCATAAAAATAAAAAGAATATTAAGATTTCTTATTATACATAAAGACCAGCAAAACTGATAAAGTAAGCTAAAATGGTGGGAAGTTATACTAAGGAAAAGCTAAAATAAGAACATTTTTGTTTTTATAGAATTATTTATATCACTCTTATACAGGGTGTCACCAAATAAGTTGTTATCCATTTTTAAATTAGTGCCATTAGCCATTAGTGCCATTTTTTTTTATTTAAAAAATCATTAAAATTTTAAATTTAAATTTACTTATAAAGTAGAAATTTCGGGCCGCCACTGGTTGTTCTTGACCTATGATGGTTTTACCGTCTATTTTAAATTTCACCTTTCACTTTTTGCGTCGATTGATGATCATGAAGGTATTTTTTTAAGTGTTCCACAAAATCATAATAAATGTTTTGATCTATTTTGCGTTCATAATGACTTCATTATAACACCGCTTTCGGTGCTGTAATGAGATACTTTATCCCACCCAAAATTTTGATTTTATAGGTTGGCTATACTTTAAACAGCATACTAGTAAAATAATATTTTGCATATTGGTTATAATATTTTTATGATTTTTATAGTACTTTCTGACTTTTCTGGCAATAAATTTTGTTAAACACCAAAGAAAATCCTTTTTTTCTTCTTTAAGATTAACAGCCGTTTATTGTTAATAAGTAAATTAAGGACGGCATGGCGAATCGATTTTAACATTAACTGTCAAACCAATGACTGTGATACCAACTATCTAAAGTAAAATTCGACCAAATAAAATTTAAATTGTCCGCGTGCGACAAAATGACGTCTTATGACATTAGTTCTTTAATATACTAAACTATCCCGCCATTATTATTCACACAAAGTTGACAGCGGCGTAGAAGTGATGTGTCGCTCTTGCTATCATATCCGGATGATTTCGGTTGTTATAATGTGTCAACTTCGCTCTGGTATAATAAAAGAAAATATTTTTAAAACCACTATATAACTTCTTAAAGAAATACGTTGGGACACCTTAAATTATATAGTGTGGTTTTGGTTAGTATGTCAAAAATATAATGGTATATAATTTATAACATTGACTTTATTTCACTTAAAATTAAAGTAAAAAGTAATTTTTATTGTTAATATATACACAATACTGCTTATAGTAATTTTATATAACCTAAGATATAATTTTTAAAGTAGTATCTATAGCTTACTTAAATTTTAAAACACATATATAAATTGTAGTAACTGTAGTAACTACAAGTGATGTTATAAAACTTTTGAAATTACCACTAAAAACTAGTTAACACAGTAGTTTTATAAAACAGGTAAAAGTCTTTTATAAACCTACTGGCAACGGTTACTATAGGTTATATAAAATGTTTGTGGAAAGATGTATGCAAATTAATTATACAACAAGAGGTTACAATAACCTTATATGACCATTATAAAACTCGCTAAAGCAAATAGCTATTTTATAAAACCTTGTTATACTCTTATATACTTTGACTACCTTTATATAACTTATTGTTCCATAAGTAATAATTAGCTATATACCGGGAAAAAGACAAAATGAGAAAAGCTTAATGATAAGAAAAAAGTACATTTCTACAGGATGGTGCAAAATTAACTTTATGGTTTAAATGCTTTATAACTTTTGTAGTTGTATCATTTTAATATAACATTTTTTGATTAAGATCATTTTGGTTTATCGTAATTTACTCTTTTCATTTTTTCAGCTTGTCTTAATTTTATGTTGTCATCATTTTAGCTTGAAGTCATTTCTGTTAATTTAAAACAATGGTTAAATTAACTTATATTCAAAACAGTGGTCTACATTCAACCTTTCATTGTGGAAAAAAATCGTTTTCAAAATCTCGAAATACGAGTACGGCAGTAAATAGTAGAAGCGAGTAGAGCTTAATTAATCATCGGGATTGAATGCCATTGTTGTTCGGGATGTTTGCAGTAAATCACCGAGTCCGATTTAAAACAAACAGACAAAAGGACATCGACCAAAGGACATCGTGTTTGACAAACGATAATCAATGATTTATTACTATGTAATTGCCACGCCAGATTGATCTCATTTGCCAAGGTATCTTTGTCTCCAAATATGATATCTTTTCCAATTTTTTTATTTTATTTGTTTAAATAATAACAAGTCTAAATGGCTAAAGCAACACAACCTAATAGAACGACAAGCTAAAGTGAAGATAAATAATGATGAGACAAGCTAAAATGATGAGAAGCTAAAAAGTACCTATGTACAGAAGTTAAAATGTAGTAATGCGATTACCATTTGTTCTGCGATTATTACGGTTTTATGATTAACCGTAATCGCGGATTATCGCATAAGATTTTACGATTGGAATTTTGAATATTTAGGTAGGTACTTACTATTTTGGGGATTTAAGTTTATTTTTATTTTTTATTAAATGTAAAATCGTTTCATCACCATTAAAATTCGTAATCTGCCTGTCACTTTTTGACCTTCCATAAGTCATATTTTTACTATATTAAAACAACATAACCTTTGCCTGGGAACTTTTTAAGAAATAAAGTGGTATACAAAAAACTATTAAAAATGACTTAGGTATAGGGTATTTCCATTGTAACGGGTGCGACACTAAAACTGCGTTTTTTTATGATAATAAAGTGTTTGTTCATATATATCAAGATACGTTAATATAAAAAATAGTATGAAAAATTAGGTATTTATATCAAACAAAATGTCAATAAAAACTTGTAAAGAAAACCTTTTATAACGTCATGAATAACGTAACGGACGCGACTTTAAAAAATCGGCAAGTGCGACCAAGTTGGCTTCTAAAGTTCTAAATAATTTTTTGTGTAAAACTTGAATAGTAACCTTAAACAAGCACGTATTTTAAATGCACAAAATGCATACTTTATTTTCTAAAATTTTCTTGAAATGTAACGGGTGCGACATTTGAACCTTTTTATCGAGTACTGAAACTCTTCCGTGCTTATTCTTATGTTAGCTTCTTAGCATCACAATGTACGAATATTTTAAGGTTATAAATTACGTCGCAATTAAACTATTTGACTTCAGATATAGTTGTTATTTGGTTAAATAACACATTTGATTTTTTGTCAAGGTGTTTCGTATAAATACCGTTTAAAGAAAAAAAATTTCTTTAAGTGAAAAAAATTAATAAAAGTTCAATATTTCTAAAATTTGCTATGTTAAATTATAAATGAAGGCATCCAATATTTATAAATTTTTATATATAATATATATATATTGACCCTTTTGTTTACGACTCACCCCTGTAAAATCTTTATTTATTGTGTGATTTTAACCCAATTTGTTTTGTGATAAACTTGTAGCAAAAACGCCATAAATTTTTAATAATTAATGTTTGCGATTTAAAAGTAATTTATGTTCGAAAAAACATTGAACTAAAATTAAACTAATAGTAACAAGGTATAAATATTCTTATGCATATATGCATAAGAATATTTATACCTTGTTACTATTAGTTTAATTTTAGTTCAATGTTTTTTCGAACATAAATTACTTTTTGAATTCTCAATTTTTTGTTTTATTGTTGTTTTAAGTTTCTATCGCGTTTTTTATTTGGCAAAACTATAGTTTTGCCAAATAAAAAACGCGATAGAAACTTAAAACAACAATAAAACAAAAAATTGAGAATTCAAAAATTTCCCTACATTTAGATTTGTTGTTATATTTATTAATTTAAGTTTATGATAAACTTTATTACCTACTTTTGGTATACCACTTTAAAATATAAATTAAAGAGACAAAGAAAATATAAATGTTGAAGGTTTAGAAAGAGAGAACATATACGAAGTAATTTTAACGTTATTTGCACTTAAATGTATGGTAATTTTTCGTATTTTTACTGTTATTTTACCGTTTTTGTTTACTGTAAAAATAACTTATATGTCAACTTATACGTACATACGTATTTTAACTTAAAATGCTGCTTGGGAGGACTAAGTTTACCTTATTCTCAACTTGACCGGTCATTTTAGCCTATTTCTATTTAGTTATTTACATTTAAGTTTTTTTTAATTTAGTTTGCAAACTAAAATTCAAAATATTTAAAAGAAGGACTAGCTAAAAGAGTTTTTTCCTGCATCTTAAATTAAATGCAGTGCTTATCAAAAAGAAATTCAAGACTCTTGTGTGTGTGGCTTACCCACATATGAAACTGGTTTCGAATTTTAATATTATCGTCTCGTAAAGGAGTAGAGCTCTGTGTTCGGTTTCTCCTCTATCCGTATCACGCACAGAGGATAAAAAAGAATATATAATTGTTACCAACTTCATGGTGCATACTAATACGATACCCACGGCTATCAATTTGTTCGTCTTCTTCTTTTGCTTTACCAAACGGGCGGATGCATGATTGCCTTTTGATATTCAACAGGTGGCCCTGCGATACCGAGAAAAATTATTATCCTTGTGGTTTCCAAGGTTATATTATTTTTTTATTGATGTTGTATAAAGGATAATTAGTATTAGTTTGGATGTATGACTAATTATAATTATCGATAACATTTATTGCAGAATTCAGATCGCACAATTAGTTAATTAGGCCTCATTTAAAACGGGTTTGATAAATCGTATTCAACCGACACATTGATTAATTGCAAAATAGACTATACAAAATCGATGCTATTTTTGGCCAATACACCCGGTAACAAAACTGTTTCCATGATAAATTGAGAAAATTAATGTCTATTTTAATTAGGGGAAATTTATTTAGGCATGATTTTAAACTAAAGTGTTAACATATTGACTTCTAAGTTTTTTACAGCATACGGTTAAAACGGTAAAATAATGGTACAAATGCGAAAAAAACAAATATGGAGAATGGTTTAATACGTTATTTTTATTATTCGAGCAAACAAAAGAATAAGGCAATGTAACAAATTAAATTCCACATATTTAAGTAAAAATAAAGTTAAAATTACTGTTCTCTCTTTATAAACACTTAAATTGTCTTTGTCTTTTTAATTTATATTTCAAAATAGTATACCTAAGTTTAGAGATGCGACTTGAAAAAAACGTTCAATTTTTTTTGTTTTTTTTCAGGGTTTTTTCATTGCTTTTTTTTCAAATGTTTTTTTTTTCATATTTTTTTCAAGATTAGTCCCATTTGCCTAATTTTTTATGTTTCCAGTCCAGTTCATGGACCAAAATTAGCCACTAAATGACATTTAGTAAATGTAAATACATTCCTAAAAAAAGTAACTACCTATAATATTTTTGATTCAGCGCTTGATTTTTCAAAAAGCTACCAAAAGCACTTTTTTCATGATTTTTCAAATTCATGTAGAGTATGAAATTTTTTTTTTAAACAATAGCAAATTCTTGTAGAACATTTATTCATTGTTGATTAAGTCAGAACATTTCGTGGACCAAAAAATTTCGAATTTTTTTATTACGTTATTCGTTAGGATTGCGCGTTGCACGTTTTTCATATAAAAATCTTAAAACTAGAAACTTCAAGATTCAAAATGCTTTTTTACGGCTCCAATACGACCATTTTTGAAGATACAGCTATCCGAAAAATCTCAAAAAATTTTGAACTTTTTTTATCCTTTAATTTTTTCTATTAGTGTAAAAGTTTTACATTGCTATTGGTTTCTTATTTGGAAACTACCAAATAATAAGAAAGAAAGTTCCTACTCCATTTTTTTCATATTTTTTTCACATCTCAAAAAAACGTTTTTTTACATCTCTACCTAAGTTAGGTAATAAAGTTTACCATAACGCATCTTATCTAATTAATAAAAATAGTATGAACAACATAAAAAATGTATGCCCTTTAAAAATTCTAGTGTTTAAAATAAATATATGAATAAAAAATAAATAAATAAATTTAAAAAACATAATAGTATATTATGTATCAAGTTTGATAAACGCCATTTTAGACTCGAATTTAATGAGTTTCTAGAAAAGTGTATAAACGTGTTGCATTCTATACCTTTTACGACAAATACTTAATATTATCTAAAAATAATTTAAATTAAATATTTGTATTGAGCGACATCTATAAAACAAAGGAGTAACCAACTTGGAAATCTGTATTACCGCCGCGCCATTAAAAATGTCAAATTTTTTTGTGTAAATAGAAATGTACCCCTTGAAAATGGACCGTTTAATCGGATATAGAAGCAGTTAATTCAACAACATATTTATAAAGTATACTTAAATTAATAATACTAATATTACTTAAAATGAATTATAATGAGTAATACTACAAATATACAATTAGAAAATAAACCTTTTAACTTAAAATGGAAAGCTAAGAGACAAAATAAAATAACAACAATTTTTAATAGTCACAGAAAGCAACATTCTTTTTGATATTTTACATAATATGTCATAATACTTTTTTCGTTGATTTATATTTTGTATTGGCTTAGGATATTTACGACTAAAATCGTATAACGTTGCGGTTTTTCCTTCACAAAGTCACGACTTAGGATTGCAGATGGTATCTTAAGTGGGTGGCCTACGCTGATAAACCTTACCCGGGCCACACACACTGGATCCCCGCGAAATCGTATTACTTTCAATCGAAAACACTACACTATACAGAAAAAAGTTTTCGCTAAGATAACTCAAACTGGCGATAAATATTTATCGAGTCGACTTTAGCATATTTAAACCATTAAAAATTAGTTGAGCAAACAGAAATGCGAGGAAGTTAAATGATAGTTTCTGGAACTTTTCATGGCACTCTCAAAATCTTAGCCTCCGCTTGCTAAGATGTGTTTTTTTCCATAATATTTCTTTCTTTTACTTACCCCTTCCTGTAGAACTATAAATTATAGTGAATGCAAATTGTAACTTACCTGCAACAGAAAGGAAAAATGGTAAGAATATATTTTACACTAATTATTGAGCAATTAATTTTGAGTCAGACTTATCGAGCACGATTTTCGATGCAAATAATTGCTCACTGTACTGTGCAAGCTAACCTTTCAGAAAATAGTCGACTTTTATGCAAATCCGAAATTTAATATTAAGTACTGGTAGTTATTGCCTAATCTCTTTAGTTTAAAACTAGTTCGTGTGTTTATTTAAGAAAAACCATCAATTTTAAGACACCAATTAAAAAAAGGTTTAATTATTTAATGATTTTATCGCCCTAAAAAGATATTATTATAATAAAATTAGTTTTAGCTGTAGACATACGCTACATATGCCAAACGTTCGACACGCGCCGCTAGCAACATTCAATCAGTCTTTTTCGCATTTTAAACGGTAGGTATTTGTTAAATAAATAAACAAGCGAATTATTTTAATCTTGTTTGTATACAATAAATTTTGATATTAACAAGCTTTTTTTAATACACCCCAAAAGTATATTCATTTGTTAGAGAGATATAAAATTTGTTTCATACTCTCTTAAAATAAATTAGTCAAAAATTAATAATTGTCAAAGCGAAAAAGCAGCCACTAATGGATGCGTCCACATCAATTTGTATCCCGGACATTAAACAGTCAATTCCTATTTAATATTGTCCGCTGAATCCTAAAAGTTATGAAAGTACAGTCGTTTTTGAGATATAGTTCGATATTATACGGAAAATTGACTTTATCTCTAAAACTGTTTTACTTTTATAACTTTTGACGACATTTTTGGATTCAACGGACAATTTTACAAATAAATATCCGGGATATAAATTTCTGTTGACTAGAATGCTTTTACGTTATGGCATTTAGTCATTTTTGAGTAATTCATTTTAAATGACTACTTTAATAGTTATATATAAGTGGCTGCTTTTTCACTTGTACCATGTAACCATGTGGTTAACCATGGTATCCCAATATTTAACAGACAATTCTTATGTAAAATTGTCCCCTGAATACGAAATACCCTAAAAAATTATGAAAGTGGAGCAGTTTTTGAGATAATATCTCTATATTATAGTCAATTCCATATTAAATGGAAAATTGACTATATCTCAAAAACTGTTCTACTTTTTTAACTTTTGACGACATTTTCGGATTAGTCATTTTTGACTAATTCATTTTTAGAGAACCTATAGGATAATTATTTATTTATTTATTTATTTTACACTATATATAGCTAGCAAAACAGTTCTTCAGAATTGGTATAATAATACATTTTATGATCCCTTATTTATAAAGTGACCACATCAAAAATGTCAAATTCCGGGACAAAGCCAAAAAAATCCGTCAAAAGCGGAAAAGGCGTATTTTGTCGATACAAAGGCGAAAATATTTCTGTGGAAAAGGGGGAAATGGGAGGGGAAGGTTCAGAAAATCGTTTACATCAATCATCATTCAAATAATATAATATGCACTTCATTCCAAAATGAAGAATTTTGTATAAAAATATATATTTGAAAATAACCCGATTTTACAAATATACAACTTTAATATGACTTACAAATACTTTTCTATTGACTGAATTTTCCGCAGAAGGTTATCATTATTCTTTACAGAATTATAAAATTCTTCACAAGAAATTATATTTAGTTATTCCAGAAAATACCCGTTCGGTGGGAGCATTAGTTCCTACCATGGTAGGCACAAGCATAATTCCACAATTCTTTTAATTTTATGAAAGGGAACATTTTCGACGCGAAAATATTGAAACATCTTAACCCATCTTTAGTCAATGAAAACATTATTTTCAGTCCATTTAGTCAATTTTTCTGAAGTATTATTTACTCGTGAGAGGACGAAACTGTTTGTATTTTATTTTGTAAACAATTATAAGTTTTACAATTTTGTAAATCTATTTTATTTTTACATAGTGATTAACCGCAAAATCAGGGGGACATGTTGAAAAAATCCGGGACTGTCCCGCAAAATCCGGGACGAATGGTCACTTTACTTATTTAAATTAACTAATAAGAAATATGTTTATTTATTACCTGATTAATTACACAAAAATTATTTAATAATTAAGTAGCAGATTATAGCAATTGCAAGGGAAATTTAATTTTAAAGGCTCACTAAAGGGTTATTTTTAAATTTAATGCAAAGCAGATAGTCTTTTTTTAAAAAACACATAGTTTCATTTAAATCAAACTTTGAATCAATAAGATACATTCATGTGGAGCTAAGTTTTATTCAGTCTAAAAAAAGCAAGTACATACTTTTTAATAGAATCACTTTTACTAGATTTTTCTACTTCTAAAAATTATTATTAAGAGCTTAAATTGAACTGAAGTATTATTTTTACACGTAGAAAAGGATTTTAAATGAGGACAGTATAAAGAACTCATCCGTTTTCTCGCACTCGTCCATTACAAAACATGCGAGAAAATCGTCTATGACATATTAGTTCTTTATCATACTATTATTGCCCTAAACTTTATAGCTAACTCCCAGTTGAAACATGTAATATTACTGCAATATATTTAGGGAATTAAGATTTGTGTCATTACATGTGCCTTTTTATTTGACATTTCGTCCCAAAGGGTAAAGTTTAACGGCATTTTGGATTTTAGGTCGTTAGAACTCATTATTACCGGATATTATTGCTGAAAGAAATTCCACATTTTAAAGATTTCTTATTACATAAAATAAGCATAAAACGTGGCAAACGTTTTTTAATAAAACTTAAATGGGGCGCGTTATATTTAAATAAAAATTCCTTTTCTTCAATAAATCTGATTTATGCAGTAGCTTAACCCTTTTGATTAAAAACCGTCGGAATTAATTAAAATTGCACAAATAAAAAATGCAGGTAGATATTAATCGAAATTAAACGTGTAACGAACACAAATGTTTCGCTATCGGAATCAAGCCGTGTAAACTGATAAAAATCGTACAAATTCGCGGCAGCATAAATTAAAAAGTTTTCCGATGTCCGACCCCCGAACGATTCCAGAAGCACGGAAAATTTTTTATTTAAGAACTCTCAATGCAAATTTTTCGTGATAGAAAAAAGTAGCCCACCAAAACCGACAATCGTGGCAATATATTTCCCTCGCCTGCTTGATATCAAGTAATATATGAAAACACGTTTTTTATACTGGCAAACGCTTTTCCAAGCAATAAATAAAGAGAATAAAAAGTGAAAATTTCGTTTGACGAATGTAAAGAAGAAATTCCATATACAATAAAAAACAAGGGATCTGTGACACTTTTTCGAATTAAAAGCAAATTTCCTCATTTTAGTTGCGATCATTCTATTAATATATATATAAATGGGTGACTCTACAAAAGTTGGACAACTTGATGTCTTCAGTCAATAGAGTAGGTATTTTAATATTTTTTTCAAAAGCACGTTTGTAGAAAAAACATAATAAATATTCAAAACATCAGTACCTTGCCGTGTCACAACTCCTGAATCAAATATTTGAGTGGTTTTATTTTAAAATATATTTAATTTATCTTAAATTTTTCAATTTCACTACAAACTATAAAAACTTAAATAATTTATTTTTCATATTTTATCATAGATTCGAATAATAGCAATTTTTAAAAAATTGATAATCTTTGTACTCACTTTTACCCGTCAGTTCTGTGTCCAATGTTAAAATTTAAAATTCCTGCGAAATATTGAAGTTTAAACGTCAAGTCCTCGTTTTAACTCAAGTGTTGGTAAAAATTACCTACACAGCCCGCCCTTTGTCATCTTGAAAACAATGCAAGCGGCGAAGTTATGGTGAATGCACGTATAGTTCCAGTCAAAATTTCTTACGTAAGTATATATATTTCATTGTAATTTATATAAGGCTATATTTGATTTGTTGATAAGTACCATCCACTAATAAAAAATATCAGTAAAATACTTCATTCCGAATTATAATCTCAAATTTGTATAACATTCATCAGTACCGTGTCGTCAGTTCCATGTTCGATGTTTCGGTTATCTTTTTTTCGCTAACTTCAATTTAAATTCTGCTTGCGCAGAACTTGTAATGTCATTATAAACTCATATAAATTTGGTGTGGGTCCCATATCTAATAATTGAGATATCGATATACCCAAAATCCACCAGCCGCCACTGATATGTGGTATTATTGGATTTTAAGATATTTAATGTATAATATGCTCAAAGTTGCAATAAATCTAAATATTTTCCAATAAATTATGTATTTAATTAGTACCCTAATACACTCGTCACTTCCCTTGCATTTAAATTTAGAAAACACAGATATTTCAGAAACTGTTTGAAAAAGTGACTGGCCCGGTCTGGAAAAGTATATTTATTATATTATCTATGTTCTCATAACAATATACTGTTTAATTTTCTCGAATACTATATAAACAAAATGAGGTTAAAAGTTGCCCAACTTTTGTAGAATCACCCATATATATATATATATATATATATATATATATATATATATATATATACATTTAAACCTCCTTAAAAAATAAAACCATTCTGCATAAACTTCGTTTATTCATTCAATCAGTGAAAATAGAATTTAAATTTGCATTCGTAGCTTTGGACATCAGCGGGATACATCAAGTGCCATGTGGCGTTTTATTTTTTTTTTTAATTTCATGCAAATGACAACCTCGCAAAAAATACGAATGATTTTTAACGTCGTTTTTAAGATCAACTAATCAATATGGAATTTGTTGAATTAAAATCGCGTGTTACGCGTCGGTATATTTTGCAGTCGCACGATAACTGTCTAGAACCCTAATTATGCTATTAATAATAATATCAACAACAGATGCATCAGATGCATACATTTTCTGATTCGAAATTATATTATTACTGTTATTAGAATTAATTTTATCTACAAAGGACATAATTTGTTCACTATAATAAAACAAATTGTTTGAATAATTTATGTACCATAAAATAATTATTCAAATTAAAAATGCTTTTAAAAAGTTCTCTCAACAAGTAAAAATATAAATAATATTTAAATATCACGTTATATCAAGGAACAACAGTGTATATTTGGTCCTTATCGAGCCATAACTCAAAAGGAAATAGTTGCAGAATAGTAATAAAATGCAAATTTTACAGGGAAACGACAAGAAAATGCTTTCAGGGTAATAGAATTTTTATGCAGGAGAAATTAACCTCAAAATAAAAAGAAAAGTTGCAGCAGATAAACGAAAATGCATCTCTCTTTGACCTGTTTAAGCGTTCATAAATAATTTAACAAATTGGCGCATATACACTTAGTGTACTCTCTAAAAATTAGCAGAAATGGATAATTTTTATACAGACTGTATAGAATCAAGTAAGTAAGGCTGGAGACAAGGATGACAAATTATATTCTGATCAGAGGAAAAGAAACAGACTTTAATTGGGCGTGGTTTAAACCAAGCCATTCGTAATTACGAACCATAGTTGCCAGGTTGTTTTAAATCAGAAGAGTACGATTATAATTATTTAATAAATAGTTCAATTTTATTTGTTTGAAACTTTGAAAATAACAAAAAAATTAATATTATGTCAAAAATAATTTGATTTAGTTAATTTTCTTACTTTTAATATTAAAAAATAAGAAAAACAACCCTTTTAGGAAACAATAATAGCATATGGCAACAGCGCGGCATGCCGCGGATTGTAGCTACACTGGGTAAAGGCCTATTTTGAAACATATTTTGAAATAAAGTTTGTATTTGGCGATACGATCTACCTACCAGTGTGATGCCATACCATAATTTGGTATTTTTCCTCACGAGTAAAAACCATTTTATTTGAGAAAATACTTAAATTCTTACAAAGACGTACGCAAAGTCTCAGTGCATTTCTTAAACTGACGCACAGACAGTGTTGCCAGTAGTAGAAAAATTAAAGTACTGAAATGGCAATAAAAACTTATTGAATTTGAAAGATAACGTACTGACTTTGAGAAATAAATATTAAACTTATATGAACGTAATTTTATTTTGTAATTTATCAATAAACACATGCACATAAATAAACTATAAACATCAAAAGAACAAAATAGATAATTATTATTATACCTATACAAAAAAACAATATTGTTGGTAAAATTAAAAAATAGTCTACCTATCGATAATTAATTTTCTTTTTTAACAAAGATTGAGGTATTTGGCTTCAATAATTCCTATTATTCCTATGAGCGGTTCTTGGCGAACTTGGAACAAACCTTATGTCAACACTAAGTAGACAACGCGCGCTACCAACAGTTTAAAACTTAAAATACCAGTATCAACTCAGTATCACCAACCTAAACTTTTAATTTTTTCTTTAATTTTTATTTAAATAAAGGGGAAAAAATCTAAAACCGGAAAACGTACCGAAAACCATCAACGAGGTACTTGCTTACTTTTTTTAAGTACTGAATTCCGTACAAACGTACTGACGCTGGCAACACTGCGCACAGATCATACGACAATGATACAAATTCAATCCCTACCACAGTGGGCGTGGTTTGGCACTTGTTTTATTTAAGTGTATCTATTCGTTTTAATACACACTGTATACATATAGTGAAATAGCAGCCACTAACTTTCTATCCCGAACATTTAACAGAAAGGCTGAAATTGTTCCCTGAACACGAAAATACCGTAAAAAATTATGAAAGTAGAGCAGTTTCTGAGATATAGTCAATTCCATATTACGTGGAAAATTGACTGTACCTCAAAAACTCTTCAACTTAGCTTACAATTTTACATATGAATTGACTGATACAAATTTATGTAGCCACATGTTACTACAGTTATTATTGGGTGCTTTTTCACTATAGTGAAAATGAATTAGTTTAAAATTACCAGTTTTCATAGATGAAAACTGGTAATTTTAAACTAATTCATTTTCAGTGTAGAGTAGTAAGTATTTTTTCTAGGTGGTAAATCGTAAATAATCACAAGATTAAATGACGAAAATCTAAAATGACCACAATTCTTAGTGAAGACAAGGTTAAATGACGGCAATCTAAAATAATGACAAGCTAAAATAATAATGCCATAATTTTAGCTTTTGCTTAATTTAGTCATTTGTCATTTTACCTTGTCGTTATTTTAGTTTTTCATTGTTTTGACTTGTTCTAATTTTAGCTTTAGGCTTGTAATAAATTAACTTTATCATCGTTTTATCTTGTTCTAGCTTATCACCATTTAACCTTGTATGACAATAAAGACCAGCTAAAAAGATGGACAAGTTAAAATGACGGCAAGCTAAAATGATGACAAGCTTAAATGACGTCAAGCTAAAATAGAAACAATCTAAGATGATAATGTTATAATTATAGCTTGTCATGATTTTAGCTTTTGCTTAATGTAGCCTTTCGTCATTTTACCTTGTCGTCATTTCAGCTTGTAATAAATTTACTTTATCATCGTTTCTTCTTGTCATCATTTTATCATGTGTGAAAATAAAGACAAGCTGAAATAAAATCAGCAAAAAATTCAGCTTAAATGACAACAAGCTAAAACGATGGACAAGGTAAAATGTTGACAATTTAAAATGACACAAGTTAAAATAAATGACGTTAAGCTACAATTGGAATGTCATTATTGTAGCTTTTCATCATTTTATCTTGTATGAAAATGAAGACAAGCTTAAATAAATATCAGCAAAGAGCTTAAATGAAACAAGCTAGAACTATGACAAGCTAGAGCAACAAGCTAGAATTATAGCAAGATAAATTACCATTATCTAAAATGTTGACAATCTAAATTTATGGCAAGCTAGCATTAAGGCTTAAAAAATAAATAAACGTCAGTAAAAGTATATTTTTTAACTAATGCTGTGAGTGTCTAAGATGTCATTTTAAGGCACAGGTGTTAAAAGTAATTTACTTTCAGAACTGATGCTAAAAGTAAATGACGTGATTTACTTTTAACACTGGTGTGAAAATCGAAAAAAAAAATAATCTTCTGTGTGAGATGTTTCATCCTGGGCTTCGATTTCGAACATTTTTCAGATCACGCCATCTTAAGAAACGATTGTACGAAAATACGTACTGTTGCTTTGAGTTACTTACTTTGACTTACTACACTTCTATGCTAGCTAATTATTATATATATTTATTATCTTTTGTCCTTTATTACTTAATATTGTAGCGGTTTAGCTAAGCAGAGCTGTATAGGTAATAACTTGGATGTGGCTTTATTAGCAGCTTCTTTAATTTCCGCCTGGTAAAATTCATTTTCTTGATCACTTTCCATGTAACGAGATTTGAAGTTACAATAAACTTGATGGTGGTTGTAGAAAATATAGTGTATATCTGCTAAAAGTGACTTTATTTTGTTCGAACTTACTAAAAAATGTTTCTTTAACTTTTAGTGAATTTTTTTTTTAAACAATGGTTTTTATAAAATGCAGGATATTTAGGCAGGAAGCAAAACTAAATCCTGAGAAATCCATGACACAGTTAAATCTTACTTTTTAGCAAGGCTGGCAGGATATATATCAGTGATAAATATCCTGATATATATCTTGATAAATATCATGATATTTCTGCTATCAATTTTTTTCTTCTAAAATTCTATTCATCAGTATAAATCTATAAAGTATAAATGTATGGAAAAGTAGTATTTTTGTTTAAATATTTTCGCAACAGAGACCATTTAATCTTGATTGGATTTGGCTGTAGCAACAGAAACATTTAGAAAATCCTCTACAAATAAAAATGAAGATTCAGATTCGTATCTGGATCTATCATTAGCCAGACTAATTTCATCCTAAACTTACTTGTTTGAAACAAGTTGTCTCTAGCCAGCGTTTTTTTATTAAATATATTATTTTAGTTGTTGTTTTCTATTGGCTATTGTAGTTTTTAAATTTTTTATAGTAAAAATATATGATGTGTTTATATTCATAAACTTGTATTTTTTACCTACATTTTACATTTCTATACATACTAGTACTAAAAAAACTTGTTATTGTGATAGCAACTTTCATTGAATAGAATTAAAATACAAATTTACATATTTATAAAATTTTAAAATTATATTAAATTAATTAATTTTGAATTTTAAACATCTTTCTCTAAGCAGAAAATAAATACCCAAATTTTGATATATATCGGATATATAGATATATAACAGATATTTGGATATTTATATAAATATCATGATATTCGCCAGTCCTATTATTTTAGCTGCAAACTTTTAACATTCCCTCGTATCGTTTGTAATGTTAATACTCAAGGCAGGAAATGCCAATAAGATTTCTTCACATCTAAATAATCTGGGTTAATAAGATTAAATAAAAGTATCGGAGATCGTTTCGCTGGAATTTCAAAACGTATTATTCACGGGTTTTCACTGTATATAATGCGGTGTAATTATATCCAAGGCTCGGAAACTCGTTGGATACGATTGTTGTTTTTCTTTGAATAGTGGTAGTTGGTAGTATGTGGCTCAAACTGCCCGCAAGCCATACACGAGATTATAATTTGATAACTACAACAAGGCATAAGGAAAACTTGATGTTTTTAGTTAATTAGATATTTTTACGATTGTTTCTGTTAAAATGATATACCGTTGTATATTTTTTAAAGAATATCATTGGGCACAGGACAATAAATAAAACGTTTAAAAGCTTTTTATATGCCTCATTAACAGTTTGGCATAAAACTAAAAACGATTAAAAATGCTATTCGAATATAAAACTTTATGTCGCGTTGGGCAACCAACGATTGTGTGGTTTGTGTAAAGTGAAACCACCATACTTAAATCTATATAAATTTTTAATAACGATCAAGATTTAATAAACTAGTTTAGGTTTTAAGAATTTAATAAGCAAGCGCTCTGGCATTAACATTATTATCGTTTCAGTCAACTAGTTTTCATTAGGCGATAGGACTGGTTATAATTTATCGGAAACTTGTTTTCGTAAAAGTCTTTTTAATTACAGCATGCCATCCTTTTAACTGGAAGCCACTACTTGATCCAATTTATTTACAATTTTCGATTATCAATTTTGAACTATAATTTTGTACGTCCATTACAACCAAAAACACCTCTTCCTAATTTTATTATTGTAGAACTACTCTTGCTGCGTAGGACTCGTTTTGAATGGACCCCCCATTCCTTTGGACACCTACCATGTCACTGTTGTATTTTTCCTCATCTTACAGAGTCTATTAGCAAGATGATCAACGGTTTTTATTGTGGTTACATGACGAAACAGTTTTATTCATAAAAATGTTGGAAATGAGATTTTATTATTATCTGCGGTCGCATGGTTTTATTATTCATCTTAACATATGACACAGCTCGCGTTGGTGGCAAACTTTCAAGAAAATCGTATTTCTCTTTATACATTATTAGTATTACCATAAAGGTGTGCAGCAAGATCAAATGGAAGTTATTATTGACAGGCGAGTTACAAGGTTGACGCGCCAATACTTACTTCCTTTGACTGGTTTGGTTTCTTGGCTTTGCTTTGCCTTTGCTTGGTTGGGTGTGGTGACTGTGGAGAATGTTAACAAAACAAAACTATGAAGCAGCCGCTCGCTTCTACAGTTGATACACTTTGCCTACTCGTTGCGATAAATTTAAATGTCCACGATCTTAAAACGTTTCCTGTTTACTTTGTCTCGTTCCTAAGAGAAAGCCAATTTAAGTATAGGTGATATTTTGTTACGTTTTAGCATAAATTCGTCGCCCAATTATCTTAGCTGGTCTTTATTTTTAGATAGTGGTAATTTTTACTTTATATAACTTTTTTTTACATTTAATCACTCTTGATGTAGTAAAACGAAATCTACAGTCAAAAAAATAGTTTTATTTTCACAAATAACGCTAAACTTACATAGAGGGTCATTTACATACATTGTTATAAAAATCAGATTTGTTAACATGAGTTTGTAGTTTGTTCATTTTATTTTGTAAAATTTTAACATATTTTTTTGTAGAAAACCAGGGTTTTTAATTATTTTAACAAAGGAAAATATTTTATCGAAAGCATTTTGTTAATTTCAAAGGTTACAGATTATTTTGTTAATGCTTAGCAAATTACTTCGTTGAAAAAGTACACGTGATTTCAGGTAGTCAATCAAAACATTTCCCACTAACAATACGCATCAACAAGTTCAACTGACTTCAGCGTCTGCAACTTATGTTTTAGCTTACTTTTTTCTAATTTGTAACGTGTTCGTAATAACTTTCCAGTGTTTATAATATATTACCAAAAATCTGTTATTATTGTTATTCGGAATCTTCATACCTATCTCTCTAAAAATTAATTAGTCAAAAATTACTAATTTAATAGTTATTAGTGGCTGCTTTTTCACTTGTACCATGGTTAACCATGGAATACCATGGTATCACAAAATTTAACAGCCAATTCTTATGTAAAATTGTCCCCTGAATCCCAAAATACCGTCAAAAATTATTAAAGTGGAGCCGTTTTTGAGATATAGTCAATTTCATAATAAATGGAAAATTGACTATATCTCAAAAACTGTTATAATTTTTTAACTTTTGACAACATTTTCGGATTCAGGGGACAATTTTACATAAGAATTGGTTCTTAAATTTTGTGATATCATGGTATTCCATGGTTGACCATGGCACAAGTGAAAAAGCAGCCACTAATAACTATTAAATTAGTAATTTTTGACTAATTCATTTTTAAAGAGTGATTAATATTTTTTACTGTGTAAAGTTTTTTTAAAAATACACAGAAACAATTACTAAAATGGATATTGAATACAAAAACAATTTCCTATTAAAAGAAATTAAAAATTCCCATTAAATTACTTTAGGTTCAAGAATACCTTATCTGAAACATTAATCGAATGCTTTTTTAATCAAGAAACTTTCATTAAAAAAACATTCAATAATTGTGTTATCTATTTTACGACTAGAAAGCTGCATTTATAAAGTTAATTCTTTTCGACGCCAAGCATTAAAACAAAAAGAGAATTATAAAAATTTGTTATGTACGCCATTGATTACGTGGCAAGGGTCGGCTGTAAATAACTTAGGAAAGGACTCTAAGGGGACGAGCGGTCCAACTTTAAACACCTTTTTTGTTAGTTTCTACGAGCCGACTCGATGGGCCACTCAATCTTATCGCTAAAGCCAAAAACGTTGCCAAATTTTACCACTTTCTCATATAACTTTATAAAGATACTATTTATACTGTAATAATATAATAGTCTATGAATCCTTCTTTTAGTGTCAAACTAAAAAAAATCGATAAATGTGGTTCAAATTTTTTTTTAATGTTGTATTTTTTGCAATAAAATGCATGTGGCAACATGGGGATTGTTAAGATAGAAAAAGGAATTCGTAGAAGGCCTGTCGATGTTTTTTTCTAAGAGTTTAATTAACTGAAAGGAATTTTAATGAATGTCGGGACGGGCATATTTTTATTTATTCGTTCGGAAAAAAATCCTCTTTTACTTGATTTATTGGGCATCGGCCACCTTATTTTTTTTAATCCAATCGACCAAACTAATGAGCAAATTTTTTTTGTTAATTTAAAATTCATTTAATTTTTGTGTTTGTTATTAAAATAAATTGAAATCCTTTATTGTTTGTATTGCTATAAAATGAAATTTAATTTAACATACATTTTAATAAAATTAAAAGTTATATATAACAAAAATGTAATTAAATTTTAACGATTATATTAAAAATAAAATAATTTACTTTAAATATAAATTTAAAACTACGCTACTGATTTTTACCAAATAGTTTTGTACAGGATGCCAAAGTAAGAGGGTCTTAAATTTAGGTAAAAATCTTTTGTCCCTAGCCCTTCAAAATAGCTTTTGTGTTCAGCATACAGACCATAAAATGGTCTAGGATATATTTATTATTATACTACACCCACATACCTTTCTAATAAATAAGTGCAGGTAAATTTGACTGCATTTTCACTAAAATTCTTTCTTTACTTTACTTAAAATAATATTTTTAACTCAGGAATACATATATACGATGTATATTATACATATATTATAGTCTATACTTTGGATTTAATAAAACAAATTTAAATTAACAAATTCTTTACAAAGTAGAAAATATCAATTTAAATTTGTTTGATTTTATTAAAACATTTAATTTTAAAAGTCAATAAATCCAGTTTTAAAATTAATTTTAAAGTACTTAGTTATGTAATGTCATGGCAATTAAAAGGCATAATTAACTTTAATTTCAACATATATTGCTTTAATCCTGATTATTTTCGGCTCTAAAAAAAACATCCACGGGCATTATTGAATTTTAATGCTATAATTTTTATTAATATCAACTATAATTACTGATTGTCAAAAATATGTTCCACAAAAATGTACGATACCGCAGAGGAATAAACATAAAATAGGTTAAATATTAACAAAAAATATAAAGTTCAATAAATTTAAGTTAAGAAATTAATAGAATCAGATAAATTAAGAAGTGTTAGCTCAGCTTGCTAAGGAGTAGACATTTCCCAAATGAGTCTACGGTTTTTGATATTGCAAGGAAAATTAAAACAAAGAAGGTATTAAACATTTTTGGTAAACTATTTATATAAAAAATTACGAAAATTTTAAATACCTATATTATATTAACCAACGTATGTTTATAACCGCGAAGAAACTATAGGTACTGGTTTAACGTACAGGTGTAGCACGAGCAATTTGATTGGATTTAATATCCTGTGATCAAAGTCAAAAATCGAAGACTTATTTGGAAACGGCCAAGTCAAGATTTTTGATTTTATTAATAAACGTTTTTTCTACTAAATTTTTATATCATTTTAAATTTTTCCCCGTAAAAATTAATCCCTCCCATTATTTTACTTATTAATAAAATAAAATAAAAATAAACTTTATTGGATAATTCTAAAAGCCTAACGACCTAAATATTCATTTACAACACATTTATAATATTTAAAATATACTGATATTATATTGTTGATTGTTTCGACCTTTACTTGATGAAACTCCATATTATTAATATATGAATAAAAAAGAACACTGTAGTTTCACTATTTTAAAATAGTGAAACTATAAAAAAGTGAAACTTTATAACAGTTTTGTTTTTTATTCATATATTAATACTGATATTGTTTTACAAAAAAAAATAATACAAAAATAAATCAATGCTATTCTTCCGACCATAGCTTCATTGTGTTATATATACCCCGATAGGCCACTATAGTGGGTATTTTCTCTTTTGTGTTTTCTCAGGATCTGTTTGGTATATCAGTGAAGTTATGATTCCAACAATGGCCGACAAATTAGTTTGTAAATGGATGCAGCCGTTTTAATATTAATGCCCTATTTACAATACTATTTTTGGACTTGCTAATATGCTGTTTACTTATTATTACTTTTTGAAGTTCTGTTTAATTTTTCCTCAATATATTAGGCTTATAAAGGGTGTCCCATTAAGACCGCCTATTTTAAAATTTAAAAAAAATGCCGTGTTTATTTAAAAAGTTAACATATTTTTATTGCAATAAAGAGGGAAGACATGGAGGTTAAATATGGAACACAATATCCGATAAATGGCCGCCTCGTGACTGAGGGCACACGTTGATTCTTTTGACAAAATTTTCGATTACATTTTGCCATAGTGCCGGCTCAATTCCATCAATGACCCGTCGAATCTCATGTTTTAGTTTAGTAACTGTTCTTGGGTTATTAGCATAAACCTTTTCCTTCAAAAAACCCCAAAGAAAGAAATCTAACGGCGTCAAATCGCATAATCGGCCTGGCCACATCACATTCTTGCGGCGCGAGATAACTCTGCCTTCAAATTTTGTCCTCAATAATTCCATGGTTTCGTTGCTGTGCATGGTCTGCTGTCTTTAAATATTGTTTCAACCGAATCTTGTACGCATGAAAATGCAGGTCTTTGGCCAAAATTCGCTGTAAACTGCTTCGAGGGAGTCTCAATTGCTGGAAACGGTGGCGAATCGATGAGGAAGAATTATGTTTAACACTTTCACTAACTGCTGCATTATTTTCAGCAGACCGAGCTGCACGAACTCGGATATGTCTCTTTTTGGTTTGAATTGACCCAATCGTTTTAAATTGCTGGATTAATCGGACCACAGTACGGCGAAAAGGTGATCGAAAAATCCACGATATCTTCAAACCGTTTCCGAAAAATTCTCACCATTTCGATAGTGGATTTTTACAATTTCTATGCGTTGTGCGTCCGTGTAAATCTCCATGACTTAACCTCAATGTTCACACATGACCACTGTCCAACAACAACGCTGTACGATTGACACAAAAAAAATGACACTAAATTTAAAATAGGCGGTCTTAATGGGACACCCTTTAAATCTATATTATTAACTTTAAAGTGCTTTTAAGGTAAATTTTATCACAATTGCATAGCTTGCATAGCTATAACATACGAGTTGTGTTCATAAAATAACGGGAATTGTTTTCATTGTTTACTTTGTCTGTGGCAGCCTTTAAGGTTAGACGTGTTTTATGAGTTCGGCGATTTTTCGTTCGTTAAAAGAAATGGATCAAAGAATTTTGCTTAAAAAATTAAATAAATTCTGTGAAATGTTAACAAAGGCCTATAGTGAATCTGCTATAAGTAAAACAAGAGTTTACAAGTGGTATAAGAGTTTCCAGGATGGCCGTGAAGACGTTGAAGATGACGAACGCCCTGAACGCACAAGCACATTAACAACCAATAAAAACATGGAAAAATGGAAATAAATGGTTATAAACCATCAGAGAAGTCGCTGATGATTTTGGTATATTGATTGGCTCATCCCATGAAATTTTCTCGAATGTTTTGGGTATGAAACGCGTGGCAGCAAAATTTGTTCTAAAATTGTTAAATTTTTAACAAAATTTTTGGCCAAAAACAATACTGTAATGATGCCCCACCCTCCATATTCGCCAGACATGCCTCTGTCTGACTTTTTCCTATCCCCAAAAATAAAGAGAACCTTAAAGGGCCGTCGTTTTGCAAGCATAGATGACATTAAAAGCGAATCGCTGAAAGAACTAAAGGTTATCCCAAAGATCGAGTTTTAAAAGTGTTTCGAGTACTGGAAGAAGAACTGACACAGGTGCATAATATCCAATGGGGACTATTTTGAAGGCGACAACATTAATGTAGACGAATAAATAAATATTTGTTTCAAAAAACGAAAATTCCCGATATTTTCTGAACACACCTCGTATGTATAATCATGTTAAAGCAATGGATAAGTTCGTTGTTTAACCAGTGATTGGTATCACTGGTATATCGTGTTTTTCCAAACCGCAATTATAACAGAATCGAGCACTTTTCGATTATAAATCTTGCGTAATCCAGTTGCAAGCACTGATGTTATTTATTTTCAACAGTATCGACATATGCTGTATATACGTGCTTAAGAAATACCCAATTTCCAAAGAAAACAAAACCAATTTTAGCCTAACTTTAACGTATCAATATTTTTTTTATTAAGGCGTGGTTTTTAGCTATATAATTAAATAAAATACTGCGTTACACAAACATAAATTACATTGTTATAGCAATTATTTATTATGCAATATAACCGCTCGAGATAAAGAGTTTATATCTGGCACGCTTTCTGAACATTCTAAAACACTTTGACTTTTATGTTGCCTGCGCCTTTACTAAAATATCTGCTCTAGCAAACGGTCATACTATCTATCCGATTAGTCAAAAGCTAAAGCCAAATCTCTTTTGCAATCTCTTTTATGCGATACTGTATTTCCAACGTCACTTAGCATTATCTACCTTATTTATACAATTGTTTTCGGATGGAGCACTGTTGCACCACTCTACCATATTGGCATTTACCCAGTTGGCATATTGGGTTACGTTGAAATTTCATATGTAACTCGATTGAAGAGCAAACACCTTTACACACACATTTTGCATTTCAAATGCACTTTTATCCTGCGAACGTCTTCGAAAACAACAAGAATAAACCATGAAAGTTTAATTTGATATTCCTTAAGCCACAGTCTTACTTAGAGCTAAACCGAATTAGAGCTCGGACGGGTTTTACTAAATTCAAACATTTAAAAAGGACGTAATCAGATAAAGCAGTGAGGAAATAATTCCAAATGCTAAAAAAACTTGACTTGTTTATTCTAATTTCAAGAAGACAAATACAAACGCGTTGCTGCTCTCTAACCCAATTATACTTTGTAATCGGGGCTTACTGCTCGCCGTGCAAAAAGAGCACGGGTCATACCTGTCTGCTGTAATTACGAATTATAAATCACTGAATTCTTTTTATGTTTGTTATTTTTACAGAACATGGAACTCTCGGTAAAATGGTTGACCATTTTCTATATAAAATACTGTAATTTGTTGAAAAGAAAATAAATGTCAAAGAATGACGACAAGAAATGAGACAGTGGGTTGCAATTGAACGTCGCGACGCTGGAGCGTCAACTCATCGACTGTCCATTTTTTGTAGAAATACGATCTATAGAATATAAAAATAATTGAATTTCGCACCACAACAAAATCATTTTTTCTTTTTATTTAAAAAACGACGCAGAAAAAAATTGTTCATAAAAAGAAGCGTCTTAAGGTTGTTGGTAGAGATGTGACTTGAAAAAAAACCGACCGGTATTTTTTGTTTATTTTTCAGTTTTTTTTCAAATGTTTTTTCTTCATATTTTATGTTTTTTAAAGATAAGTTTCATTTGCCTAATTTTTTATGTTTCCAGCCCAGTTTATAGACTAAAATTTAGCCACTAAATGACATTTAGTAAATATAAATACAGTCACGTGCTATGCACGTGCCATTACCACTGAATTGACCAATAAGGGCGCAGGTGGAGAACCTGCGGCGATCAGGCATCAGAGTTTGTTTTGATTTGGTATTAAAAAAAGTAAATACCTATAATAGACTTTTATTTACATTCTTATTGGATTCTTATGTGTAAAGTACCAAATAATAAGAAATCAAATTTTTTAGTCTGTCAAAATTTTCAATAATGGATGTAATGTAATTTATTCTAAATATGAGGCGTATACTGCAAAAGCGACTAAAAAAATAATTTTGTTTTTTATCTTAAAATATTCCTATTATGTGCTTATCAAGTAAACTAGCCTAATAAAGTATTTTAATATAGTAGTAACCATTCTTCTTATTAAAACACACTTTATTAGGCTAGTTCACTCTATAATAGGAATATTTAAAGATAAAACCACAAAATGATTTTTTTAGTTAGGCCGCTTTTGCAGTATATATACGTATACGTATACGCCTCATTTCATTTTATTATTAATATACATTTTGCTCAAAATTTCATATTGAAAAAATACTCCATTTTTTTAAGATTGATGTTATTGACAGAATTATTTATTTTTATTTATGTATTTATTTAATACATCATCTTACAGTCCTTGGACCAATGACAAGATGAGAAAATTTAAACAAGTATTACATATTTAGCCTTATGTACATACATATATTGTACATATAAATTCATATAAAATATACATAACAAAGTTGAGACACAAAAAACACTTTAAATATCAAATATATTGCAAAAGAAAAACACAATAATATTATAAGGAAAGATAAATAAATTAGGTATTTATAGTAATACTCATTATTTGAACATTACATGAAAAAATATATGTAGCGCATTCGAAAAAAAAACAAAAAAACCGTTTTTTTCTAGTTTTTTTCCATGTTCTTTTTTCAAATCTGAAATAAAAAACATTTTTTACATTTCTAGTTGTAGGTATCTAAATTTGAAGAGCCATACACTGTTATAAAAAACAGATTTTAGAATTTTTTGTAGTTATTTTAACAAAGGATAATATTTTACCGAAAGTTTTGTAAAGGTAATAGGCAATTTTGTTAATTTCAAAGGTTACAGATTATTTTGTTAATATTTAACAAATTATTTCGTTTAAAAAGTTAATCAAAACATTTCCCACTGACCATACGCATCAACAAGTTCAACTGACTTCAGCATTTGCAACTTATGTTTTTTCTTACTTTATTCTATTTCGTGACGTGTTCGTAACAACTGTCCAGAGTTTTTATAATATTTTACCAAAAATCTGTTATTATTGTTATTCGGATTCCTTATACCTAAAAATGAATTAGTCTAAAATGACTAATAACTACAGTTATTAGTGGCTGCTTTTTCACTTGTACCATGGTTAACCATGGGATACCCTAATATCCCAAAATTTAACAGCCAATTCTTATGTAAAATTGTCCCCTAAATCCGAAAATGGCGTCAAAAGTTAAAAGAGTAGAACAGTTTTTGAGATATAGTCAATTTTCCATTTAATATGGAATTGACTATATCTCAAAAACTGCTCCACTTTCATAATTTTTTATGGTATTTTCGGATTCAGGGGAATTTTACATAAGACTTGGCTGTTAAATTTTGGGTTACCATGGTATTCCATGGTTAACCATGGTATAAGTGAAAAAGCAGCCACTAATAACTATTAAATTAGTTATTTTTGACTAGTTAATTTTTAGAGAGTATTTAACAAGTGTGCGAAGTGCAAAGTATCTGAAGAAAGATGCCATCACTGGTTTTCAAATTGAAATTTGGGGATACAGTGAAGTGGGTTAAAGTTACGAAATACATCAGTAAGTGTTGTATTAAATTTCTTTATAATTTGATGATTTTAGAATGGTGTGTTTAGTTGGGGATAATTTTTTTGTTTAGGAATTTGATTAATAAAGCAACATTTCTTATAAAAAAAAAAATTCATTAAAGTTTCCAATTTCCAAAAAATGCTTTTGTTACTGGGTCTACAAAAAGGTTACAAAATTACAAGAATTATGGTTGAATTAGAAGTAGAATGTTGTTATTAAATCTACAAAATGTTTGTTATAATTACAAACTACTTTATCAATTAGTTAACAGAAAACAGTTGGTTGTAAATTTAACATAAAGTTATTTGAACCTGAATTAACATAAAATCTGGTAATATTTGGTTAAAATTAACAAATACTGGTATCTCTGTAAAAATTATATACATATATTAAATGCTTTATGAGGCATCATACATTCGCAAATATTTGTTTTCATACGGACATTGTACTTTGCATCTTACAAGCTCGCTCATAAGATTTAAATAAAACATAAACTATAATAATCAATTTTTAAGCTATCGACACGAATTTATATTTGCCTGTAAAGAGAAGTGTTCTAAAGTTGATTTCAGAACTGCAATGTCAAAAATGTTAAGACTAAATTTTTCTTTAACTTTAACTAAGGGTTCAATTTTGGCGTAGAAACAGTTCTTCTTTAAAATAACATTTAGTTAGTGGACTTTTGAAACTGCTCTTGTATATTTAACAAAGTTTAATCTACCATAGTAGAGTGGTTTATTGTTCTTGTGGTTGGTATGAGATGTTTGTACTTGAACTGAAAAAGTGCAATAAGATAAAACGTTGGGCAAACAATTTGCAGACAATGTTTATTCTAATATCAAGACAAATAAAACACAGAAAGTGGATAAGCGAAATTAAAGTTTCCAGTTGCAATGATTAAAAAACTCACCTAGCAATTTGAAGTAAATATGACCGTTTTGCTAATGGCTTTTTTAAGCGTGCATATTTTAATGGCTTATTGTTATCTCGGGGTTTATGCTAAAAGTTTGTAAAGATTTAAGTTAATTAAGTACAAACTACATAAGGCGAGACAAAATATAATTATCACCGCGTAACAAAATGATGGAGGTGTATTGTTCTCCGGAACAGAATTTTAAAGGTAAATTAATTTATGATCAGAAAGTTAATTTAATTAAGTCTCAAAGGAAGGAGGAAGTTGATAAGGAAAGACAAAAGTGAGTAAATCAACAAAAAAACAGCCATTGTCTTATGCCAGTGACTTGCGTTCTTCAATCATAGATACACTCACAATTTTTATTCGTCTAGTTAACCAAGCATAGCATGGGTACACTGTTTTCCACTTTTAAGGCATCGATGATGACTCACACCATTGTTTTACCGGGTTAGGTCTTGTTCAAAGACTCGATAAATTTCCTGCCAGTTCACAATGACTACTACATACGCAGCAAACTTCCCACGAGCCTTTTCAACCCTATTGTGTAACTTTGCGGACCATTTCATAATAATCACCTAAACGTGAACTAGCGTCTTACAGCTCTCACTGGGGAGTACACAAACACCATACAATTTACACTATACATCGGAATATACATATTCTGCAAGGGAGAGTTTACTTACTCGCTGGGATGCTAAATAGCTACCATGACAAGTTTGTCCCAGAAGAACACTTCCTCCATTTATAATTTTGCCCGTGTAAACTTTTTAGTGTAGGGGTAAAAATATTAGAGTTGATTTGTAAGTGTAAAAGTTACACTACAAAATACACTAGGTGGCGTTTAGTGCTTATTAACTTTATTAAACACATTAAAGAATATGAACATTATTCATTGGTACATTCACACTATTTATTATTAAAATAAATCAAAAGGGTAGAAAAACTTAATGCGAGTGTTTATTACCCCTTAATGTGTTAAACAGTTACAAAATGTACACTACAGTGCATGCCAGTTTCTTTGTCTGTTTTGATGTTACTAAAAGCTCTTTTTTCTTTACACTACTAGTGCACATTGTATCACAATTAAAGTTAAATTACACCAATAGTAGCAAAATAGACTAAAAAAACTTGTAATAACCGAAATGCGTTTTAAAATGTTTGGTTGGTACCTATCTACCTACGCAGTGCATATCCGGAGATACCGCGTTGTGGAAGTGTGGCATTTTTGTTCACTTCCTTTTTCTTTAAGCCTTAATACTCAATAAATACCAATATGTTAAAAGGATGTCCAAACCCGACCTATATTATATATCAATAATTTACGGCAGTAGGTCGGGTACTTGTAACATTAATAATATAAATACATACACACTTGATTTACTTTTTATTTTCAAGCGTAATGGTTGTTATATTAACCTATACCTACATTTTTATTAATATTATGGAAAATTTGTACACGTGTGGTAAATACCCGACATAAAGCCGCCTGACTCCTCTCTACCAATGGGATCACCCATTTTTTATAACAGAAAAATGGATTACTGATGAATTCTCAAGATAATCCATTGTTTACAAGTTGACAGCCAGTAAAACATTGCATTAAAGTGAGTGAAATTCGAGACCTAGGTGTTATGTTTGATAATAAATTAACTTTTGCCAATCACATAAGCGCTGTCACTAATAAAGCTTTTAAAATGTTGGGCTTTATTAAAAGGCAGCTTCTTGAGTTTGATAATGTGAACTGTTTAAGAACTGTTTTTATTTCATATGTGCGCTCTGTTTTAGAGTATTGTAGTATTATATGGTCCCCGTTTTATGACATTCATGTGCAACGTATTGAAAACGTCCAGAATAAATTTCTTCGTGTTTGTGCGTTTAAATTAAATTTAAAATTTGATGATCTAAATTATGACATTTTAAGGCAGATGATGAATCTTCAATCGTTAAGTATACGACGCGACCAATCGAGTTTAATTTTGTTGTACAAATTAATCAATAATGCAATAAACTGTCCAGAATTACTGGAATTGCTTAAGTTTCATGTTCCTCAAAGACAAGTAAGACACTGTTATTTATTCTATGTAAGCTCACATACCACCAATTATGGATTTAACTCACCAATTGATAGAGCAAGCAGACTTGCAAATGAATTGGATATTGACTTTTTTTGTAGTAGTTTAAAAAGATTTAAGTTGTCGATTCAGAATCTGTGATATTTACTTTTAATTTTATGTATACTAGTTTTAAGTTTTGCTTTGTTTATATTATGTGAATTGTATATATATATATTTATAATGTATTGGTTATTTACCGTTGAATAAATATTATTATAAAATATTATTATTAATCTAAAACTTTTACGTTTTAAGAAATTATTTTGCTTAAGCCAGCCATACGACTCAAATATAAAATTATATTTTAAAAGGCACCGATTTTGATAATTGCCTTAGATTTTTGTTCCACATAAATGTTTCTCTTTATTTACCTTTTCGTTTTATTGACTACCACCAATAGGTTTTACTAAAATAATAGTGTTAATTTACACTAGAAGTTTGCACTAAAAGAGTAAAAGTACCTTTCTAAAATTAGAACTTTTCCAAAGTAGTGTTAATTTACGCTGAAGAAAAGTGGGATTTTACCCAGGAAGTGTAGAAGTACACGATTTTAGGTAAATTAACACTTTTTAATACAGTGTAAAATTACTTTATCCTCAGTGCTATAGTGTTAATCATACTTGCTTACTATAAATTAACTCTAATTGTAGTGTTATAAAACAACTGCTTAGAGTTGATTTTTTTTACTGTGTACCAATTATTTGTGGCATATTCATTTCTGTCCATCCACCTTACTTTTAATCAAATTAGACAGGACTTCACTTTGATACGAATCGCGAATACCAAATTTGGAGTTTGCCAGATTTGTTCGCAAGATTTGGAAGCGCTCCTGCAGAATTAATATAACTTATTGCATTAAGTTATGATTACTTAGCTCGAATGTGTGGCTGACATATCTAGTTATGCACACATGTGTATGCACGTTGTATTATAATTTCGAATCGAATTAAAGCGAGATCTCCAAGTTTGATTTTGTTAGTTAAACAATGAAAGTAAAGTTTCATGAAAGACTACCTACTAGGGTGGGCCGAAAATCCGCTTTTTTAGAATTTCGTTTAGTAATAGCAAAAATTTTGTTCATTATGTTGTAAAAAAAAAAATGTGTAAAGATTAAAATTTTCGATCAACATCCTAGGCTCGCCCAACGCAATTAAAGATCAAAATGTTCAAAAAAAAATTTTTCTTAACTTATTTTGATCGGAAATTTTATGCTCTACACAAAATTACTTCAGATGGATAGTTTCAGAAATTTGTTGTAAAAAAAAATTGTGTAAAAGATTAAAATTTTCGATCATCATCCTAGGCTCGCCCAACGCGTTGCAACGCAACTAAAGATCAAAATGTTAAAAAAAAAATTTTCCTAACTTATTTCGATCGGAAATTTTATGCTCTACAAAAAAGGTCCTTACACAAAATTACTTCAGATGGATAGTTTCAGAAATAAACCCGATTTTAGTATCAACATTTTTTGAACATTTTGATCTTTAATTGCGTTGGGCGAGCCTAGGATGTTGATCGAAAAATTTAATCTTTTACACAAAATTTGTTTACAACATAATAAACAAAATTTTTGCTATTACTAAACGAAATTCTAAAAAAGCGGATTTTCGGCCCACCCTACTACCTACTTAAGAACTATTGCTTAACCTAACTGGAAACGTTTAAACTTTGGGCAGGTAAAGTTCGGGTTTCAAAGTTGGTCCAAAGCCATTAAATGAAATGCTTAACTTTGCAATTTACTTAACATTAAGTTGGTCTCGTAAAATACTGATTTCGCCTAATTTTTGCTGATAATGTTTATTATTACGCGGGGTATTGTTGAACATTTCATGCGAACTTATCAATGTGAAATCCCAGTATTGTGTTCGTAGATTTCACGATAACTTTTACCATTCACTGTATCAAAATAAAAATGTACAATTTAAGAAACAGCCCATAAAAATTTCTTTGTTGTTGAATTTGCCCTAATTCAATAAATAATTTAGGTCAAACGTGTGGTATGTTATGTGTATCTTTGGAGTTTAATTAATGAGCGATTTAAGTTAATTACCCAAATTTTCCGTGTTTACTTCATTGTAACCAAGCCCATCCCATCTCCATTATGTATAAAATGCGTATATAGGTTAATTTCCCTGCCATTAAAGAGTAAAGGTATACGTCACCACCAGCAGAATTATGTATTCCCAAAGGCAGGGTTTGATATGTTTCTATGTACCTACTTTTCTCTAAGGCGTGTTATTGGTATTTATCCTCCTAAATACATAAGCATTAAAATTACAGATTGTATATTTCAGATAGCCACAAAGATTTTAATAAAAATTAAATGTAACCAATTTCCTAACCCCTTTTGCGAATACACAAGAGTAGTTTCACTTTTATAGAGTGCTATACGACTTATTTTTAATAAATTATAAACCAAGAGCCCAAGTACCAAAACTGGTTAACTAACTAGCATTTTAACTAAATTAACCAAAATCTACGTAAAATAACGTTTTTTTAAACTTGTGATTTAGTTATTTATTTGTATTTAACCATTAACATTTTTTTAAGGTTACTATTAATTTAATTAATTTAATATCCCTTTAAATTTACCAACCGGTTGCTATAACCTTTACGTAAATTTAAACATTATTATTTAGAATAATTTAACTAATAAAATAAAGTTATTGGTAATATTACTAACTAGTAATATTTATAGTCAATTTAAACCGTTGAAATAACCTAAATTTACCTATAGATAAATTAAGGTTATTTTAAGAGTTTAAATTGACTATAAACAAACATATTAAACAAAAATATTTAAGTAATTAGTAATATTAAGTTAAGTTAAAAAGTAGGTTATTTTAGAAGTTACATTACCTTATATTATCTTCTAATTTTAACATTTGAAAATGGTTAAGACTAGATATTTTTTTAGACATATTTTGGTTTGGTTTAACTTTTTGTTAAATTGATCAAAGCTTTTGTTAATTTGGATATATATTTTTTAAACCAACAAGTTATATTTTACCAAATATATATATATATATATATATAACTCGCCGGTAAATTAATGTTAATTAATAAACTAAAAAAGTGATGGTTTTGCAGTTTACATTGTTACGTGCAGTTTTGTGTGATAATGGAGACTAAAATATATATAAAGAAGAGTTAACAAAGTTGTAAATATTTATTTATGTAAAAATCCCCTTACATTTAATTAATTTGGCAAGCATATATAGGTTTTATCACAGAACAGAATCGTTTTATAAAAATTAGTAGGGCTGCAACTAAAATCGGAACGAAAGTTCGGCGGACATTTTTTTAGGTTATTTTAAAAATAACAAATAAAATAATTTAACTAATTTTGGCAATCATTAACTATAATGTGTTACATTAACCGATTTTAAACCAAAACCAATTTACCAATAGGTAAATAAAGTACTTAAATTAAACACAATAAAATAACGAATTGGTTTAAATAAACTTGCAGGTTAATTTATTTTGTTTATATAACCAATAAGAAAAATCATCCTAAAATTGCCATATTGTTTGCTGTCCATTCTGAAATGTTTGTTTTATTTTTGTTTTATCTTTTCCTTTTTTTTTTCAAAGCGCTTTAAAATTTGAAAGTATTATGTTCTACTTCATCAGAAAAAAAATGTCCCATTGTTTTTTTTCTCATACAGTGTGACCCATTTGTTTGCGACTCACCCCTGTAAAATCTTTATTTATTGTGCGATTATAGCCGGATCATGGTACTGTTACTATAATTTTATTTCAATGTTTTTTCATGAATAACTTGACAAACTAAATTTTTGTAGTAATTATTGTGCATTAAAATTTTTTAATAAAATTTAGTATAGGGTCGTTTTGAGGGGTGGTAAATCCAGTGCCGTGCTTAGATTTTGTTTAAAAAAATCACTAATATGAATTCTTAAAAAATTACTCTTAAAAACTGACATATATGTCTACTATAGTAAGCCTTGTATTTTGTAAAAAATATGGCGCAAACAAATGGGTCACACTGTATATGAGTATTAAGATTTAGGGGCGAAATATTATTTTTAGGATCTGTAAGTCATATCTATAGATATTCATAACCATATTTGGTAAAGTATAATTATAGATAAAATAAACTTAAAAGTTTAAAGTAGTTAAAAAAGGGTAAAATGAAAACTACCAAATATTAACTTCTTTTTAACCATAAGGTATATAAACCATGGTTGCAAGAAGTAACTTTACCATAATTGAATTCCCCACTTATTACAAAATAACGTTAATTTAACGTTGTAGTACAATACTACTTAAATGAATTAACCAGGCATAACGTAAATTTAACGTTAATTTAACCAGTGGTGCTACTGGAAAGATTTTTTATGTCAACTTGAGCAGGCTAGGGGTGGTAACAGACTGCTGAAAGAACAGAACTACTTATACTTAGTGCTTCTTCTTAGACTGCTTTACCTTTTGCAAAAATCGATCCAAGAAAAAGAGCGATATACATTTATACATTCTACGTGCAAAATCTATTTTCCACTTAGTTACTGAACAATTACATATCGCCTCGGTTTTGAATAGCGTAACAATGGGAAATTAGACACGGTTTCGCGTCCGATAATGTCACAGAAATTTAACAATACGCAATTTAAAATGTAAACGAAACCACCTCCTACGTGTTTATTTGTTATTATTTTTAACTTACGAACAATGGGATCGCCGCTTTACGCCAACGCCGGTTACTTACCTAGAAAAAAAAGAATATAATTAATAAATCACATACAAAGAAGAAAACACTGAATTTTCTATTGTTTATGAAATCACCGTTAGGTACATTCATGTATGTATTTTTTCTAATGCTTTATGGAATTTTAATTGAATGTTGAAGTGTCTAACTTTATCAATTATTCGAGCTTAAGAAGATTTTAGACTACTACTACTTAAGTAATACTTCATATTTCGTTTCGTAATTAAGTGTTAAATACCTCTTAGCTTAATGTTTCATAAACCCTTCTTCGTAGACCCTAAGTTTAAAGGAACTAAGCTCTTCATACAAAAATATCCCCACTGTATTAATAAAACTGAGAACTTGATGGATGGATTTTATGAAAAATGTAACAAAAATGCCACATCATTGATTCTTAACGTATCACGTGAAATTTCCTCTTAAAGCTTTCTAAATTAAATAAACCTCGTTGGAACAGTCTACGTCAAGCATGGATAATCACGCTTAATCAGCTAAACCAAAGTATAGTTTTTTCTTCGCGATATATAGAGATTTATATATAGATATATTTGAAGTCGTAGTTCCCAATTCCCTTCCAGATTTATTTCAAGTGAAATTGATTTTACGCCAAATCTGAAAACCCATTCCTTTAGAACGATTCTTAAAGCCTTTTACACACAAATATTATTTGCATGCCTAAAATACTCTAAATAGTGAGAATATTTCCAAACTCCATTTCAGATTTTGTTTCTTGCATTACATGCAGATGTAAAAATAATGGAAAAAAACAATTTAAAATGTCATCATTTTTTGTTAAAATGAGGCGTAACTAAAAATTGTAATTTTGTGTTTTTATTTTAAAAGAAATTATGCAAATCTTCCAAATGTAGGTAGGTATTTGTTCAGATAAGTATCTATATATACTATTATAATTTGTAATGGTTTAACCGTAAATAAAGATATTATTATTATTATTATTATTAATAGTATATTATGTATTAAGTTTGATAAACGCCATTTTAGGTAGGAATTTAATTTAGGCACGAGCGAGCTTGCGAGCGAGTGTTTAATTAAATGAGTGCCTAAAAAAGTTTATAAACTAGTTTCATACTATACTTTTTCTACGACAAATACTTATTATCTAAAAAATGATTTAAATTAAATATTTGTATAAATCGATATCTATACGAAAATAAAGGACTCATCCCAATAAATATTTTTGACGTAAATTTTTCGTTATTATTTTAATTAAACACTAACAATTATTGATACTTTAAAATAATAAAATAACTTAAAAATATGATGTTATGTTAAAAAAATATGATATAATTTGATTTTTTTACCATAATATTTGAGATTACAATAATTGTTATATCGCATTAAAGGACTAAAAGGTATATGATAACAAATTTTTTAATTGAAAAAACTGTAATTTTTGACTACAATGTGACGGTCAGGGCAAAAAGTCCCGAGGCTCATGGAATCCCTTTTTAGTTTTTTCAATTAAAAAATAAAATTTGTTATCATATACATTTTAATCCTTTTAAATAATTGACTACAATGTGACGGTCAGGGCAAAAAGTCTCGAGGCTCATTTAATCCCTTTTTAGTTTTTTCAATTAAAAAATAAAATTTGTTATCATATACATTTTAATCCTTTTAAATAATGCGATATAACAATTATTGTAATCTCGAATATCTCGGAAACGGTTTATATTATCGAAGTTTGAGAAGTACACCTTTTTAATGATAGCCAAACTGTGTAATCTAAAAATTGGATCAAATCTTATAAAAACCTAACCTCAAAGTTTGTATGGGACAATAAGATTAAAGCAATCCCCGTTTCTACGACACTGTTTTTACTCAAACAATTATAATTATAATTATGTGTGAATATGTGTTTTGGTAGTAAGTGACTGTTCGCAAAATATCACCTTTCCAAGACTACCATAGTAGAGGTTATATTAAAAAAACTGATATGATAAGTAACACTTCATCACCCTGTATCTTGGAAAACATAAATAATTGGGAAAAATATTTATTTGTGGTTTCGTCATATTTTGACTTGTTCAATCTTTTCCTAAATTTATGCCAATAAGTTTAGGGACATCTTATAAATATTAAATATTAAGAAATTTTTTAAGATCGAAACATATTTTGATCTTAACATTTTGATGAAGAAGCAACAATGACACTAAAATGAACCCAAAACAACCACACACTTAAGGGAAAGCTAAAATAATCACACAATTAAATAGTCAGTTACATTTCACAGACAAAGTAAATATAAAGAAAAAAAAATTAGAAAGGGCCTCATTTAGAGCTAAAGTCTTCGTACATCGCTTTTTGCAATAACAACAAAATAACGCGCGCGCAGAATTGTGCTGACGCACTAACCAAGCTACTTATAAAACCATAATATTAAGTTTTGTGTAATATAAAAACGTATAAATGTATATATCGTATTCAGGGGGGCGTAAAAAGATAATAAAGGGGGGCCCAATGTATTGGTACATTTCGTACATATAGTCAAATATATTAAGTCTTAAATCCACTCATTAAATTATTCGGTCGTTGTTCAACAATAAAAAAAATTAAAGTATTGTTTGATATAATAACGTGGCGTGCCAATAATTTTAGCCTAAACAAGTTTGACCTATTTTCCAAAAGTACAAAAAGCTTTTTGAGTACTTGCGCGTAAAAACGCGTCGGTCTTTTGTTTTGGTTTTTACGGCCGGAATCCGGCCCTGGAGGCCTTATCTGCCCGCCTAAATTATGCTTTACACTACGTGAGAGCAGTTTTATCACAAAGGACCTTAAGGATTGTACACACAATGTGGCAAAGCCGCAGTTTGCGTTTCGATGCGGCTCATTAGACAGCAAAACGGTTTGCTAAGAAAAACAGCACGTTTAAAGAAGAATTATTATAGTAAGTATGGCGGGCTGGGCGACTAATACCATTGCTACTGCATTCCTATGAAATATTATCCATGTGCGAAAATTGCAGTTTATTGCTTTTTGGGGTGGCGTACAATAGAGCAATTTTATTAATCTCTTTTCTTTGTGTCGTGTTGGAAAAACTATTATACGGTTGTTTTCTTATACAATCACTATTAGTCATCTGATTTACTATCAAACTATTTAGGAAATAATGTTGTATTAATGAAATTCGATAAAGTTGATAAAGGGGACCAAATTGCTTTTTCTATTGAATTTTCCTGTATAAACATCAAAAGAATTTCTCATAGAGGTTTAAATATAATTCAATTATTTTTTTAGTCTGAGAATGTAGTTTTTAGAACATTTTAGAACGATTTTAATGTGTATTCTAAATTTATTAAATTTTTGATATTTATTTTGATATTGCAGATATTTATTTAGGACCGGCACGGAACCAATCATATTCGATATAACCCAGACCAGGTGTTGCAAATTAAATTTACCTTAACTTTAAATTTAGGTCAAATCATATTAATATTTTCACTAGACATACCATATATAAATAAATCTTTTGACTAATGGCCTAAATGAGTAAAATTAAACATTATTAAGCATGAATCTGCATTTGATTAAGGGCGTCAAATTCTCATCACTCATATAATTTATCTTTTTTCATCTAAAGTAAGCACTTTATCTACTTAAATTTTAACACTCGTCTTCACTATCTTGAACCATTTAATATTTGTTGTTTTTTTATGTTTACTTTTCCTTAAGTACAAACTAAAAGCGTTGTGAGATAAGCGATGCATTTTGAGGTAACTACGCCTGATAAAAGTAATTCCGTATCTTTTTCACTTCATTTACGTTTTTCTTAGGTAACAAAAATCTCAAAATTTTAAAGTTAAACTTAATGCGGTACATATGTTTTAAAACTAGCCAAAGGGGCTTGTTTTCATTTCGAATATTTTCACTGGTGATTTTTGTCACAATAATGGTCATCATTGTCAATTTTAATGCTAAATCACGAAGTAATTATCTCAATAAAAAAGAGATTAATTTTAAACTAGTAAACGTTTTTAAAGGACTCACATGAGATAACTGTAATAATTCTGTGAATCAACTAAAATAAAGCAATTACAGCCTTAATTAGTAGCTGAAGAATAAATTTCTAAAACCACGTTCTCTGTTTTGACATTTACAAGTTGTAATGACTATCTGAAAGACTTAGGGAACGCTGTAATTTCTCTTTTAAGTTCATTACGGCCGTATTAGAAGCAATTTTATTCGAAATTATTTCGAACCGCACTTTAAAAGGCCTTGTTAAAATAAATTAGAACCAATTTGTCAAACAATTTTACGTAAAAAATGAAAAACATTGTGGGAATACATTAAATTGTTTCGTGTATAATTAGGTAATTTGGTGGCCCAAACTAAAACCTTAATTCTAAAAAGATAATCTGATTTCTAGCAGTCTAACGTCGAAGATATGAGTTAACCAACATGTAGAAAATGTGAAGACAGAGACCGAGTGCACATTGACCCTAACTGTATATCTTATAATGCGTTTTGTAAAAGCGCATTTAATGCAGAAGCCATAGGAAATTAAGGTTTATTCGCAACCGAGCAACGCCGTTTTATGTTGTTCATGCAAATTTTTCATACAATGATGTAGGAATAATTCTCTTCACTCTTAATTGTTCTTTGTTTTCCATAAGAATTTTTTAAAAGTGTCGTGTTTTGTGGATATGATAATTCTAAAACCTGTTTTATTGTATCTTTGTTATGCAGAAATCTAACATCTAAATAATATTTTTCATGACACCAAGTGACCTTTTAAATACACTGGCTTTTTATGGCCTATTAGTCACGGGCTAAAGTTAGCAACAGGTTTTTAGTCACGGGCTGAAGTTAGTTTTAAATTAGTTGACAGTTGTCAAATCGTTAAAATGAATGTAAGAACTATTTTATCCGAAATCGGCAGTAAAGTAGAACTTTACTGCCGATTTAATACGACTATTGTATGCAACCCATTATACATTTTAAGATGTGTCTACTGCCCTTCAGCAGCAACTAAATAATATTTTAAAAAAGCACCGTCGCGGAGGTCGATTGGACCCTTTCATAAAATGTTGTTAAATAGAAATAATAAGTTAATTTTATTAGACACTATTAATTATTATTATTATTAAGTGTGATTTCGGATAAAATTTAATATGCACCTCGGCATGAAAGTCATTTTTTATCACTCACGTGGTTATTTGCCTTGGCTTTCGCCTCGGCAAATAATTTTCACATTCGTGATAAAAAATACGATTTTACTGCATTGATACATTTATAACTATTATTATCTCATTACAAAACTACAAAAATATTAAATATTTTCTCAACGCCAATATTTAAAAAGTTTACATATACATTGTACTGACATTTTAATTTCGCCGGCAGTAAACTAGATTTAACTTAATTTCGGGTGGCCAATAAAAGATTTTTTTACTTTCACTGTGAAAAACGGTCCATTTTCAAGAGATAAATTTTGATTTACACATACAATTTCCCAAGTTTTAAATCATTTTTAGATAATAATAATTAGTATTTATATTAGTTATAAACTTGGTACATAATATTCTATTAAGAAAATAAAATGTAATGGAATAAAATAAAATAGAATAAAATTATTTATTATTATTTTTACACGTTTCTGCGTTAATAACAGAGATAATAACGCAAATAAAAAACAAATTCTTCAGAATAGATAGGACAAGTATAATTTCGTGAAAAAAAAACTGTATTTGCTCAAATTAAAATTAGAATAAAAATGTCTGAAGTCTACAATTTAAAAAAAAAACATTAAAATCATATGACCGATTCACGAGTTAATCAACGTAAAAATTGTTACCAATTTCTGGTGTCCGTTTTTTTGCCGATGAGTGTATATTTATAAAAAAAAAATTTTTTATTTATACAAGGTGTCTTTTAACTTGAAACTTGAAAAATATCTCAGTAAATAGTCATTTTACGAAAAGAGTATACTCTTTTCGTAAAATGACTATTTACTGAGATATTTTTCAAGTTAATTATAATTAAATGATTCGAGGGCAATAAATTAGTATAAAAATTATTCCCAATATTCTCACCCTTGTAGGAATGGCATGGGGTAACTTTAAAATTTCGAATTTGTCTAACATTGTTTCATATTTGTAAAATATCTAATAAAAAAATTAATTTTGTTCTCTCCTCTGTATACTATTCTGCAATAATTTTTCAATAAAAATATAAAAGTGATATATAACTTTTTTATTGGAAATAATTATCTTATTAAATTAAATCTGATTTTTTTTATAAAGTACCATTTTTTACTAATATTTCAGTTTCCTAGAATTAAAGTTTTATACATTATTTTATTTAATCAAGATTAATAAGTTTTACATTTAAAACTCGTGTAATTTTTTATTCTTTTTTCTGTTTGTTTTTTTGGTTATTCTCGTGTTGAGAAATCTTACTGAGATATTTCAAAGTTTTAAGTTAAAAGACTTACCCTGTATACAAATTGAACTGTACTAAGTATACTTAAATTAAATTTAAACACTTTTCCGTTAAAAAGGATATTAAACCAAAGAAAATTACAAAATAAATACCACTTATCTTAACAAACATCTAAATCCCATATAATTATCGAAAAGTAATTCAAACCGCTCCAAAAGAAAAATCCCGGACTTTTGCCATTTAATCGCCACACTTTTTGCTCGATCAAAAAACAAAATTAACGCCAGTAATCGATCACATTTGATCTTACGCGAAATTGAAAGGTTTTTTAATCGAAAGCTCGTTGATTAGAGTGCCCAGCAGTTAAAGTTTGGTCAATTCGGTTGTTAAAGTTCGGTCAATTTGCACACTACAGGGACGAACACTGCGGTTTTCGGGAAATTATTTTCTACTATACCGAACTGGTGCGTAACTTTTAATCGACTCTTAAACGCCTAATTAACCCTGATGTTGCATGATGTTTATTGACTAAAATTTGTGAGATCAATTTAAAAGGATATATAATAAATTTGAAATACCTAAATATAGATTTTCATGTTAAAATTTTCAGTTGCAGTTTATCTGTGTAAATAAAAAATTAATGCAACAAAAGGAAGTCAAATGTCAAAAATATTAAACACCTTAAATAATTAAAGAACATAACGAAACATGTGCAGTTTAGGACTAAAATAAGGGATCATTTGGAAGTGTCAGGTTTAACGGATGCACATTTTTTTTTTGACAAAACACATTTAATTTCTTTGATCTTCCAAATGGCTTAACTAAGCTAGGTAGTAACTTAATGATCTAATATTGTATTTATTTTGCTAAAACTATTAATCTAAGTACTCATGCATAATATAACGGCACTGTAATGATAAAGTCGTATTAATTAGCGTTATGAAAGCTCATGCTCATTATGCCAAATTAGGCGCTTATTATGTGTTGTTTAAATTAATTCATAAAAATATTCTCACATTATTTCAATCTCAATGTATTAAAAAAGTTCCCGCGCCGTATAACAAACAATTGCAATGTTGAAACAGTCACGTCGAAAATACGCTCTTCTACCAGACATTGTTATTATTTTTATTATAATAAGTATAACCATTTATTTTAATTGGGTCTAATTTTGATGCTGGAAACATTTTATCAAGGTATCTTTTTCGATCTATAAAATATGTGGAGTAAGTACCTTTTTTAAATGCAATACACGAAGCTCCTTGGCATCCGCAAAAAATTAGTGTTTGGGGTGGATTATGCCTTTTTTTAAATAAGAAAGTTAAAAACATTACTGTGAATATACACTTTTAAAGTTTGGAAGAATTTTGGTAAATCAAATCCTTGATATGAGTATGTACTTATTTGTTATAAGGGTGATTCTACAAAAGTTGGACAACTTGATGTCATCAGTCAATAGAGTAGGTATTTTAAAATTTTTTGTAAATATTTTAGTATATTACAAAAGATCCATGTTTTTTTAACTCGTCCACCCAACTTTAATGTATTTTTTCAAAAGCACGTTTGTAGAAAAACATAATAAATATTCAAAACATCAGTACCTTGGCGTGTCACATCTCCTGAATCAAATATTTGAGTTATTTTAATTTAAAATATATTCAATTTATCTTAAATTTTTCAATTTCACTACAAACTATAAAACATAAATAATGTATTTTTCATATTTTATCATAGATTCGAATAATAGCAATTTTTAAAAAATTGATAATTTTTGTACTCACTTTTACCCGTCAGTTCTGTGTCCAATGTTAAAATTCAAAATATCTGCGAAATATTGAAGTTTAAAAGTCAAGTCCTCGTTTAAACTCAAGTGTTGGTAAAAATTACCTACAGAGCCCGCCCTTTGCACATCTATACATAATATGTTTTACTCGTGAATAATGATTATAATCATTATTCACGAGTAAAACATATTATGCAATAGGAGCAGATAACAGTATATTATGTATTACTTAAGTATTACTTAATTAAGCATGATAAACGCCATTTTAGACACGAATTTAATTTAGGCTCGAGCGAACTTGCGAGCGACTGCTTAATTAAATGAGTGCCTAGAAAAGTTTAAAAACGAGTTGCATACTATTTTTACATTTGGTATTATTTTATAATATAATTATCATTATAATTACCTGCCTAGCAAAGGGAATAATGAACTTATTATTCATGTTCAGTGGTTGGCCGATTTCAATATTCAATGTGATTTGAACCAATCGGGTTTTAAATTGGGATAAGGCGACTTTAATAACATTTAAAATTGGTAAACAGTGAGGTTAACCATTTGACAGATGTCAGATTTTATATATTTATTTTAAAAAATCATTATTGGTGTATCCTGCATTATTTTAGTTCCGAGATGAAAAATTTACATAGCGTTTTTTAATACTCTGTTTTGGTAATATTTATATTAATTATGACTTTTTAAATTTAATTAAATGGCTTTTTAAACATTTTTTAACTTTATAAAAATATAATCCACCTAGTTAGAAAACTGACCACTGGATAAAATTTAAAAAGCCTTTTTCCATTTTTATTTATTTTTTAAAGGGCTGAAAAACTCGGACTTTCAAGCGTATATAAAGTTGCCGACTGGGTCATGAAGAGAAATAAAATTATAAATGTAAATTCGTCCATGAAAACGTCATTAGGGGCTCTTTCAACGTAAGAGAACGATATTTATGAAAATGTATTTAAATTCCGTTTAATAGTCCAAATAGACTCTTTCATGACTTTGTAAAAACTAAATCTAATAATATACCTAGATCTATCTATACACTTTTATCGCAAAATGCAAATGTTTAGTTTTTGTAACTATTTAATAATAATTTTTTATGATACACTCACAGGCAAAATAATCGATCCACAAAAATTTTCGATGAATTCCAATCGAAAATAACTTTTTTATTTGATGTCGGATTTAAACGAATATTAAAGAATATTGTAGATAAATTAATGCACAATCGCTCACATTTTAAAAAAATACTGAAAAATAGGTTTAAACAAAAAAATGTTTTTTACCATAAGTTTAAGACACTCTGTAGAGTGGCAAAACCGTATATTGTTCTAAATTAAGTTTTATGTATCAAGTCACATCTATTCTTAACAGTTTTGTTTTTGGTTCACCTCGATATATTTATTTTTGTGGAAAATATGGATTTTTTAAAAAACATTGCAATTTCCAATATTTTTCTGTATGAAGAATTAAGGTTGCTGTGTTTTGTTGAATCATCCCATATTTGGACATGTCATACACGGCTTTCAAAAGCTATCAAATTGTTTTTTGCAAATTAATGTTGAAATTTTAAGGTGTCGTCTTCTCACTTAAAAAAATGGATATATCCCCGACTGATGTTGCCAGAGCCATTAATTTAATCCAGGATTGACGGACACAGTATTACGTGGCAAGTGTTTTGAACGTCACAAGAAGTAAAGTACAAAGGGCAACATCGGTCGGAGACATTTTTAAAAGTAAGAAGACACCTCAAAATTAACACATTAATTTACAAAAAACAATTTGATAGCTTTTGAAAGCTGTATATGACATGTCCAAGTATGGGATGATTCAACAAAACTGTTACTGTCATCCTCCGTAGGCTATGGATGGACCATAAAAACCTTAGTTCTTCATACAGGAAAAATATTGGACATTCAAAAAATCCATATTTCCCGCAAAAATAAATATATCAAGGTGAACCAAAAACAAAACTGTTAAAAATAGATGTGACTTTATAATTAAAACTTAATTTAGAGCAATATACGGTTTTGCCACTCTACAGAGTGTCTTAAACTTATGGTAAAAAACATCTTTTTGTTTAAACCTGTATATTATAAACGTACGTGTATTTTTTAGTAATTTTTAAAATGTGAGCGATTCTCCATTAATGTATCTACAATATTCTTTAATATTTGTTTAAATCCGAAATCAAATAAAAAAGTTATTTGCGATTGAAATTCATCGAAAGTTTGTGTGCAATTGTAGCTCAAATGGTATCAACTCCAGAAATTTGGGCATCCAATAATAAGAGTAGTTGGCTGCTGCCTGCGGTGTCTGAGACCGCTACGTGACCGAATAGTAGGCCATGCCCCGCTTTGCAGCATCCTGCTGCTGCTACCAGAGCCAACTCGACAAAACGACCGCACCTATGCACATTTGAAAGCAACAACGCGTTAAAATTCATATGTTATTAAAAAGTGATCTGACCGATAGCATGGAAATGTTTCGTAGATTTAAACCAGATTAATTGTTATTAATTATATTATGAAGAAGTTAAATATGATCTACTTCCTTCAAAGTGAAGTTGAAGAATGTTACATCATCATAAAAATTAGCACGTCACTTTCAATTTGCGTTCTGGCAGATGAATAAGACTGGGGGCGTTAAATTGTTTTTGCCCCCTGTGACGGGTGGAAACAATTTAAATTCTGATAAGAAATAGGTTTGAGAAGAAAGAAGGAGGTTGGTCCTGAATGGGAATAGAAAAAAGTTTTCCGGAAAATTTCTCGGGGCGGTTCAGATAGCGGTCGTCAAAATTAGATTTCGATTCGAAATGCTTCCATAAGTATGTTTGTGATTTCCATTTTAAGTTTCTTTCCCATAATCGATGAGAAAAGAGAACACACAAAATCGTTTTCGAGGAATGAAGTTTATATCAATTTATCGTTTATTACTTGCTCGTACATGCAACTTTTCGTTTTCGTCCTGTTTTTCTGCCTGCATAAAGTGAACCTTTATTGAATTTGCGAGTTTTATTCACTTATACGTTGCATATCATTTTAGAAGAATTATTAAGACATTTTACCACGAATTCTTTTCAATTAACATAAAATTTCGACATAATACAGACAAAGAGTCTGTTATAAGATTAATCATTCTCTCGGTTTCTTCTTTAAAATGTGATTCATTATTCGAAAACTCGCGGTCCCAAAGCGTTTTAAAGTAAAGTTTACTTGTTTTAATTTCACTTAGGCAATAATTTAAAAGACGGGACACAATTAAACCAAGCAAATCTTAATGTGGAAATATTTATTTAACGTTTATTTCTACTTCCTTAATATTTAATTTTAAGGATTTTAATATTTTTTAAATTCTAACTTTCTTTTGTACACAGTAAAAAAATTTTAAACAAATATTAACTAAATTTTATGATAATACAGGTCCACATTACTTTATGGTAAGTTTACAATTGAATAAGTAGCTGGTAATTAATACAGGGTTTATACTATTGAATTCGTATAAAATTCCCTGACTTTTCCAGGTTTTCTCAAGCCTTTTTCATAGACTGTGGAAGGTGTCAAAAATTGATATTGATATTCAGGCAAATAGGAAAAAAATAAAAAATTGAATTTATACTTTGCAGCTTTAATAACAGATCATAAAAACAAAAATAAATACATATAGCATAATTTATATTATTATATATGTAATTAAAAACAACATTTTTTTTTAGATCTTTTAAAATTTAACTTAATAGTTATAACCAAATATAGAGCATATTTCTCGTAAATAAAAGCAAAACAAAATACAAAAGTCAAATAACTAGTTTAAACTTTTTCTCTCAATATTTGTAGACGTCTATTGATAGTGTCCACTTCATGGTTGGTTCCTTCAGTTATGTTACTTTGACTTTTGTCCAAGCATTTCCTTTATATTAAATCATAATGTAGATTGTGTAGGTATTAAGTAAATATTATTTTCTTTTATATTATTATTATTATTATTATTTTAAGTATTAGTATTATTTACAGATAATTCCCTGACTTTTCCATGACTTTTTAGACTCATTTTATATACCCTGACTTTTCCCAGATTTCCCAGTTTTCCCGGTCGCTACGAACCCTGTTATAACAAACATTTTGTAGATTTAATAACAAAATTTAATGTCAATAATTCAACCATAATTATTGTAATTTTTAAAATGAACCCTTAGCAAAGGTATTTGTTTAAAATTGAAAACTTAAACGAAAAGAATTTTGATAGGAATTATTAAACAAAAAAATGAACACAAAATATGTTACTTCACTTACTTGGTTTGAAAACCAATTATGTCATCTTTTTTCGGATACTTCGCACACTCGTTAAATAGGAATCCGAATAACAAAAATAACAGATTTTTACTCTCTTAAAATGAAATAGTCAAAATTCTACTATTTGAATTAGACCAGCATTTTTTACTAATAAAATAGTCGTTTTCACTTTTAAATAGTTATTTTGTACTACCTAAATAGTTAAACTTTGACTAATTTAAGATTAGTCACCATCTTTGACTATTTCTGAAAGTTAAAAGTAACTAATTTCTTTAATCGTTTGCGGCCAACAACAAAGCATTATTTGAATTAAATGCATACCTATAGGCTCCATGGTTAAATGGCCCATAAAAACCAACAAAGATGCAAAAAGTTTAGCTGAAAACAGCAACACAAATAATATATTCAACTTTAAAACATTATTTATTGACAAATAAAATTAGTTTTTATAAGATTATATATATATATTATAAATTAGTTTTTATAAGAGCGGCTGATAGTTACATTGGATGACAACAGCTTGACAAGTGACAGACCTGAGTTCAATCCCCGGCTGGGTCAAAACTTTTTTAAATTTAAATCTACTAATTTGACTATTTTATTCAGTAGAATTTGACTAATAAATAGTGCACTGCTTTTTTGCTATGACAATTAGTCAAATATGACTTATAATTAGTTATTTTTGACTAATTCATTTTAAGAGAGTATTATTATATTCTAAACACTCTGGACAGTTGATACGAACACGTTACGAATTGGAATAAAGTAAGCAGAAACATAAGTTGCAGACGCTGAAGTCAGTTGAACTGGTTAATGCGTATTGTCAGTGGGAAATGTTTTAATTGCCTGAAACTACGTGTACTTTTTAAACGAAATAATTTGTAAACTTTAAATTTACAAAGTGCTTATGATATTGCCTATTACCTTTACAAACCCTGGTTTTCTACAAAAAAAACTAATTTTTATAACAGTGTAGCATTAAGTATGCACGAAATATTACAACAAAATATTCGTTGCAAGTTCAAATTATTATAAAACCATTAAGAGTGTATATTATTTATTTAATCTTGTCGCAACTTTTTTTTTAGCTTGCCGCCTTTTTTGCCTTTATTCAAATTTAACCTTATTTTCATTTTAGTCAGTTTTCTTATTTGATCTTGTCGTCATTTTACACGGTACTGTTGAGCCCGCCAAAACATATCTTTGCATTAAGAAAGCTTAGAATAATCCATATTTTTCATACATGCTCACTTAAAGTTGGTAAACTGCAGAATAATATGCAGTATATAAGAATTGAAAATGCGGTGAAAAATAAATTGAAGAAATCCTGTTTAATACGAGGCTATTGGCAAGCGTTCCGCTATTGCAAAGTTTGGTCAATAATAGGGTATATAACTTACGTGTGCAAAATTTCAAATACATGAAAAGATTCGTTTTATCGCGAGAGAGAAAACGTGAATTTTCTAAAAAGCCGCCGCAACTACTTCGGACGAGTGTATTTCTATTCATGTTGAGAAACTTTGTAGGTAATACACAATGCGACAAAAACGCAGTGCAGATTTTAAAAATACAGTGAATTGTGGTAAAAATGCATTTACAGATTGCATTTTAGATGTAAAGGTTTTAAGTAGTTTTTATTGTTTTTATTAAAAATTCCCATAGCAGTTTTATAAAATGCTTCGCTGGGCAAGCGGTAATAAAAATTGAAAACCCAAAATTAAAATTGTGTAGTTTTATGTTCCTTTTTGCTGTCAATATTAATTTTCTTGGCATATTTCCATTTTACAAATACAAGTATTTACAACTGCAAAAATTTAAATATTAAATCATAATTAAACGAATTTTTATTTAATCTCGAAAAAATGTCGGATGTATTTAAGTTATTTAATCAACGATTTTCATCTGAGGAATTTAATATACCTACCAAATCGGTAGTACCCAAAGAGAGTTTTATTAATACCTTTTTAAAGTAACACAGTAAAAAAATATTTGTTGATTTTAACCAAATTTTAACTAGATTTTATGTTAATCCAGGTCCACATAACTTTTTGTAAAGTTTACAAACAACTGTAATCTGTTAACTAATTGAATAACAAACATTTTGTAGATTTAATAACAAAATCCTTTCAATATTTTAACCATAATTCTTGTAATTTTGTATTTTTACAAACCTGTAGAGTGTAGACCCAGTAACAAAAGTATTTTTTGTAACTCTCGGAAGTTAAATGAAAAGAATTTTGATAAGAAATTTTGCTTTTTTAGTCAATTTCATAAACAAAAAAATTAATACATACCTACATAAACGAACTCAATTAAATAACATAATTCTGAAATCATCAAATTATAAAGATATTTGGTTCAATACGTATAATTTATCAGTACTACTACAACACTTACAGATGTAATTATTTCGTCTCCGCTTTTCTTTAATTTCGTTCGTGTTCCTCACCAGCATCGATAAACATCTGTTTCCCTTTATTGGAACATCAGTACCGAGTTGCTGTATGGTGCGGAACACAAACTAAATTATGATTTCTCGTCCTTATAAAGGTTTTGAAATCATTCACTGCGGTGAGAAGAAAGTAAGTGGTGCCATCTACCGTCTTAAACATATAACATAAAGAACATGTCAAAAGACGGTAGATGGCACCACTTACTTTCTTCTCACCGCAGTGAATGATTCCAAAACCTATATAAGGAGGAGGAATCATAATTTCGTTTGTGTTCCGAACCATACAGTTAGTTAATGCGTATTCTAAATGGGAAATGTTTTGATTGACTGCCTGAAATCACGTACTTTTTTAACTAAACAATTTGTTAAGCATTAACAAAATAATCTGTAACCTTTAAAATTAATAAAATGCTTACAAAATGCATATTACTTTTTAAAACTTTCGGTAAAATATTTTCTTTTGTTAAAATAATTACAAACCCTTGTTTTCTACAAAAAATTATGTTAAAATTTTACAAAATAAAATCTGATTTTTATAACAGTTTAGAAAAAAATATATAATATTGGACGTTTTGGACGTTTCTGCTGACAAAAATTGTGTCTACCACAACTTTAAACAATTTGTGATGAAATTATCAACATCAAAATATGATTCACAAATGCTATAAAATTGATCGAGTTTAAATTAAATTGCAAGTGCTTCTAAAGTCCACTTCAAAGACAACGGCATACTTTATTTTTTATTTTGCGGCGCTTCGATGAAGACATAGGCTGCATCGGAAGAGATAAACGCGCTGTGTTTAGACGTATTATGGGTGTATTGACGAAATAAAACAATCCCTTTGACGTCGCGAAAGTTTTACTTTACGGTGCTATACGCCAGCAAGTTTGAGTTTCTTTTGTTGGAAATATGTCGCGATTAAAATTCAGTAAGCGCCCCTGTTTCAACAAAGAAAACAAAATCCAAGTTACTTTAAAGACGTTCGGGGTTTCTCAAATTTTTCCCGGCATTAGCAAACGATCGGCGTTTCACTTAGGCAGATATAAGTATTTTTTCCATAACACTAAGTGACCTTTTAAATACACATTCATAAGTTGTGGCTTTATGGCGTTTTAGTCACGGGCTGAAGTTAGCAACAGGTTTTTAGTCACGGGCTAAAGTTAGTTTTAAGTTAGTTGACAGTTGTCAAATGTCATACAATCGTTAAAATAAAGTGCCTTTCTTGTAAAATAATACTAAATGTGAAAATTATTTTATTATCTCAATACAAAAATACAAAAGTATTAAATAGTTTCTCAACGACAATATTTGAAAAGTTTATATGAAACCTTTTAATTTCGCCTGCAGTAAACTATAGGTAACTTAAATTCGGGCACGGACTCCACTGTAAAGTGCTCATAAAACATTTTCTTTACTTTCACTGTGAAAAACTGTCCATTTTCAAGGAATACGATTTATAACCTTTATAATCTGCGTTTATAAAATAGAAAAATTTGACATTTGACGGTGACACACAGATTCCCCTATTGTTTCATAGATGGCGCTCTATAAAAATATTTGATTTAAATCATTTTAAGATAATAATAAGGATTTGTCGTAGAAAAAGTATAGTATGCACCTCGCTTATAAACTTTTCTATACACTCGCAAGCTCGCTCGTGCCTAAATTAAATTCGTGTATAAAATGGCGTTTATCAAACTTGATACATAATATACTATTAAAAATTTTTAGGATTAGTATTATAAACTTCTTTCATATATATATATTTTTTAATCGTTTTGGAAAATGTGATAGTTTTGATATCATTGGACACAGTGGCGGCTCGTGGGTGTACAGGAGGGTGAGGCTACATAAGGTTAATTTTGTCTAAATACGAATAAATTTCCACGTCACCTGCAAGGTATTATTCTGCGACGCGTTGACCTTTTTTAAAATGGAGCCGATAGCACTACTAAACCAAAAAATAAACTCTAAAAAACAAAACAAATAAAATATCACATCAAAGACTAGTTTTAATCTTAAACTTAAAATATAGTCTTAAAAAAGTTAAAAATAAATAAATTAATCAAAAAATAAAAATAAAACTAAAAAGTCGACCCCTACCTAAGTATTAAAAAATATAATATACTATACGTCTATCTTTTAAGATTGAAAATTTATCTATTATTTGGTCGTAAAATTGTGGGTCTGCAGTGAGATTTAAAAGTAATTCTAAATTTTCAAACCTCGTCTCTAATTAAAGAATTATGCAATCTATTATTTCAAAATATAAAATTTGCTTAATAAAAACTGCTAAATCTACCTTAGTGTGTTCCCTACAATAATTAAATAAGAAATTTTACTAATCGAGACAAAAACTATAAAAGATCAGCCAAAAGTTTTAAATAATTTAATCTGAATCAAAACAATAACGTGCTCTACTAACGCTAAGAGAAGACTGGCAACCTTCTTTGTCTCCGTTGGCATCCCACCATAAACGGACCACCAATCAGAACAAACCAAGCCAACTAAATTTCGCCTCATCTACGGTGTTTATTCGCGAACTTACGGCGATATTTTTGTTGGTGAGTCATTTTCGCTTTCAAGAGGTAAATGGGAGCTTCCGAGGCTGTGAAAATTTCGCCTCTGTCCAAGCGACTCAACGATGCACGTTAACTTGACGCGCTTTGCGCCTGGATTTTTATTTACGCTTAATATGATTGATTGGTTTTTTACTTTTTGTTGGGTAGAACTGTTGTAAAAATACACTTGTAATAGGCAAAAATATAAATACAAAAAGTCGTTCGTTCCTTTATTTTAAGGGTGAGGCGCGGCCTCAGAGGCCTACCCTGACGAGCCGCCACTGATTGGACATCTAAGATATCACATCTAAGATACCTTAATGCCAAAATTTACTAAAGTACATACATACATATGGGGAATTCCACGTAAATTCGACACGAAAAAAACCCTTGCCATTTCGAAATTCCATGGCAATTTATCCATGGGTGACTCAAAATAAAAATTCAATTTTAATTTTATCACGGTTTGTCAATTGTTGTTTTTGGAGATATGATTTTTTAAATTTTCATGATTATAACGATTTTGCCGATATGTCATCGATCGTAACTTTGGTAAATATTTTTGATGCTGTGGCATATCGGCCACTATGATTTTTTTCTTCGAAAACTAAAAATACATTTTCTACACTGTTTGTATTTTTTTTTTATTTTAATATTTTTTTATCTTTAAACGAATACAAGTTTTTTTTATCTATATTAGATCGTGGCTATCGAAAAATTTTTTTCGGAATTTTAAATTTTAATAATTTCGATTTTTTACACTTTCGGACATTTTGTAATATCAAAAATGATTATAGTTATAGTTATAACTATAACTATAACTATAGTTGTATATATAACTACAGAATAAATCCCTACATCACAATATGAATTGTTATTTGACGAATTTTGGTAAATAGAAAAAGTAGGTAACATGTAAAATGCGCACTAGTGCACCAAGTATCCTTATATGTACATTGTATATTTATAGTTACAGTGGTTATCAAATAACTGAAAAAAATTGAAAGCCTTTTAAAAAAATTGAAAGCCTTTCAAAACCAAATTATCTTCGTTATTACTGAGAATTTTGAAAAAGTAAATTTAACCTGTAAACAGTTATGGCGACCATTAGAAAATCAACAGATGGTGATGGTAACTCAAAATATACCTAGTAGAGTAGAAATTGGATACAGATTTGGATAAATGTTTATGTTTACTCTCTACAAATGAGTTAGTCAAAAATGACTAATTACTACAGTTATTAGTGGCTGTTTTTTCACTTGTACCATGGTTAACCATGTTATCCCAAAATTTAACAGCAATTCTTATGTAAAATTGTCAATTATGAAAGTAAAGCAGTTTTTGAGATAAAGTCAGTTTCATGTTAAATGGAAAATTGACTATCTCAAAAACTGTTCTACTTTTTTAACATTTGGCGACATTTTCGGATTGAGGGGACAATTTTACATAGGAATTTACTGCTAAATGTTCGGAATACAAATTGCTAATGACGAGAATTATTAGTGGCTGCGTTTTCGCTATGACAATTAGTCATTTTTGACTAATTCATTTTTAGAGAGTACCTACATGTTAAATTTACTTTTTTTTTTAATTCCCAGAAATAACGAAGTTATAACGAATTTTGGTTTTGACAGGTTTATAGTTTTTCTTAAAAACTAATTAAGAAAAAAAATAGTTTGAAGCGCTCGGTGGCAGCTTACATTGTAATTTTCGTTCTAATCAAAGTTTTATAAGTGTATGTAAAATATGCATTTTATCCTGCGAATTTTCAGTGGCGCGTTTATATACACAAAATAATTAAACTCGTTCAGGAAACTAGACCTAGTACCTAAAGTAATCTTAAGTTATTCAGAATCATGTTTGAAATTTAATTTCATTAATACGCTAGCAAGTTTTTTTAACTATACAACACTCTTTAAAATTTATGCGATGAGTTATTGTACACAACAAAGCTTTGAAACTTTTTAAAACAAGATTGCAATCTTACCTGTACGCATACTAGGGTAATTCGTTTTTAAAAACCTTATTTTTTTCACTCCAGAACAAAATATTAATTTATATATTAAGATAAAACATCCCGTTTCAGTCCTATATACAATAATATGCATAGTTTAAAAGATATATAGCATTTAATTTTACTGTATTATTACTTTGGGAATTTTTTTCTCGATTTATAAGTCAATATTTTGCTGTATAATAAATAATGTTCGTTCAAAACGAACCACCCCCACCCAATGTATACACAATGTAGGTATATTTGATTTAATTAATTTCATTTTAAAGGGATTGGATTGAATTGATTAAATTATTCAACAAAATTTCGCAAACTGGAGCAAAATAGAAAACGGTTGAAGCATTACTCGGCTTTTTCTCGTAAAAATACAAAAAAAACACATTTACTTTAACCGCGAATGTATTTTAAACGACAATTTCTACTAAACAAGGTTTCATAATTAATTATTTATTTCCATTAGCCACTTTGCTTAGGACCCTATAGGCAATTTTTTTCACTGTTAAAAAGTGTAAAATCTGTGTTTAACATCTTATACAGAGTATATCTAAGTAATGAGTTGTCATCGTTTGGGGGGCTGTCATAAAAATTAACGTAAATATTTAATGGACAGACACTGGTTTCGTTGCTTCAACGATTGAAGTACCTATACTATAGTCCTATAGTTTTAAATATAAATAAAACATGATTTAACAAAATATCACACATACCTAATTCAAAAATCCAAATTATGGCCAGTACATACTCCTGTAATTTTCCGAAAAAAGTATCTGACAAGTCTGAAAAATTATACATTTTGGATGAAGACTTGAATTTTTTTCTTCAAGAATCAGGGTGTTCTGAATTAAAAAAAATATATATACGAGGTGTGTTCAGAAAATAACGGGACTTGTTAAATTTCGCGAGTTTGGAGGGTCCGGTTGTCATAAAATTTTCTTTATTATGTTTAGCTTTAGCTGTTTTCATTGTTTACTTTGTCTGTGGCAGCCGCTAAGGTTAGACGTGTTTTATGAGCTCGGCGATTTTTCGTTCGTTAAAAGAAATGGATCAAAGAATTTGTATCCAATTTTGCTTAAAAAATTCAATAAATTCTGTGAAATGTGAACAAAGGCCTATAGTGAGTCTGCTATAAGTAAAACAAGAGTTTACAAGTGGTATAAGAGTTTCCAAGATGGCCGTGAAGACGTTGAAGATGACGAACCGATAAAAAGTGAAATAAATGGTTATAAACCATCAGAGAAGTCGCTGATGATGTTGGTATATCGATTGGCTCATCCCATGAAATTTGTTCGAATGTTTTAGGTATGAATCGCGTGCCAGCAAAATTTGTTCTAAAATTGTTAAATTTTGAACAAAATTTTTAGCCAAAAACAATACTGTAATGATGCCCCAGCCTCCATATTTGCCAGAAATGCCTCTGTCTGACTTTTTCCTATAACCAAAAATAAAGAAACTTAAAGGGCCGTCGTTTTACAAGCATAGATGACATTAAAAGCGCATCGCTGAAAGAACTAAAGGCTATCCCAAAGATCGAGTTTTAGAAGTGTTTCGAGTATTGGAAGAAGAGCTGGCACATGTGCATAATATTCAAAGGGGACTATTTTGAAGGCGACAACATTAATGTAGACGAATAAATAAATATTTGTTTCAAAAAACGAAAATTCCCGATATTTTCTGAACACACCTCGTACATGCATAAATAACTATACTTAACAATATAGAAAATTTGCGAAGGACGCCCCTGGTTTATTTTTCTATTTGTCTAAAAACACTATAATTTAAAAGTAGGATATTTCGTGATCATGATTTGCAGATGGTAACACCGGTTACGTTTCATTTGTTTGCCAAATAACATTTCCAATTCGCTATTTATCCCTTTGGATTGCTAAATATGAAATTTTCGGTCGAATGCACATTAATTAATATGTATTATAGAACAATAATATGTTTTTGTAAATATAGACCTAATTTTAAACCAAATATGGTAATTTTTCCTTTGTTTGGTAAACCCAATCCTGTTTTTTTAATAGTATGGGTAAAATACGAGTTTTAAAAATGTGAGTTTTGCTAACATTATTGGACATTTTAACGCCAAAAAATACTATTTAAGTTCCTATCATTAAATGTCGCCATAGCTGCTGGATACATAGTCCTTGAAAATGCAACTTTAGCGTGAATAAGTTTTTAATTGTGCGACATTCTAAAATCCTATTGTTACCTTAATTATGTCTACCTGTTACTAAAATGTCACTTGAGCGAATATAAAAGGCTCGCAAAATTTACCTACACACCCATAGGTATTTCTAGGAAATGCTCTGTTGTTCACCAGTTGGTTTATTATAACAAAAAAGAAATTAGAATGTCCAGGGAACAATACAAATGCACAGACCTCCATTTTCCCATTTATTCACCATTACAAGCCTAGACGCGAAGTTTTATTTACCTGTCTGTGCATTTTTATAGAAAAATGTATACCTACTCGGGTTTTAGAGGGGTTTATTTGGGAATAAAGTAAATAGAACTTACTTTTTTTATAGGTAAACAATACCTTTATGTAGCTAATTATTTCTATAGATATATAAGCTATATTTTTAGATCTATTTATATGGAACAAAAACAAAAGTGAATGGCCAAAAAATTGTAATTTTGTATAGGTAGGTAAACAATACTTTTATGTAGCTAATTACTACTATATTATTCGTATAGATATATAAGCTATATTTTTAGATCTATGTACGAGATGTGTTCAGAAAAATTTAAATTTCGCGGGTTCGGAGGGTCCGGTTGTCATAATATTTTCTTTATTATGTTGGTTTACATGCCCCCGAAGTATGATAAAAGCTGTTTTCATTGTTTACTTTGTGGCAGCCGCTAAGGTTTTATGAGCTCGGCGATTTTCGTTCGTTCGAAAGAAATAGATCAAAGAATTTGTATCCAATTTTGCTTAAAAAATTAAATAATTTCTGTGAAATGTTAACAAAGGCCTATAGTGATCACTATAGGCCTTTGTTAACATTTCACAGAAATTATTTAATTTTTTAAGCAAAATTGGATACAAATTCTTTGATCTATTTCTTTCGAACGAACGAAAATCGCCGAGCTCATAAAACCTTAGCGGCTGCCACAAAGTAAACAATGAAAACAGACTCGAGTCTGCTATAAGTAAAACAAGAGTTTACAAGTGGTATAAGAGTTTCCAAGATGGCCGTGAAGACGTTGAAGATGACGAACGCCCCGAACGCACAAGCACATTAACAACCGATAAAAACATGGAAAAAGTGGAAGAAATGGTTATAAACCATCAGAGAAGTCGCTAATGATGTTGGTATATCGATTGGCTCATCCCATGAAATTTTTTTTGAATGTTTTGGATATGAAACGCCTGGCAGCAAAATTTGTTCCAAAATTGTTAAATTTTGAACAAAATTTTTGGCCAAAAACAATGCTGTAATGATGCCCCAGCCTCCATATTCTCCAGACATGCCTCTGTCTAACTTTTTCCTTTTCCCAAATAAAGAGAACCTTAAAGGGCCGTCGTTTTGCAAGCATAGATGACATTAAAAACGCATCGCTAAAAGAACTAAAGGCTATCCCAAAGATTGAGATTTAGAAGTGTTTCGAGTATTGGAAGAAGAGCTGGCACATGTGCACATATCCAATGGGGACTATTTTGAAGGCGACAACATTAATGTAGACGAATAAATAAATATTTGTTTAAAAAAACGAAAATTCCCGATATTTTCTGAACATACCTCGTTTATGGTACAAAAACAAAAATGAATGGCCAAAAAAATTTAGTTTTTTAAACATTTAATGTAGTTTTTATGTGTTCGTTATATCGATAAAACCATATTAAGACATTTGAGCTTACAATGGTTAATATTATATATACGAAAAAACGCAATATACATATAAAATTATTTGTTTAGAGATACATAGAGGTTTTAAAAACTCAGGTGCAGGTGTTTAAGTATTTAGACCTACCTGAGTTTCTCTCGAAGAAATAAATGGAAAAACCTTTTTGTTCCTTTTTATTCCTCATTTTTGGTTATACCTCAACTATAGGTATGTATTTACAATATAATTCGGTTGAAAAGAACCGGCTTTCGTGATGCTAACCATTAAATTTTCCTTACAAATAAAGACATGCACTGCTTTCATAATAAATAAATCATTCGCAGAAGGAATTCATTCAAAGGCCGGAATTATTATTTAACATTGTTTAAGGCATTCTTGTAAAAAGAACCAGATTTAATGTTCTGTGGAAGCAATATAATGACACGCCACTGCCTTGCGATGATTTATTTCTGACAAAAAAGTTAATATACATGGTACAGATAACTACTGTACAATTAAAACTTTTTGCAGTCCCTGGAGGGTTAATGGAATATTCAATTTTCTTAGTTTCTTTAAGAAACTTTCTTGACCCATCACTGGTAATATTCATAAGAATATAAGAAAAAATTGAACCTACACCTCGCCAAAGGAATAGTTATTTATGGCATTAAGCCAAGAAGTGAGTCTTTTTGTGCTAAGCTTAAAAATTGGTCCGTATATTAGCTCATTTGTTGTATTAAATATGTTGTAGGATATATGCTTGAAAAAATATTATAATATATAATAATAAATAATATAATATGAGAAGAATCCTTTTTGGAAACCCAGTTTTTGAGAAGTAAAAAATAAAATTGTTGGGTTTTCTGTCGATAAAGATAATAAAGCTTCAATCAATTAAAGTTATTGAAATATTAAAATCAGATAAATAAAGCCCACATTGCTACATTTTTATATATATATTTTTGAATTTTGCCAGAACATTTTATATAGGGAATGATATACTTAAAAAAACTAAATATCATCACATAAACTTGACTGAACATAAATTATAAATATACATAGTTGAATATCAAACATTTTTTTGAACGTTGCTATGCTTAATCATAAAAACTGACAGTTCGTAGACTTATTATTTACTCAGAACTACGTCCATGTGTGTAAATATTAGTAGAAAAGCGCATTAAATCTGTTTGTACGCGTTAATTAGAACATCGTATGGGTTTTTTAATTGAAAGGAAAGCCAAATAAACAGACAGTTGTAAAACGTAAACACAAACGAAAAAATCTGGATAAAGATAAATTTGACTTGTGTATTTTTATAGGAGTGACAGTGCACTGTGATACGTTTGGCTGTAAATAATGGGGAGACTCCTGACAAATTCATTGTGTCTAGATTCCGTATGAGAATAACACATGCACATATGGAAAATGCATTTTTGTAAACAGCTTCGTTGAATTTAAACTGTTTTTTTGTGGGCACATATGGCAGTTTCTTTGTTAAGGGCACAATAGAAAATAAATGGAAAAAGTAGTATTTTAATGAAATTTTTTTTTAAATCGTCTCATTATTTACAAAGTAGGATCTATGTGAACCATCTTGTATTAAAAAAAATGTCTCGATGAAAGCATATTATTTGGTATCAAGCTTGACTGAAGTCGAATTTCGTGTTGAGGGCTAAGATGTTATCATCGTTTAAATAATAGAGTCATTATTTAAAATTTATGCGAATTTAATTCATATGAAAATAAGGTTGACAATTAATACTATTTAGGAACGAAATTACGCAATCAGGGGAAGCGCTTAATGGAGTCTTTGTCACGAATATTTGGACGTTTCTGAACTCCCCCTCACTATATATTTTAACGGTCGTTTTGTGAAACCTGTGGCTTATAATATATTATACATGGCTTTTAATTAAAAACTAGCCAGCCTTAATAACTTTTGAGTTATAGTAAATATTATCTTGAGCAAAAACAGGTAGATTTAGATATCTGGAGGGAAGTACAAATCCAGTGTTAAACAAATTTTATGTTGCACCCTCTCACCTCTAGCTACTTTTACTAAAAAATTTTAAATAGCACCTTATACCTAGCGATACATCATTTAAAAGGAAATTTAATTTCTGATTCATTGACGTTAAGAAAATAAAAAAAAATTCACCTGGTTGTATGTCAATTATTGAACAGCACTGGAATCAAATCCGTAAATAAAAATGAATTAGGTTTTTTCTGCTAAAGTATACACCATTTTCCTAATATTTAGGTAGTTTGATAAAGCAATAAAAACTAAACATCCCTGTTAAAGGTAGAGATGTAAAAAAAACGGTTTTTTTCAGATGTGAAAAAAAAACATGAAAAAAAAATTTGCTAAAATAAAGCATATTCTGTCAATAAATAACATCAATCTTAAAAAATGGGGTAATTTTTCAAAATGAAATTTTGAGTAAAATGTATATTAATAATAAAGTGAAATGTAGAATATATTACGTTTTTCATTGTTGAAAATTTTGACCGAGACTAAAAAATCTATTTACTTATTATTTGGTAGTTTCCACATAAGAAACCAATAGCAATGTAAAACTTCTACACTAATAGAAAAAAATTTAAGGAAAAAAAATTCCAAATTTTTTGCGATTTTTCGGATGGCTGTATCTTCGTTATAAATGGTCGTATTGGAGCCGTAAAAAAAACAATTTGAAGCTGAAGTTTCTAGCTTTGAGATTTTTAGATGAAAAACGTGCTACGCTCAATCCTAATGAATACCGTAATAAAAAAATTCGAATTTTTTTTGGCTTTCTTTTTTGGTCCACGGAATGTTCTGACCTCGGTTCTGACTTAACCACCAATGAATAAATAAATTTGCTATTGTTTTTTTTGAAAAAAAAATTTCCATACTCTACATGAATTTAAAAAATCATGAAAAAAGTGAATTTGGTAGCTTTTTGAAAAATCAAGTGCTGAATCAAAAATATTATACCTATAGGTAGGTAGTTACTTTTTTTAGGACCAAATTAAAAGAAGCGCGGCCCTTATTGGTCAATTCGGTGGTGGTGGCGCGAGCATAGCGTGAGACTGTATTTACATTTACTAAATGTCATTTAGTGGCTAATTTTAGTCCATGAACTTGTCTGGAAACATAAAATATTAGGCAAATCGGACTAATAAGTTAAAAACTAAAATATGAAAAACAATGAAGAAAAACCTGAAAAAAAAAACGGACCGGTTTTTTTAAGTCGCATCTCTATAGAGCTATAGCTAAAGGTAAATTGAAACAAAGCAATTAAAACATATTTTTTGTATATACCTGTGCCATTTAAAATATTTTAGTAAGTGTAGTTGGAGGTAAAATGGTGCAACATAAAATTTGTTTAACACTAAAAAAATAAAACTGTTAAAATAAAAATATATTCCTTGTATGGTTGGTTACTTGGTAACACTCCTACGTTTTGAACGATAGACGCATTAATATTAGATTTACGCTATTTTGTAATTGCCAAAGAAACAAGACTTTGCGTCGTGTGGTTGCAGCAATTTATTTATAACCTGGACAACAAAGAAATGTAAATGTCGTGCTCGAGTCTGCAGAATTGGCGCCTTTATACCGGTCTTGCAGAATTAAGAGAACACACGTGGGTTGGGTAGCGAAACGGAAAGGAATTTTCATGGTTTGGACATTTTTTATGTCCCTACAATACATACTCATTTATTTTTGAATAATTTCTACTTTGACGGTAATTGAAAATTTAGTTTGCCACCATGATTAGATTAGTTGCGTGGCATTGATTAATCCCAACGTACCTAGGTATAGTAGGTATGTGTCTACGGAAAAAATATTTTACATTTCTCAAAAAATTTCATTCTTAATAAAAGTTTTTGCCTGATTTATAACCCTCAGAATATGCAACACATCATTTTTATTGTCTTTGGTTAATTTGCAATTTTTAAAGGCGACAACATTAATGTAGACGAATAAATAAATATTTGTTTCAAAAAACGAAATTTCCCGATATTTTCTGAACACACCTCGTATATTATATTAAGGGAAATATTTTACATACCTATAATTTATATTTTATATCGCTATATATTTTAATAATTAGTACTTTACTAAAGGTTAAAACATATTTAATACAATAAAAGAAATGTATAAAGGTGAATAAAGACATTTTTTTTTAATTTTTGAAATAAACTATGAATCATACTATACAATACATACAATAAATAATAAAATAAAGGTTAACCCATCGTTTTTACCTAATTATAAACATTTTCTAAACAATTTTACCTGTACAAATATTATAATTTATTGTCGTTTAGTACTAGTATTTATAGCCTTATAAACCATGTAAACTTTCTTTTTAATAATAGTAATAAAGCTTTTAAAATTATCTTTTATCTCACGAATTTTATATATGCACACTGCACTCGCTGCATGCAAGCAGGGAATTGATTTTTTAATTAGTTCCCTAATAAAAAATATTGTTTTGTCGAAATTAATTCGAGAAAAAAGTGGTTTAAAAAGCGCAATTAATATTGCTAAGTGGATTAAAAATTTGATCTAATCAATTTTTGGCCGCGCAAATTTTTCCAGGTTATATATGTTGAAAAGATAATGAATACAAATGGAGGAAATTTCGTCTTCTTTAAAAGCGCAAACTTTTAGTCGTATATCATTAGTTTTTTACTTTATACTTAATAAGTCGGCGTTTTATATTTCTACTGTGATTTTTAGGACAGTCTAAATTATGATAAAATAAACATTTTATAAAACGAAAAAAAAACTTTTCAAGGACCAATGTTATGAGTTATTTTTTCATAATAAAAAAAGACAGGGAATGTCAGTTGTGATTCAGTGGTATAAAATCTAAGGAAATGTGTATGTCAAGGATTTTTTAAACAAATATTGCGACACCTTTTCAAGAACTTCAATAAAATTTGTTATTGGTAACAAGTTTTACGAGTTTTAAAATATTTGATAAAATAAAACAATGGGTTTGCAAGAATTTATTTTGAAATTGCTGTTACAATTTTGCATTGTTAGTTATTTCGCAGAATTAGGAAATAAATTGTTTAGACGCGATTTTTTAATCAAAATGTTGTAATTTTAATTTTATAGGGTTAAGTTTTAGCTTAATATTACTTTATTTTATTTACTAAAATGATTTTTGTGATTATTAAAAACATTGGAGTTGGTTATATTGTTTGCTTTAAAACAAAAGTCTTTTGACAGCTTTAAAATATTTTAAAAAATCCAAAAAGAAACTTTTATTAATTAGGTGCCTATTTCCAATTTTTTATTAAAATAAACGTTTTTGCTGTTTGTGAATCATGTAAAATACCAAAATGATTTTTTTAATTACGTTAATAAAAATGAATAAATAAATAAATTTTTCATAAAACATGATTTAATACCTAATAAACTTTTTTGAAAGCCAAAAGAAAGCTTTTTGACACGAAAAAACTATACTAAACTTTTTTAATTAATTCTCTAAAATTTTTACCGGTAATTTTCTATAAATTTTGGTTTTACATTTTTACCGATATTTTAACTTTTTTAACGGTTATTTGTTAATACAAACTGGAGCAAAACGTCAACAAATTGTGTGTGGTTTTGGCATTAGAAATATTGTTAATCTTCATCAAACTGCTCAGTTAAAATTTAAATTCTGAATTCGGGACACAAATTTTGCGGTGCCCAATCCTACGGGAATATTCGGTCCTAAAATTGGTTAAAACCGCAAAACGTTCGAACAATTAATTGAATTGTACTGCTGCATAACACGAAGCTCTAAAACTGCCACTAATTTACTTACATATTATTAATCCTAGTAAAATGAAGCACGAAAACCGGGTGCTGGAATCCATCGTGTCCTTTGAAAAAAGTTCGTTAAATCCCAAAAACGCACTACACAGGGTTGTACACAAATTAAATTCTCATGCTTAAGTTATCTTACGAAAATAATCGCACATCACACTAAAACATGATAAACACTTGGTTCAAGTTTTCGTAAAGAGCGCACAAACTTTCGCGCGTCTCGAACAACGGCAACAGAGTTATCAGCACGGCAGCGCGTAAAGGAATGAGCGGCACTCGGCTTTAAACTTTTCTACCGCGCGTGGCGCCACCGTCGCGCGACTGAGACCAATAAACGCCGGGGCTAAGCGTCGGAAAAAGACAGAAGAACAATCAACAAGCAACCGGCGAAAAGGAAACATAAACAGAAGAGAGAAGGAGATAACTCGGCCGTTTTAAAAGTGTACGCGATTTTTTCTACGGCTACTACTGGTATAGCAAATGCGATGAAATGCTTTAATTATTCGTTTACGAACCGGCGAATGTTTCAGAAATTAATACTGTGTGTTATTTAAATAGAGAGTCAATGGTTTTTTAATTCTAAATCATGTTTTCTTTACTCTGGTTTCGTCAATCGGGATTTCAAATTACATGGCTGCCTTTTGCCTTAAATGCGGTTGAAAATACATATTTGTTTTCCGTATTACAGCGGTAGATTTTGTTTGATTTACCTCTACGTTTTTCAATGTAATTTGATCGGTAATGAACCAATAAAAACTTGTATTGGTTTTTCATTAAAAAATTACTGGTTTTTATTTAATAAAAGCAATCTTGCGTCCAAGATTTTTTATTTTTAGAACCACATTTAAATTGGGCCCATATTTTACAAAAAAATCATTATTATGTATTGGGTATTTTTAAATTACCGTGGTTTAAGTTATCCTTTTAAATTTTTCTAATATTTTGGAAAGCTTAAAATTTTGAAAACCTTAAAATTTTGGAAATTTTGAAAATAGGTATTACAAATTGTAAACTTTTAAAAAATTTAAGAAATTGTCCTACCATTTTTTTTTAAATTTATAAATTTGCGAGTTTTCCCCCCATTTTTTTAATTTTGGACCACTTTGCAAATCAGACAATCGATCAGAAAAGTAGTAGTAGTTTGGTCTGTAATTATAATTCTGTCAAAAAATACTGTCATTTCATCTTCTCACTATACAATACACTAAGTGATCTTTTAAATTGACATTGACAAGTTGTGGCTTTATGGCGCTTTAGTCACGGGCTGAAGTTAGTCATATATGACTATTTATACAATCGTTAAAATAAAGTGCATATCTCGTTAAATAATACTAAAAATGAAAATTATTTTATTATCTCAATTTAAAAATACAAAAATATTAAATAGTTTCTTGACGCCAATATTTGAAAAGATTATATGAATGTTTGTCCTGACATTTTGATTTCGCCATAGTAGTGCAGTTAACTAGATTTAACTGAGAAAGCGGTAAAAATTTTGCGTAGAGTGCCCATAAAACATTCTCTTCTCTTTTACTGTGAAAAACTGCTTCTATATCGATTGTTAGTTTATTTTCAAGGGATAAATTTTGATTTACACAGAAAAATTTGAGATTTTAAATCCGGTAGATTCCCGAGTTAGAAATTCTAACGGGAATTCCAATAAATACAACTGTCACTTTTTGTTCCTCATTTTCCACATTTCCCGTGTAAGAATTTTTAATACTTTGTGATACTATTTTGCAATTATTATAATTAAAAAAATCAAAGTAAAAATATTTTATTAACATAATAATATTTTGAAGATATTTAATATTTTAAAGTATCAATAATTGTACAAAAACTATTGTTTTTACATAAAAAAATTTAAAAGTGGATTTGGATATCTCTAAATGTGGATCTTTAGGATAAATGAATGGAGAAAGGTTAAACGAAGTATCGTTTTTAGGATTTATTGTGTGGTAGTTAATCAGCAAGACGAGATAAAAAGAATTTATGCTCGGTTCAAAATTTATTGTTAACCATTTATATTTTTTCAACGCTGATTACGACCAGAACGAACCAAATAAAGATTAATTAGCTCGAAGAATTCAAATTTATACGTGCTGTTTCAAGGAATTAAGAAAAAGATACTGTAAGTTATTATTTTGAATAGGAATAAGAATTTAAGTATAAAATCATCATTAAAATAAATAACCTGAATTTAATACAATAGAAAAAAAGGATGCATAGAATCTAAATCGGCACCTTAAAATTTTTCCATAATACCCTTCTTTATTTTATTAACTTTAGTTTAACTATTCGAAAAAATATATTTCTTATGCTTAAATTGGAACAAGGGGAGTTGCCAAGTATTGTAGTCCTTTTGCAATGATAAAGTTTATTGGACATTTATTTTCTTTAAAAAGTCGAAACTTTGGAAAACAATTAAATCAGACAATCGATTAGAAAAGTAGTATTAGGGGAATTGGTGCGGCAATTTGGTGTCTTCGAAACGCTGAAATATCAGCTAAAGCTGATAAATACCCGCTATACTCGAAATCTCACGTGTTACTGAGTGGGTAACTGACTTATTGACAAATAGAGGTGCGATTTGTTCAATTAGTTTTGGTGTGGGCATTTTTCACTCTCATCCCACTTTCTCACCTCTTCCCTTCTTCTTTCGTAGACCGTCCGTCCTCTTTCTCCACTTACCGACTTTTTTTTCACTTCCTTCGATTGAATTATCCGTATTATTGGATTTTAAACTAAGAGGAACTAATCTACTTTATCTACGTTTTTGTTAATCAAGATACTTGTTAAACTGCCCCTCTCTTTCATTGGACAAGTGGCAAAAAATTTTACTTCTAGTTTTTATACTCACCAGTTGCTAGTACAGTCGTGGAAAATAGTTATGTACCTGTCAGAGCTGTTTTACAAGATTTGATGGAATTGGTGTTTCCGTTTTCCCATTTCAAATTTCATCAAAGCAGTTAAATACTTTCAAAAATGGCGAATGCGCCGGGATTAATTATAATTAGAATTGAATTTTGGAGTTTCCGAATTTTGGGAATAGAATTTTAAAAAATCTAAGCGGTTATGTGAATAAACTGTCAAAACTTTAGACCCTTAGGTCTGGCTGTTTGTTCAGGGCTTTAATGAATATGTATAGATTAATTAAAAATTATTTACATGTTTGCTGTTTATACAGCAAACATGTAAAGAGCATGCTATTTTTTTCAAACCAAGATCCATTTTCAATCTAAAACAGTGTTTTACTATTTTATACTATTTTCTTAAAATTACAATTCAAAGTCCAATAAACGTTTTTGTAATTCTAATATATAATATAAGAATGGATAGGTATTTAATTTATAACAATATGTACAGGGTTGTCCAGGATTAATCTGAAAAATTTTAATGATCGATAGAGCCTGAAAAAACAATAAAAACAAACACTATAACATTTTTTTAAAATGCATACTAACGGAGATATAGTACTTCAAAATAATTTTTAAACCATTAAACCGATTCTTTTTAAATTTTGTGTAGGTTAAGCTTCCGTCGATAATATAACGAAATTTTCCAACAAAAGGCCCAGTGGCAGAGATATTGGGGGGGTTTTCCTTTTTACCTTCATATTTTCGACGCCACTGGATTTATCAGATTTATTATATCCTTTTTTAATGTAAAAGCAAAACTTTTGTGTTAATTTTTTATCAGATCAGTGGTTTCGGAGATATATTAGTTTAAAATTTCAAAAACAATGTGTACAAATATTAAATTATTAATTACAAACGTTGATTGTAATCCTCAATCAACGTTACAATAAAACAACCTAAAAATATGACGGGATCAGTAACAATTGCACGATGACTCCTAGACGCTAGTTTATTTTTATCTTGATTCGGTAACAAATTAAAACAGTAACAGTAGCTTGTAGCAAATTATATCAGACTTTCAAAATGCATTCCCCCAGCATCCAAACACATTTGACAGCGCCGTAGAAGGAATTGGACAGCCCGTGCAACTTGTAGTGTAGTTACATTAATCTCGTATCCTGTCTATTAATTCTTCTCTAGTCCTTACTGTTGTCGAATACACACATCCCCAAAAGTAGTATTCTAACGGGTTGAGGTCAGGCGATCTCGCCGGCCAAGAGATTGGCCCAAAATGCCCAATCTAACATTGCGGGAAATTTTTGTCGCACCATTGCAGCACTCGAACACTTGAATGTGCTGGAGCGCCATAAAATTTTTCGAACAAAATTGGGCTCTTCTTTTTTGAACCGGGCGGTAATGATGGTTTTTGGTGGTCGTCATGAAGAACTCTTAGAATATTTGATTTTGAGGGATTCAGTCTTAAAGCAGCTTTCCGGGAGCTCAACCCTGAATCATTTTGAAAAGTTCTCAGTATCCTATTTCTATTCCGTCGTCTTAATCTCGGTTCACGTACATTTTGTTCATTATTATTTCGTAGTTCAAAGTCTCGAAACCTCTGGTGCTAGCGTATTTCCATCACATAGTCCATACACATAATGAATATCTGCATATTCGATGTTGCTAAACTGATAACGTGGCATAATAAATCACATGTGTTTGACAATCTGTTGATTTTCCGATAAAATCCAGTGGGGTCGAAATATGGGGGTAAAAAGGTGAAACCCTTCAAAATCTCCGCCGGTGGGCCTTTTGTAAAAAAATTTAACTACATAAAATTTGAGCAGAATCGGTTTAATGGTTTAAAAGTTATTAAAAAAAACGGTTTTTTGCATTTGAAGGGCTATTATAATACACTATAGTGTGTTAGTGTGTATTTTTGAAAAATGATTTTGGGTTTCTTTTTTTTGTTTTTTCAGGCTCTATCGATCATTAAAATTTTTCCGATTAATCCTGGACCACCCTGTATTGAAAGCCCAACCCAATAGTATATTTTGTAACATGTTTGGAATACAGCATATTCCGCTTAAGTGAACGTGACGGTTATATGAGAGCGAAATAGAATTATGCAATGGGGTTGGGGCATGCAATTTTTATTGCATATTTGGAATCTACGCCCAGGAGTTTATTTTTATTTTTTCCTGCGTTTCTCAAACAACATTTGAGAACGTTAGAGCGTTTTGAAAACCGCAAGATTCAAAACGCTTCCATGCCCTTAAAAGTAGGACGTGACGTCACGATTATAACAGATGTGTCAAGAATTACGAATAAATCCACGACATGTTTCTAGACAGGCTTCTAAGTTATGTTCAATATTATTTAAATCGTTTTAAATTGAGGAAAGTACATACTAGAGGGGAAAATAGTAATAATAATAATATATACTGAAAGTGAATTGAAAAGATTGTAATGATTGTAATGAATTTAGTTATGTTCGAAACTTTTATTTTTTCATATGAGGCAAAACGCGCCAAACCGCCCACCTATCTACCTCGACATCAACGATTTTGACCAAACTTGAAACCATTGTATAAATAAACATATGTACTGTATTTATCAAATTAAGTTACGCCTTTTTATACCTATTTCATAAAAAACATAACCTTAAAGTTTTGTCAAAAAATACCATTTTTATTTTATTCTTTTTTGCGTATTTTTAAGAATGAAATATCCCAAGTCGATTTTTCAACAAAGTCAAAGTGTGCTCGTAACACGTATCTATTTGCTTGTGTTGAGTTGGGAAATATGTTTTATTCGATTTTTAATATTTTATTTGTTTGTTTAATTAACCTAAATAAGCTTTAAACCAAAAAAATAGGAATCCATACCCCAATACCGTTTAGTCCAGCATATTTAGGTTTTATTATTTTAATTTATTGGATAAGTATTTTTTTGCGATCATTAGGGTACCATAGACATAGTTTTTGAACCACTTCCAGATTTTCCGACATCTTAGATTAAGGGGTAAATTTGCTGTATTTTATCGGAAAAGAGACCACACCATTTTTGACAGGAAAAGTTAGTTCTATACAAATTTGTATACTTGAAATTTTTGAATATTTTGCATATTTGACAAGTAAAAAATTCCAACCCTTTTTTATTAAATAATCGGTTATTACCCATTAAATATGCAAAATATTCAAAAAATAATACAGTATACAAATTTGTAGGACTATTTCAAAATACGGCTGTTATTCGCAAATTCATCCCTAAATCCAAGATGGAAGAAAAGCTGCAAGGGGTTGATTGTCAAAAACTTAGATTTAAGCTTCCAATATGGTAGCCTAACGATCGAACAAAAAATTTTACTTACCGAATGAATTTAAATAACAAAACCTAAATATACTGGACCGCCGACGGTGGACTAGTGGTTAGTGCTGCTGACTACAAGCCGAGAGGTCGTGGGTTCGAATCCCACCAGGGGTATGGCTGCTTATTTGTGTTTGTCCTATTAAGCACTTGACCATGAAAAAAATTGGTTTGTATTTGTGGAAGAAATAAGCTACTAAACCACTTTAAAATATTTGATAAATATTGGAGAACATTAAATATACAACTGTTTCAAGTTTGGTCAAAATCGCTGATGTCAAGGCAGATAGGTGGCAGGTTTGGCGCTTTTTACCTCATATACTTCATTAGTAAAACGTGACGTCAAGCTACCAAAAAAATTATTGATTGACTAATCTCTATTATAGAAGTAGTTTCGCACTAATTTTCGATATGATGTCCTAACCTCATTCCAAGCGTATTTTAGACTAAACTTTTTCCACGTTTATAAAATTTTCAAAAAACACATAAATAAATAAGAAAATGTGAGGTTGAACCCGTTTGACAGATGTGATAATTTTGGATTAACCCAACCCGATTGGTCAAAATTATTCTTACCTAAAACCGATGCTTAGCGGGGATAAAATGAATATTTTTCACCTTATTGAATGTAGCAATAAAATATTTCGTAGTAAAAGAAAAAAATATGTTACAGTCTCTCATGTTAATTAAGAGTAAATTCATTTTTCCAAATCCAAACATTTCGTCCACGGCAGTGATAAAGATATCATATATATGGTTATTAAATTATGTGTATTAAATATTCCTGTTTGTCCATTACAAGCGACGCAAATTGTTATTTAGAGTTCAATAAATCCAGGCTGTATCTATACAAATCGTAGAGCCCCAACCCAACTAACGAACATTATGACCTTATGCCGTCGCGGCGCGCCGCGTCAAATTCAAATCTATTTCCGAATAAAGATGATAAATCGTATTAATTTATTTTGTCGTTACCATACGTCGTTTGCCCAATAATTATTCTTGATTATAGTGAATAGAGTTTTTAATTTGAATAACGGCCAATGGTGACTGGGGATAGACCGATATGCCATAGTTAGATGTTCATTTAATACTATAATGTCAATGTTATACCTACTTATAAAATGTGGCACATTATCAGGTGCGATTTGGCGTCTATTTTCCCAAATAGGTACTGGTTTTGTCAGCGGTCATAAAAGAAGCAAGAAAGTTTAATCAATCCGATTATCACCTTTAGCATAAAAAGATTAACATACGGGTTTCTTATATTTCCAATGTAATTTTTTTTTTTTAACCAAATATTAACCAGATTTTATGTTGTTTAAAACAAACTGTAATCTGTTAACTAATTGAATAAGTAGTGTAATTATAACAAACATTTTGTAGATTTAATAAAAAAATCCTACATCAATAATTCAACCATAATTCTTGTAATTTTCAAGATGGACCTTATTTTTACAAACCTTTTTGTAGACCCATTAGCAAAAGTATTTGTTGGGAATTGGGAACTTAAATGAAAAGAATTTTGAAAAAAAATGTTGCTTTATTTATCAATTTCCTAGACAAAAAAATTTAAAACATACCTCCATAAATTAACACAAAAATAAAATACAGTATGAGTATGAGTATAAGAGACGTATAACCAGCCCCATTGCCTATCACTCCCGGACCCCGTACAGGCCTATGTTTACTTACGCCGATTTTTGTTCGCCCAAGCAACTGCACGGGGTCACCCGTTTTTGCTGGGTGCGAATGTCCATTGCGTTCCGTACTGTCCCCTATTTGGGGCCCGAGAGCGACATGCGAATAGTTTTAATAGCCATTCTCGGGTTCGCCGAGCCGATGCTATACGCCCAGTAGGGTATAGAGGAGGAGGGACGGGAGGGATAGACGTTTGTTGGTTTTTTGGGGACAATTTCGCCGACTTAAAACTAAGTACGACGCGGAATCCCCCTAGACCAGTCGATTAGTATTACTCCAAACATTTGGGATTACTATTTGGAGTTGGGGAGTTTTTATTTCGCTGCAGGGGTGTAGTTTTCTAGTCGCCTTGTTATTGTCATTGTCCGTGTCCTGGTCAGTGGTTTTTTTTATTTTATTTTTATTGTTGCTTAGTTGCTCCCAACTGGTCTTGTTAATTTGTGAGAAGTGCATGTTTTGTGCTAACGTGTCATAAAATGTGAAGCATGGTCTCCCGACTTTTTTGACTGTAAGGTCTAGTTTAAGGGTGGCTTGTAGTATGTTGTTGCGTTGCCTACGAGTGACGAGGGCCCAGTATTTTAATGGGACTACTCTTACCCTTTTGGTAATGGTTTTGCCCATTAGCAGGTCGCGGGGATGTTGGTGATGGTAGTCGGGTAAGTCTGTCGTTAGTAGTGTAATGATCTTCCGTTCAAGTTTGCGTAATTTTTGTCCCAAGCACGTTTTGTGGTAGAGTTTTGTCTTTTTTTCTTAAATTCCAAAATTAAGAATTGCATTTATTTATTAGTTAAACAAATGACAAGCGCAATTATTCTGTTATCTTATGTTTACAAATCCAGTAGAGTTTGGTTATTATGCTTTTTTTACTATGTTAGGGTTATAATGATAATGTGTTTAATTTATTTTGTGTGTCTAGTATTTATTATTGGTCTCGTTTGGGTTTGCCTTACGCATTTGTTGTTGACAGATTTATTGTCCTAAGCAGTGTGCCTTTCTTAGGGTTTTAAAGATATCTGTCGTGTTTAATTTGCAGATTATGTGTTGGTCATGCCTATGCTTAAGGTTACTTATCAATTTTTTTGCGGATGGCCACCTCCCCTCTTGTTTGACCTCCTTTGTTTGTCCAGTGAAAAGCGTCCAATGACAGTTGGCACTTAACTCATTCATATCACTTAACACTTCACTCCTCATTGACCCTTACACCATTTTAGTTTGCACTCTATGAAAATTGATTGTTTCACTATAATTAGTTTGCACTTTTTTTTAAATTATTGTTGGTTTTAATCTTTAAACTTTTACGTTTTAACAGTTCACGCTCTCGCGTGGTGCCTTCTCAAGTGCCGGAACCTGTTAACACAAAAATAAAATACACACAATTTAATAACACACCATTCTAAAATCAACACATTATAAATAAATTTCAGTGCTACTACAACACTTGCTGATGAATTTCGTAACTTTAACCCACTTTACTGTATCGGATACAGTGTATCCCCTAATTTCAGTTTGAAAACCAGTGGTGAATACTTTGCACTTCGCACACCCGTTAAATAGGTATAAGGGATCCAATAACAATAATAATAATAATTTCTGGTAATAAATTATTACTCTGGACACTTGTTACGAACACGATACGAATTAGAATAAAGTAAGTAGAAACATAAATTGCAGACGCTGAAGTCAGTTGAATTTGTTGATAAGTATTATCAGTGGGAAATGTTTTGATTGACTTCCTAAAATCACGTGTATTTTTTTAACGAAATAATTTGTTAAATATTAACAAAATAATCTGTTACGTTTGAAAGTATACAAACTTGCATATTACCTTTACTAAACGGTAAAATATTTTCGTTTGTTAAAATAATTACAAACCATGGTTTTCTACCAAAAATTATGTTAAAATTTTACAAAATAAAATTAACAAACTACAAATTTATGTTAACAAATCTGATTTTTATAACAGTGTACATGATCCTTCCAAATCGTTGGAACACTGACCTAGTTATCAGCAATCATTCGTAGTTCCAGGCCCGCGAAATTGTGCTCAGGCACCGATCAAGTTATTATTAAGTTAAGTTTAGTAGAAAAACCCTCGGGCAAATTTTAAAAGGCAATTTAGCGCCGAGATTTAAAAACTAAAAATAATAACAATACTGGTTGATAGCGCTTTAGCTAGTGCTAACGCGTTTTTATGACTTTTCTTAGTAACCATATCGTATTTTGGCTGTTTTTAGTGCCACAACATATATATACCATATAACATATGTGACGACCTCCGAAAAAGGGACCTAAGTGTCCAAAAATCGATATTCTTTAATAATTTGGAGTCAGAAATAATTTTTCTTGAATACTTTGTACGTGGTCTTTCCTTTCTCCTCTAAAATTAGAATTATTATAAACTAGAATTATGATCGTGATAGATTTATAAAAGACGAATCTTTAATTATTTGGAGAAATAATTTATCTTAAATATTTCGCGCGCTCGCATTTTCTTATAAGTATACTTACTTACTTTATTACTTATTTTAAGTTAAATTAACCTTAAAAACAGCCATTATAGTCTTTATAATTAATATAATAAGTTTTTAATATTCAAAAACTCGATATTCTTTAATAATTTGGAGTCAGAAATAATTTTTCTTGAATACTTTGTATGTGGTCTTTCCTTTCTTCTCTAAAATAAGAATTATTATAAACTAGAATTATGATCGTGATAGATTTATAAAAGACTAATCTTTAATTATTTGGAGAAATAATTTATCTTAAATATTTCGCACGGTCGCATTTTCTTACTTACTTACTTTATTACTTATTTTAACTTAAATTAACCTTAAAAACAGCCATTATAAGTAATATAATAAGTTTTTATTTTGCGTTTTTACTTTTTTTAATGACCATAAAGTTTTACAACTCTGAAGTATTTTAATGATGTTTATTTAACGTAATTTTACAAAAGAAAATTACCAATAGGTTATTTTATTTAAAGGTATTTTTAACGCAAAATTTAACGTAAGTACATATTTTCACTGTAAACTAAATTTTACTTATAATTAATATTTGTACCATATGACCACTTTATAACCGTAAATAATTCCTATTTGTATGGGAACTTTTTTAAAGTGGTATAAAAACTATTATTAATGACTTTATAGAAATAATTAACTTAAAGTGAAAAATAAAACTAATACTTCTTAAAGACGCCATTATCAAGTTTGATAAACGCCATTTTATACACGAATTTGATTTAGGCACGAGCAAGCCTGCGAACGAGTGCTTAAAATAAAATAAATTAATGAGTGTATAGAAAAGTTCATAAACGAGGTGCATACTATACTTTTTCTACGACAAATACTTATTATTATTGTAAAGTTGTTTGTTTTGTGATACTTAGTAGAAAGGAATTGAACACGAAGTATGTAAACTTAACTCTTTATTCAGTTAACTGCTGAATAATACCATGACTTAAATGGTAGCTTAATTGTTTAACAATGTTCCTTTCTAGAGCGGCTACAGTAGCCTGACTGACTATTTTAAAAAAATCATCCCTCGGTAAGCCCTTGGGGGAGGAGCTTTAAGTGGCGCATGCCGCTTGAGGCGCTTAAGGCACTTATATCGATAATTTACAAACATACCGCCCACCTTGAAAGGAGGCCTTTCAATGAATTATTAGGGCATAAATAATAAAATATAAACATTAGTACAGTAGTGAATCAAACCATAATCACTAGGGTTAAAATTAATAACTAAATACTAACTACATCAGTATTAACAAGTAATTTTAAATTTTATATACAATGTTTAATGTTTAATGTTTTTAGTCACTGGCACCTTTCTCTTCGATCGGAAGCGCGCACACCTTTGAAATTGCTCTCTTAAACACACCCGTTTGTGTTTTCACTGTCACTACACGACACACGTTGTCCGTACCGTAGTGTTTTTCTAAAATGCGCCCCAACTTCCATTGCATTACAGGAACGTTGTCTTCTTTGATCACGACTAGTGCTCCAATGGGTATACCGGGTGTCGCCTTATGCCATTTAGACCTCACCTGGAGTTCGGAAATATATTCCTTGGACCAACGTGACCAAAAATGTTGTCGGATCTGAATTAAGTGTTGATATCTCGACAATCGCGTAGTTTTCATTTGAGTCAAGTCAGGTTCAGGTAAACTCGTTATCGACCTTCCGATTAGAAAGTGACCGGGAGTCAAAGGAGTCAAGTCATGGGGATCATTTGAAAGAGGGGTCATTGGACGGGAGTTCAGTATTGATTCAATTTCAGTTAAAATTGTATAAAATTCCTCAAAAGTAAATATACTGCCCTTTGTCACGCGAATTAAATGGTGTTTGACGCTTTTTACACCTGCCTCCCAAAGTCCGCCAAAATGTGGAGACCTTGGAGGAATAAAACTCCAGTTTATTCCTTCATTTGATATTGCGTTAGAAATAAAAGCATTATTATCATCAATGAATTTAAATAGATTGCGTAATTCAGATGATGCGCCCACAAAATTGGTACCATTGTCTGATACAATGCGAGAAGGACGACCTCTCCGAGCAATAAAACGTTTAAAAGCCGATAAGAAATGCTCGACATCTAATGCAGTAACCAATTCGATATGAATTGCTTTGGTGGCAAAGCAAACAAATAAACAGATGTATGCCTTTAAAGTTTTACAGCCACGGCCCTTTCTATCCTTAAGGGTGAATGGGCCGGCGTAGTCAGTGTCAACGACATTAAATGGACTATTAATATTTACACGGTCGGCAGGTAAATTTCCCATAATTTGATTATTGCTCTTAGGATTGGCCTTAAAACATGTTATGCAATTTCTTGTAACCTTTCTTGCAAGATTTCTACCTGCTATTGGCCAGCAGTATTCGCGAATTGATGACAAAAGAAGCTGAGGGCCAGGGTGCAGTAGACGTTTATGCTCATATGAAAATAATAATGTCGTGAGAGGGTGTTTAGCATCCAAAATAACCGGATGTTTTTTATTATAAGTATAATTAGAATTGCTTAACCTGCCCCCCACCCTGATCAATTTATCATCAAAAATAGGATTTAATGCCGACAATTTATTTTTGTGCCCAAGACTTTTACCTTGTGATAGTTTAGCGTATTCTTGTGAGAACGATTCCCTTTGCGCAACTCGCAAAAGTATATTAAATGCCTTGTCTAATTCTGTTGCCGACAAAGGGCCGCTAAGTCGATTTGGCTTTGGCGAGCAAAACCGCAAAATATATGCCATTATACGTTTCAATTTGTTTAGTGACGAGAAAGTTTTAAACTTAAAAAATGATTCTTCGTTAATGCTGGCTAAACTAACACTCGTAGTTTTTATGTCGGGAATTTCTTTCAAGTCACAATTAACGATTGGCCAGGTAATATTTAATTTGTGGAGCCACGGTGGGCCTTCCCACCATAATGAAACTTCTTGCAACTGATTCGGACTTATGCCTCTAGATAGCAGATCCGCGGGGTTATCTGCAGTTGATACGTGCCCCCAAGAATTTGAATCGCTTAAAGATTGAATAGCCGCTACTCTATTGGCGACAAAGGTGTTTAAGCGATTTGGCTCTAATTGAAGCCAAGCCAAAACAATAGTTGAATCTGTCCAATATCGAACAGTTGCTAACTTTACATCCAACGATTCTATTGCCTTTTTTGCGAGTTCGGCAGACACTAATGCCGCGCTGAGTTCTAATCTAGGTATGGTCAAAATTTTTATAGGTGCCACCTTTGTTTTTGAACATAACAGTTTAACCTGCACATTGCCTTCGTTATCTACAGATTTAATGTAAAGACATGCGCCGTAAGCATTTTGGCTTGCATCAGAAAAGCAATGCAATTCGACTACTTTTGGTTTCGAAATAATAACGCGTCGCGGAATTTGAATGTTATTTACATAAGGTAATTGATTATAAAGCTTTAACCAATGCGTTTGGAGAGCTTGAGGGAGCGATTCGTCCCAAGTGGCTTTCGATTGCCATAATTGTTGCATAAAAATTTTGAACTGAATGACGACAGGTGACAATAGTCCCAATGGATCAAAAATCTGTGCTATACATGAAAGTATTTTTCGCTTTGTTAAATTACTAACACAATCAAGGCTAATTGAGAATTCAAACGCGTCGTCTTTGGGATTCCACCATAAACCTAAGGTTTTTGTTTTTTCATTTTCACCGATTTGTAATATTTTTAATTCTGAATCACGCTTAATGAATTGTAGGGCCTGGGGTTCATTTGAAACCCACTTTCTAAGCTCGAAACATCCAGATGATAAAATTTCAGAAATTTGTCTTATATACTCTATCGCCTCGTCTAATGTATCGCAACCCGATAAAAAATCATCAACATAAAAATCCCGTAGGATGGCTTGAGAGGCTTGAGGATAGATGTATTTATGATCATGGGCTGTCTGCTGCAAAGATCTTATCGCAAGAAAAGAACCAGATGCTGTGCCATAAGTGACTGTGTTTAAATTATATATTTTTAACGGTTCATTAGAATTCTGGCGCCATAAAATGGATTGAAGTGATCTGTGTTCAGGAGAAACGAGAATTTGCCTGTACATTTTTGTTACATCGGCAGTAACGGCAACGTTGTATTTGCGAAAGCGAGATACAATAGAAAAAAGGTCTTGTTGGATAACGGGACCTATGGCTTGAATATCATTAAGAGATATGCCTGTCGTGGTTTTTGAGGATGCATCAAATACAACTCTTGTTTTGGAGCTTAGACTGTGATTTTTAATTACCGCATGATGCGGAAGGAAATAATGTGAATGAGTAGCGGATGTACGATTATTGTCTAAACTCATGTGATTTAACTCAATATATTCATTTATAAATGAAGTATAAGACTCTTTTAATTCCGCATTTGAATTAAATTTGCGCTCAAGAGCATAAAAGCGTTTCCTAGCGATTTCGTAAGAATTTCCCAATATTTTAGGATCACGTTTAAAAGGAATGTTTACTATAAATCGACCATCTGCATCGCGTCTTGTGTGTTCTACAAAATGTTTTTCGCAGAAGTTTTCTTCCTTGGACATTGTAGCCGATGTAGGCATTGAAATATTTTCAATTTCCCAGAATTGGGACAAGTTATGAGCTAAGTCGTTCGAAAGATTACATTGAGAGACAGATTGATTTATTATATGACTGGGAAGCTGTAGAGGTCCGGAAACGACCCACCCAAAGAGGGTTTTTTGTAATATTGGCTTTCCTGCCCCTAATGAGATTTGACCAACCGACAATATGTTAAAAAAGTTACCAGCCCCGATTAATATATCGATAGGGCCTGGTCGGGTAAACGTAGGATCAGCCAAAATCACATTTGGCAATGTAAGATTTACATTGTTTAATGATATAGAAGGAAGTTGGTCTGATATTTTTGGAATAACTAGGCAAGAGAGATCTAGTGCGAAATTGTTATGCCGAGCCATTAATTGAATCTTTGTTTGGTAATTTATTTGAGTAGAGGCCGAATTTAAACCGCTAACCCTGTGATTAATTTCCGATTTTGACAGGTGCATCTTATTACACAATTCTTGGGTTATAAAATTAGACTGAGAGCCGCTGTCCAATAAGGCTCTGCATTCATGAGTGTTACCAAATCTATCACGTAATTTAACCAAAATCGTAGAAAGTAATACATGCGTATTTGTTTGAACATTGAAAGCTTGATGAAATGAATTACTAGTGTTTGTTGTAACTAAATTCGAGGTAGGTTCATGATTGGCACTACTTGATTCTGGATTGATGTCATGTAAATTACGTGTACCTGTTCGATCCATATGTAAACAAGTATTGTGCCTGCGACCACATTTTCTACAGTTACTAGATTTACAATCGATAGATTTATGACCTGGCTTAAGGCAATTAATACAAAGCCCCTTAGCTTTGACAAACTCCAGGCGATTTGCTGGCGCCAAATGTATTAGTTCCTTACAATTGTAAGTAGGATGAGCGCCCTTACAGATGGTACATGTTGTATTTGAGACGTAAAAATTCTTAGAGGTAGTTTTAATGGATTTAAAGTTATTTTTATTAGGGGTAGATTTATGACCTAAAGAATCTAGCAAATCGCACTTGTTGAGTAAGAATGTTTTTAAGTCATTAATTGTAGTTGCAGGTCGCTCTGCTTTGTATTCTTCCCAAGCCCTAAATGTTTTTTCATCGAATTTACGCGAAATGAGATAGACTACTAATGTGTCCCAGTGTTCAGTAGGCTGACCTAATAATTTTAACGCACGCAGATTTTTATTCATGCCATCAAGAACCTTTCTTAATAAATAGGCTGATTCATTTTGAGGAGGTTGCAAATTACAAAGAGCTTCTACGTGTGAATCAATGAGACGCCTATTATTATTAAAGCGATCGCAGATTAAATCCCAAGCTAGGGTATAATTATCAGCTGTAAACGCTATACCTTCTATTATTTCCTTAGGTGTTTTTAAAACTGATGATTTTAAATAGTGGAATTTTTCAATGGGATCTAGTTTAGAATTATTATTAATTAATGAGTTAAAGGTTTCACGATACTCTAACCAGTCTAGCAAAGTACCGTCGAATATAGGCAATGGAATCGTTGGCAATTTTAAGAAACTTGACCGCGTACTACTTAGATCAAATACGTTTGAGCCCGGCGGTTCGCCGTTGCTACTGCTCTCACTAGGTAAAATTTGTTTGGGACTATGTACGAGAACGATTTCTTGTGATCGGCTATATAAATCAAGGTAAGTGCTATCGATATCGGCTCGGTACGCATATTGCTCGGGGAGGTTATCGTCCCCAATTACTAATTGCTCAATTTCATCCTGAATTTGTTCAAACTCAGAAAATGCCGTTGTTATACGCTTTAATGTTTCTTTAACAGCGGCTATAGTGCCTTCCGATAACGCGATGCTACCTGTATCAGTAGCAGTAGAAATTCTATTTTTCAGTTCATCTTCCACTGATTTTAAATATTTCGAAAAGTTCGTAAATTTAGTTTTGAGACTACCGCGTTTTCGCGTTAAGTTACTTAACTCTGACATGTTGATTGCGAATCAATACTGACTTATGTAAAGGAAAATAGTATGTAAAGGAAGGTACTCACTTTCTGACTCGTATGGGATATCCTATACGACGATGATGTTTTATTCCAATGTGTATGTGTAGATGCAGTGCTGCACTTAGCACTCGATGTGTATGATATATTTCACGTATTATGAATGAATGAAATGAATGTACGCTGCACTTAGCACTCGATGTGTATGATGTATTCCACGTTTGATACGAAATGAATGTTTGCTGCACTTAGCACTCGATATGTATGATGTATTCCACGTTTGATACGAAATGAATGTTTGCTGCACTTAGCACTCGATGTGTATGATGTATTCCACGTTTGATACGAAATGAATGTTCGCTGCACTTAGCACTTGATGTTTATGATGTATTTTACGTATTATTTGAAATTAATGTTCGCTGCACTTAAAACTCGTTGTGTATGTATGCGAAGTTTGCTTTGGATATGTATATATCCGGTTCGAAGGACCAATGTAAAGTTGTTTGTTTTGTGATACTTAGTAGAAAGGAATTGAACACGAAGTATGTAAACTTAACTCTTTATTCAGTTAACTGCTGAATAATACAATGACTTAAATGGTAGCTTAATTGTTTAACAATGTTCCTTTCTAGAGCGGCTACAGTAGCCTGACTGACTATTTTAAAAAAATCATCCCTCGGTAAGCCCTTGGGGGAGGAGCTTTAAGTGGCGCATGCCGCTTGAGGCGCTTAAGGCACTTATATCGATAATTTACAAACAATTATCTTAAAATGATTTAAATCAAAAATTTGTATAGAGAGGAGAATCTGTGTGTCACCGTCAAATGTCACATTTTTTTATTTTATAAACACGGATTATAAATGTTATAAATTGAAATGTATTTCTTGAAAATTGACAGTGAAGTCCGTGCCCGAATTTAAGTTATAGTTTACTGCCGGCGAAATTAAAAGGTCAGTACCATGTTCATATAAACTTTTCAAATATTGGCGTTGAGAAACTATTTAATACTTTTGTATTTTTGTATTGAGATAATAAAATAATTTTCACATTTAGTATTATTTTACAAGAAAGGCACTTTATTTTAACGATTGTATGACATTTGACAACTGTCAACTAACTTAAAACTAACTTCAGCCCGTGACTAAAGCGCCATAAAGCCACAACTTGCCAATGTGTATTTGAAAGGTCACTTAGTGTCATGGAAACATGTACGATAAAGGGCGTTTTAAAGGTGGGAGTAGAAAAAATTATTAAAGATGTCATCCAATATTTATGAAAAATTCATACAATTATTTTTTATAGATATTTTTGAAAAAGTGCGCACAAAAGTCCCCCCTGATACCTTTTGAACTAAAAAAGGTATCTACATCGCCATTGTGTTTTGATCATCTATTGATTCCGGTTCGCTTCGATTTTAAATAACCCCACAAAAAGATCAAGTTTTGTCAAATCAGGAGATGGAGCCGGCCATTCCGAGGACCACGCCTATCAATCCATTTATTAGGATAAGCCCCAAACCCACTTTTAATCATTACGAAGTTATTTAAATTAAATGATTTTAAGGCTTGATATAATTATATAAGTTTTTTGGATATATTTATTTTGTATATACCTAAGTCATATATCTAATTTAAACACTAGAATATTTGTATACATTTTTTATGATGTATCAAAGATATTTTTATCAATAAGATAAGATGCGTTTAGTTTAAATGTAAATATAATTAGTTATATTTATTAATTTTACTTTATCGTAAACATTATTACCTACTTTGGAAATATCATTTTAAAATATAAATTAAAAAGATCAGAAAAATATAAATGTTAAAGGTTTAGACATGAGATAATTTAACGTTATTTTCACGAAAATATGTGGTAGGTACCTACCTATTTAATTTGTTTTCATTACCATATTATTTTGGTCACTTGGAAATTTACCGTTTTAGTTTACAGTAAAATTAACTTATAAGTCAACTCGAAAGTAAACATTAAATGTTGTAATGTTGTAAATTTTAGTTATTTTAACTTAAAATGCTGCTTGGGTTACTTGGGTTACAAAATTTACAAAATGCTAAAATTATTAAAAAATCAAGTAGAAACCTTTTTTTATTAAACAAACTAATTTTTAATATTTCTTTTGCAGAACTAAATTATTTAGAGATATTTTTTCTGTGTCCGACAATTAGTTCTTTTTATGAGGAGCGAGTGGACATCCTGTAATAACGAAGATTAATAAATTTTATTTATTGGGGTTATAAAACAGCGCAACATTGTATAAACTCTAAATTAATTTCACTTATTGCGTTAAATATGGGCAGGGCGTATAAAAAATCGTTGTACCAGCTTGTGAATTAATATTTAAAAAAACATCATTAAAAGCAAAATTTATGGGTAATTAGTTACGTTTTTTATCTGCTGATAAATCCTTCTACACCTCAACTAATTGTGGTGGACAAATTTTATTGCTTATTCGATCTAATTTATGTTTGACAGATAAGAACATACATTTTCGTGCTGATGAAATCTAGAAAAAAGCTTATTTAATTCAGTCTAAAAATACAAATAGAAGAAAGTCAAACAATGGCCAGGCAATAAAGATGTAAGAAAATAGTTTTACGAGCAAAGTAAACTGTTTAAGGGCGTCCAAGTAATTAATTAATAGTTAATCAAAACAGTGTGCATAATTTATGTATCAGGTTTAACTAGTTGTTTAATTGTAACATTATAGGGAAACCTAATTGGGTGGCATTCATTTTATATAAAGACTAAAAGAAAAAACTTCCCTGTTGCAGATTTAAAAGTTCAAATCATTTTTTAGACGTAACCAAGTCATCCTATATGTTTTGATTTTTATACATTTTCATGGCCCAAATTTGCTTATGGCAACATGTCTTCAGCAAGAAAATTCAGATCTTTGGAATAAGCCTCGATGCTTCTCATGCCCAAAACATCAACCTAAATTACGCGAACTGATTCGTGAGGTATTTTTAATTCCTGTAGTCCCTTAAACTGTAAGTCATAAACCATTTTTCGAATTTTATCGACGTTTTCTTCAGTTAAAGACGTTGATGGACGACCGAAACAAGGCAAATCCACAACTACTCTTTACTCTTCTTTGAACGCATACACTAGTTATTTTGATAAAAAGAAGAGCTGGATTTAGAATCTGTGGTCCCCTAGGCTGAACCCATAGTTCATGAGATTATAATAATAAAAAGACTGTTTCATTTTGGTCACCATTTTTTTAACCCATGGAAAAAAGTTTATTTTTCAATTGAACGTCTAAGTCATTGTATACATATGTTTCGAGCTGATGCAATTATCTTTTAATTATTGAGTATATTCAACTTGTTGCGAAACCCAAAATAGACTTAATGCTCTGCTACAATAATTAATAAAATTGATATATGATAGCAAGGAAATTTTAATTTTAAAATTGCCTGGTGCTTGGACACAATCAGGTGACAAACGTACGTTTTTTCGAGTTTTCGATGTGTTTTTTTCTTATACCCTATGCAATGAGAAACAGCTAACTCATAAGCTTTCACCTCGTATTTTTCAAAGGCAAAGCCTTGTTCTTATGAAGCTGGAAACCGACCTCAGTGCTAAGGTGGCTGTATTCACATCGCATTTAGGTTTCTGCAGAATTTTACTAGTTTTTTCTTAATTGGCCCAAGATATTTGCCCAAAATACTGTGTATAGCCCCGTTTTAAACTTAAAATTTTTATTATGGAAACTTAAAGCAGCAACACGTGCTTTTTCCTGAACTTTCTATAACATTTTTAAAGTGCATTTTTTATTTTTCTGCGTGACCAACGCCCAAGTAGCATTATAGTGACAAAAACTGATATCGCAACTTCAAATGAGTCAAAATTACGTTAAAATATCTAAATCTATCACACAATAACTTCATATTATATTATCATAGTTGTAATCATGTGATGTGCACCAGCAGAATATACTTCAAAGTTTGATAACTTTTTGGTGTCTGGTATTTGAAACGTTATGACCACTATTGACCAGTGGCGGCTGGTGGTTTTTATGTAAACCAATATCTCAGTTATTAGACATGGGACCCACACCAAATTTATAATAGTTTATAATGACACTAAATAAACAAGTTCGGCGCAAACAGAATTTAAATTTAAGTTTGCGAAAAAAAGTTAGTTTTTCCTGTCCCCTCACCCGCCTTCAGGCCCCCCTATTTGAGATAATTCAAATTAAAGTGGTGCAATTTATTATTTACTATAATTTATCGACAAATTTAAAATTTTATTTAAAAAATCCTGTAATATTTGGATTTAAATTTGTCGATAAAGTATAGTAGATAATAAATTGCATCACTTTAATTTGAATTATCTTAAATAGGGGGCCTGGAGGCGGGTGAGGCGACAGGAAAAACTAACTTTTTTTTCGCAAACTTCAATTTAAATTCTGTTTGCGCCGAACTTGTCCATTTAATGTAATTATAAACTATTATAAATTTGGTGTGGGTCCAATGTCTAATAACTGAAATATTGGTATACCCAAAATCCACCAGCCGCCACTGCTATTGACACCACCTTAAAGTTGTCTAAACTTAAAAGTGTATTATGAATAGTAACGGCAACAGTGGCGGCTGGTGACATATTAAATTGGGGGGCAGAAATTTATATAGTATGAGTATGAGTATAAGAGACGTATAACCAGCCCCATTTCATCATTACTGTCGGACCCCGTACAGGCCTATGTTTACTTACGTCGATTTTTGTTCGCCCCCAGCAACTGCACGGCTTCACCCGTGTTTGCTGGGTGCGAATATCCATTGCGTTCCGTACTGTCCCCTATTTGGGGCTCGAGAGCGAGATGCGAATAGTTTTAATAGCCATTCTCGGGTTGGCCGAGCCTCCATGCTATGGAGGAGAGACGGGAAGATGTTGGTTTTTGGGGGACAATTACGCCGACTTAAAACTAAGTACGACGCGGAATCCCCCTAGACCAATCGATTAGTATTACTCCAAACATTTGGGATTACTATTTGGAGTTGGGGAGTTGTTATTTCGCTGCAGGAGTGTAGTTTCCTAGTCGAGGTCTTTGTCTTGTTTGTTATTGTCATTGTTCGTGTCCTGGTCAGATAGTTCCTGCGCTTGGTTAAGTGTGTCAGTTATTTTTATTTTTTTATTTTTTTTATTGTTGCTCCCAACTGGTCTTGTTAATTTATGAGAAGTGCATGTTTTGTGCTAACGTGTCATGATATGTGAAGCATGGTCTCCCGACTTTTCTGTCTGTAAGGTCTAGTTTAAGGGTGGCTTGTAGTATGTTGTTGCGTTGCCTACGAGTGACGTGGGCCCAGTATTTTAATTGGGCTACTCTTACTCTTTTGGTAATGGTTTTGCCCATTAACAGGTCGCGGGGATGTTGGTGATGGTAGACGGGTAAGTCTGTCGTTAGTAGTGTAATGATCTTCCGTTCAAGTTTGCGTAAATTTTGTCCCAAGCACGTTTTGTGGTAGAGTTTTATCTTTTTTTCTTAAATTCCAAAATTAAGTATTGCATTTCTTTATTAGTTAAACAAATGACAAGCGCAATTATTCTGTTATCTAATGTTTACAAATCTAGTAGAGTTTGGTTATTAGGCTTTTTTTTACTCCGTTAAGGTTATATGATTAACGTGTTAGTTATTTGTCAATAAATATTGTTCATAATATATTAAAGTTGAATATATTATTTGTGTTGCTGTTTTGAGCTAAACTTTTTACATCTTTATTTGTTTTTATGGGTCATTTAACCATGGATCTTAGGTATATGCATTTAATTCAAATAATACTTTGTTGTTGGCCACAAACGATTAAAGAAATTAGTTACTTTTAACTCTCAGAAATAGTCAAAGATGGTGACTAATCTTAAATTAGTCAAACTTTAACTATTTACGTAGTGAAAAATAACTATTTAAAAGTGAAAACGACTATTTTATTAGTAAAAAATTCTGATACTAATTCAAATAGTAGAATTTTGACTATTTCATTTTTAGAGAGCACATTAAGTTAAACCAAATGCATATGACAACTAACGATTACAAAACTTGTCTTTTATTTATTTACTAGAAAAACGTTAAATCAGTTTTTACCGGACAGTCGCGGGACCCTTTGTGGTGCGGTCCTGCCTGTAGTCCTTTCTTAATATTTTTTGCAGTTTCATAAATCGTAGTTTATAATTTCAATACAATTCTTGTTTCAATAGCTTAAGCATAATTGCTTTATAGTGAAACCTTAGTAAATTAACAGTTGTATACAAACAACTTAACAGATTGTGCTCAAACTCTGAATACAATATGTAATACATATTATGTATAGATATGTATGTATATGTATTATGTATATGTATAGATATGTATGTATACTATGTATGTATACTATACATTGTATAGGTACACTATACAGTATATTTTAAATGACAAATTCAGGGAACTTTTTTACTACAAAATGTAATTTAGAGTTTCATAATTTGTATTATTACATTTTATTTCCTTTATTCATGACATTAAATCCACAAAATGTATTAGGAAATTAAAAAAAAATATGGGCATAAATATCTTATTCATTAAAATATTACAAATAATCTAACGAAATTTTCTTAAACAAAATGTAGCAAAACTTACTTTTGGATTAGGTATGGGAAAATATGCTATATGAGACTTATCTAGACTCTAGTTTAAACTTGGCAACCCCGAAATTTAACAACCCCTATTGCCAGGTGCAAGAGCAACAGCTGACTTGCACGCGTTGAGTAGAGACATGTGATAAATTTTGGACGCAACGGCATGCTGTTCGATGTGTAAGATGTTCGAGGGCTGAATTTTGTGCCTTTCGCGTGCCACCACACCGAAAAAAATCCTTTTGTTCGGCAAAAAAGGTGCCACAACATAGTGACAGTTGTTCTTAAATCTTATAAGATAACCGATATGCATCGATAAAATCAGTTATTTTTAAATATACCAACAATTTTACCATAGGCTTAGGCCCCCTATTGCCCGCCCCTTCAATTGATAGTCAGGGACGTAGCGAGAGGTAGTGTGTGGGGGGTTAGAAACTTCTGTCATATAATTGATAATAGATTAATTGACATTTTTATTTTCTTTTTAATTCCATATTAGGAGATAATTTAATCTGTTTTTTTATAATTTTTAATATATCTAAACATACTCGTAATTTTTAAATATTTATGGATTTTTATTTATTTGTATGTATACAGGGTGTTTGCCAAACACTGTTTGGTTTACCCTGGGACCACACCAACTATCTTATTTTCAATGGAACACCTTATATTTTTTTGAATTTTTGGATTCTACAAACTTTTTAAAGTATACTTTGTAAATACATTAATATATATAATATATTAATTAATATTTAAATTATTTTTAAGATAATAAGTTTAAATAGTATGTCTTTCTGTGTCTGAGTACGCCATTTTTACTTATTTAACAAGACATATTGACATGTCACTACAGTAATTTATTTTCAATAAAAATTTTGGTATACTGAGGCTTCTTAATTTCGAACAGTTTAAAAAAACATTTAATGATAACATTTCGAATGCGAATATTTCAGAAACAGTTGAATTTAGGTATAATTTTACAAGGAATCGAAAAATAAATTCATATATAGGGTGATCCATTGAAAAAAAATAAACTTTTTGTTTTTCCATGTATACTGATCAATTTTCCATTTTTCTTTATACGTAGAAAAAAAGTATTTTTTAGTACCTACATAACCACACTTTTAAATTTTTTAGGACACTTAAAATAAAAAAGTTAAAGGGGGCGACATTATAGGGGATCACCCTGTACACTATTTTTTTATTATTTTGCAAAACCATATTCTCTTATTTAACTTAATATTATTCCTCTAAATTTTAAATTACATTGCAGGATGAAAAACAATTTTTTGGGGTAGTTTGGTCGCAATATCAAACCAAATACTGGTCATATTTGGTTCAATCAGCTCTTCTACGCGATATTGCGAAAAAACTGTTTTTTTTTCGATATATAATCATTTAAATATTTTGAATAAAATACTTTAAGCGATAATCATTGATAAAGTTGATATGGGTGATAATTAAATTGACTAACCTGCAGCCAGAGAAGTAGCAAGGGGGTGTAGGGAACTTTTGCGTTTTGGGCATTTTCTGAAGTCTGATATCATATTTCAATATTTTCAATGAATTGGACGAAATTTAGGCATTTTAGAAAATTATTTAGTTAAAGATATTAAAATGGTCATATTCCGTAATAGAAGTAGAAAAAAAGCATATTACATTTGGAATACTTATAATAATATAATATAATAACATACCGAGGGGTAAACCATTCCAAAATCAGCGAGACCAACTTTTAGCGTTATATGGACGTTATGCTCTGATTTTTCTTTATTAGACCCTTATACAATCCCTAGCAATAAAAAAAATATATTATTATTAATTAGAAATTTCTTGCTGTTTTTTCTTTGGCCGTTAATTCGTGTAAGATTTTTAATTTTTAAAAATCAGTTGTTTACCCTTATTAATATACTACTACTATTTTATTTACTTTTACGAATTCTCCAGATTTCCTATTTTTACTGTAGTAGTCAAAGTTTTATTACCCTGGGATGATCCCCCCAATAAATTGGCAGTTTTAAATACACAAAGCACTTAGGTAGACGTTAACTAATTTAATCAACTAAATAACGAGGATTTAAATAGTCTAGTAGGTTGTGTCTAGTGTGTTGTAGCGACTTTAACGACTGCATTCTGGCAGTGTTTAAATTTAGCTTTAATTATTTCCAAAGACACACATTAGCCGGATAACGTGCGTAAATATTTTACGTAAAGCAGCCGACCGGATCTTTATTGTCAGTCTTGCACAGACAGCGCTGATTTGTTTGGTTTGAATTTTGTAGCCAACTTTCATTGATATTGCCATTGTAAAAATGTACGTGTACGATTCAAATGCCCCACGTGCCCACTGCAACGAACAAAAATGTTCATACGCGACATTTCGTTTTAACAAACCATCGACTGAATGAATACTGGGTTTTCATTGTTTGTAACATGTATTCGTTTCATTTTCTATGTTTAAATTTGTATTTTAGTAGATTTATCGCAATTTTTCATTTGAAATCGGGCTCAATTTTTTATTTTTTTAATGATTTTTAAATAGAAAAACATTACCCACATAATTATTTCCGTTATTACTTTAACTAAGTAACTAAGAAACTTTTGAGTAACTAAGTTACTTTTAAGTATAAATAAAAACTATAAAATTATGAAAATTCAACAAGTAGGTTAGTAATTACTTTGAATCATTCTGAAATTCCAATTTTCTCTAAGAAAGTATCTAAGTTACACTGAGAAGTATCTAAGTTACTTTACCGAGTAACTTTTTTAGATACAAGTTACAAGATACTTTTCCAAAGTAACTTAGTTAAAGATACTTTCTGTCCAATATAAAAAGTATCTAGGATAAAGTATCTTAGATACTTTAAGTATCTAAGTTACTTTCAAGTATCTTTCTTTCTAGATAATCAGAGATACAATTGTTTCTAGCGTTCTAAAATTCGAGCTTTATTATTGTCAAGGCTCACTACCAAAGTATTCGATTATCTCCTAGGCTGTACAAATAATTTAGACCAAGCTGGTGAAGTTTTTTACATACTAGTCTGTAAAATCCCGTTGAGACCATCAAACAAATCGATAACTGCTGACAGCTTTCATTCTGTATTCCAAATTAAAAAAAAAAAAATTAATTTGTTAGTAAGAAACCATAATGTTATAAAAATCAGTGTCTTAACATGAGTTTGTGGTTTGTTAATTTTATTTTGTAAAATTTTAACACGATTTTTTGTTAAAAACTAGGGTAATTATTTTAACAAAGGAAAATATTTGTAAAGGTAATATGTTATTTTGTAAGCATTTTGTTAATTTCAAAGGTAACAGATTATTTTTTTTTAAGTTTAACAAATTATTTCGTTGAAAAAGTACACTCTCTAAAAATTAATAAGTCAAAAATAACTAATTTAATAGTCATTAGTGGCTGCTTTTTCACTGTGGTTAACAATGGTATCCCAAAATTTAATCCAATTCTTATGTAAAAGTTAAAAAAAGTTTTTAAGATATAGTCAATTTTTCATTTAATATGGAATTGACTATATCTCAAAAACTGCTCCACTTTTATAATTTTTGACGGTATTTTCGGATTCAGAGGACAATTTTACATAAAAGTGTCTGTTAAATTTTGGGAAACCTGGGTATTCCATGTTTAACCGTGGTACAAGTGAAAAAGCAGCCACTAATAACTATTAAATTAGACATTTTTGACTAATTCATTTTTAGAGAGCATTAAAACATTTCCCATTGACAATACGCATCAACAAGTTCAACTGACTTCAGCGTCTGTAACTTATGTTTCTGCTTACTTTATTTTAATTCGTAAAGTATTCGTAACAACTGTCCAGAGTGTTTGTAATATATTACCAGAAATCTGTTATTATTGTTACTCGAATTCCTTATACACACTGAAAAAATGTATCCTTAGCCGTTACCGAAAAATTGTTAAATAATTATTTAACAATTTTTCTATACTTAAGTATAGATTGTTACGGTTGAAATAGGTGACAGCAAATGTTTGTGGTATTTATTACCACAACAAAAATGTTTTTAAGTCTTAGTAATGTTAAATGAGATGTCGTGTTACATATTAACCATTAATAGCTTCTTAAGCAGTACTACAACGTTGTGGTATCAAATAGAATTACCGAATTCTGATAGTAACTACTGCATTATAGTAAGTCTGAACATTCTTTAGTCGTTTGAAATATGCTTTAAGTGAGATATATTTAATAACAACGAAATGCTATTAAAAAGAGTAATATTTATTGTTTATTAACTTATCAGGGTAATATTTAGTAGTTGTATAACCAGTATGTACTAATGTTACGGTATTTAACCAGTAATTTTCTTATTTGGTAAGCAGTACCTACTACTTCCAAACGTAAAGTTACCAAATTCTGTCAAAAAATAGAGGGACATTTTGTGTAAATTAACCTTAATTACAAAAATGATACAATCAACAATAATTAAGTAACGTCAAATTTTCAATTTGCATTGTATCATTGTGTTAATTTTGTAATTAAGATAAATTCGTACAAAATGTCCCCCTATTTTTGGACAAAATCTGGTCACTTCATCCAAACGGAATAAATACTGAATTAAAAGGTTATCGATTATAGATTTTTTGGTGTTATGTAAAAGTATGCAGTAAAGGTTATAGGATAAAAGAGAACATGTTTTTCAACAAATTTTTATTAAAAAAATATATATAAAATTCTTAGAATAAAATAAATGATATCTTCTCCTTAACTTTTATGATAAACATAAAAACCTAAACCAACAATAATATATATATATAAGAAGGTGTAAAAATAAAACATTTAATAAAAATATACTAAATAATTTACTTATTTGTTAAATTTTACTTAATATTAAACAAGTGTTTGTCATTCCCAAAAGGGTTAGCTATAAGTTTTCAAACTCATAGCCCAACTGTATAGATATTACCACAGAACACTTGTTCTGTGGATATTACTAATATATTAAAAAATAACGTCAAAACTCTTCAAAACAAATATTGAACATTGAATCTTATTATAATAATACCTGTAACTTACAGGCTGTAAGAAGATATACCCAAATAGGTTTTTTACGGTAAAGCATAGAAAAGAATAGTTTTTCTATGGAAAAGGGCAAAAATGTTTATACCGTCACCACGCAAAGGCTGCAAGCGAATATAAACCTAAAGGTGATACTGATCAAACTATTAAATAGAATGAAGTAAGTACCCCTTTACAAGCAAAAGCAAAAAGCGTAATATTAGAATGAAGTAAATTAAAGTTATGTTATGTATATATTCTTAATAATACATAAATAATTAAGTATTTACTTACCCTTAAAAATACAAATTAAATCTTGTAACTTGTAAATCGTCCAATGAGGCATCTTTATGCAAGCTTACTAACAACAATGGCGATTGTGCGAGATGAACAGTATAGATAAGCTTTGTTTTAGTATTACCAACTTCAAAATTTCTAAGATATAATAGAACGTTGTAGTAATACTTACCACAAATGTTTAGTGCCGATAAAAGAATTCATATTCGGAAGAGTTACTTGTTACTTGATTTACTTATAATATCTGACTGAGTTGTTTATAAATTAACGATGTGGTATTAGTTTCGCAGCATTTTGTAATACTTTTAAATAGGATCTGTTTTAGTTAAGCCTACTATAACAACTGTTACATATTTGACATTTTTCCTGTTGTTATATATTAAGCGTTTTAGGTCGCCATTAATACTAAAGCATGTATTATTTCATACTTATTTAGGCTACATTTTTGTTGTAGTATTACTGGATAAATGCTTAGTTTTTCTTTATGCATCGTAAATGTATATTAAACATTTTGCCTTTTTATTTTCTACTGAACCTATACTACAATTACGTAGTAGTAAAAATTTTTAAATAAATTTTTTCAGTGCATATTTAACGAGTGTGCAAAGCGCGAAGTATAAAAAAAAAATGCCATCACTGGTTTTCAAACTGAAATTAGGGGATACAGTGAAGTGGGTTAAAGTTACGAAATACATCAGTAAGTGTTGTAGTAGTACTGATAATTATATTGTACCAACTTTATAATTTGATGATTTCCGAATGGTGTGTTATTTAATTGTGTGTATGTTATTTTTGTTTTTATTTATGTAGGTAGGTATGTGTAAATATTTTTGTTTAGGAAATTAATTAATAAAGCAACCTTTCTTATCAAAATTCTTTTTAAGTTTAAGTTCCCAATTTCCAACAAATACTTTTGTTACTGGGTCTACAAAAAGGTTTGTAAAAATATGGTCCTTTTTGAAAATTACAAGAATTATGATTGAATTATTGACAGGATTTTGTTATTAAACAAACAAAATGTTTGTTATAATTACAAATTACTTATTCAATTAGTAAATTACTTATTCAATTAGTAAACATATTACAGTTGGTTGTAAACTTAACATTAAGTTAAGTACACCTGGATTAACATAAAATCTGGTTAATATTTGGTTAAAATTAACAAATATTTTTTTACTGTGCATAGCTAGCATTTTTAAATTAGGTATGTGTATTAGTCCTGCTGTAAATAATAATCTCTTTAAATCCACAAACGATGGCTCGAAGAATATATATTCAGGGGCCAATTTTAATTCAAATAAGAAAATAATTAAATGCGATAATCAGAGATTACGGTTAATTTTCAAATCATAATAATCGCAGGATAATCGTTATCATTAAATTAAAATAACTGATTGCATATTTAAACTTTTTCTTAAAATAAGTTGCACTTTTTTAATTCAAGTAATCGAAAATTCTTATTATTCTGTTTCGCATTACAGCCATTTCATTTAATACATCGAGCGAGCCTTGATAGGTGGTTTAACCAGGTAAAGCGATATTGGAAGCGTAGCGGAAGAAATAGCACAGATTAAACGTGCCTTTTTACTATTATTACGTCCTTTTTACCCTTAAGATAAGACCGACCTATTTTGACTTATTTATTTCTAAAGGATTTTGATTATATCCGGATTTCCAGATTTTCGGGTTTCCACTTAAATGTCCGGCCATAACATTTTTATTTTTTTCTTGTGTAAGAGTGCGCGAGTATGCAAACTCGAGGTTTATATGTGCATTGCATTAAATGTTATCTATTAATAGCATGATGAACGCTTTAATCTAGCTATAAATATTTTCGTATTAAAATAAAATAACATGTATATTTATTGGTTTTAATTGAATGATTTTATATTTTATATACTGCGTACAAAAACGCAATCAATGTAAAATCGACAAATATTTCACACCATTTATAGGTCAGTTCAAATCATACATATTCACATTTTAAATACATTTTTCACAAAAATTTGTTACGAAAAATTGACACCAAAACCACGATTTTTATAAACTTTACATATATTATATGCTCTAGGGTATATTCATGTTTTTTATACTCTAAGGATTCTCTAATACATGGATATGATCCATATATATCCCCATAGGACATTTTCAATTCAATAAAAAACCTGCTGATTTTTTTAAACAGTTTAAATGTATTAATATATCCATCAAATTATATTAACAATTAATTACTTTAATGTAATAATATATCATTGTAATTGTTTATATACAGTGTGGTTCTCACTTATGAAATAATAATAACATTATGCACATTTATCTTAAATAAAAACCCAGTTTTTTCATCGAAAATTGATATTGCAAATTTTTTTTGTATAGTATGACGATACCCCAGTAGGGTTTAGTAAACATAGTTTTCAATACAGGCTGATTATTTACAAATTAGAATTATGAATTTGTTATTGCTGTCCTATGCTTTAGTTTTTTGTGTTGTGGCTTTCGCTATAGCTATTCATGTTTTTTCGCTTAGTTGTTTGATTAACATTATACATAGTACCTGTGTATTTTTGTTAATGCCGTTTTTGGGTTTGTCCCGTTTGCATTGTTTAAATTTTTTACATTGTTGAAATTTCTATTATTAGTGAAACATTTTACGCTTTACTTGTTGAAGTATTTTCTTTGATCCAAGTAATCTTAATAAAATTGTAATAATTTGTTCTTAGTGCTGTAACACTTAATATTTCAGTTAAAAAATGCGAAACTTTACGGTTACGGTGAAATATGCAGATCACAAAAGCAAGTTGCAAACCTTTTTAATGAAAAACACCCAGATTTACCACCACTTTTCCAGGCAACTGTGTCTAAAATACATGCACAATTTTGTGAATATGGACACCTTAAACCATAACGTAGTACGCCATATTTTATTGATAAAAATGTGGAAGTCTATATTTTATTAGCTTTTCAAGAAGATCCAACTAAATTTTTATGAACGTAAAAACGAAGTTAGTCATTCTGGCCTTTTAAGATGTGTAAATGTTAAAAAATGCCTCCATATAAACTATAACACGTACAAGAATTGATTGAAAAAAAAGATGTAATTTTGTGAGCAAATGCTGGATATGTTAAGCAGGAATGTTATTTCTTCTGCAGATAATTTTTTTTTCTGATAAATCAACATTTCCACTAAATGGCGAGGTATATAGGCAGAAAAAACCCCCACTGGATGCAACAAAGTCATACCCAACGTCCTCAGAAAATCAACATTTGAGCGGGTATTGTTGGTGATCATGTGGTGGGACCTATTTTCATTGAAAATCTTAACGGGCAAAATTTCTGGATAAGCACCCCAGTAGCACAAAATATTGGTCCTACATGGGGCGCGTCTATGCCCAATATTTTATCTGGAGCCAATATTGGATTTATTTAGCCGATGTTAGCCCTATTGGCATACAATGATAATTTAATATATCTTGCCAATGTTTATCCAAGGTTGGTCCTATATTGGCATACTATTTTACTCCAATATATCATTAACTATATTCAACGATACTTTCGGATTTCTAAAAGTGATATGTATCGACACACGATTGTTTCCAGGATATGTCTATACTAGTGGCGCAGGAACAGTTTTAAGTTGGGGGGTGGCGCAACCGACTACCATCCTTATTGTTTAGCACCAAATGGGTGAAAATAATAAAGTCCATTCTTGCATATTACCGTAAGAATAATGCGATTTCTTGTCTTATTAGCAATACAATTCGTTATTACGTTAATAAAGCTCAAGCTGATCATTTTAGCACACAATACAAACGATTTTAGTATTTCATCGTAATTAAGAATAACAAAGACCGTACACGACTTGTCTTATTGGTAGATTTTTTCAAAGAATTTGGAGGGTACATTTTATATCAAGTAACCCCCCTTATCATTTGGGTTGGCATTGTAGTAGTACCTACTATAAACATTTCCTCAAAACAAACGTTTGTCGACACGATCGTGACATATCACTTTTAGAAATCCTACTACGTAGTAAGTACTAGGTGGCTATCTTTTTTTCTTTCAATTTCTCCCTCAACTTTCCTAGAATATAATGTAAAACAATTTCGGGCCAATGCGGATTTCCGATATCGGTTAACTTCGGGCCAATGTTGGGTTTAAATATTGGACCATGCTAGAAAAAATCTGACGAAAGAAATATTGGCCCAAAATTATTACTAATATTGGGCCAATATCTTTGCGCTACTGGGGCATTTTCAAGTTGTCCCTACTTTAGCAGAGTTGTTTCCAAATCCATTGGAGCCTAATCTTCCCAATGAAAGGATATGGCTTTAACAGGACGGTGCACCACCCAATTATGCTTTTTTCACACAGGTAGATCGGAAGAAGAGGTTTATAGATTGTCCAGCAAGATCACCAGATCTAAAACCTCTAGACTTTTTTCTATGAAAACAGGGTGTTTAAAACACAATCTGCTTGTTTAGATGAATTAAGATAGAATAACTGCAGAAATTAGGAACATAAAGTTTATAAGATTAAAAAACAGTTTATTTTTGAATTTTTATTTAATTTTAAAATAAAAAGTTCATTTATTATTAATAAAAATAATAATAATAATAATAATATTTTTATTCATCAATAAAACTAGGTACATTTAAGCATAAAATACATGGTTTGTGTGACTAGTCAAAAAAAAACACAATGTGAATAAGAATTTACATAAAATATGATGAAATTTAAAAATATACCTACGAATAAATTATTAATTAATAGTATAAAAGAATAAATAAAAGAACGCAAATCTAAAATATAAAGCACATTTTAAAAAGAATCATTAAAAAAATGTTCAATATTGTAATACATTTTATCATGAAATATTTCTGTTAATCTTTTCTTTAGAACAATTCTACTTATACATTCGACGATAACATTGTACATTTTGTTATAACATTTTATACCCTGATAAGTGTGGGATGTTTGGGTAATATGTAATCGTGAAAATGGAAGTCTAATATTATTTCTCTCTCTAGTATTGTAATTATGAATTTCGTTATTCTTAGAAAAGTTATCGATATTATCATGCACATATAAAATTAAATTTAAAATATAGAGACATGGAAGCGTAAGTATTTTATATTTTTTTAAAAACAATTTGCATGAATATGGACCCTTATCATCCATAGTTCTTAAAACCTTTTTTTGTCTAATAAAAATTTTCATAAAATTTCTGTAATTACATTCCACCCTGTATTAAAAACTTCGATGAAAAAAGTTATTATTTAAGATAAATGTGCATAATGTAGGGGGGGGGGAATGGTGAACGCAATCAATTTAAAATTATAATTGTAGGATTTGAAAGAAAAAACTAAAGTTTACGACCCTGAGCGTTTTTCATAAAAATGTTTTTTTCATCGAATAACGAATTTTAAGTTAGAACCACACTGTATATTGTATTTCAAAGTTTAATTTAAATTATGATTTCATGTAAGCCTCATTTTATTTTAAATTTCATAGTTAATACCATTATATTTTATCAAACAAAACTACAACATTATCCATTATATATTGAATAATTTATTTTAATATTAAAATAAAACGCATTTGATTTATTTTTGTTCTGTGGTGTGATATCCAAAAGGGTTTTGCAATTTAAAGTTGGGTCATCTGGCAAATTAATCTTTTCTTTGTCCAATTCTTTCCAGAATTTTATGGAAAGCTTGGTGAATGTTTCGTTTTTTTTTCTTTCGAAATACTAGGCCACTTTAATTTAAGTTCCATTTTCGGAATCACAATCGAAAAATATTATGACAGATTTTTATGGCTGTCATCAAGTTATAAATTGAATAAGATATCAACTTTGTGAAAAAAAATTAAAAACAAACGCGTTAATTGGCATTGTAGCCAGGCTAATAAAAAACAGTTACTTTGTTTCAAGTAATTGACCATTGAAATGCCCGATTTTTATGTGGGCCTGATTTGAATAAAGAAATAAGAAATTCGTAGAGATAAGTACGCTGCACTAAAAGTAAAATTCAAAACGGTCAACTCAGGCTTAGACTTAAATCAACATAACAAAGAAACCACCAACCTACACACTGTGTAGTACACAGAATATGTTTAAAAATAAAACACTCCTTCACAAGAAAACATTTATGACAGCTCACAAGATTTGTTGACCCAAGAGTCTGATATTGTTTAAACCATTATGTTTTCTGTATTTGTAAGATCAATTTTTAAACCTAGCAACTAAAAGTATTTTCAGATAGTTTATTTATTATCTCATCTGGCAACACTGTTTAGTGGGAAATATCGCGGAATAATACCCTACTTAAATATTCATAAAAAAAGTAAAAGTACAAAACACTTATATGTATTTCAAACCGCAGACACGTTTATAGTGAAAATTTAATAACATATCTTAAAAAAAAACAATTGTAAAGTAAAGTTTTCCAGTACTTTTAACAATTTCTGCAACCTTATGAAATATGCTGTTAATACGGTGTAAATGGCCACAATATTACGTTTAAGTGGCCAATTTCAATTCCAATTTCACTTCTCATAACATTTTTATTATGACATAAATTAAATGTTCTAAATAATAAGAAAACTAGAATAGTTTTATTTGAATATAAATATAAAAACATTTCTTATCTTTATTCTTTGCTTTATTTTTTGGTTGTGTAGTCTTTGTAGTTTGAACAGCCGTCTCATTAATAGAGAAACATAATACTGCAAGAATTAATATAGTCCGGGTAAACCGTAGAACATAAAATGGGCCAGTAAAATAAGCCTTGAGTAAATAATTCTGGATCATGTTTCCCCGCCACACAGTGTCGTAAATATTATTTTGAGAAATGTAACTTTTATTCCGTTGTTTAATACAATTTCCTAAAGCAAACGCAAATAAAATATAATATTAAGTAGGTATTACATATTATGTAATACAAGTTTTGGAGGCAGTTTACTTGCTATCAAAGCAATATTTTAAAAAAATACAATTTTTATTTTTTTTAAATTTGGTTTTATTCTTTAACATTGTGTCAAATATTTTTACACATTTTAAAGTTTATATTATATCATCTTCATTAAAGATAAATTCCTTTTCCTGAAGCAACCTCTTTAAGTTTGGTTCCTTCAGAATTGACCCTCCCATCAGGGCCGGCGCGTTAGTTTATTAGAGGCCAGGTGCAAAAGAAAAATGCGGGGATTGAACTAAAAATTTACGCTTGAAAATTAACATAGCGCTTAGCGGCAATAAACCAATAAAACATCCAACAAAAAAAAACAATTGAAGAGATTAGAGCTGAAACCGCAGTGCATTTTTAAGTCAAAATTTTTTAAGCGTGGTACCGGATACTGGAAAATTTTGACTTAAAAATGCACTTGGGTGGTTTAGCTTTTCCCTTCAATTAATATAGAAATTAACGTTTAAGAAAAAATCAAACATAATTTTTCCCTGCTTTAGCGGAAGCTCTTTTCCAACTTCCTTCTCTATTGACAATATAGCCAAACCCACTAGTCGTTCTTGGCACATACCTTCTTGATCTTAAATATTTTTTTATTAATTTTAATTTTGAAAAACTCTTTTTTTGGCGTAATAATAATTGTTTTAAACGGATACAGGCAACTTTAAATACACATTTAGCAACATTGAACTGACGATACCTACTAAAGATATTATCTCTGGCAATGACTAGATATTATTTTGTCACGCTGTGCTTACAGCTTGCCATGTTTCTAAAATGTACAATAATGTCGTTAAGACGCCTTGATGCGCGCGGGGCCTATAAAACGCGGGGCCGGGTGCAACAGCACCATTTGCACATGCCTCACGCCGGCACTGCCTCCCATTTTCGTTGCAAGGGCACGGGCAGTGTTGGGTAGGGTATGTTTGTTTTAAGTTAATTGACTTCTATTAGTTTGTTATTATTGTAATGATTTTCTTATTTTATGGTACTAATCTTAGAGGAAAAATATGGCAAAAACCTCTCTTGGTCAAGTATCAAGATCGCGCTATGATTGTCGCCAGAGATGCAGAAAAAGTATAACCTGGATATGTTTTTAGAAATTAGTTATAACTATATATATAAAAAACAAGGAATGCTCTAAAGTCTAGACCTAAAAAAGATATCAAAAGTTTCTCAAAACCGTTTGTAGGATATGTGGGGGGAATCACTAAAACCCCAAAAATGACCTTCACTAAGCAACCTCTGGGGGTTTTTTATAAATATCAAATTTAACCATTAAATATCAAATTAAACCATTTTGTTGTCGTTAAAACATTAGTCAACAATCTAGAAAAACACAAAATAATTCTAACAAAAAAGTATAATAAACTAAAAAAGCATAAATAAACAGATTGTTCAATAATAATTAAAACCCTTTTTTAGCTTTCTATATTAAATGCTTAAAGCAATAGTACAGTCTATTCTTAAATTTCCTTTTAGCATTTTGAAATGTTTGTCTTGGAATAGCTTGGCATTCTTGAACTATTCGTTGTCGCAGATCTTTAATAGAATGAGGCTGAGTTTTGTAGAAACAATTCTAAAGGTCTCAGATCGGGAGATCTGGGAGGCCATTCTATTGGTCCTCTTCTACCAATCCACTGTTCTGATCCAGCCAAGACCTAACAGCTACTACATAATGAAGTGGTGCCCCATCTTGTTGGAAATGTAATAAATTTTTATCCAAAGCTTTTATCATCCTCTCCTCTTTGATTTCCTAGTTCATTTATAATTAGTGGATGTATTGTTTCATCTAACATTTCAAAATAAATTTGCCATTCAAATTTTGTTCAATAAATAAGGGACCAATAATATCTCCCAAATTTCCTGCCCAGACATTAAGTTTTTCAGGATACTGAGTATAATTTTCTCTGATGAGATGATTTCATTGCTCCAATAACGACAATTTTGTTTGTTAACATTTCCTTTTTTACCTAAAAAGTAAATGTTTTTTAGTATTTGGATCTTATTTGGTTAATTTTGTTGTTTTTGTATCCAAGTAAACGATGCATTATGGGAACTGACCTGTAATATTTTACGGGCTTGTATAAAAGACCTGTAAAGTTTTACAGGCTTGTAAATGAAATGTCACATTTGACATATTAATTAAAATTTTAAATTTGAAAATCGTTATCTAAAGGTGAAAATAAAACTTTGTACGTGTCACGCTTTACTAGGCTTACTGGATTATGGGGTTTGCTCCTGCGTCGCTAACCCCACAAACTTCCAGCTCGCCCATAAATATTCATTTACAAAGCTTGACACGTAAATACTACTATTATTGGTCATGATTTGACAAAATTCTAATCGCCTGTCTACATCGAATTTGTGATGTTTCAAGAACTTCCTAATAGACTCAGGACAAAGCCCTGTTAAGCCAAATGCTGATATTATGGGATCTACACCAAACTTACTAAGAATCTAAATATGGGTGGCTTAATTTAGTATCCTAGGTTGGTTCTTTTTTCGATTGTAAACAAGTCTTGTTTCTTCAAATTTTACTTTAGTTCGTAGAGCACAACGATTGTGTTCAGCCGTTGTGTAAACCATTTTGGAAAACAAACAATACTATTTAAAATATTAAAACTAATCAGCATGAATATATTTTTATTTTTATAATTATGATACAAAAAATTTCAAAATAATAAAAGACTATTTAAAAATAAACTCATGGGAGTTATTTTCTGCATAACATTTAATAATGATTTAATAATTAAATTTTAATTATTGTTGAACAATTTGTTTATTTATGCTTTTTTTTAGTTTATTATACTTTTGTTAGAATTATTTTGTGTTCGTCAGTTATTTTTAATAATGTTTTTACAACAAAAAATATTTTAATTTGATATTTACAAAGAGAAATTGAAATACCTAAATTATAAAAATTATTTTGCGTATTTTTTAAAAATTAAACTATTAAAAAGGAATTTGTTTAGTACTAGTGATTGCTCATTGAAGGTAATTTTTGTGGTCATACTGATTCCGCCAACATATCCTAGAAACGGTTTTGAGAAATTTTTAATTTTTTTCGTTCCAGCATCATTTTGGTTTTGCATATATGTAAGCGAAATGATGCTGGAAACAGTACATCCTTGCTTTCAAGGCGTTCGGATATAGATACTCGACACTGTATACCTTACGTGTGAAAATACAGTTTATATAACGCTAGCAAAAAATTTAGGACACTTAATAAATTGCAAATAATTTGAAAAATTAAATTAATTGGAGAACCATTTGCAGTCAATCATTAGTTTTAAAAAAAATGCTATCTGAATATTTCTTATTTGTCACTTATTGTCATCATTGTTAGTACTTTTGTGAAATCAGTCCAATTTAATATTCATATTTCTCTAAAACCGAACAGTTTTACTGTATATATGGGGAATTCCACGTGTATTCGACACGAAAAAAACCCTTGCCATTTCCATTGCAATTTTTCCATGGGTTTCCTGACTCAAAATAAAAATTCAATTTTAATTTTAGCACGGTTGTACAATTGTTTTTGGAGATATAATTTTTTTAATTTTCATGAATCTCGATCATAACTTTGGTTCCAATTGAGCGATTTCGACGAACTGAAATAAATATTTTTGATGCTGTGGCATATTGGCACACTATGATTTTTTTCTTCGAAAACTAAAAATCCATTTTCTACACTGTATTTTTTTTTTTAATTTTAATTTTCTTTGTTTTAATCTTTAAGCAAATACAATTTTTTTAATTTTTTTGATCTATATTAGTTCGTGGCTATCGAAAAATTAATATTTTTTTCGGAATTTTAAATTTTAATAATTTCGATTTTTTCCACTTTCGGACATTTTGTAATATCAAAAATGATTTTTTTTATTTTGTGTCAGGGAACCCATGGAAAAATTGCCATGGAATTTCGAAATGGCAAGTGTTTTTTTCGTTTTGAATTCACATGGAATTATATATATGTATATATCTATAATAGATCCTTTTGTTGCAAGAATTGTGACATTGATACAAGATGGTCGAGAGCATATGTGCTGTAGAAAATGTGTACCGGAGCTATCAGATGACTGATCTAAAAACCAGAAGACTACGGTCGAAAAAAAAAAAACACCAACCAGAGTGGTGTTCTATAGTTTGAGGAATGGAACAGCTTTTGAGCTTTTGTTGCTAAATCAACTTCAGAGATGTTAATTTTAGAGAATGGGCCATTCGTGTTAATGGATTGTCTTATAATAGGATGGCTACAGGGCCATCGCAGGCATCGAATTGCAAGATTGAATTTTGTCCGAAATGATGATGAATGATGCAAGGTACCGTAAACACGGGTGGCTTTGGCTCACTTTCAAACTTCAGCTTAAAATTTTTGTGGTTTTAACAATCATAAACATTAAATTTTGTATACCAAAATTTGAGTCTTGAGTTGCTCTTTCATAATAACTATGTTATAATATAACATAGGGCTGAGTTTCAAAAATAAACATTAAAAACTGGGTGTGCAAAGTTACCCCCTAGTTGCGGGTTAGTTTGTCTCACAGTGTTTTTTCAGTATAAAATGAATGTAATATTATATTTTATTTTTATTAGACACGTGTTAGCAGCGACATATATCTATTGCAAGGGATTACCAATAAAAAAATAAAGAATCGACCTGTAGTTAACCAAGGATCATCATTCCAATGGATTGCGCATAATATAGAAATTTTAACGCGTGTATTTCTAGAGTTTTGCACTGATACGATATATACAATTTTTAAGTGTAATAAATCCCATTTCTTTCTTTAAAACACTGATTTTCCTGTAATATAAACTCAATAGAATCGCTCAATTGACAGGTTTAGACCAACAAATTATAAATGTTAATTTTATCGAGCGCGAAAAGATTTTTCATAAATGGGTTAAAGTCACCCGCGGGGTGCAAAGTCACCCGTATTTACGGTACTGTTTTTAGATAATTCGCGTATTTGTCTCACTGGGTCAGACGGATACCAGTTTATATTGACGAGAAACTTAGATTTGGCGGTGGGTCCGTTATCGCAAGCATGCAGAGTTGGCTCGCCGACAGCTCACAGGTACCACACAGAAATTCTGATCATGTTATGCCTTTTATGATAACTATGGGAGAGCATGGCATATTCATGCAGTCAGAGTTGTTAGTGAATATCTGGATTGGGTAGCAATTAGGCGGTTTGATTGGCCAGCAGTCCAAATATATGAACCCCATAGATCATGTTTGGAAAGTTAAGACATATCCAAAGGCATGAACCAGGTCCATGAACTGCCCAGGAGCTAAGAGTTGCTATTGTAGGAGTGAAATAACATCGACTAAAATTTAATCCTTAATTTAAAACAGTCATTAACGTAAGAGGAGGGAATACACGATATTAATTATCATTTTGTCATTAATGTTTTACTCGTACGTTTAATTTGAATTACAATATGGTTAACTTCGTTTGAATTGTAAATTGAAGTTTTCCAGCCCCAATTATAATAATCATAACAATAATTTACAAATTAGGTTAAAATCTAATATTTAAAAAAATATATATTAATATAACCTAAATATATACAGGTTTTTCATATTTCTTATAGGCGAACGTTCAACGAAATTCGGATTTGGAAGGTTTACACATTTCTCGAGCGCTCGGCAATCGTATTCGATCCTATTATAGATGTTTGTGCGCAAAACGATTATTCTTGTATTTGGTATTCAAATCTGATTTATTTTTTTAAGATAAAAATACTAGGTATTATTGAAATGTTGTTTGCATTTAACTAGAAATTAAATAAAAATAATTTTGAAAATTAGAAACTATTATACAGGGTGGCTCAAAAGTTTGGAATTTTGAGTGTAAGTTTTGAAATATCGAAAATATTAAAAAATGATTTTAATAAAAATGTTTGGTAGTTCATTTCAAATTTTACGGTGATATTGCCAACTTTAAAAAATAAATACGTAGCCCCCAAGGAGGCCAACTTTTTCTTTTAATTACAACACCCCTTTATTGTATATAAGAATTTGAAAGAGGCTATTTATCTGATTACAACGGTGTCATAATATTAAACCGATATAGGAATGACATCAGGTGGCTGAGCGTTAAACGTTAAAAATGTTTAAATTTGTAAGTTTTTGTTATAGTTTTTTTTTGAGGCTTTACATCGTTCACCTATAATTTATTTTTAATTCGATATTCAGTGCAATTTTCACATGTAATAGTGTTAATAGTTGTTATAGTTTTTTTTTGAGGCTTTACATCATTCACCTATAATTTATTTTTAATTCGATATTCAGTGCAATTTTCACATGTAATAGTGTGCTAATAGTAAAATAAATAGCTATCATTTTATAAACAATGCGTAGGTACCTACTAAAAAAGAAAGAATTGAAATTTTAATGATGGTTGGGTATGGTGACCGAAAAAGGATTCAGCAAAAAGTGTGTGCATTAATGCCACTTATCTGAAAAAGAAGCCTCTGTAAGCAAAATTGTACGAAAAAATTCTGAAAGCGGAAGTGTGAAAAATAGGTCTAGAAGCGGTCGACCAAAATCTACCACTGCTGGAGATGTTGCCCTGAATGTGCTATTGCAAGTCCAGGAAGTACCTACAGTTTCTTGTCAGGGGGTTGCCCGAGACAACGATATTAGTTATGCGTCAGTGCAAAGTTTATTTAATAAAGAAAAAATGCATCACTATAAGGTGCATTTGTTGCAAGAATTAAGTGAGGACGATTTTGATCGTAGGGCTGAGTTTTGTGAAATTTTGATGGAACGTTCTCAAGAAAAATTTTATTTTCGGATGAGGCCACATTCATGCCGAACGGTTTTGTTAACCGTCATAACTGCCGCTACTGGTCCCACCAAAACCCGCATTGGAAAGAGGAGACCCACACACAGCACCCTCAAAGGATAAATGTATGGGCAGGAATAATTGACCAACCCATAATAGTCCTAAATAAAAAATTTTATTGAGAGCAATCTAACTGCAGAACAATATTTGAACTTCCTCCAGACAGATATCGTTCCAGCAGTAAGGGCATTGCACCCTGGGGAAAATAATGAAGTAGACGACACCATTTGGTTCCAGCAAGACGTTGCTCCACCAAATTTTGGTTTGGCAGTAAGAAGATACTTATCCCAGGTATTTCCGAATAAGTGGATTGGTATACGAGGTCCAATAGAGTGGCCTGCTAGGTCTCCAGACCTAACACCATTGGATTTTTTATGGGGTCATTTGAAGTCAGTGGTGTACATAAATAGGCCGGGCAATCTTTAGGTTCTTGGAACTTGAAACAAACTATTAAACAACTTTTATTTAAATCATTTTTTAAAATATTTGATATTTCACAAGTTTTTTTAAGCATATAATTTTTATTTTTTAGGTTATATGATATAAAAACAACCTATTTTTGATACAAGATCTTGTCTTATAAATAAATACGTGATCGATAAATAATATTTCAAAGCGATTTTACGAGTGATTTTTTAAAACGGTCGGTTTAATTGAACGCCGCATTAAAGCGCAATATTACTTCCTTTCTACCCTTTTAAAAAATTGTCAAGAGAGGTTTAATAGATTTTATGGACCACCTAGTGATGACGGAATACTATTTCAAATGACATTTTAATTGAGTGTTTTGTTCTACAAATTGCGTGTTTTAATATGTACAGTTACAAAACACTAAACAATACAATTTAACACAATAGAAGCCTAAAATTTATATGTGGATATAGATTTATATGAAAGATTGTATGCTTTTGTGTTCATAATTATTTTTATAATTATTGCATAAATATGTTATAATTTAAGTATAATTAATTCGAACAAATACATATATAGTTTTATTGTTTGCATATATTTTATTTCATGTAAAACTAATTTAGGAATAAATGAAATAATACTAATAAAAAATGCATAAATTATGACATGAAAATTTTTATTTTAATAAGGGGCGTTCCAAAAAATAAATATGACCTGCCTTTTATAAAAAAAGTATTGCTGTACCTAGCATAAGTTGACATTCTTAGGGATGCTTAAGTTATCATTTTTAAGCTTTATCAATCAGTAGTTAAGTTCTACTTAGTTTATTTGACAGTTAACTCCCATAAAGGTTATTGTCAAAACAATGATACCCAAGGAAGTTAGCTGTCAAATAATTACCTTAAATTGACATTCTTAAGCCAGTTCTAACAAACTTAAGTTGACAATCTTAAAACTCTTTTAAGAATATCAATTTAAGCTAGGTATATCTGAATTGACATTCTTAAAATAGCTTAACCTTCACAAGTATCATTTTTAGTGGATAAAACGTATCGCTCACTCATACTTGGAACTGTAAAGTGTATTGCCAAAATCTATGCTACGTGGTAGAAACGGTTCTATTACGTGGTAGTGACTAAAATGGAAAACACTTTTTTAGTCTTAGATACGTTCCAACAACGTTTTTAAATTGTATACAGACCCGTTTATACGATGTTGTAATTACGTTTCTATAACGTCTGAACACATAAGATTAACACGAATAAAATTTTACTGTCAAAGATGGGTATCATAGTTTGAAATAGCTCTGTTAAAATATGTGGCAATTAAAAAGAATATAAAAATCTGTAAACCAATAATTATGTATTAACGTGTTATTTATTTTCATACAATGGCGACTATTTGTCACTTAAGCATGTAGCAAGAATGACCACCGCAATTATGTAGTCAAGTTTTGCCACTTTCAAGGTTTGGGAAAAGTTCCGAAAACGTTCCCAAAACTTGAATAGGTACCCACTTTCCTACTACTACCATTTTCAATAAATACTTAAGTGATGTGGTTTGGTTGCCGTTACTATTCATAATCCCCTTTAAAGTTTAGACAACTTTAAGGTGGTGTCAAAAGTGGTCATAACGTTTTAGATACCAGACTGATACACCAAAAAGGTATAAAACTATAAAGTATATTATTCTGGTGCGAATCGCATGATTTCAACTATAATATGAAGATATCAGTTTTCGTCACTATAATGATACTTGGGTAGCTTAAGTTGTCATTCTTTAAACAGCTTTATACAGTTTAGGTTGTCATTTTAAGACAGGTACGAGTTATTTTAAACATACAATGTTTTCTTTAGAACAAGAAGTTTTTAAGTTATAGTGCTTCCAACAGGCACGAGGCCTAATTACAGGAGTACACACTACCAAACACAAATAAACAGCCATACCCCTGGTGGAGTTCGAACCCACGACCTCTCGGCTTATAGTCCGTAGTTCTAAATTCCAAATTATTTTATTTACCTATTATAATTACTTAAATGACAGTTGCGTCTTGACTGTTGAAGTGTAAGGTCGCCCAAAGACATCTCCTAAGCAGCGTATACGATACAAACGTATTGAAGTATCAAAAGCGAAACTAAGTATGCGGAAATACCGGTAATCGGTAATAAATTAATAAATAAACAAACAAGTGCAAAAAGTGGAACAAACGCGAAAAGTGCACCGTAAAATAAAAAAATATCAAATCAATATCGATTTTACACGGGATAACTGGTTAACGCCGTAAAATAAAAATAAATCAATATCGATTCTACAAGTGATAACTGTCCCAAGTGCAAATGAGTGCGAATTGTGTGTGGTACCTCCCCCTGGACTAAGTCCTCAAGTGTTTGACCTGGTTAAAAGGTGTGAGAGAGACAATCAGTTCCAATGAAAATTTCCTGGGCTACCACACGTGCGGGCGTCATGCGATAAGGATCAATCACACCAGCATGGCAAATATCCCGAAGTCCCAAGTCTGCATAAACTAGATAAGTAGCTACCAAACTGCATGACCATGTCCACCCAATAATATTATTACTAGTTAATACGAAATTCACAACCTTTAACTAACAATAATCCTTCAGGTGAATTAATTAGTAGCAAACAATTTCCAAGATTCTCATGCAAATGAAACAGTAAAAAAAAACCATAAACCCAAGGGCACATAAGAAGCCATTAATCACTCAAGTTACGATAAACATTAAGCAAAAGAAACCATCCTAAAGAAATGTATTTATTTATGTTTACATCCATAGATTACCAAGACGTAAGGGTTCATAAATTAAGTAAAAATCGTTCTAAGAATCACTGGGATCACGCACAGTGGGAAAAAAAAAATAATTCGAGGGTCGACAATTCCAGTAGGTTAAACGTATTTCCACATAGTCAGAGGCCATAATACGGCGGGGTGCGGCCGGCAACACTTCGGTTCGGAAGATAAGACTCAATAACGCACAGGGGGGCAAACAATTCTAAAGCGGCTATCAGGAAGTACACTATCAAGGAAAGGCGCTAGCAGCATACTAATCCACCCACCCCCATTCAGGAATACCAAATGAATGGGGTTATTACTAAAGCCCTGGTTTAGGAGGATTCCGGATTGTACTTAGTTTTGGGTCAGTTCAATGTCCTCCAAAAACCCTTCCCAAACTGGACGTCTGGCCCGACCCGGCTGACAAAAATCCCGGGAGCGGCCTTAACCTTTGACACTGTCATCCACGAACTTCTAGGGTGGATCTACCAGCCGGCGTAAAAACTTCGGATCCAACAAACACAGGTAATGCTGTGATTTGGCGGGATACGCAGGAGAACGGAAAGGGGGTAATATAACCCCGGGAGATCAGGGGGCCTGCCATACGTTCCCATACTCATACTCATACTCATATTATAATTACTTAAATGTCATCCTACCCCGACAAAATTTTCCAATTTGTAGTCATTTTAATCCAAAAAATTAATAATACAAAGGCTTTTGGCACTAATTATTGAACTGCGCGTGGTATTATGGAAGGAACAAAGCTGTACAATTGCATTGCATTGCATTTTGCAAAGATAAACGTTTTAAAGGTACACTACAAAAGTACCATTGAAATATATAAAAAAATAGTTTTAATGTAAATTTTTTAAAAAATCCGATTTTTTTAATATTTTGATGCTCGGCAAAAGGTTTATCACCATATAAAAATTGTGAATAAAAACTATCTTTGCATTATCAATCTCATAATATTGGGAGTTATTCCAAATCAAAATTTCAAAATTTTCATTTTAATTTTTTTTTTTCAAATTTTTGAGCCCTTGTAGGGGGCAAAAGACGTCACACAAACAAAAAACTGTAAATAGAAATTATTTTTGTTTGGCCAAAAGGCAACTTTTTTACCCTATTTCAAATCTAATTTCTAGTTTGTTTTAATATTCGGCCCACCCTATTTGACAATTGTACAAATCGCAACATAATTGTTGCTTGGCTTGCTTTCGCTTAAGAGCCATTCCACGCGTGACGGATGGGATAGTTGCCGTGTTTTTATTTACAAAATAATGTTGTTCTATTGTATTGCCAATGTCAAATTTTTATAAATGGTTCTAAACTGGAGCTGTTTAACAAGGTTTTTATTTGGCAAAATTGGGTATCGTGATTGACTGTCCAATTCCTTAAAAACTAATAATTTAAAGCGTAACGGTCGGGACTTTGCAATAGTCCCGACCGTTACGCTTTAAATTATTAATTTTTAAGGAATTGGACAGTCAATCACGATACCTAATTTTGCCAAATAAAAACCTTGTTAAACAGCTTTTGTTTAGAGCTATTTATAAAAATTTGACATTGGTAATATGGTGGAACAATATTATTTTGTAAATAAAAACACGGCGGCTGTCCTATCCGTTAAGCGTGGAATGGCCCTTAACGCTTTTGGAGGAGATGTAATTATTGCCTTAAAGAACTTTGTTTTTATGTCTATTACTTTTCTGAATATTTTTTATTTTTGTGGGCATTCATGGAAAATTTATTTAAAAAATCCTGTGTAGTCAGCATTGCTGACTACTACACCACAGAGGGCGCGCCCGGGCGGTGTAGTTTGCTTAAAGTAATAATCTTTGGTTTATTTATTATTTTAATAATAAATAAAAAGTTAATATTTTGTGAGAATTTGACATATTTATGTATAAATAAAAAATAATATGTTTTTAATTCAAAATACTTCTTAAAACATTATATATAAATTTGGTTTATAGTAAAAGGCAAAGCGAAAGTGCAGATGGGTATTTATTTATAAATTCGCGAGGGTTGAAAAATAACTTGTAACAATAAGGTTACCGAGTAACGACTTCGGTGTTGTAAGTTTTAATGAGATCGTACTTTTTGCTTACCGAAGGAAAAACGACAGGGCGTGGGAGCGCTTTAATAACACTGGATTTAAGGAAAATAAACCGTTACGCGTTTATCGCCTCTAATTTCTTATGTCAATTGTTAATAGAGGCTCAAGGGTCCGAACTTACAACCGCAAAGCATTGGAATTCTTAATTAAAGCGAATAAAGTTTGAATTCGAAAGCCCTTCTGCTCTATATAAACTTTAGTTGACTTAATCAACGGTTAAGACAATATTTTTTAGGACCGGCAATTTTACAAGGTACCAAAAAATACTTTTATTGGGTATAGTAAAGAAACGACAAGGTTAAATAACGAAAAACTAAAATGGCGACAAGCTAGAACGATGTCAATATAAAATGATAACAGCTAAAATAAAGAATCACTAAAATGATGACAAAACTAAAATGAAGACAAGCTTAAATGATTACGAGCCAAAATAAGGAAAAACTGAAATGATGACAAGGGAAAATAATGAGAAATTCAAATGATGACAAGCTAAAATAATGACAATTCAAAATAAAAAGACACTCACAAAACTATAAAGTAGCTTAAAAAAACAACTTATAATATAATGTAAATAGTCAATATGACGATGGCTGGGTGCTCCCACCTCTTCGCCAATCTGATGGAGTGGTGGCAACAGATGCGCAACAACATACCTTGTTTTCTTGTTCCATAATACTTTCGAACAAGGTATCAGTCTTATTAAAAGTACAACCAGTTACTGATCAAAAACAAAGTACAGATGAAATATATTCTTCGCCTTGTCACCAATCAAAATCAAATCAAAAGGATCCCTTATGTCGTAGTACGTTGTGGAAGTCGTACGTTTAATTATGAAGTTATTATTATTAACATAATTTGTAGAGACAAAATATTTAAAAATGATTATTTTGGACCAACCTTAGCTACATGGTGATCCATTCAAATACATGGGAATAATTTTGGACAGCAAACTTAACTGGGGTGGCTCTGGAGCGAAAGTGTATTGTTAGAACCCATTAATGCGTCTAAGTATATCACTGGGTATCTATTTGACCATATTTTAGTGTGGCTGCTGGTAAAATAATATAGCTCAATGTAAATGGCCTCCTTGCTGGCCTTAAGCCACAATATCGTTAATTTTGCTGCCTTAAACCTGTTAACAATAAACAATATCTTGAAACTAGCATGATTTAAAGAACATAATGGTAATTAAGGAAATTAAAAGACTGATAAACTTGCAAGACATGTCTGCAGGGATTGACAAAGAGCAGCTCTGCCAGTGGGTCTTGAACCTGTCCTGCCTCTAAAAAAATCAACCTTAAAAGTCCAGATAAAAAGAAACCAATGAAAAACTGTAAAGAGTCTACTTAGTTAACTAAGTTCATGCCGTCATACCAAAACTATAATCACTAATCCATCTGACAAGATGGACCAAATACAGTCTTCAGCTACCTCGTCAAAACCCTTTTGACCTTGTAGGAATCATAACGGGACACTGTAAACTAAACAAACATATATGTACATATATATACACAAAAAAAGTATACAGTCTTCTTTGAAGAGCCTGCAACTGGGGGAAAGAGTATGATGCACATTGTTTTGAAATGCCCTGCTTTTCTTGAAAACTTGAAAATCCATCATAGGTGAGGAATGGGTTGATGCAACCAACATTAGCTCTATCTCTCCCGCCGTCTTTCTGGATTTCTTTCGGAAGCTCAGATGGTTTGAACTGTTTGAGCTTGGAAAAAAATGATCTCGTAGGTAGTATAAAGGGACAACTGTTGCCTAAAAGTGCTTGCAACCATTCAAGAAGCTAAAGTAATAACAAGCTAAAATAACGACAACTGACACTGGGAAAAATATATCAATATATTTTGTGTATTTTCCTATAATACTGGTAAAAACTTTTTTAATATGGTTGTAAACTACTTTAATATTTTCAGGGGCGTATATAATGGCGGGCGCTTCCACTCTCCTTTCCATATTTTCACCCCCTAATTATTTTTAACTAACTAAATATTGAATTTGGAAAAAAAAATGCTCTTTGAATATTTAGATTAGAGGCTATGTTTAGAAGATACTTAGGATAAAAGGTTTAGAAAAAATGGGCCGAGTATACCGTGAACTTGTCAATAGGATGAATAAATGATAGGATCAAGTAACTTGTAAATTATTGTGTTTGTTCGGTAGTGTGTCGAAATTTCTTGAACGAAAATGCCCCGGTTTAGAACGGCCTGGGAGAAGAAATAATCACGAAAATGCAATACTGAGAACATTCAACAATAATCCTTGGTTAAGCTCTCGACGGGCAGCAATACAATTTAGAACATCAAAATCAACAGTGCTACGTGTGCTTCATAAACATCATAAAAAGCAATACAATTTTCAGCCTGGGTAGAATCTGCTCCCTGTGGACGAATGGCGCTTTGTAAATGCTACTTGATTTAAAATACTTTAGACATTATGTTTGGGCTCAATAAAATCCTATAGAAACTCGTGTTAGGTGAGCATGAGTTTAGCATTAATGTAAGGCTGGGCCTTAGAAAAGGTTATGTTATCGGTTTATTATTTCTACCGCCATGGCTTAATTCTGAACTTTTTTTAAATCATATTTTCGATTTGTTCGATGAAGTAGCCGTTGGTACCAAAATATATAGCTGGTTCCAAATGGACGGTTCTCTCGCCCATTTTGGAAGACTATATATCCAGAAAGATAGATAGGGCCCTTGGCAGAAATCGATCAGCCTGAAGTTGATGGAAGGGGCCTTCAAGATTACCAGATTTTACGCTTTTGGATTTTTATGAGTTGGATTACTTGAAAGATGTGGCATGCCGTTAGTAATAATTATTAAAATGTTCAAAACAGTCTTTCATATCGTTCCTTAGCAGAAACTAAAAGCTAATAGAAAACCTATGCGAAGAAGTCTTGACTTTTATTAGATTTTAATATGTATGCTTTTAAATTCGTATTTTTAATATGATTTTCAAATTCAACATATATTTTAAAAGATTAAGCAATTTAAAAAAATAATAAGTTGTGTCAAAAATAGGGGGAGGAGAGTGGAAGCGCCCCCATTATCTACGCGCCTGAAAAATTTATTGAGTTATCACTGTTTGTCATTAGTCATTAGAAGAAAAAAAATGTAAAGAGTTATTTTCAACTTTGTTAATAGGCATTTCTTAAATATAATTTCTCCTTCATTTTTATTCTCTATCGATCCTTAAATTTAACGACGTTTAACCCGAACTGGTATTTTAGTTATGGGTCCTAATTAAAAAAAAAATACACATTTTCATAAAGTTTCCCTTTTCAAACTTCAAAGTGCTGCTACGCGCACTTAAAACGACCAACTAAAAAATATAATTATAAATGTTTTTAAAGTGTCAATTCTTGAAAATGCATATACTCATTTATATCCATGTAGTGTAATTTTGCAAAACTAAAAAATCATTTCAAATTAGACTTGATTAGCAAAGAGAACGGTTAAATGTAGTAGAGCAATCGCAAAAATAATTGAATGTGTCAGGATTTGTAGCGATCCGTATTTTGCAGGAAAAGTAAAAATTTAAGTTTCGAGTAAAGGAAAATTCATTTAAAAACACAGAGCTCTACTGTTTCACAAACACCTTTGAAAAAGGGCAAAGATTCCGCGGAATTTAATTAAAAGCCATAATGTCGAAGCGAAAGAAGAAGAAACGATGTTAATTACTTATCTAAGGGCCAAATATGTTAATAAGAGGAACACATGCATTCCTTCCTGGCTTTTTCAGAGAGGATGTAAGATTTATTATTAAATCCATTTTCAGTCAATTTTCTCCTCCCGATTTTTTAATATTATGCATGGCGAATTTTAAGGCAAAGTCTTTTATTCTTCTTATGAATTCTATTAAATATCAATTTTCCTAGTTGATCAGCTAAGAGCATTTTCGGATATAATAAACTGGGACAAATTGAAAAAGAGATAGGTTTCGTGACATGCGATTTAAATTTCATTTCGATTATAAGGGTATGAGAATTAAGTTGTATTTTTATTATGAAAAACCTGGTTTAGGTAGGTAGCATTTTACAAAACAAAGACTTTTAAAAAATTATAATAAATTGACTAATTTTAAACTTTAATAAAATCTAGTCTTCATTTTAGTTTAAGCAAATTTTATGTTAATTCAGGACCACATAATTTTATGATACGTTTTCAACCAACTGTAATCTGTTAACTAATTAAATAAGTAGTTTGTGAGTATTATAAAAAAACATTTTGTAGATTTGATAACAAAATCGTACATAAATTATTCAACCATAATTCTTCTAATTTTCGTAAAGGACCTTATTTTTACAAACCATTTTGTACACACAGTAACCAAAGTATGTTGTTGGAAATTGGGATCATATATGAAAAGAATTTTGATAAGAAATGTTGTTTTATTAATCAATTTCCTAAACAAAAAAATTAACACATACATACATAAATAAACTCAAAAATAACATACACACAATTAAATAACACACCATTCTGATATAATCAATTATAAAGACATTTTGTACAATATAATTATCAGTACAGTAGTACACTTAACACTTAACACACTTAACACTTAACTGTATCCCCTAATTTCAGTTTGAAAACCATTGATGGCATCTTTTTTCGGATACTTCTCATTTTGCACACTCGTTAAGTACTCGGAGAGAAATGTATAGTAAATTTTAGATACTAAAAAAATATAGTAAAATATACTTTAACACATTTTTAGGGTCACAATATTAGTAAAGATTACAACACCAATATTACCAGATCATATATGAATATATATTTATAAATGTATAATATATATTTTAATTTTTAATATGTTAGTATAGTAAATTGATTTTACTATCTACAAATAGTAATATTTACTATATGATTTAATCAAATGGAAGGTGTAGGTACATCTAATATTATAATATATTACACATAATAAAAAAATATAGTAAAAATAAAGATACTTTTATGTTTAAGGTAAATAAACAATATATTTAAATATAATATACAATATAGTAACTCATGACATTTTAAACATTCAATTTTCCTAGTTTCTTTAATAAACTTTCTTGACCCATTACTGGTAATACTTATAAGAAAGAATTGAACCTACTTGGTTGCATAGTATGTAGCGATTGCGGCAAAGGCGACGTCGCGACGCGTCGTTAGACGGTGTGGATCACATGATGTTCTTACATCTCGCCTCTGTTGGCTTGCCAACCATATTATATAAGCTTAGGTATTTCTTTGTTTTGGGTGTGTTCCACTACTACAAGTTGCTCGACAGTGTCGTGTCGACACTGATGATACCCAATATAGGTCAAAACACCTGTCTGTCGGTATTTGAAGTTGATGGAAAGCACTCAAAACAAAAAACTTTGGTGTAGGTTCAATTCTTTCTCATAACATTTTTGTATATTAAAAAGTACAATAAATATGTTACAATTTTTAATTGTTAACATATAAAAATATTCGATTTTAAAATATAGGTTTAACATAAAAGGATATTTAAAAAGTACTAAATATGCATAGTATCTAGCAATATACAAGATAGTTGTCCCAAATTAAAGTAAATGGTATTATAATTATGATAATCAGTATTATACTTTTCTCTCCGTGTATGTATAAAGAATCCTAATAACAATAATAACAGATTTCTGGTAATATATTATAAACACTCTGGACAGTTGTTACGAATACGTTATAAATTAGAATAAAGTGAGCAGAAAGTTGCAGACGCTGAAGTCAGTTGAACTTGTTTTGCGTATTGTCAGTGGGAAATTTTTTGATTGACTGCCTAAAATAATTTGCAATTTACAAAATAATCTGTAACCTTTGAAAGTAACAAAATTGCATATTACCTTGACTATTCCACTCATTACTGTATGGACCAATCAGATTTCAGAAAAATTAAAATGTTAAAAAATATGCGTTTTGGTCAAAAAAAATCATACAGAAATTGAATCAGCAGTTAAAAAATTTCGTGATAAAATTTTCGCTCGTGGCATTAACTTAAAACCACTCGCCTAGCGGCTCGTGGTATTAAAAATTAACTTGCAAAATTTCCAAGAAAAAAACATTTGTATAAAGATCAAAAATGTTATCGATAAAATTTTACCACTAGTGGTATTATATACGAAAAAACTTTCGGTAAAATAATTTTTCGCCCAGCACATATAAAAATTAATCATATCAAACCGAAAAATATGACCGAAAATAATATTTATTGTCTCTAGGGTCGCTAAACTCATATCGTCCCTAGGGCCGCTAAACTTGATTTTTGTAGTTTTTCACAATCTAGACACCTTTGACTGACATTTATGTATTTTGGCATTTGACATTTTGACATTTAAGATTTTCAGACGTTTGTGTAAATCAAAATAAAAACAGACAACAAAAGTATAAAATATTAATAAAACCTTATTTAAATTTTGTAATAAAGTGAAAATGAATGGTAACTCGGACAGTGACGAAACATTTACTTGACCACATTTGAAAAAGAGGAAGCTAGCAATGTTAAGACAATGCGTTGCAACGGTACGAAAATGCTATGAATTATTTAAAAACTGGAAAAAGGATCAAAAAGCCAAAAACTTAACAGAAAATGTATTAGTTGCTTATCTATCGGAAAGATCAAAGATAATTCTAACGAAACATCAACTTCATCTGTAGAAATAAGCCTTCAAATTCTGGTACTATCCACAATTGTGCTCAAGGCATAATTAACATTAAATACAACAATAAATAAATTTGTAAATTGTTACTGAAGTTTCTTATAAAATTCCGTTTATATTAATAAAATTTAAAAAAATAATTTGTTTGATGCTAGGCGAAAAACAGGTGTGTGTCACACATTCAGAAAACGCATTAGCAGCCCTTAGCTATCAACTGCCCTCGCTTCGCTTCGCTCGCTCGCGCATTTAATAGCCGCGGGCTGCTAAAGCTAGTTTTCTGCCCTTGAGACACAATATACTATACAAACCCTGGTTTTCTACAAAAAACTGTGTTAAAATTTTACAAAATTAAATTGACAAACTGATTTTTATAACAGTTTTCCATTTCTGACCTATTCCGATATTTATTGATTGGAGCGCGTTAAAAGTTCTGACAAATACAATATCAACAAAAAAATGCTCTCATCTTACATCGTGTTTTTATTAATGCCGGAAATAAATCTTAAGGTTTTTATTGAGAAACCCTCGGGACCGCAAATAGATCTCTTGTTAAACTATAGATAAAAACACTTGTGGAGTTTTTATCATTCCGCCCCTAAAATCATTATTATTTATGGCTGTTTTGTATTGGACGTGCTTGCCATGAAATTTCGCTTAGGTATGTAAATAAAAAATACCCAAGATTTGATTTTTTTATTTGGACTTTGATTTGATATTTAATTAAGTTTATACCATATGGTATAAAATAAATTACTTCGAATATTTTATGAAGCATGTAATTTATTTTTATATAATATGAGGAGTTTTTAAAACGCAATTTATGTGAAATTGCTAATCTGTGTAAAAAATACAAAGATCACCAATTTTACATATACATATGGGTGATTCTACAAAAGTTGGGCAACTTGATCTCATTTTGTTTATATAGTTTTCGGAGAAAATTAAACAGTATTTTGTTATGAGAACATAAATATAATAATAAATATACTGTTCCAGACCGGGCCAGTCACTTTTTCAAACAGTTTCTGAAATATCTGTGTTTTCTAAATTTGAATGCAAGGGAAGTGACGAGTATACCAGGATACTAATTAATACATAATTTATTGAAAAATATAAGATTTATTGCAACTTTGAGCATATTATACATTAAATATCTTAAAATCAAATAATACCACACATCAGTGGCGGCTGGTGAATTTTGGGTATACCGATATCTCAATTATTAGATATGGGACCCACACCAAATTTATATGAGTTTATAATGACATTAAGTAAACAGTACTGATATTTTGACTGGAACTATACGTGCATTCACCACGCCGCTTGCATTGTTTTCAAGATGACTGTCGTGCAAAGGGGTTCTGTAGGTAATTTTTTACCAACACTTGAGTTAAAATGAGGACTTAAAGTTTAAACTTCAATATTTTGCAGGAATTTTGAATTTTAACATTGGACACAGAACTGACGGGTATAAGTGAGTACAGTTTTTAAAAATTGCTATTATTCGAATCTATGATAAAATATGAAAAATACATTATTTAATGTTTTATAGTTTGTAGTGAAATTGAAAAATTTAAGATAAATTGAATATATTTTAAAATAAAATCACTCAAATATTTGATTCAGAAGTTGTGACACGCCAAGGTACTGATGTTTTGAATATTTATTATGTTTTTCTACAGACGTGCTTTTGAAAAAATACATTAAAATTGGGTGGACAAGTTAAAAAAACCTGGATCTTTTGTAATAGGTATACTAAAATTTTTAAAAAAAATATTAAAATACCTACTCTATTGACTGATCACATCAAGTTGTCCAACTTTTGTAGAATCACCCATATGTATGTTAATTGCGTTTTGAAAAAAAGCTTTGTAAATGTTAAAAAATAGTTATATGTTTATATTTTAAAAAGATAAATACCCGTTTATAAAATAAATTTGTTTTATTTTTAAAACTAAGATATATTTATTGCAAAAAGGGTGGATGCTTTTTCCACATTTACAAAAGCATATCTGTCATCAACTGTTTAAAACCAAAATAAACTAAGCATCAGCCCCCAACCCCCCAACTGAAAGAACCTTTACTGGTAATTTAAAAAATATATATTTTCCTTACAATATAAAAAATTTGACAGTTAGATAAACTTAAATTAAATGCGTAATTAGAAGACTAATAAAATGAAATTTATAAATTGAAAAAAAAACAGCGGTTCCTAAAATATTTAGAAAAAATGTAGAAAGTAAAAATTGTTATAAGGTTGTTATTCCCGTGAATTTTAAAAAAGTAAGTTTTAGTACTATATTTTAACTTACTATTACCATATTTTGTTTTTACAATGACCGCCATAACTTTTGTAGTATGATAAATAGTTAGTAGGATTCTATGATTTTTTTTATATAACGGTTACATTCTTATGAGGCGCCGTTTGTGCCATAATTAATATCTCCTATATATATTTAATTTTGCATATTTATGTATTTTTAAAATATATATATATATTTATTTCATATATTTATACATGTTTTCTATATATATATTTATTTTTATAAATATATATAGGTATATATATATATAAATAAATAAATTTATATTTAAATGTACAAATATATATTTGTATTTGGTTTTAATATATTTATAAAATTCGGCTTCACCCGTTGATCGCTAGAGGCGCTGCTCAACTGATCAAATGTGTCAACGCTGTAGCTAGGGCCTCACCGATTTAGCCAATGGGAGGTTTTGTTTACTAATTTAAAATAACGGTAAACATTGTTTTCCCTGTGTTCTCATTATTTTATGAAACAAAGATTTAATTTAAGTGTATGTTCTTTGGGTGTAGGTATCTTGGATTTAAGCGCCTTTTAAACCGCTGTTGTATGGTTTTATTTAGGGAGACACGTAGATACTCGCAATATTCCGTTTTATTATTAATTTTAAAACACGGGGTAAATTTTTTTAACCACGCAGAAACCTTGCAGAACAAACCGTTATTTCAATTCGTAAACAAAAGCTCCTATTGGCAAATTGGGTGCAGCACTTGCTACAGCGTTGCCACATTTAATAAGTTGAGCAGCGCCTCTAGCGATCAAATGGTGAAGTCGAATTTCATAAATATATTAAAAGCAACTACAAATATATATTTGTGCATTTAAATATATATTTAAAAAAACAAATATATATATAAAAACAAATATTAAAATATGAAACACAAATACATATAAAGTAAAAAATAAATATATATTTGGTAAAAAATAAATATATATTCAAAATTATATATATATTGGAGAGTTTAATTATGGCACAAACGGCGCCTCATACATTCTAACCATGTAAAATAACAATAGGGCGGCCATAGGAAAACCAAAATTTGGTGGTAATAGGTGAAAAAAATCATAAATTGGATAAAAATTTATATATAACTTTTATATATAAATGTGTATGTTTACATGTGAATGTTTTTAACCGACCTTGTACCTCTACAAATAAAAATTATACACATACATAGAAGGATACTTGGTGCACCCTGTATAGATAATGTGATGTGCATAATTTAAATATCCGAAAAAAATATACCAAAGCACTATAACGGTCTTTATGGTACAATATTTATTTTCGTGACATATTTATCTGTGTCCTTTTAAATAATTTACAAAGTATTAATTTGCAATATTTAAAATAATTATTAGTCTTTAAATAGTATTTAATACATACCGTTTAAATTTAAATTTAAAGGTGAAATGCTCAGATTTCCAAACAGTTTGCATTCTGTTCTTCCACAATCCCCTGGGTTAATAATGGTTTATACTATTTAAGGTAGTTGTCGTGCTGTAGGCATACCTTCGGAAAATTTTAAATTTTTGTTTACTTATTAAGGACCTGACAATACAATTATCCTTAAAATTTGAAGTCGATTGACAGTCTATAATTATATAACCCGAGATAAATTCAATTAAAAATTGGATAATTAACATGGATTGTATACGCTTTTTGTAGTTCTGTACCAGTTTCTTAGTTATAAAAAAAAACTAACTGTCAGAAGCTTTCAAAAAACTAACAGTCTTTTAATCTATTTTTGCTGAGTTAAAAAAAAAATAATTTTTTTTTGACCGTCTAATTGTTTATAAATAACCGTTTAAAGTTCAACAATTTGTAAAAAGTATACATACGAGTGAGTCAGATAAAAACAACTTGGCAACGCTGTACGCGAGTATGGATATTATTTGCGCAGTAAATTCAATATATCTATTGGTTGCGCATAAGCGACGTTGCCGGATTTAAACTTGTGAAAATATGTGAAAGTATTACGTATAGGTAACGTCTCCAAGGGTACAGTCTTGCGAAAAAATCATGAATCAATTAGCAACAAGCTGGTATACTTTTACGGTGTGTATAATCTAAAAAATTTTGACAATATTGTACCACGACAACTATCTTAAAGACTAAACATTATTTTAAATATTAAAAATTAATACTTTGTAAATTATATTACATTGTATTTTTATTAAATTAAAATATTTTCTGTCGATTATGTTATGTTTTTGGGGTAATAAACTTTTATTATAATTATTATTATTATTATAATGCAATAAAAGTTATGCAATGAAAGTTTCAAAGTGGGTGTACACTTACGGAAAATAGTAATGTCCATTTGAATGCTCCATTGTAACTGTTCGGAAGCATTCGGAAATGTCAACATCTGCCTCAGGGATTTATTTAAAATTATGTCTAATTATGTCTTAATTATTTAGAATTTACTACCTGCTCGTATTGAATTAATTATTTTGGATGTATTTAAAATTTAACCGTACTTTTATTAAATCGTTAATTTTTATAAAATTTATACATTTATTCTATAAAAAACTTTTAAAAAGAACTTTTTAGGCTAAAAATAATATTATTAAGTTGACGTTTTTCGAAACTTACCTTACATTTTTAAGAACTAGCAATGATACACTATTCTACATCATAGGAATAAAAAATACATTTTATTACTTATTGGACGTTTATGTGTTAAAATTCAATAAATATATTTAGAATTTTTATAATTGGTATTTTTTTAAATTAAATATACTAGGATTTATTAAAAACGTTTGATATAATTATAATAAAAAGTTAACATACCTATAAAACTATAACATAGGTACATATAAAACTATAAAACATATAAATATACATAGGTATGTATAAAACTAGAAAATATAATATATTATATTATATATTTATATATCCCCATAATTATTTTTGTATTAAATAACAAAAATATATTTAGAATTTTTATATTTAGTATATTTTTAATGTACGACCTATACAATCGTCAGGTACCACATGGCGGAGGCTTGCGGTACACTTACACAGGGTCATGTAATAAGTTGTATTCCTTGAGGGGATGAAAGAGAAAAAATTTGATTAATTTAAACACTATTGTCGCTACTTTTTTTCAATAAAAAAATCATTAAAATTAACCTAATTCTAAGACATATGTTTGTCAAGACACGTTTAAACCATGATCTACCTAACGTGTAAGCGGTTGGGGCGGCGGACTAAGTAGAGTCTGCCAGTTGTTCAACTGTGGTTCTCATAGATGATATTAACGGGCCGACTATACTTTATTCGTCAACAGCTGTTGCTGACGCAACGAAACCATCAAATCCATAAGAATTGTTAATGTTAATTTTAATGATTTTCTTATTCAAAAACAGTAGCACTAATGCCAACGTGATAGAGAAAAAACTTGCAACTATTACATGCCACCGTGTATAGTATACTTTAATTCATCTATCTCCTAAACTAATGCAGATGCCATTTTAAAGTTTTAAGTATATTAACAATATAATATATTTTGAAATAAAAAGGATTTTTAATAATGGTCGTAAATTATATTTAAAGATTTTGGACAAAAGAAGCTCTCTTAAAATGTTCTTTTTTATATAATAGTTCCTTAAAAATGATGAACAAAAAGATCCGGCCACTTCAGACTCTCTCCTTAAAACATTAAAACCTGGATAGTTGAATAATTAGGTAATGCAGCAGTTTCTGCACTCAGTAGAAGCAAGCTACAGTACCTATTAGGACTATTAACTACAAGCTTACACTTGTGCTAAGAGTAAGTAAGTAATTTAAATAATTATGTTAAGAAGTATTCGGAAAGTTGGCGGAAACTGTCAGCATGTCCTAGCAGCCTTTGGGATTAAATTGAAGTTTGATTTTCACCGGTTTATTTAATTACCTCATTAGACTAGTTCATAACATCTTAATTTAGAATCCTTCATATGCAACACATTCCGACTTACTTGAATACATACAGCGGCGCTTCCTTAAACTTCTTAGTTTCATAATTGATGGTATTTACCCTTCACTGGAATTTCCTTAAGGGTCGCTGTTAAAAAGATTTAATTTTAAGAGCTTGGAGGAAAGCAGAATAAAAGCATCCTTAGTGTTTTTGTTCAAACTTATAAATAATGTTATTGACTGTCCATTTCTTTAAGTATATTATATTTTAGAGTTTCTTGTAAAACAAGCTTAAAACACCATTCGATCTGCTACCTTCTAAATTGAATTAAATCGAAGAATATATATATAAAGAAATTTATAGAAAATTCATGACGCAAAAAAAATAAAGTGATATCTATACCCATATATCCAATAATTTAAAGCCATCGTTTTTATCATAATGAGCAACATGTTAGGTATTTAATGCTCAAAGCTGTCCATTCGTAGATAAATTATAGTAGTAACTAATGTGAAATGTAAAGCAATTAAGAATTTAAAAATAAGAAAAAAAAGAGTTTATAATACAATAATGGTAAGTTTTAAAGTCAGCATTGAGAATAGACTCCAATCCAGTTTAATTTGTAAATATCTACAATTAAAATCTTACACTCAGCATTACTTGCCAAAAACGAGAGGTCATGCTCCTTTCTTAAAGCCCACGTTTTTGCTTCACATGTGTATGTTAATGAGATTATATCTTCTACATAAGTACCTACCTACCTACCCACTTCTTATCCAAGTTAATAAAGCCATCATGATCTGCAGATTACTTATAAAGGTTAACGTTTTATTATGTACCTAGTCAAATGTGTTTGCACATTTAAAAACTGCTATCGATAGATTTTTGCTACAATATAGCTTTTAATCAATAGTCTCATAGTATATAAATGTATATTATATATGTTAGTATTCTATTATAGTTTCTAAATGATGTGCTAAAATAAAAGGGGGTGATCTAAGAAGTAATTTTAAATATAACTATTGCAATATTTTGAAACACATTCATCTTTATTAGTGTTATAATCTTATACAATTTGTATTAGATATTACACATTAATGGAATTGAAAGAAGCGTTAGCATACATTTATGCTAACGCTTCTTTCAATCCCTGAAACACTTATAAGTATTCAATATTCGAGATAGCTTTAGTCTTTCAGCGATGCGATTTTAATCTCATTTATGCTCGTAAAACAACATTTTCTTGACTTTTGGGATTCACAAAGGTTATCACAATGGTGTTGTTTTAGAATAAAATTTTACCACCATGCAATTAAGTTTGATTGGATTTGGATTATTGTGATTGATATTTCTTACTAATCGTCCATCTTTATTTTCTGCAATTTTTACAAGTTTTCTTTGGTTTTTTATAAAATATAATTGGGCAGCCAAATCAATGATTTGTCGGCAAAATAATAATAGTTTTATGGGCTGCTCTAAAATTATTCACGAGAAGCTTTTGTTATCAAGAAAATTTGTTCAGCTTTTGATTATTTTTTGATTAGTCCTAAAAGTAACTAATTATCAATAATAATATTGTGATCAGCAGAGTTTTATCAGTTTCTTATTTTTTAAATCAGCCCACCTCAACATTTATTTTACAACGACGGAAATACAGCAATCAGTGTTGATCAATATTAGATGCTGACCTATTATCCATTTTACCGACAACATAGATTTTGGAAGGATGGATAAGGTATTAATATGCTGCATAAATATTTATTACCCGACAACATTGTTTTATTTAGCTGACTACAGTTTGATCATCATTAAATTGATGAAGGAAACATTTCAAGCAGCTAAATAAATAAGTTTGGTGATTTCAGTTGCATACAGAAATATTATATTGCTGAACTATTAATTATTTTTCTTTATAAAACATTACTATAAACAATTGCTGATCTTACATTCTAGACAGGTAACATCAATAGGGCTACAAATTCTTTAATTCTCTATGGGGTAGCACTGTCTTACTTACACTGTCCGCATGTTTTCTATATAATCAAGTTTTATAAACGGCATTTTAGTTACGAGTTTTATTATGCACGAGCGAAGCTTGCAAGCGAGTGTTTAATAAAAATGAGTTTCTGGAGAAGATTATAACGAGTAGCATACTATACTTTATCTACGACGAACACAAAGAAGAATTAAAAGACAATTTTATTTGATAAAAATTTGACATCTGTCAACTGTCAACGGATTGAACCCCGCTTTTTCCATCACTAAAATGCCCAAAAGCAACTGTTGCTAACTTTAGGCCGTGACTAAACCGCCATAAAGTCACAGCTTATCAATTGGGAAGTAGATAAAACAATCTTTTTAATAGCGATTAGGGATTGCAATTGCTGGATCCTTGGATCCAGCACTGGGTGCGGATCCCCAAATAATCAACTGTCCAAATAATTGCACAAAAGTCTACGTTGACAGCCGGTTTGCTAACGCCTAAACATCCTCGACGGGAGGCGACCTTACCGACTTTCACACTTGCGGCACGTGCTACACCCCTTTCTACACCGCATTTTTCGTCTCGCATGACAAAGTTTCATGCTAAGTAAATGTTACCGCTGTGGCCCGGGTTGTTTGTTGTAAGAGTTGTGAGTAATTTGACTGATTTTTTTTTATTATATCAGTTACATTGAAAAAAAAAATTATAAAAAATATAATATAAATATTTATAACATAAATATTTTATAAACTTTACAATAATTTTGTTCAAGCTTTTAAAGTAGAAATCAGTTTAATGTACAAATATTTAATTGTTCATTAATTTAATGCAAAATAGAAAATTGGTAAAATTAATGTTTTAAAAAAAAATTGATTTAAAATTTTAGTTATTAATATCAATAAATTAAATTGGTTAATTTACATAATTGCTGTCGAATATAAATTTTATTTCATTTATTATTTATTTTACATAAATTGGTACCTATTTTAGTTTTTTTATGAAAATAAAAATAATAATAAAATTTTATTACGGCTAGCTGGAAAGCATATTAACTCAAAGGAGCTTGCACCTTCATTTTTTTTTTGCTAATCTTTGTTATAATAGGTCTCACGAACAATTTAAGTCCAAAAATAAAAAATCGGCAGAGCCGTTTTTGTGCTTTTGTTGGCCGTATGCACAAACGTCGATTAATTAAATTTGTGATTAAGCAAAGCAGTTAATTTAGGTTTTTTATTAAATGTGGAAAAATAGCACAGTTAAATATATGTATATTAATATATAATTAAATAGTTTAATCATATATTAATACATAATTAATTGTGCTATGTTGCCAAATTTACTAAAATCTAAATTAACTGCTATGCTTAATCCCAAATTTAATTTTAGTAGGTAATCGACGTTTGGGAATACCGCCATATAAATTATAATTTTTAGCACTTAAAAAAACAAAACACTGAATGAAATAGGATTAACAAAATATTATATGTTGTACTTAAATGTGAAGACTATTATATTCACAAATAGCTAGTAGTAGTCGTGACGCATAATCTGGATGGCTCCTGGGAACTTTAGATTTTGTCCATGACATGGACTCCATGTGGTGTTAAAATCAAAGTGGACAGACTCCATTGCCTGCTCACTAAAGAACCCTAAACCTTGCTGATTTTTTTCGCAAAACTCCACGACGTGAAAAAACACTGCATGGACTTTTGGAGTGATGTTGATGTTTAGCGATAGGTAACTCTTTGGGTCAAAAGATGTACCAAAGCATGAATCTACTACTTCTCGAAAATCTTGGAATGCTTCTACAAATTTTAGGCATCCCAGGCTGCAATCTCTTCGAAGTAAGTCGACACTTTTTAAAAGAATTTTACAAGCATTTCCTTTGAATCCAGTGCCACCATTAGTTATCTCGCGTTGGACGTTGCATGTTTTTGCCCAAGCCAATGATTCTTTTTCAAAACCTGCTTGCATGTGCGTAAAGATTGTGTTTACTACACCTAACATTAAGTGTAGTTCGGGTGGAGGTATAATATCAAGAAAAGATTTATCCTCAACGGTGTTGAAAATAGGAGGATGAATGCAATTTTTGTAATCCTTTGCTCTTGCCTTTACGCCCCCTGCCTGTAACCAACTCATTTAGTTTTGCAAAGTATTTCCAGTGATTCTTGTCATGCCGCATTCGCAAAGTCTTTCTTTGCGTAACACCATGAGCAAGGAAAAAGGCTACTATGCGACATGATGCCTGCCATAATGTTTGCAAGTTTTAAATCGGTTGCAATTGTCCCACTAAAGTTATTGATATTTATTTTTGACCATAATTTAGAAACATTGTCATAATTTTCTTGAGTGCATTGGGCCAACCCAAGTATAAATAATTTCTTTACTCCAGTGTCTTTAAACTGTTTTGAAACTATTTCTTGTTTGTACTTCTGATAACTACCACATAATATTTTGTCTTCATAAATGGACTGTACCGATGAACATATTTTAAAAAAAACCTCCTCCTCCATCTATACCAAATTTGAGGTGAACCTGAGACAACTGTCGCTCTTGCATAACATATTGAATTAAATTATTAAGATTGTTGCAATAAACTACAGATTCAGGAGCATCAATGAATGTATTACCCTTAAATTTTATAAAATCGAAATGTTTACTAGTAAAGTATTCGTCAACTCTATGAATCTTATCCGAAAGCTTCTTCTTTAAATCACATTCCACAATAGCTGTTCTTTTGCTAGTTGCTTTTCGAATGGCAGACGCAATTCCACAAGTAGTTTTCTGACTTAGATTAAAGCTTGTTTGAATTTTTATAAAATCGTCAGCCGAAAGTAATTGCTTTGTTGTTTGCTCAGATTTCTCGGGATTAACAGCAATTTTAAGAGGTAGTCCACCGTTTGGCTGTATAAGTGACAAAACTGCTACGTTTTTGGTTTCAGGCCTTAATCATTTCTTTAACTAGTGAACAAATCACCTGTTCTTTAAATTTTGAATTTGAATTACAAATGTAGTAATATTATTCATTCTGGTAGATAGGTTGCACTTATGCATTTTCCCCTTCCAATAAGCGAAAGACAGGAACTGCACCGTTTCTCATTGGTTTTATGGGATTTTATCTCATTACCTAGAAATTGCGTTGTCAAAAATGATATCATATGCTCTTTCGTGGAGGTAAAACACCATTTTTTGCAAAATTTCCAACTCGTGGTGTTCTGGCAAGTTTACAAACATAGCAATCGCAAGGCATCTCCACCCTGGATCTTGTAGTTCTTTTAAGAGGGCGAATTTTCGAAATGTTTGGTAATACTATATTCTTTCGAACACCGTTTTTAATGCGATAGATATCCCTCTTACATCCGTTACATAATGCAAGTGGTAAGCGTTCGTCATTAAGATCATAGTCAAAAATATTTGCCACGTCAGTTTTAAGTTTTCCACGAATCTCAATCATTGCTTTAGTTTTTCCAAAGCATAAAAGGCATACCTTTCGGCGATTTTCTTCGTGAGTTCCTGCATGATCTTTTGTCATTTTATATTATTTTTTAACTGCACAAATTCACCAAAAATTAAGCCAAAAGTAAACAATCAATGAAGCTGCAATAAACTGACAGGCACTTGACAACACAGATTATAAAGACAACAGAAAAAATAATTTACAGTACTTCCATTCCAGAGCCTCCTCAGCGAACCAAAATTACAATGTAAAATTTAAATAATTTCCAATTTAACAAAAACGGCTCAACCGATTTTTTTATTTTTGGACTTAAATTGTTCGTGAGACATATCGAAAAAAAGATTTGCAGAAAAATTGGAGGTGCAAGCACCTTTAAGTTGACATGCTTTCCAGCTAGCCTTGAAAAGTTTTTTAAGTTATAAAAAATTTGTTAATTTTTTTTTAAATTTCCTTAAAAAAATTATAAATTGCTGAATCCGCTCTGGATCCTGCTGGATTGCAATCCCTAATACCAACACCGATAGATGGTTTAGTTGCACAAAGCCAGTTTTCAATAAAAATATCAAGCAATTTAATTTCATTAATAATTATTCTAATTCTTTACTTTTTTTTACTAAGTTTATTGGCAATAACCATAGTTTAAAAATAAATATATTTAATATTAAAATAAATAAATCTTAAAAACCTTCTATATACCTAAAAAGGTACCGGTCATTGTTTAATGCCTAAATTAATAAAAAAAATTTTATTAAAAATATTTAGTTTTGCACTTTTGGAGTACAATTTTCTATACTTGTGTGTATTTTTGGCCGATTACAATAAAATATTCTAAATTCTATCAAGCAAATTAAATATAAAGTTGGTCGATTTCAAGATTAACCCGATTAAATTTTAAACTCGTTGAAATTTAATCGTTGGCTTTTTTAATTTAATAAAGCTTTTCGCTTGTATATTTATTATTTAAGTTCGTGAACGCCAACGTTGATTTTTACGGTTGCCAAGTAAATTAAAGTGATAGATTGTAAGGGGTCAACAACCAATAATTGTAATTTTTTATTCAGGAAAAAAAATTTTAAAAAAAATTTTACCAACACTACAAGAAAATCCATAAAAAGGGGTTAATAGACACTAGATCATGATTAAACATAGTAACTTATAATATTACTAACATGTCTAAGATTTTAAGATTTTTCTATTTTACTATGAGTAAAACTGTTCACAGTAAAAAAAATCAACTCTAAGCAACACTAATTTTCACACAGGTCCACACTAAATAGTGTTGTTTTATAACACTACAATTAGAGTTAATTTGTAGTGTAATTTTCCCCAAGTAAGCAAGTATGATTTAACACTATAGCACTGAGGATAAAGTAATTTTACACTGTATTAAAAAGTGTTAATTTACCTAAAATCGTGTACTTCTACACTTCCTGGGTAAAATCCCACTTTAGTTCAGTGTAAATTAACACTACTTTGGAAAAGTTCTAATTTTAGAAAGGTACTTTTACTCTTTTAGTGACAACTTCTAGTGTAAATTAACACTATTATTTGAGTAAAACCTATTGGTAGTAGTGATTAAAACGAAAAGTTAAATAAAGAGAAACATGTATTTGGAACAAAAATCTATGACAATTATCAAAATCGGTGCCTTTTAAAATATAATTTTATATTTGAGTCGTATGGCTGGCTTAAGCAAAATGGTTTCTTAAAACGTAAAAGTTTTAGATCAATGCAATGTTTTACTGGCTGTCAACTTGTAAGCAATGAATTATCTTGAGAATTCATCAGTAATCCATTTTTCTCTTATAAAAAATGGGTGGTCTCATTGGTAGAGAGGCGTCAGGCGGCTGTATGTCGGGGATTTACCACACGTGTACAATTTTCCATAATATTAATAAAAATGTAGGTATAACAACCATTACGCTTGAAAATAAAAAGTAAATCAAGTGTGTATGTATTTATATTATTAATGTTACAAGTACCCGACCTACTGCCGTAAATTATTGATATATAATATAGGTCGGGTATGGACATCCTTTTAACATATTGGTATTTATTGAGTATTAAGGCTTAAAGAAAAAGGAAGTATAATACTTACCAAAAAATAAGAATGTCCTCTTATGGATTCACCTTAATTAAAATCTCTGAACAAAAATGCCACACTTCCACAACGCAGTATCTCCGGATATGCACTGCGTAGGTAGATCGGTACCAAGCAAACATTTTAAAACGCATTTTGGTTATTACCAGTTTTTTCAGTCTATTTTGCCACTATTGGTGTAATTTAACTTTAATTGTGATACAATGTGCACTAGTAGTGTAAAGAAAAAGGAGCTCTTAGTAACATCAAAACAGACAAAGAAATTGGCATGCACTGTAGTGTACATTTTGTGACTATTTAACACATTAAGGGGTAATAAACACTCGCATTAAGTTTTTCTAGCCTTTTGATTTATTTTAATAATAAATAGTGTGAATGTACCAATAAATAATGTTCATATTCTTTAAATGTGTTTAATTAAGTTAATAAGCACTAAATGCTACCTAGTGTATTTTGAAGTGTAACTTTTACACTTACAAATCAACTCTAATAATTTTACCCCTACACAAAAAAATTTACACGGCCAAAATTTTTTACTGTGTATGATAGCCACTTTAGTTGAACCTGTATTTCTCTTTTACTTCGAAGAAGCTAAAAACTAATTGCCAAGGTAAGTGCATTTCCTACTCTACGCGCCGCTAGCAAGATGTAATTAGTCTTGTTTCGCATTTGACACATGTGTGTATCATGTAAAGAAACAACCGAATAAATTTATGAATTACAAAAAAATATTAACTGATCTGCTACCTTATTACATTGGATTTTCTAATCCGTCCATCCCTTAAATTTGAAAACATAAGGGTAAATGCTGCCCCCGCTAAGGGGTTGAAGTTACAGTGATGAAATTAATGTCTCCATAATATTTTTAGCCTGTGTGCAAATATTGAAAATTGGACGTCACAGATAACGAATACTAATGGATTCTAAATAAATCGACATAAATACTGTATCAAACCATGGCATATACATTAGCAAAACAAATTGACATAATTGGATGGTTATTTCGGGGTAATTTCTTAGGCCAAACAGAAGTTTTTTTTGTTATCCACGTAGACCGACCGATTCCGGCATCAATGTCTGCAACATTTGATCATTTTAATTTAAATGGGTCGTAAATGCGACAAGGCGAACATGTAAATCTTGATGCCAAAATGCAAGAGATAGGTATGGTTGAAGAGGACTCTAAAGTTACCATTTATAAATATAAATAATACCAATAATTATTACACAGCTTAATACCTTGTGAAACACTTTTTTATAATAGTTTTAACACCGGCTAGAAATTTAACACAAAAGAATCAATAAAAACGCATAAAAAACATTTTAGGTTAAAAAATATATAAAATATTCTAACTATTACGTCTACAATTTATACAAGTTAAATCTGTCCAAGACTTAAGACAATTATGAAACATACACATACACTATTGTTCGACTATTATTATAACTCGACACCTGCGCGCTATAAAATTGTAATAAACTTGCATTAGTTTTCCATTATAAAGCAAGCTTAATGAGCATATCGGCGTCGATAAACTGAAAAACGATATCTTTACACGTTTCCTAGAGAAATTAACACGAAAACCAACTCTTTGTGGATCATATTTCCAAACATTTTAGTTATTTAAATTTGAATTTCTTCCTCAATAAAAGTTTCTTTGACCTATTTACCGATATATTGTTATTTTAATAAAAAATGTTTCGAGAGTCGATTTGAATAAAGTCCTATACTTTCCTGTAAGTAAAAACTACGTCCTGAAGTATTCATATAAGCAATCTAAATAATAAATTTTAGAATATACATTTTATGCTTGGAGTTTACAAATCGTTAAATGTAGCAAATGACAAAAAAATAACAAATTAGTACAGAAAAAAGTGTTTGGCTGCCATTAATTAGCCTCAGAAAAATATATTTACTGAGAACAGATATGGGAAAAGTTTTAAAATAATGTATTACGTAAAATAAAGTTTACTCTGTACTCTTTTATATTTTTTATGTGGGTTAAATTAAACCGTTTTCTCTCAGAAGGGAGAAAAATGAGTACCTAGTTAAGGTCTTGTCTAATTTTGACCTCTCGGAGTTTAGGAAAGACCTTAGCTAAATTCATCTTTCTGCCATTTCTCCAATTTAAAAATGATATTTTTCCGAACCACATTGTTCTTAACTGTTGCCCAAATGAGCTCAATAGGATTGAGATCGGGGTAGTAACCTCAACACAGTGTGTTGATCCAAATAAACAATGGGGTGATTTTCACTTCGATAATACCATATTTTTTGTATATAATCAATCCTCATGGATTTAATGTTATTTAAGTTTTACATCCATTCCAGCCAAATCTTTTCTCTTAGCTTTTTCAATGTTACCCGACTTCCGTTGGTAATGTGATAATTATATACAATATCGCCAATTTCGTTTGCTTCATATAGCGGAATGTCAGTGACTGATGAAGTTCTTCGACGCTTCTTGCTTTGGAATTTGTTGGTTGAGTATCAGCGGTTGTTCCTTCTTTAACTATTCTTTCAATTGTTCGGACTGATACACCAGTAGGCTACTGGCAGTTACTGCCCTACTATGGAGAAAGGCAGTAACTGCTAAAGAAGAAATTTGTGAAAAATTGGCATAAACTACATTTTTATAAAAAGCAGTAGGTACACAGAAAAAAATCTAACATAGTACCAAGAACAGCGCTGTCATTGAATGCATTAAAATTGAAGCAATCTAAATTGTTATTTGCTCAATTAATTACTATTAAACCAAAATAGGGAAATATTTTGCCTAAATGTCAAAGAATTTATTGCGTTGAATGTATACATAGTATACATACACTAGTAACGTTATTAAGTAAATCAAAATAGTATTTAATGCAATAACATTCTACCATTCTAACAAATAAATATCAAAATGAATATCAATAGATTTAAGAGCGATAACTTTTATTGTTAATTTAAAAACAGTAAACGATTATAAACCAAGTGCTAACTACCTATTGGTATTAAAGGAACTGTTATTCAGAAATACGGATTACAAGATCCCATTGGTTTAATGGCTCACCCATTCATGCTATGCTAGCCTTTTTTCTGTGTATTTAATTGATTTTTTTTTAACTTATGAGATATTTGACTGCATGTGTTGAATTCGGTTACAAAATGTCCATAGCTTTACCATAGCACAAGAAAACGCATTTTGCATTTTTTTGCAGCTACTGCCTTTCTCCATAGTAGGGCAGAGTAGCACAACTAACTTTTGATTTCACATCACTCAGATCTGCAGATTCTCTTCCTCAGTTTTATTACTTTAAAAAAAATTAAAAACATGAGAAATAATTTCTCGAGCTTGACTTCCAAGAACTTTATTATGTGTATTTTTCGATTTCGCCATTACTTCTTCACTTGAAACTGGTCTTGAATTGTTTAAGGCTATCCATACTGTATACAACTTCTTACCTTTGAGTTCTGACAGTACGACTTACAAACTGCATTTGACGCAAATGCATTTGAGGCGTATATATTCTTTCTAATGATATCACTGTTGAGCAGAGCTGTTCCGAGTACAATGAAAAAGTACTCGAGTACTGAATACAAGTACTCTTATATAAAAGTACTCGAGTACCAAGTACAAGTACAGTACCGTTGTACTCGAGTACCCATACGAGTACAAAGTACCGAGTACACTTTAGTTATGAAATGTTGGGAAAAATGCTAGAGAAATGGGGCGATTAAGAAATGAATTAAGAATCACTAGTGCAAAACTAAACACTAGCCGGCTAGTATCATGTTTCACTTTGCCTTAGCTTTATTTTTTAATTATCTTTTTAAGGAATATTGTCACCTTATTTCTTCCAAAATATAAACAAAATTACATTTCATACATAAGTAAAAACCTTTTGTTCAATGCTCTTTCCTGTGTCTTTTTATTTATTGATGAGGCTGTTTTAAGGTTGTCGTGTGAGTCAAGCTGGCTGATGCTGCCTCAGGCAGCATGTCCGTAATTTGACAAGTCTGAGCAGTGTTGTTTCAACACCCACGCACATATTTGCACATATGTGTCCACGCCAACCTCACTGCATAAAAATGTATTCATTGCACGTAAAAGTACTCGAGTACACGGGAAAGTACTCGAGTACACGGGAAAGTACTCGAGTACACGGGAAAGTACTCGAGTATATTTTTGCAATCTTAAATGTATCAAGTACAAGTATAAGTACATTCAAATTAAAGTACTCGGGACTGAGTACCAAGTACACTGAAAGTACTTGGAGTACAGTGTTTGAGTACTTGTTCTCGAGTACCACACAGCTCTGCTGTTGAGGCAAAATGTAGCTTTTAATAGGGACGCAGCAATTGTCCAACTTCAAGTTTTTTTTCTACTGGGATTCTTTAATGATCTTCTAAAATGTGAAGCTTCTTGACTTTGGAAAGGAACTCTAAATTCCACGTTTTTCCAAGAAAATCTATTTTGTTGGAGAGAATTAATATGGGTATTTAAAAGTTTATTAACCATGCTAATTACTTTGTTTCTGGAAGGCTTGTCGGTCTTGGTAAGCAAATAGAAAGTCTTCCAAGTACACTAGGAATTAAATACCTATTTGGCATGAAAAGGTTTTTAAAGTAGAAAGGCACCTGTTGTGTGCCAGGCAGGGAAAGCGTCGGTGCCTTTTTCGTATTGGTACAAGGGTAAGCTTGTAAGAGGTATATCTTTGCTAAAAAGTCGTTCGTCGTTTCTGATTAGACAATTTAATCTTTTTGGGAAGAAGGTATTGGTTTAAACGATTGCTCTAATTCATTTTAATATAAGAAACATTGGATATGAAAATCTCGCTCTCCAGGCTGACCGTTCTAAAATTTCTGTAACAAGCTTTTTACTTTCGATGTTATTTGAAGAGATTTTCTGATTCGAAACCTTTGGATAAATCGTTTGTAAATGGAACGATCGGTGGCTTTTTGATAAATGGATTGTATACCTTTAAACTATTTATAATGTAGTCTGGGGCCTTTATTTTTGTTTTCAGTAAGTAGTCCTCTTAAAATCAATAGACAATATTTGCATTCTCGCCGCCCTTTTTATCCAGGAGCCTCTTGCAATTCTCTTTCGTACATATTTTTTTGTCTTTTTGTTCTTTTGAAAGGACACCGAATTGCATGTGTATTTTTCAGCAGCTGAGTTTTTACTATTTATAATTCTTTTTTGAGGTCCACGTTAACAATTGTGATTCTGATAGAGAATTATATGTTTATTTTAATGACTAAGTGTGAATTCTAATGTTTGGTTTGGTTTGGTGATAATTCTCCAAAAAACCTCTTTTATGTCTTCATCAGGGCTCCCATGTTGCGAGAAACAGTAACTTAAGAGACTAATAATAAAAAATAAACGACCAAATATAGACCAAATTAATTACCGAAATAACTATAAAATGGAGGTATACATTTTTTTGGGATAAAAGATCTAAATTTGAATTTAAAATACATAGAGATAACTTTTATTGAATTAAATTTAACAAGTAACCATAACTGTTATAAAATACATAAATAACTAATAAATAAATTCTGTAATAAATTATAACTTATAATAAATAGAATCACATTTATATAAAATGCACTGGCATCAGTCATTTAATAGGTTATATTTTTTTTGGTGGGCTGCAGCTGATCTATAATTTTCGCCTTTCGTTTTTCTAAATCTTGGGCAAGACGACTAATCTTGTAAGTTACCTTCCCCGCTTCTTTTTTGTGATGGTTCACTCCTTCAAACATTAGTTGAGCCATACATATTTTGGTCATTTTTTTATTTTCTGCACCCTTCCTTAATAGTTCAATTTAATTTTTTTATGTCAGTACCAGTAAATTTAAACTTTGTTTTTATTAAATAATATAAATGTATAATTTTTAATAATTAAAACTATAGTTATACACTTACCTTTGCTATCGTCTGAACATATTTTTTTAGGGTTATGGAATGGATGATAAAACATAGAATAGGAACACATTCTTTGTCACATATTCTTTGATAGATACTAGGTACTTACTAATTTCATGAAAAATGCATAAATAGGTAGTGTTAACCTAGCGAACCGAAACTATAAACGTAAACGAAACCCTAGACCAAACCAGAAACAATTCAGCAATAATTTTGGCGGGCGGTTCGGGTCTGGACAGCGGGAACTTTAAATGTAAACTGCGAAGTTTTCGAATGTTTTACTTGGTTTACTGTGGTTTCGATATTTATAAAACTGTGAATATTTATATTAAAAAAAATATTTTTTAATAGTTGATTTTAACAGAAAATATAGACTTTAGGTAAAAAAATAGACTTTTATAGACTTAAGACAAAAATATAGACAAGTCTTTAAAAAAACTACCTGCTGGGAGCCCTGGTCTTCATAAGCCTATAGATACTTTTGGGCTGATTTTTGCACGCCTTTTGCCGGCTGGGGCAAGCCGAACCCCCGGTCAACCGCCTATGCCGAGCTAAGGCCGACTGTTTGCCGAGTGTTTGGTGCTTACTGGGTTTTTTCAGCCAATTGTTGAATTTTTTGCCAATTTAATCTGAGGCTCTGTAGAATTATTCTCCTGTGTAAATGATGTAAATCGTTTCACTAAAACAATAAAAAATAGGAAGAAACAGAGAATAATTGCAAATAAAAAATTACATTAACATTATTCACATATTAAATAAAATTTACAATTATCCAAAAAAAAACATAGAAAACAATGTTAGAAAACTTAACCTCAAAACCAAAATATATCTGTCAATTATACCATTAAGATTACTTCACACTACAATGTTTTTATAAAATTTTTATCTTATTTTTGATTTGATCGTGAGACAAAATAATATGTGCATTTTCGTTCATAATCGACCATTTTTTTTACTTGTTGCACAATATAGTATTAATTCACACATACTTAAGGCATAGGATAAAGTTAGCTTAAACTTAAAATTGGGAATCGCTTGAACTTTGTATTCGTAGTAGATAAAGTATGGTATGCAATTCGTTTTACAAACTTGTTTGCTATAAACTCACTCCAAAAGCTACGCTCGTGCACAATTAAACTCGTAACTAAAGTAGCGTTTAAAAAACTTCCTATATATCATACTATTAAAATGAAGTTTAATTTTATTTAACCTAATGAAAATTACAATTTTAAATAATAATAATAAAACTATATAAATGTAGTGGATTTAAATAAATGTTAATTTAATTCAAGCGAAAAATTCTAGCAATTTGAATATTCAGAATATTTTAGTTTGATCCATGGGAGATGCATTAATTTTGAAATAGTGTACCTATTGAAATTTGATATTGAACAGTAATGATACAGAGATGCAAAATTCATTTGCCAACCGCTAACTGGTTTATTGATATGTACATGCCAAAAGCGCCGTCTATGCACTTTTGTCAGTCAAAACAGTTCAAATAGGTATGCTAAATGTACCACTAAAGTGATTTAAGCGTTAAATGAATAGATGCATTTTAAATTTATTCTATCTAATAAATTTTTATGTTACAGTAAAAAATAATATTTTTTGTGACCCCTACGCCGAAAAAACTTCGGACAGTTCCTGAAACAACATTTTTATAAAACCCATTTCACTGACGGCAGTCTAATAAAATTTAAATTCACATCATACTTTCTTCTGGTCTTGCTCTAACCAATTTTAATTAAAACATCTAAATAAAAACACTGACAATGCAGTCGTTGGATGCAACGTGTTGTTTCGTATCTAGCAGCACGTTTATTTTTATGAGTCTGTATGCATTCGCTTTTAAAATTTCGCACCTAGTATGCATGCTTGCTTTTCCTCGCGTTTCTATAAAAATTACGATGCTAAGAAATGAAACCTCGGCCGTGATAATAAAATTTCTTTAACGCTCCACTTGCAAATTCTTTATGCCCGTCTTAAATATTCACAATTAGCGAGCTCGGGTTTAGTTAAAGCCCGGCGAATAAATATCGGGTTAGCGAGCGAATTTTTCCACGAGAAATTGTCCGACATTTTAACTCTTTGGATGGACGTCGTTTAACAAAAGTTATATAAAAAATTCAAAACCATGTTATAATAATTAAAAGAAACTGTCATATAAACCTGCCTCGACATCAGCGATTTTGAAAAAGTACACGTGATTTCAGGCAGTCAATCAAAACTTTTCCCACTGAGAATAGACATTAACAAGTTCAACTAACTTCAGCGTCAGCAACTTATGTTTCTGCTTACTTTATTCTAATTCGTAACATTTTCGTAACAACTATCCAGAGTGTTTATAATATATTACCTACCAGAAATCTGTTATTATTGTTATTCGGATTTCTTATACCCTATTTAACTAGTGCGAAGTGCGATGTATCTGAAAAAAATGCCATCTCTGGTATTCAAACTGAAATTAGGGGATACAGTAAAGTTACGAAATAGGTCAGTACTTAAGTACTAGTGGTAGTACTGATAATAATATGATTGGGCAGGTGGATGTTGTGTACACGGATTTCTCGAAGGCCTTTGACACAATAATTGTGTCAAAGGCCTTATTGTACATAATATATTATTGTACATAATATTTTGATTAACAGACTTGGTTTATTTGGACTTTCAGATTCATTGATTAAATTAATAGCTTTATATTTAAAAAATCGTAAATTATATGTTTCGTATCAAGGGTTTAAATCAAAATGTTTTGTAGCTACCTCGGGAGTACCCCAGGGGTCAAACTTGGGACCGCTATTTTTTAATCTCTTTATCAAAGACCTTTTTTCTTCACTAAAAACTCAAATTTACACCGTACGAGATGTTAAAGACTGCAAGTTTCTTCAGTCAGGTCTGAACTTAATTCAGCTGGGGTGTAAAAAACTCCTTAGGCCTAAACATATCTAAATGTTAATTTTGCTCGTTTACTCTAAAACTTAATTCAATTAGATTTAACTATAATATTGAACAAATCTCATTGTCCCGTTCTAGCTTAGTCAAAGATCTTGGAATTCTGTTTGATAGTAAGTTTAGCTTTGTAAATCATATTCAAAATATTTGTAACTCTGCTAAAAGGGTTCTTGGTTTTATTTATCGAAACTGTAAATCTTTTAAAAATATGTTTGCACTAAAGTCACTATACTTCAGTTTCAGTTTTCGTTCGTAACTGGAATATTGTTCAAATATTTGGTATACTTATTATCAGAATTACTGCAAATCACTTAAAGCAGTTCAACGTCGATTTTTGAACAAGTTATATATTAAAAACACAATACTTATCCAGAAGGATATGAACACAATCTGTTGTTGCAGGAATTTAATATTTTAGCACTAGATGTTAGGAGGAATATATTTTCAAAATTTTTATCATAACTTGTCCATAATAAGATTGACTGTCCAGATCTGCTTGAGCGGTTGAATTTTCATGTTCCGTGTATTTATTCTAGGTCAGTTTCAACCTTTAAATGTTTTGCTCGTACAAATGTACTATTGCTTTCGCCAATGTTTGTTATGTGTACCAACTTTAATAAAATATCTTACGAGTGTGATATTAACTATTTTAAATTGTCGTATATTATTTGTACTTTTTTAAGCATTAATTAGTTTATTTTTGTTTGACTTATTTTACTGATGTATAAGTTATTTTATATTTTTGCTGTTATGCTGTTACTATAGTTTTACTTTTATTTATTTTTTGTACTTTGTCCTGTAATTGGAATTTTTTCTGTTGGGCAAATAAATTTATTATTATTATTGTATACCAAATTTGTATAATAATTTGATGATTTCAGAATGGTGTGTTATTTAATTGTGTATATGTTATTTTTGTGTACAGTGCACCACATGTAGAAAAAACAATCAATACCATTTTTGACAAGAAAAAATAGTTATACAAATGTAAATATTTTGGATATTTAATGAGTTTAACCGATTATAAATTATATTATTATTATAATTTATAATAATAATAATAATTATAATAAATAAATAATTATTTAAGAAAAAAATATTTTTTTTTGGCAACAGCAATTATTGCTGAGCAATATAATGTAAAGAATACAACATTTCCATTATAAGTATACTATAGTAATCGATCATCAAACATAAAGTACTATAGATATGGTAGATATAATTTTATGGGTCTGAAAATTGAATTTTGCAAAGGGTCGGTGTATTATTGTATGTAACTTTGTGCTAGAGATCTGGAAGCATAATAATTCATTTTTCTGTGTCGTCGAAAGAAGTTTGCTTTGTTCTTGACGTCTGTCTGGAAAATTTTATATTAAATTTCGCACAAAAGTATAATATTGAATGTTTTTGTTGTATATCTCTAAAACAAAATTAATAAATACATCATAATGATTTAACTTTTAAAAATTTTCTTGTTAATTTAAAATATGCAAATTATATTTTTAATTAATCTCGTTCCGCTGTTTAATCTCGACTTGAGCACAACAAAACAACAAGATTTTTACGTACTTGGGGCCTTTTTCTTGGCATAATAAGCAAGTCATCTCAAAGTTTAATAGATGCACTTTTTACGGGAAAAATTCGCATAATTAATCAAACTTAATAGTTTTTCATATTTTTCCATAGTAAATTTGATTTATGATTCGCTGCTTTCTTACCGTTTATTTATTTGAATCGTATTTTAATCAATACCTTCCCTTAATGTATACATGTATACATATTACAGGGTTCGTATTTTCCATAAACAAACTATTTAATCTGTTCAAGCTGTTTATAAATCATTTTCCATTCAACAAAAACTGCAATTTCTCATATTTCCCCACACAAGTTCGATGTATAAATCAAACATCCAACTCAATAGAATCTAATTTTAATACAACACATTTATCAAACGAATTAGGTTGTAAATCATGTTATAATTAGATATTTAAAACGAAAATATTATACCCCACAAGGGTATATACAGTGTATACTATTATATTTTTAAATTATTTATATTAAATTACTTTTAATTGTGTGGATAAAAATTATAAGTTGCGAAAACTTCATGCATTAATATCAAAACAAAGCCCGATCAAAAAAAAATTCAATTTTTGGTTGGAATCCAATCCTACAGATGTAAGGGGTAAAAAGAGTTTAAAAAAAGTTACTTTCCGGTTCATATACTATCTCTGTGTAAAAAATAAGGCCGTTGCTGCCTGAAGGGTAAAAAGTGGGTGATTCAGAAGAGCTTCCACATGAAACAGATACATATTTTTAAAGTATCAAGTAATCGGTGCATGTTAAACGCGTTTTTGTATCCTAGCAACACAAATGATTTTGCATAATATTGGGTTTTTTCGTGAAAATAGATAAACATTTTAATTCCCTGCCTTACAACGTAAATAATGAACTCAATATTCACGTTGCTAGGCATCAGTGATTGCCCGATATCAATATTCACTGTAATTTAAACCAATCGGATTTTAAAATGGAAGAAGGCGACTTTAAAAACATTTAAAAGTGAGGTTAACCATTTGACAGATGTCAGATTTTATTTAATTATTTTAAAAAATTATGTAATTATCTACTATTGGAGTAAATAAAGTATAGTATTACATTCAAGATTATGCGCATCATTCAGTCGGGTGATTTAAGTCTTTTGTCAGGCGTCTCGAGACGCAAACCTCATCCTCGTGAATAATAGCCTGCATTATCTATCGTATAATAAAATACTATTATGCCATACTATAGAATGGCATAATAGTATATTCTATAACAATTTGGGAATACGTCATATTCCGCTCGATTAAAAAGTTTGTCACACGAGCCAAAGGCGAGTTTGACGGTTTCACGAGAGCGGAATATGCAATTCCAAACGTGTTTCAGACTATACTTTTTCTACGTTTCCAAAAAATACTATAGAAATATAATTTAATTGGGAAAAAGTGAGGTTGGATCGGTCTAATATTTGTTGAGATGTCGCCAGTGTTTATACCGCCATCCGATAATTCATTTCGTAATACTAAGGAATATACCTATGTCATTCCACATTAAAAAGTGATATTAGAACGGTCATATTCCGTAACAGTAAAAAAAGTGTGTACACTGTTAAAAAAAATCAGATTTGTTAACATGAGTTTGAAGTTTAACATAATATTTTGTAAAAAAACAGGGTTTGTAATTATTTTAACAAGAAAAAATTGAACCTACACCTCGCCAAAGTTTTTTGTTTTGAATGCGTTCCACCAACTTCAAATACCGACAGACAGCTGTTTCGACCTTTATTGGGTCTCATCAGTGTCGGGCAACTTGGTGTAGTGGAACACAATCAAAACAAATTACTCCCTAAGCTTATATGCTCGGTTGTTAAGTCAACAGAGGCGAGATGTAAGAACATGAGGTGATCCACACCGTCAAACGACGTGGCCTTTGCCGCAATCGGTACATACTATGCAACCGGGACTGCACACAGCAATTGTATCACAGATACTAATATGGCCTAAAGGAATCTAGAATTAACCCAACCGGGCTAAACATTAAGGTAAACATTCAATTTTCTTAGTTTCTTTAAGAAACTAAGAAAATTGAATGTTTATTTTAACAAGGTAAAATATTAAAGTTTTGTTAAGGTAATATGCAATTTGGTAAGCATTTTGTTAATTTTAAAGGTTATACAGATTATATAGGCAGTCAATCAAAACATTTTCCACTGACAAATTGTCAGTGACAATACGCATCAACAAGTTCAACTGACTTCAGCGTCTGCAACGTATGTTTCTGCTTACTTTATTCTGATTCGTAACGTGTTCGTAACAACTCTCCAGAGTGTTCATAATATATTACCAGAAATCTGTTTTTATTGATATACGGATTTCTTATACCTATTTAACGAGTGTGCGAAGTATCCGAAAAAGATGCCATCACTGGTTTTCAAACTAAAATTAAGGGATACAGTGAAGTGGGTTAAAGTTACGATATACATTAATATGTGTTGTATACAATATATATAGGTATATATTATAGTACTGATAATTATATTGTACCAAATTTCTTTATAATTTGATGATTTCAGAATGGTTCATTTATGTAGGTATGTGTTAATGTTTTTGTTTAGGATATTGATTAATAAACAATTAACATTTCTTATCAAAATTCTTTTTATTTAAGTTCCCAATTTCCAACAAATACTTACTTTTGCTACTGGATCTACAAAAATGTTTGTAAAAATAAGTTCCTTTTTGAAAATTACAAGAATCATTGTTGAATTATTGACATAGGATTTTGTTATTAAATCTACAAATTAGTTAATAGATTACAGTTGTAAACTTAAACTTAAAATCTGGTGAATAATTTTAACCAAATTTGGTTAAAATTATGCACCGCAGGTAATAATAGATGTGTATGCTCTCTGATAAAAAATAAAGTTCAGTATAGGACCTATGTTAGAGTGTTATAAATTATAACAGTCACATATAATAATAAATTATATAATATGTCTATAGACAAAGACCAAAAACGCGATAATAACATCTTTAAATGCGAAATTCGTGTCGTGGCACTTTTAAAAACAGCCACAACGGGTTGTGGTTATTAAGGAAATCCATAACGAGTCCTGAACGTAAGCTGATACACTGCAGGAGACCGTATTAAACATATATTTTTTAAATCTAATGTGTATTTTTAAGTCTATAAAATAAAATAAAAATATAAAAAGTTTGTAATTACCTAAATGTTAATATTTTAGTGCCATTTAAAATTTGCCCGAGCGTTTTTATATTAAACTTAACTTATTTATAAGGTTTTATAAGTAGCTTAGTGGGGCTTGGTCATTGCCTATTTCACCTGAATGTAAAAATTATATTTTAAAATGTCGAAATCATATTTAAGAATATTAACTGTCTTCAATAATTCCAATATAAATAATAATAATAGTTTTATTTACTCCTATTGCAAATGATCATTTAGGTTTTTCCGTATAATGGTAACCATTATAACTGCCTCCCCTAACAACGGGAACAATGAACATATTACTCAAGTTGTTACACATTTTTAAAAAATCAGATTTGTTTACATGAGTTTGTAGTTTGTTAATTTTATTTTGTAAAATTTTAACATAATATTTTGTAGAAAGCCAGGGCTTGTGATTATTTAAAAAAAATATTTTATCAAAAGTTTTGTAAAGGTATTATGCAATTTTGTAAGCATTTTGTTAATTTCAAAGGTTACAGATTATTTTGTTAATGTTTAACAAATTATTTTGTTGAAGCATCAACATGTTTGTTATAATTACAAACTACTTATTCAATTAGTTGACAGATTACAGTTATAAACTTAAAATGATTTTATGTTGACTTGGATTAACATAAAATCTGGTTAATATTTGGTTAAAATTAACAAATATTTTTTTACTGTGATTCATGTCATCAGTGATTGGCTGATTTTAATTTTCACTGTGATTTGCACCAGTCGGGTTTTAAATTGAAAAAAAAACAGATGTCAGATTTTATTAGGTATAGGTATACGAGGGGCGACTGTGATGATTATTAAAATCGGGAGAAAGTGTGGTTATAATGTTGTTATAAATAAATAAATATTTAAAAAAGTATTATAGTGTATAAACTCGAGTTAATGAGCATTATTCACGATTCATGATTTACGTCTCTCGCTTGACGGCTCGAGGCGCAAACATCCTCTTGAATAATAGCCTGTATAATACTATTATGATAAAGTTATTTTAGAATGTCTAAACAATATTTAATAATGTCAAGATAATTATATCAACTTTAAGTTGTCATTCTTAAGACAGGATTAATTTTGGCATCGATTTGAAGATAAGGTAAATTTCACCACATGTATTTAAAATTATTTTTTCTACGACCATTATGAAAAAGTCACATTTCGTATTGGCATCGTTGCTTAGAAAATGAATCTTTTCATTGGCAGGGCAAAACACGAATGTAATGTGACATTTCTGTGTGAAAAGTGACAGGTCTGTGTGAAAAGAAATTGACAGCATCGTTTGACATTCGTTTCAAAATTTATATTGTATTTATATATGTATACAAAAAGTGCTCTTTTAGTTCCACCCTTACTTCTTAAGAAGTCGCATAAGTCAACTGAATGGCTTGTGCGCCGCACAATGTGCGGGTTAGGGGTAGGTATGTCTAAATATCATTTAGAACACAATTAATTGTGTTTGTATAATAAATTCTAGTTTTTAGTGCCTTTATTGAGAAGGTAAGTTTATTGATTTTAGGTAACTTGTACCTTAAAAATTAAAAGAATAAGATGAAAGAATTTAACAGCTGTCAAACACCTTTTTAGGTTATTTTGTTTTGTATTTGAATATAATAAAAATAAAAGGGACGTAGAAAAACATTGTGTTTCACTTGTGAGAAAAACTTTCTTCAAGCTCGTGTTAATGCACACTCGGCCTGACAGCCTCGTGAGCAACTTGAACACTCGCATGAAAAAGTCGCTTTTCAACACTTGTAAAGAGTTTGGGAGTCATTACTAAACACACAAGCACTTCAAAATGGCCAAGCTGTTTCCAATTTACTTGATTTTTCGGTAATCATTCCCAAACATGAGACCTACAGTTCTCTCCGTGTACAAACAAAATATTTAAAAATAATTTTTTGATATAAAAAACAGAAGATGAAAGAGTTCGTTAGCTAAAATAAGCACTCCTCATCGCCTATATCAATTATTTTTGCTATTGCTCCAAGGCTTCAGGACCCCCGTTTTTGCCAATCATCTCTAATTCGGATTGAAGGCTTACTTTTTGCATATAATGCAAGAAGAGGGCTTTATTAACCATCAGATCGTTATTTGAAGAGTGCCTTGGGCAACGTAAGATACGTTCGGACGGCAACGTTATCGTTATTATTATAGAGATGAATGATGGGGGGCCGCGGTTAAACATCGCTACTTGCTGCACCAGGACCGTATCATAAGATAAGTCAATCAATCATAATTCTAAATACGATTTCGGTGAGCGTTTTTGCATGCCTATCATTTACTGGTGCTGTGCACGCGACTTTAAATTGCTTTAATTATACCTTGTTGGATGATGGATTTGGGCTGTTTTAAAATTTTAAATATTCTGTACTGGGGCATACACATTAGACTGGGCCAAAAAAATCAACTATTTTTTTTTGAAAAGTATATCGAAAATATGGTTTGGGGTGTCAAAAAAAATATTGTGAAAGTTTAAGTCCATAATATTAATATTAAAAGGTCTATCATCGCAATTTTAATTTTTTTTCCTCAGCAAGTTTTTGTCTCAGAACTCCCAAACTATTGAGTTTAACAAAATTGACTCAGAAATACTTTTTTAAGAAAATTAAATGCTCTACAACCATTAAGTTTAAGAAAATTGACATAAAAATATTTTTTGAAGAAAATTGAATGTTCTACAAAAAAGGTTTGATTGTAATTTTCCGTTTCATTAAAATCATGCCTTAAAAATTAGTATAGTTTTACATTTTGATCTTTTAACTTTGGTATTTTGTAATTCATATAAAAATCAGTACCCAGAAAAAAACCGATAAATATTCTTATGGGAAATCAAATGCTTTACAAAAAAAGCCTCTTAACATTTTTGGCTAAATTTACTCAATCAAAAGTTATTCAAGGTTAAAGTTGAAGTCAAAACGAAATTCTTGTTTTTTCCTCTGTAGATTTATTTATCAAATTGTAAAACTATACCTATTTTTAAGGCATGATTGTAAGAAAACGGTTTATCTGACGGATAATTCTAATCAAACCTTTTTTGTAGAACATTCAATTTTCTTGAAAAAATATTTTTATGTCAATTTTCTTAAACTCAATGGTTTGGGAGTTCTGAGACAAAACTGGCTCAGGAAATTTTTTTTTTTTAAATTTTGATGATAGACTTCTTAATATTAATATTATGGACTCAAACTTTCACCATAATTTTTTTTGTCACCCCAAACAATATTTTCGATATACTTAAAAAATAGTCGATTTTTTTGGCCCAGTCTAATACACTTTTAACGTTATGTCGCTAGAAAAATGAATGCTCGAAAAAAGTCTGTGTGTACGAGGTACGAACGGGAATTTCGCGGATTTGGAGAGTCCGGTTGTCATAAAATTGTCTATGTTGGTATACATACCCCTGAAGAATGATAAAATTTTTATATGTTTTCATTGTTTACTTTGTCTGTGGCAGCCGCTAAGGTTAGACGTGTTTTATGAGCTCGACGATTTTCGTTTGTTAAAAGAAATGGATCAAAGAATTTGTATCAAATAAAGTGTGTGAAATGTTAACAAAAGCATATGATGAGTCTGCTATGAGTAAAACAAGAGTTTATAAGTGATATACGAGTTTCCAAGATGGCCGTAAAGACGTTGAAGATGACGCCCAAGCACATTAACAACCGATAAAAACATGGAAGAAGTGGAAGAAATGGTTATGAACGATCACCGAATCACAATCAGAGAAGTTGCTGATGATGTTGGCATATCGATTGGCTTATACCATGAAATTTTTTCGATTTTTTTTGATATGAAACGCGTGGCAGCAAAATTTGTTCCAAAATTGTTGAATTTTAAACACAATTTTTTGCCAAAAACAATACTGTAATGATGCCCCAGCCTACATATTCGCCAGACATGGCTTCGCCTGACTTTTTCCTATTCCCCAAAATAAAGAGAACCTTAAAGGGCCCTCGTTTTGCAAGCATAAATGACATTAAAAGCGCATCGCTGAAAGAACTAAAGACTATCCCCAAAGATCGTGTTTGAGAAGAGTTTAGAGGATTAGAAGAAGCGCTGGCACAAGTGCATAATATCTAATGGGGACTGTTTTGAAGGCGACAATTTTAATGTAGACGAATAAATAAATATCTTTTTCAAAAAACGAAAATTGCCGTTATTTTCTGAACAAACCTCGTACGTCTTGCTTAATGCTTAGGAAGCTATAGCCTTATAAGGCTCGAGCTAAGGTGCTTATTCCCTTTTTCTAAACATGTGTGTTTGTTAAAAACATATGTGGACGTTGTGCTCCTATTTTTCATATACATATATGTTTCGTACCATGTATGCCTATTCACTTTTAATTATTTCGTCTATGCACGCATGCCCTCAAAGAGTTTTTCAAACATACAAGATTCTAAACATCATAGATGTTTAATTTGTTATCCCGTTTCCAAAATTTGATGTTTGGTGAACATACATAATGTTTGAAAACGTATGTCTACGAACGCTTGCCAAGAGGTGCTGTTATCCAATATTTGAGGTTGTTTGCCTTACATTAATTATAAACTGTGAAGTTTGGTACAGTCTACAGTAGGCCAGTGCGGACGGGCCCCAGAAGGGTTTAAAACTACAAATTTTTCTTAAAATACTAAAAAATAAGCTATAAATATATTTTTTTATAAAATTTTACTTAAAATACTAAAAAATAACTTAAAAATATATATTTTTTTATAAAATTTAATAAACCTTCCCCCCAGAAGCAAATCCTGGTTTATAGTAAAATATTATTATTAAGCATAGTAATTGTCTTAAATATTTTTATTATGCTCTTAGTGTGACGTGTGAACTTGAGGGAGAAATGTCAAGACTGAGACAATATATGCAGGGGGTGTTTAAGAATGTATAACGACCCCTAAAAGCTATTATATCGGTTAATTAAAAAATAAGTTGTAAAAAAATATATACATATCTAACCGTATATTTTTTTATTTGAAGAGCTGCAATGTCAGTTAAATTAGATAAAAGTTGCGTAATTACCAGTAATTAAAATGACATCCATAAATTTGAAAAAAATCAGCGGCTCTTAAATAGGTAGTTAAATAAAAAAACTGAAAACCTGTCAAACCAACACGTTGTGATAAATGCGTTATTTCTGTGAATTTTGAAAAAAGTAAGTTTCACGTGTATACATACACATTTATCTACATTTTCAGTCAATTTCTCATTTTTTTGCCTACTGGGCTTTGAGATACCACCACTATATTTTATTTTTCCTATGGCCGCCATTTTGGAATTTTACATGGTTATATAAAAGAATTAAAGAATTTAACGATGTATAAAAGTACATAAATTATGGCGGCCATTATAAAAACCAAATATGGTGATGGTAACTCAATTCATGGTAGTTACGAAATTGAATGAAAATGTGAATTAATGTGTATATTTAACCTACGTTTAAAAATTCCCAGGAATAGCAAAGTTATAACGATTTTTGGTTTTTCGCAGGTTCTTAGTTTTTTAAAATCCTATTTAGAGAACCGTTGTTTTTTTTCAATCTATAAATTTTAGGCTTTTACGCAACTTTTCTATAATTTAACCGATCTTGTGGCTCTTCAAATAAAAATATACCCATAGAAGTATACACATAGAAGGTGCACCCTGTATATATTGAACAATATTAAACAAAAATAAAGACAAAAAATCTTTCAAACAAAAAAAAAATAAACTACACTGAAAAAAAAGGTGAAACAATATTTTAGCATAAAAGAGTATTTATTGCTTGAAGAAAAAAGTTCTTATTGGAAGAAATATAGTATGTGGCGTGTTGTTGGCACAGTGGAGTTGGAATCATTAAAACTCTTTTTAAATAAATGAAATTTAATTAATTTGTTTAATGTTTTTGAAGGTTATGTATTAATTAAAATTTGTAATCAAATTTTTATGTTAAATCAGTCCTTAGTCCTTCGGAGGGGACTTTAAGCCGTCGGTCCGTTCCTACCCCTAACCCGCACAAGCCATTCAGTTAGCTTATGGGACATCTTAGTTTGGATGTAAGGGTGGAACTAAAAGAGCACTTTATATAACATTTATGTTACCTACTTTATTAGTGTATAAATAAATGTCTTATTTTATTTAAATATTTTTTGTAAACCTTTTTTTTCAATCAATCTTCTAGTTTTCAACGATGCCAATATTTAGGCTTGAACTCTCCTTCACTACGAGTGCTTGATTTTAATTGTTAAATGCATATTTTAATAATTAAAATTTAAGGGCCTATATGCCACATAGCTTTTGAATAAAACAATACATACTATTGGACCAAGAGATATTTGCTCTAAATGTGGTTGTGTGCTCTTGTAGCAAGTGTAGCAAGACAAATTTTCTTTCTTAGAAAGTTCCTAAGCTTTTCAATTAAGAGATGCAGTTTCCTTGTTAAAATCCCAATTTTTAGCGCTAAAAAACGTTTTCTTTATTCTTCCGAAGAAATATATATTTTTGGTTCTAGTACCAAGAAATCGCTTGCTCTTGATTTAAGCTAATATTGATAATTAATATCCTTAAATGAATAGATTTATCTCTCTCCTCAAGTAGTTAAAAAAAATATGTAAAGATAGTTTTTGATTTAGATTAAGAAACATTGCTCTTGGCCCTATTCAAAAGCGCAAATCTTTTGAATCGAAGTGATTTTCATTTCTTTTAAGAGATTATTTTTTTCAGTGTAATTAAAAAAATATGAATCTAAACACTTTAAATCATTTAAAATTTTTGCTAAATAAGGGTATCTCTTTAGGTGTAATGAATACTTTTTAAACTTCTACATCAAAGAACATTCTTAAGTCTAGTCTAAACCTTCGCTACTCATTAGAGTTTGAGTTGGACTTTCTTTTGGCGTCTTACCTACCTGTGTTGACCTTAAAGGCTGGTCAATAACGAGTTGGTAATCCCTTATGATTTGTCCTCAATGTCATAGAGTTATTTTTCTGGCTCTCCGACATTGCTAGTCTCCATGTGAAATATGCGTGGTTTCCTTGTCTTCCACTAACTAAAAGTTGGTGTAAAAGAGTACAAAATATTTTTTGCAAGTTTACCCTTTTCTATTCAGAGATGGACTAGTTCAGCTTCATACAATGTATTCCCACGTATTTAGTGTTTAAACATTAGCGAAACGGAATATCCCTTAACATAGCTCATGCTAGGAAACTAACAGGCTAAGAAAGAGATGTTTACGAACAGCAAGAAAGGGAATAAGCACCCTAGGTGGATCTACACTGTTAGTGCACCATTTTTGGAATACCCTGTATAGGTTTTAGTAAATATTAGGCTAAAAACTTTAAATACAATTACCTTATAAAAACAAATTTCCCTTAGGTACTTCTTAAAATAAAATCATCAAACCGAAACAAAAATCGATAGAAGGATTTCATTTGCAGGGTGCGATGTGCAACACAAAATATTTACTGTCGATATAAATCGAGAATGAAAATTTACGGCGTCTGGGCGTTAAAGGGCTGTATAATTTTCGTTTGTCAGATTTTAATAGAAGATGCCGTGTTTCTTTTAGGTCGGCAGCTCGTAAAATCGGCATTTAATTCCGGCGATATAATTTTTAGTGGCACATGGTTCTAAAAACATACTGCCTAGCTGTATAAAGATGATAAAAATACATTTAAGTCGGGTTGTTATACGGTTCTCCAAAAACAATCTACCGATTTTGCTGCCAAATTCGACATGTACAGTTTTTCAGTAACATCTTCTTGATCGTCAAAAAAATATATTTTTTTATCGAGCAAGAAGATGATACTGAAAAACTGTACATCTCGAATTTGGGCTACTTAACAAACCTGTGACTTTGACATACTGTTACTGACATGAACACATTGAGGACCCTGTACATGGTCTAAACCATCCTATGTACAGAAACCAGATTATCTGCAAATGTCCAGAGAGAAGCAAAAAAACCTTGTTTTATTAATTAATTTTCAGTAATGGGGGATTTCTCCTAATGATTAATGTGTCTGATTCCAAGTAAATATTATGTTATTGGATTAGATTCGGAATCTTATTCATACAAACATTGTATTTTTCGTGTACATATAAATATTTGAAAAAAAAGCTTTTTACTCGTTAAATATTTACAAAAAGGAGGCCTAAAAAACAGTGAAATGTTTGGTATGACTGACACAACAAACACCAGGTTAATTACTTTTGTATCATTACTGGCTAAAAAGTTATTTAACAACATGGAACAACACAACGTGTGCAGTTTTGTGAAGTGTGTTGACAAAATAATTACACATTTTTAATTATTATAATTGACTTTGGCTACGCAAAACAACGAAGATAAATACACTTTGTCAATTTGCAAACATATACATATGTATGTGTGCGAATAAACACTAACACAGAGCGGGACGATCCTAATAATTTAATTTTACATATGTACGGCTGAAAAAATTGGTTTTGCAATTTGCTTTTATTAGAGCGCGGTTGAAACCCTAATTTGTTTAGCCAATAAAAAATAGTTTTTTTTCAATAAATTATCAAAAATTTACTTTTTATGTGCTAGCACTTGAATATACTGTTAAATAAAGAAGAGGTGTCCTACTTTAAATTATATTTGTGTTTTTTTTAAATATACGATTATGTCAGGCAAATTCCCCTCACACACGGAGAGAAAAATTTTGCCAAAATAACTATCCAAAGTATTGTTAAATGACGTATAGTGAATTTAGTCAACTGTTTTATTAAACTGAGGATCTGTATAGCCAATTTAGCCATACAAATCCTCAGTTTAATAAAACAGTTGACTAAATTCACGATACGTCATTTAACAATACTTTGGATAGTTATTTTAGCAAAATTTTTCTCTCCGTGCAGCTTCTTAGACTGATTCATAAATGGTTGCCTCAACTTTTGGTTTATATTTTGCTACTATATCACAAAAAACGCTTCTAAGTCAATTTGGTGATACGCCCTTCCAGGAATGTACGCGGGGTTTGCCGATTTGCAATAGTTTCTGTTTTTTTGAAGCTTCATCCAGAGAGATAATAGAAGCCGTAAACTCTATTAAATCAACCAATTCTGTAGGTGTAGATGAAATTTATGTTAAGGTCATTTAATCAATTATTGATATTATAGCGGAACCCTTGCCTTAACTAAAGTCTCCATAAAAAGCTGCACATATCCAGATATTTTGAAGATAACTTGTGTTACGCCAATAATTAAAAAAGGAGACTCACATTCAATAGATAATTATAGACCTATTTCTATATTAAATTCAATTTCCGAAAACAGCATCTTTTCAACTTATTAACTATATTTATGAAGAACTTAACAATGGTTATGGGAGTATTCTTCAACTTAAGTCGTTCTTTCTTTTAAATAAAATGCATCATATGGTTTTAGAGGTGACTTTTTTTGTTGGATGAAATCATATTTGAATGGACGTAAGTTCTCTGTTAAAATTAAAAAACAAAGTCTCTGACAATATGGACAGTGATACGGGGGTTCCTCAGGGCTAGATGTTGGGACCACTCTTATTTTCGCTTTTTGTTAATGATCTTCCGAACTTCATAAAAGGGAAGGTGACGATGTATGCAGATGATACATCTGTAGTTGTGTCAGCAGTGAGCGCTGATAAACTAGTCCAAAACGTTCAGGAGGTGAGAAATCAATTTGCGAACTGTTGCTCTAAGAAGAGACTTATACTTAATGAAGGTAAAACTAAATACGTCCATTTTTCCCCCGTAAAAATAATATTAACTTAACTTTAACGTGAATCTAAAAGGATGGGTAAATTTCTGGATGCTCAGCTTCGTTGGGAAGATCATATTGACTCTGTTTGCAAAAAAAATCAGTAGTTCAATATTTGCACTAAGATCACTCTCTCGTAATTTACCAAGGCAAGCTCTATTAAATACTTACTATGGTCTTATTCATCCTACTTTGTCTTATAACATAAAACTATGGGGCAGAGCATCGACAATAAACCGAGTATTCGTACCGCAAAAAAAGCAATCTGAATTATTTTTAACCTTGACTTCATAAAATCATGTAAGGATGTATTCGTAAATAATAATATTCTCACAGTTTATGGTATATATATACTTAATAAAATATGTCCGTTCCAACTATTCCAAATTTTTATATAACCACGATTATAACATATATAATACAAGAAATGCCTCATGCCTAAGTGTTCCGAGATACTCAACTACTCAGAATGAGAAATCGCCTTATTACTCTGGAATAAAACCCTACAATAGCTTACCATGTAAAATAAAAACAATTACAAATCCTAACAAATTTAATAAATAATTAAAAAAGTTTTTAATAACTAAATGTCCATACGGGCCTGGCGATTTATTTGAATTGAACTATTTTTTTTTTCTGATTTTTTAATTGTTTCTATACTTTTAATTTTGTTTTGTACAATCTTGAGATTTTTGTTATGTTTATACATTGTTTGTTTGACCTGTCCTATAAATACTATTGTATTTCGTTTGGATCAATAAAGATTATTATTATTATTATTTAAAGTTATTCTTAATTCTTTGAAGAGTAACATTTTAGCAGGCGACTAAAGTGACACCGTGGTTATAAGTGTTTTCAAATGTACGAGGTAATTGAAAAGTTTATAGTGTTAAATATTTAAGGTATAGAGTACCCAAAATAAGACGAACTAGTCCATTATGGGGGTTGAAAGGGTGTTCACATGTCCATTTTTAACAATATAAATTTTTTATAGATTTGTACTCCCTGGTATGGTGTTTAGGTCTGGCCTTAATCAGATTCTCGCACAAAAACTTAAAATCTTTATTACCTAATCGTCATTTGAACCTGTTTTAATACCTTTATAACTTTATTTAAATATTGCAAAATATTTGTAAGCCCCTTTTGAAAACTTTAATGATTTAATAATCCCGAAAGGTTTTGGTTTTCTCGGAATTTAAATAATAGATTATAAACTTAATTATTCCTAAGGGACTATAAAAAAACTTTTTTTATATTTGTTATCAAATGTTTTAATTCTCAATATTAAGTCTTAAGTCCACCATGTAATAGAATTTTTCACCATTTCACCATTACGACCATTATGACGGCAACAAACATATGAGACCATCCAAAAGACGCTAGAGTCTGGTGAATCTCCTTTATTTTCTAGCCCAAGAAAAAAGAAAAGGTGTCTAAAAAAACCTGTTCTAGTTAAGGGTGAAAATCATGCAATCCGAAGTTTTGTTCACGAATCAAATTATAAAGAGAATAATAATACAGAAGATGACATCAAAACCTAATTTTGATTTATGATTCTTATTTTGTATTTTTAATTTTTTTCTTGGATTTATTTTTTAAATAATAAACTTTGTAAACATTAATTGTTTTTTAATAAAAGGCTAGCTCTAAATAAAAGCAGTTAATTGATCACGTTTATTGTAAAATAAAAACTTTTATCACAAAATCATTTATGTCTGAAACCATAAACTGTCATTTTTATTATTGCCAGCTCGAACCCCCGTTAGTTCCGCCCACCTGGTTCCTTCTACTTTGCCGTTTACTTTAAGTAATAGAGGAACTTTATCATTTTGTTTTAATAGTGGGAGATTCGCCCAGTAGGTACCTACCATAATTTTAAAAAATGGTAAGACTAATTCGCAAAGTATTTTTATTTACAAAAATTTCAATACTTTGAAAAATCCAAATTTTCGATTTTGGTAAAATTTTTTAAATATATTTTATATTTTTAAAATCTGAAGAATTTAAACAAAATTTGAATTTTTGAATTGGATTTTTTTAGTTCTCAAAATACCATTTAAATCTTGTAGATATGGAGACTTGAGTTATTTTTATTATAATTTTTAATAATTATTATAAAAGCAAAATGTATTTATTTTGAAAACATTCATAATAATAAAAATTGTTAATTTGAATTGAATTTTCAATAATAGTTTAAAACATGTATTTCTAAGCAAAAATAAATAATATTAATCGTTGTCTAAAGTTTGTCCTATTTTTGGCCCCTAAATCGCAATAATCTGCACACTATTTTCGCACCGCCACTGTATAGGAATTCAATAATAAAAAAAAATGGGTTAGATATTTTTTTTAAAATGGAAATTATGTCGCGACAAATTTAGTTCAGCACATTCGAAAAAATTCCTCATTATTATTTGCTGTGTCTATAGTCCCGATGCGGGACTAACGTCATAATTTTACAATTTTATGTTTTTAAAACTAACTTCAACCCTTGACTAAAGCGCCATAAAGCCACAACTTGTCAATGTGTATTTGGTGTCATGGAAACATGTACGATAATGGGCCTTTTAAAGGTGGGAGTAGAAAAAATATATTTAATTTTTGTTGGCACTATTTTTATTTAAAAATTTGGTAAATAATAAGATTAAATAAATATACACTAAATTAAAGAAAATAAATAAATTTGCAGTAAAACTTCCAAATATGGCCGCATATTTGGAAACTAGCAGATTTGATAATCATAGATATTAATAATCATTTTTAATTGAAAAATTATTTATGTTTTTATTTATAATCAATTATAAACATATATTTTTTTGTTTTCCAAAAATTTGGCTAAAGTAAATTTTTTATGGTTTATACTTTATTTTATCATTTTTTATTTTATATTATTTTTTTCCTATTTTATGATTTTTAAAATCCTAATATTTTTAAATAATCTGCTAACACATGCAACAATCAGGGCCGGATTAAGCAACTTGGAGGGCCGGGGCTATGTAATATTTTGAGGCCCTTATTTTCTGGTAGTAAAAAGATTTTTAAAAACGACTATTAAACAGAATAGTCCGAATAACCGTTAAAACTTGGTAAAATGAACTCAAGACCAAAAATATAGATTATATTCTAAGGAGCTTTAAAATTTATGACTTATAAACGGAGAACATAAAACAGTCCACTTATTTTCAATTTAAAATAATAATTAGTATGCAGAATATTAATTACTACCGTTCCTGACACTAATCAATCATGTAACAAAATTAAATATTGCTGTTTTTAAAGTAACCCGTGATGTTTTATTATAAATTGTATGATTTTAAATGGTAAGCTGAGACTGACACTGACCTTGAAATTGTATATTAAGTTGATTAGTGTTCTGCGCATCAATGGTGTTTTCATGAAAGTTATGTTTTTTTAACATAACCTATATAAATTTTATTTATATTATTGATTACTATTTTATTTTCTCCGTGTACCTTTTTACAATTTAATTTTTCTCACCTTGAGCCCCAATTATGTCTTCATAGTCTAATACTATAATATTCACTAAATCGATTTAAATGGATAATAACACGAGATTTGATGTTCTTTAAAAGGAACAAAAAATAAAAAAAAATTGTCCCATGTTGATCGCAGGCGATTTTTTATTAGTGCTAGCTTTGAAAAACTTCGTTCTGCCTCGCTGTTTGCAATTGGCATTGAAAGAAACATACGATAAGCGATAACCACATTTGGGAACACTTTGCCCAATTCACTTTTCAGTAAAAAATTATCCAATTCACTTGCTGAACTTTGTTAAGACGTATTGCATTAGGAAATAAATTAAGGGAAATTGACGTTTATGTTGAAGGAATAAAATATATTGGTAGTACACTGTTATAAAAATCATATTTGTTAATATGAGTTTGTAGATTGTTAATTTTGTTTTGCAAAATTTTAACATAAAATTTTGTAAAAAACCAGAGTTTGTAACAAAGGAAAATAATTTGGCGAAAGTTTTGTAAAGGTAATATGCAATTTTGTTAATTTCAAAACTTACAGATTATTGTGTTAATGTTTAATGGCGGGTTTACGAGTCACTCGCGTGCGTTTGAGGTTTGCGTGCGTTTCCTGGGCCTTCGCGTCAACGCGTTCTTCCTGACGCGACCCCATTTACGAGTTTCGAAGGCGCGCGTTTGCTCACCTTCGAACGTCAGCTGGTTCCTCAGTGCGTGTGTTTTGATTTCGTCTCGTGTCTCATACTTTGGGAAAATGGACCCATTTTTAATTCTTCGAACCGCAATATTAATGAATTTAGCTCGTCTGCTAATTATGTTTGACACAACACTTCTCCCACGCAGGCTACGCGGCTGATGCCATTGGCTGGCCATGTCACGTGATATCGACTTCAACGCGCGCGATCTTTTTACGGCGTAAAGTTTTTTCCCCGGATAAAAACCAAGACGCGTCAAACTGGCTGAGATTTGGCGCACGCGTCCTTTTAACGCACGCGAGTTCACTTATAAACGATCCCATTGCCCACCATGAGTTAAAACCGTTGCGCGCGTTGGCTAGCTCGCGTAAACGCGACCTCCAAACGCACGCGAGTGACTCGTAAACCCGCCATAAGAAATCATTTCATGCAGTCAATCAAAACATTTCCCATCGACAATACGCATCAAGAAGTTCGACTGACTTCAGCGTCTGCAACTTATGTTTCTAATTAGCTTATTCTAATTCGTAACGTGTTCGTAACAACTGCCCAGAGGGTTTATTATTTATTCCTTGTACGTATTTAACGAGTATGCGAAGTATGCCTTCACTGGTTTTCAAAGTGAAATTAGGGGATACAGTATAGTGGGTTAAAGTTACAAAATTTATCAGTAAGTGTTGTAGTAGTACACTGTTTAAAATTTCATGACCATTTTAACACTAAATTAACACCATACATGGTCTACATCGATACAAACCAAAATGGTGTTAAATATGGTTCGTTGGTCCGGTGTAAATTCAAATACTAAAATAGTGTTAATTTAACTTTCACACCGTATTAAAATAAATTTTACCTGGTGTAAATTGAACTCCTTTTCAGTGTTAAATATTATGTGTTTTTGGTCAAATTTAATCATACTACACAGAAAAAAGGAAAAAAAAGGAAACAGAAAGTTCCTTGACGCATTACTAGTATATAACCTTCAACTCGTTAGAGATAATGTTTTTAGTTCCACTAACTTAAAATACTTCAAGTATTGACAGCTGTTTCCACCTATTTAAGGTCTCTTTAGCATCGAACAACTTGTAGTGTCACACCAAAGCAAAGAACTACCTATATACTCTTCATATAAGTCAACAGAGGCGAGATTTAAGAACATCACGTGATCCACACCGCATTTGCCGCGATCGGTACACACTATGCAACCGGGAATGCACGGCAAATTATTTTAATCGTTTTAACAGAGTAACAACCATAATTCATGGTGTTATATTAACACCACTTGGTGTTGGATTTTGACACCATTTTAAGATTACTCTTTACACCACAGATATTTTAAACAGTGTACTGATAATTATATTGCACCAAATTTCTTTACAATTTGATTTAAGAATGGTGTGTATGTTATATTTGTGTTCATTTCTATGTATGTATTAATTTTTTGGTTTGGGAAATTGATTAATAATGCAACATTTTTTATCAAAATTCTTTTCATTTAATTTCCCAATTTCAAACAAATACTTTTGTTACTGGGTCTACAAAAAGGTTTGTAAAAATATAAAAATTATGGATGAATGAATGACATAGGATTTGGTAAATTTTATATTAAAAATATTTTATTAAAAGGAAAGGTTTTTAAATTTCAAAATCATCAAAGTTATGATTATATGTTTTTTTAACAAAACTTTTATAAATTGTATTATTAACTTTTTTGGATCATTTTATCGGTTTTCCTGCTTGTATATATTAGAAATATAACTTCTAATGGGCCGTTTAACTTTTTTTACCCCATGTTCAGACAATAGCTTTTATTTTAATCAAAAATTTGATTGTAATATATCTTAATACGAGAAAAGGCCCCTAAGGATGCAATGCACCCTGCATGCAAATACAACCCTTTTTGCTAAAGCTATTGTTTCACGAAAATTATTCATGGTGGACTTATTTAATTACTGGTTTTTAGAGATGTAATGATAGCCTTAGGGGTGCACGAAGCAATGTTACATGAGGGTCTTTACATTTCCAATTTAGATGGTAAATTTATGTGCACAATTAAAATGCAGCATCAAAAATCAAATACGATTTCGATAGAGTAAAAGGGGGTAATATGACGCAATATAGAAAATAATTGGTCGTGATCAAATTATGACAGTAAATGGCTAGTAGTTCCAAAGATTTTACGTATCCTTGGAATTTTAGTTGCTAAAAACACTTTACTCCAAATGCTAAAACAAAAATTAAAAGCGATTTCGATATATGGAAAAATTCGGCCGTAAAACAGACAAACGCAGATTATTAGAAACGAAAAAATTTCGTGTTGTTTGCATATCACGGTTGCATCGGCATTGTTGTTTTGCCTACGGCAGATTTTGTCAGATTTCGCCTTATCAGTGTGTTTGTTCGGGCACGCTGTTTTCTGTTGCGCCGTTTTTAACCGAAAATTGCGAATATTTTTTTTTAAATCGCCAGTTCAATTTGCATCTATTTCGTTTCACATGCCGCCATTTCCAATCGAGTTTTTAATTTGACTTAATTACAGTTCGTGGATGTACTCACATAAAACAGATTCTAGGAAGCAAAATATGTTTTTATTATTCACAAAAGCAAAGAAATATTTAAATATATAGGGTATATTTTCGCAAAAGGGACAACGTTATAGATACCTAGCTCATGAAGAGTTTTTTTTAATAAATATTTTTTATTTAAGGTTTTGTTTTTGATAATTTGAAAATAAAAGCTCCATCATCCAGAAACTGCCGTACAGATTGATAGCATTCTCCAACAAGTCTAAGTAAGTAGCTCCTTTTAAATTTCCCGGTAAGAAAAATGTCACAAAAGTTATAAAAATTCAAAATTAAAAAAATAAAAATTCCCGTGTTATTGAAATGGAAAAACTACAAATGAATTGAGGCAAACCTTAATATTAATATTAAGGCCTCAAATATGCGCCAAAATTTTTGTTTTTTAATGTACTATTAATTTTTCAACACCATAAGAAAAAAAATAATTTTAATTTTTTTTGAAACACCCTACTATACACCGTATTTTCACGGTATACAGTACCGAGTGCATCCGAACTCTTTGAAAGAGTGGTAGAGTGGTGATATTTTGCCCCCTTCGAGCATCATTTGGGTTTTTATTTATAAGCGAAATGATCTCGAACGGTGCACTGCGGTGTCCCGTCGCCGCTGCAAAATATCCCCACTCTCTTTTAAGGGGTTCGGATGCCCTCGGCACTGTACACGAAAAGAAATATATAGTCATTATTAATATAAATCTAGTAAGTTATACTATAATTTTTAATAAATATAGGGACAGCTATCTGATATTTTAAAATTTACTATAAAAATATGTTAATTATCTTTCATTATTGTTTAGTAAATTTAACTATATTATATGATTTTTTTAAATATATGAATATAATTAATTTTAATATATGCCTTCTAGTAATTTGTACAAAAATATTATGTTAGCTTTTATTAAAATGTTATAGTAATTTTTAAAAAACAATATATTGGTAATAAATATCTATGTATAATAATTTTACCTATATTTTTTATAAGAATTACTATTTTTTTTCTTTAAATTATATTTTATTTGGTATGTTTTACTATAAATTTTAGTAAATATTAACTAGTTTTTAAAGTAATATTTAACAGTTTTTTGGTACATATACAGGGTGATTCAGAATCATGGGATGAAATGTCAAGAGGTCTTCAGTGCAATAATAGAAGACATTTGAGTATAAGAACCCATATCTCCCGACATTTAATTCCACAATTCTGAATCACTCTAGAGATTCACTCTAGAGTACAGCTGTGTTCAAACAGCTGTATACAAACATACATAAAATTATAAAATAAAAGCATCATATTAATATTTTATATATTTATTGCCTCAAACATATTTTAAAACAAAACAAAAATATTCCAAAAATAACTAAAAATAGTTTTTTCTTAGACTCTATCACAAAAGAACAACAGATAAAATTAAAAGTTAAGTTTAAGTATCTAAATAATTCGGTATTTTTATAAAAATTAATTTGTACTCTTTAGAATCACATATTCATAACTTTGTAAGTGAATGTTAGCTTTTTACATAATCTATAAATAAATTCATTTACTTCCCTTCTTAAAATACTTGAAAATAAACCAAAATTGTAACATATTTTAAATAATACGATGCACCACAAAATAACAACCTACTCTTACCACTGCCACTGTTGCTATGCAATGCAAATGAAGAACCGGCTCGTTACTACACAAGTTTAAAGTTGACTCATGGTGGTTGACTATACAAGGGAGTTAATTTTACTATAATTATAGTAATAAGCAATATCTCGTATATTTATTACAACCATAATTTAAAATCTGGTGTAACTAAATTTATTTTAGTTGAAGATGGTATAAAATATAGTTAATTGAATATGTTACTATATTTGTTGTGTATTACTTACTAAAAATTATATTTAAAGATACAATACTATTTTAAAATATTTTTATAGTCAGTGCTAATAACTTGGTATGTTGTTTTTAATATAATTTATAGTGACTATTAATAAAAATAGTGTACTATAAATTTTCGACTATCCATTTCTTTCCGTTAAACCGCATTATTACGCTAAACGTATATATACGTTTAGCGTAATAATGCGGTTTAAATAAATATTTTAGTAGGTATGCAATGGTGTATTCATAATTATTATTTTATTTAACAATATTCTTTATGTCTGGGGGCCCTCATATGATTGGGGCCTTCAGGCACGGCACCGAAAAACCATGTATCCACATCAACTACTTTATTGAAAATAAAGTCGATTTGTCGACTGATATTTGTAAGTTTAAAAACAATTTTTTCAATGAATTTTTTGCTTTACGAAATTTGTAAATAAGCGGCCCAGTAAAATTTTCGGAATTTCATTGCTCGGCGACGCGTAGCTTTAATTTAAAAAAACGAACCGCCATTATAAAGCAAATTTAATGCCCTTTTAACATATGTATCACAACATCCCCTTCCCATTTAAAATAATAAGGGTGAATGCCACCCCCGCTAAGGGGTTGAAGTTACAGTGATGAAATTAATGTCTAAATATGTCCCCCTGAAAACAAAAGTAAACGGGTCGGAAGATTTTTTTTTATTTTCACATACAAAGACTGTTTTCGATGGGCCACCCTGTACCTATATACATTTATTATTATCTACATATTGTGCTTAAAAATATGAAGTGTCGTAACCTACGCTTAATAAATTTTATAGAAGAGCAGAAAAACAAAAATCGTTGCACACCAATTTAAATACGACACTTTGTGATTTAAAAAAGGCATGTCTGAGAACCCTGTAGGCAACGTATCTCAAATTTTGTGAAAAATGTGGGCTATGACACTTTGTGTTTTTAGTATACGATATATTTGTATATACATATGTATGTACGAAAGATTTACAATCCATACAATATATCAAACAGTTAAACTATATATAGTTATAGAAAACGATACAAGGATCCAGAATGTTTTCCTCACCCACAACTCCCATGCTTGAACCAGATCTTGCGTGGAAAGAGCGATGTCGAATTTTCCTGGACAAGTAATTTCAGACATGTTCTATAGTGTTAAATTTATATCTAGAGAATAAGCTGGCCAACCTCCATACCTTTATTATTACCGGTTTAATCTCTCTTAAAACGTCTTATGCAATATGGGCATAGAGTTTATTACTCTAAGGATATGGGCGAGCATTATTTTCCAGAAAGAAAAAATCAGGGGCCAACTCAGCTTGCATGTGCTAAACAATGATGAGATCAGATCAAAATAGAATTGACCAAAGCTCCCCAAAGCCTCCTTAAAACATTTCCCTTTTTTTCTTCATATGGCACCTCTTCTCTACAGGTTTTTGTTTCTTGTATTGTAGATATGATACTCTCCATTTGTTAAAAACCCATTCTTATTTACATGCACATACTTTGAAATACATAAAACAAATAGACTGTGGACTGTAAGTATATTTTCCTTGATGAGCACAAAGTTCTTATAGATTTTTTTTGAAGTATAAAAATCCTCTCGAAGTCCCTTGAGGTTCCCCAGAGTAAAATATCATAGATTATTTGGCTGTGGAAGCTTGCAAAATATGTTATTCTTGCGCATTGATAAGTAACACTTATTTTCATTCATCTAATGGCATATATTGCAGAGCTGAGTTTGTTGGCTAGATTTTCAATTTGTTTGGCCCAGTTCAGTGTATTGTCAACCCATAAACCAAGAAACCTTATTGACTTATAAGAAAATTCAGTTTTATTGGTAAATTCAATGTACTGTGTTTTATCGTTATTAAGTTTTAGTTTGTTCGTATTAAACCATTCTTGCATATTATTCAGGGTAGTTTCAGTCTTCTTACTAATAATTTCTTTCGTTACCATCAATGAAGTGTCATCTGCATACAAACAAGCATTTGTAGCCCTTATACAAGAGGTTATATCATTGGTGTAAATGATGAATAGCACAGGACCCAGCACTGATCCTTGTGGTACTCCTGTGTTTGTTTGAACACGACGAATATTTCTCCTTCCATTTTATCATTTGTATACTATTGTTAAGGTATGACTGGAGTAACTCATAAGTTGATCCTCTAATACCATTTTCTAAAAGTATACTGTGATCGACACTGTCAAATGCTTTAGTTAAGTCACAGCAAATAATCTGACTATTAATAACAGTATCAATAACTTCCAGTAATGCAGTTGTTGTAGATTTGTTTTTTCTATATCCATGTTGTTTTGAATTAAGCAGCTGATTTCTCTCAAAGAACTCCATTAATTTGTTTTTAATTATTGTTTCTAGTACTTTTGGTAGGATTGATATTGGTCTATAGCTTCCACATTCATTTATGTCCCCTTTTTTAAAAATTGGAAGGATAATTGGTCTTTTAAGCTTATCAGGAAATATACCTTCCAGTAAACATTTATTAAAAACAATTTCTATTGGACTGATTATGGACAACAGAGTATTATTTAAGAATGCCGTTGAAATACCATCTATGTCTTTTGTGTTCTTGTTTTTTAGTTCTCTTACAATTAATATAAATTCGTTTCTTGTAACTGGTTTAAAAAAGCACGACTTCGCATTTTTAACTTTGGTGTTTTTGTAATAGTAGCAGTGTGACTGCTTACCTTTGCTTTCTTTTTGGGTACTTTTTCCAGTTTGGGTTTAAAAAAATTTAATTGTTCAGCTGTTAGATTCTCACCTTCTAAAGAAATGTTATCTGTTTTTGTTTCATTTTTGTTGCCCTTTGTTTGTTATCTGAATTGATTATGGAGTATAAGTTTGCTTCTCTATTCGCTGTTTCAAGTTTTTTTTGGATACCAGCTTTTGTATATATATATATTATATGCTTTCAGAGATTCTTAATCCTTTTTAACCATTGCAACAATACTTAAGGCTTCCAGAATTTTCTGCATTTCTTGTATTTCTGGATTTTTAGGTTTTTGGTTTGGTCCACTATAATTCTTTTTACTTTTTCAGGAAAAAATACATTGTATGCTGTTGTAAGTTTTTCATAAAATAGGTTAAAAGCTTCTTCTGCATTAAATCCATTAGCAGTTGTTCCCATGGATATCTTACAATTTTATTAATAAAGAGGTAAGTATTGTGTTCATTAATGTTTCGTGTTTTTACATATTTAAAATTATTAATTTTGTTTTCTTTTTTTTCAGAGTAGCAAATTATTCCCTGGGCTTTATGGTTACCAAGATGCAGGTTTTTGTTAAAGCATTCAAAGTTTTCTGTTATATTTGTTATTAAATGATTAAATAATTATTTTAATTTCGAGTTTTTTTATTAATAAAATTTGTTTTACCGCTTGTTTCTGAAAAGTCCACCAATAACACACATATGCAAGCATTATATTGAAAATAATAATAATAATTTAACATTTTTGAAAATAATGATAATAATTTAACATTTTTGAAAAAAAACAATAAACAACAAATGAACAGCTACGATGTAGGGAAGAAGTTTTCTTCTCTTAGAGGGTGCTAAGTAGTGCTGTCAAAAGTTAAAATTTTTCCCGGTTAACCGGTCATGGAATATTAACCGGTTAAGTAAATAACCGGTTACTGAATATGTTGCATAACCGGTCATTAATCGATCATGGTCACGGTTAAATGGTCATTATTAACCAGTTGACCATGACCATTTAACCGTGGTCATGATCGATTAATATTTATAACCGAATTTAATTAATATAATTAATCGATCATGGTCTAAATAAAATAAAACACCACAAATACAAAAATCATCAAAAGATCATGAGAATTGGAGTAAAGCAATGGGGAACAACAATAAAACATTTAAAGAAGTAATTATAATTGTTTAATACATGCTCAAACGTTTATTTTAAATTATTGTGTTTTGTTTACTTTATCTTTAGTTTATTTAAGGTTCATACATAATTCATGTTATGCACCCATTCAACAAAAATATTACAAAAGATCGCTACTATCTGAAATGCGCTCGAATGATTCGTCTCTGTAAAAGTCTGCCGTCAGCGAAATCTCTGTTTACTCTACCGGGTGCAACACCATTTACATCTGGGACTTCTTCATAGACGAGGTCAGCGTACATGCCTAGGTCTAGGTCTTCTTCATCGTCGTCGTCATCGGGCTCCGGTACATTGAAGGTAGGGTTGCCAACTGTCCAGAATTTGGGTGGACGTCCACCTTTTCGGCTCATTTGTCCAGCGTCCAGTCAATACCTTTGGCTGGACGTAAAATGTTCATAATTTTCACGTTGGCACATTTTTCAATTTTTTCGAAGGATTTTTTCCACAATCCGACAACGTTGTACCAGCAATGCCTCGTGCCGCCAGAATTTAAATATTCGTGCCTGCCTCGTGCGCGCTCGACTTTTTCCGTAGGCGTTGCGTGAAAGGCTGAAACCATGCTTCTTTTCTTTCTCACTCACACTCCTTTCTTACACATAAGGCAGGAGGTAATAATCCAGTCCTGTCTTATAAGTAACTTACGACTGTTGTCTTAAGATAATTATCGATTTGTTTAATTAATCGTTTGATTGTGACAATTAACGTGCGGAATACTGCGGAACTGCTGCTGCTGACCTATTTAGTTTTCTTAAAAGGTAAGACTATTTTTTGTATAATTTATTAGAACGTTTTGTATTAGTTGTTTGGTATAATTTTAGAATAAAATAGGACAGTACCTACTTATAACTATAGTTACTATGTCATTCACAACGTTGCAACGTGGATCATCCAACTACTCTCATGCAACTGAAATTAAAACCGTAAGCATGTAGGACGGGGATTCACCCTAAACCGGTACAGAAGCGCGCAGAGAAAATCTTTACCTACCGATCGGTCGACCGATTAACCATATGACCAGATAATAACCATAACCGGTTAATCGGTTACCGATTAACTGGTAACCGGTAACCGATAACCGATTATGGTTATACCCTCATTTTCCGGTTATAATAAAATTATGACCGGTTAACCGGTTAATCGATAATCGTTGACAGCACTAGTGCTAAGGAATCAACGGGCATCAATTAGTTGGGGCATACTTGGTAGGATTTTTTTTCTTTTCAGCCCTCTGTGACTAAGCTCTTCAAGTTCTTTATGGTAATTTTGGAAACACTTTAACCACTTGTAAACCCTTCTCATAGTAGACTCTCCAAAGTACCCAACATTTATTTCATATAGAAGAATTTAAACAATCCACTCTTTTAACAAATATAAAAATGCCAAAATACCAAATTGCAGTAGACAATTATATTACAATTTCGATGTTTGGCATTTGTTTTTGCACAAAAAAACAACCGTATGCTTGTGTTTATTGATGTTTGGAACAAAAAAAATTGTATATGCTTAGCAATATACTGTCGATTGTAATTTTAGGAAAAAAAAAACAAGGTACATCCAGCTGACAAGATACATCCGATATGGTTTCAAATTTGTATATACATTTCAGACATATTTTACAACAGAAAAACAACAAAATATGTATTGTAAAATTTGTTTACGGGGTTTATTTGCATTGAGTCTGGCTTAAAAATAAAAACATAATTCTAAAAAAATAAAACAATTTTAAAAACCGTTTTATTTTATGCTTAAATTATTAAATTATGTTTTCTACTCCCACCCTAAAACGCCCATTATCGTACATATTTCCATGACACTAAGTGATCTTTTAAATACACATTGACAAGTTGTGGCTTTATATAGTTTAAGTCACGGGCTAAAGTTAATTTTAAGTTTGTTAACAGTTGTCAAATGTCATACAATCGTTAAAATAAAGTGCCGTTCTTGTGAAATAATAATGTGGAATTTTTTTTATTATCCTATAAAATATAAAATAAAAAGTATAAAATAGTTTCTCAACGCCAATACCTATTTGAAAAGTTTATATGCAAGTTTGCACTGACCTTTTGAAAGCATTAAAAATTTCGGGTGGCGACTCCACCGTAAAGTGCTCATAAAACCTTATCTTAACTTTCACTGTGAAAAACTGTTTTTATATCATCGTTTAAATGGTTGTTAGTCCATTTTTAAAGGATAAATTTCGATTTACACACATAAATTTGACATTTTGACTGGCCTGCCGGAAATACAGATACCAAGTTAGAAATTGTTACGCGAGTTACTATATTTCTTTATAGATGTCGCTCTGTACAAATATTTAATTTAAATCATTTTTAGATAATAACAAGTATTTTTCGTAAAAAATTATAGTATGCAACTAAAATTTTCTAAAATATTGTAGGCATAGAAAATAAGTGGTATATTAATTTGTTAGCATCATTCCAAAATTTACTTTCAGTAACGATTCATTTTGAAATTTACTATGGTGTAAAATTAAGTACCTATTAGTTTAAAATTTAAATGCTTTTTTCTACGACCACTATGTAAAAGTCACACATCGTTGCTTAGAAAATGAATCTTTTCATTAGCAAGGCAAAATACGAATGTAAAGTGAAATTTCTGTGTGAAAAGTGACAGGTCTGTGTGAAAAGAAATTGACAGCATCGTTTGAAATTCGTTTCAAAATTTGTATTGTGTTTGTATATGTACCTATGTCTAAATATCATTTAGAACACAATTAATTGTGTTTGTATAATAAATTCTAATTTTTAGTGCCTTTATTTAAATTGAGAAGGTAAGTTTATTGATTTTAAGTAACTTATACTTTAAAAATTAAAAGAATAAGATGAAAGAATTTTAACAGCTGTCAAACACGTTTTTAGGTTATTTTGTTTTGTATTTGAATATAATAAAAAATAAAAAGGTCGTAGAAAAAACCTGAAGGCCTCGTGAGCAACTTAAACACTTGCATGAAAAAGTCGCTTTTTAACACTTGTACAACAAATAACTATTTCAATAGCACCTATTTATTTTACAATTTTTTCATAAGCTGAATCGGTCATTTTGGTAACGCATTGCTTAAATATTACTATATACATTGTTTAGTAAATTGTATACATTGTTAGTTTTAATATACAAACTAAAAGTCGTATAATGTTGAAATCATTTTAAAAAATATTCAAAATAATCACAATTTTAAAAATCCTAAAACATACAAAATATTAAGGTTTTTTATGAAAACAATTTATATTATAAAACGCCTGATTGTATTAAATCCAATCCCATACGTTGATATAGGTGCATAGGTGCATTGGAAGTATGTATATATACATATATGTATGTAGGCACGGAATTGGCACGCGAGAACTGTAATTGACAGGTGGAAATACATTTTCATTCGACTTTGACTGCTGCAACGCATTTCGTATTCATGATACGTTTTAAGCAATTATATGTTTCCCTCTTTTCCAGGCCCCAATAAGCTACCTGTGCATATCTCTCTTTTTCTGATGGCAGACAAAAAACCCAATTTATAAGTTTTTACAGATATTTTTTAGCTAGAATTATTTGTTTAAATTTTATTTGTTTAGGTTAGATTAATATCTATAAAAAGTACCCTACATTTCGAAACAAATCGGAATTGTGACCGTTTTTTACCTTCCTAAAAGAGGTGTAAGAAACACGTGCCCAATATTTATTTACATCTGTTTATAGAAATTCTTAGTGAATCTGACAGTTGGTGTTTTAATCAGCAGGCATATGGAATACCAGGTGCCTTGTTAGGTAAGTAAAATATAAAATCGAAAATTATGCTTATTATTAATTTACTTCCTGAAATAACACTCAGCCTTTTTGTATTTTAATATTTATATTAACTCCTTCTGGTGTTAAATTATGTACTTAGTTGGGTATTAAAGGAAATTATTTTGCTTTGTTTTCTAAATTTAGATGTTTATTTTCATAAAGCATTAACTTGAGTAAACAAATAAAAAAGCGTATTAGCAAACAATACTGTAAAGCATATTATGGCAATAAATATTTTAACGAGGAAATGATCAATACCTTACATAACGTTGCAGGCTTTTATACGAGTATCTAACAATTGTTTTTCTTATCTAAAAATTTATAGGTACTTTTTTGTTGAAAATGTTCATATCTAAAATATAAAATATGTGCAATGCCTGGATCATATGAAACTTTATACTGCTATCTAGTCTTGCTGGTATGTGGCAAATATTTAAAAATTGATTTTACAGGACAGATAAATTATTACAAAACATTTAATAAACTTTAAACAGCAGTACTTTGATAGTTAGATGGCAATACTTTTTTTAAATGAAGTTACGAGGGTTGACCCAGAATTAAACCTAACAAAAATACGCAAAAAAATGTTTTTTTATATTTTTCTATATAGTCTCCTTTTAGGTCTATACACTTTTTCCAGCGATTTCAATTGCGTCGGTACCCTGTTTAATAAACAGTGTTTATACTGAGAATCGCCGGGCTTCTCAAAATAGGCATCAACCGCAGACCTATCTCTTCATTGTTGGCAAATATTTAACCAACAAGCCTTTTTTAAGTTCGGAAAAAGAAAATTATCCAAGGGGGCAAACTTTAACTCATTGATTTTGGCCATCGCGATAACGGATATGGGCGAATTTTCGTTAAATTTACATTTTGTATATACGTATATTTTGTCCAGACAGGCCAATTTGATATATTTTTTTCCTTTATGATAGAACAGTGTAATAGACTGCAAAAAAGTCTATAAGTTTATAAATAACAAAAATAAACTTTAAAGAAATAAAACTTATAGGGTTAATCTGAAATAGGAAAGGAACACAAGGAAGAAATTAAACATTGTCCTCCTGCTAACGCATCTTCCTGAACGTTTTATGACACATTGCTTTTGACTTTTTCAAACGTTATTTTTCAGAAATACTGTTAAATGTAAATATCTTTCGGCATTTGTTTGGCATTTCTACTATGCTATAATACAAAATGAAAATAAAAAAGTTAACTTCTAAAACAAGAGTTGAATGTAGCGTTTTGTAAAAGACACCAAAAAGTGTACTCAAAAAAATCTTACGTTTAAAATATTTATACGTGCTCACTTGTTGTTGCCGAAGTATCAAACTGGATGTCCTCTAGAAATAAAACGCTAGTATCACTATCTCGTGTCTCTATTTCGAAGCAGTCGGCATAGAAGACGACGTTAGGAAAAAGACAAGATTTTTGAATGTCAACTTTAATATTTTTTTCTGTTTAAACTACTTTGTAAAAAACTACCTATTTAAGTTTTATATACGAATAAAAGAACTTTCCATTGTTCAAAAATAATTTATTTTTTCAGAAGATAGCTGCAAAGAAAAAGAATATAATAATTTAAATTAAAAAATCGCCTCTGGGGACAGTTAGGTTACAGGACATTTCACCTAGTTTTTCTGCCATATATAGAAGACTTATCAACAAAGGTCAAAAATAAAAATAAAATTAGCTGGGGACAGAAAATGTACATTTAACGAAAATTTGCCCATATGTGAACTGGCGCATTGTCTTGATGCGGTCGGTTTTTCTTAATTTCATCATTTATAAGATAATCAATGAAAATTACCCCACGCGCATCGCCTTCTTTGGAGCCGATTCTCCCCTTTTAGTCCATTGTTTTGACTGTTCCTTTGTCTTAGGTGTTAAGTAAGGGACCCACGTTTCATCTATGGTTACGAACTCTGCTTTATTGCTTTTAAACCTCTCAAACACTCGATTGAAACATCCTCACAACGCTTTTTTTGTTCAATTGTGAGTAATCGCGGCACCCATCTTTCGCACAGCTTTCTCATGTGCAAATTTTCCGTTAATATGCTATGGTTTATTTAGGTATGTGTATTGTAACCTTATTTTTTGTGTATTTTTGTTATTATAGTAAGAATTTTGAATTGTGAATTTAAATAAGGAATCTGCGAACGGCTACTAAAATCAGTCGGGCATTGGGTGTAAGAAAGACAAACCTGGGTATTGTTCAGTGGGCGCCAGAAGCTTATGCTAAATAAAATAAAAATAAATAAGTATACCTACATTAAGCTTCAAATATACACATTAAAGACTACTCAAATAAACACTAATATGGAAGGTTTGGTATGGTATTATGGCAACAATAGTAGCAATAAAACTTCTCTATGAGCTACAGTTCTTTATTAACAAAATAAAATGAATGATTATATGCAGTAATAATACTCAAATATTACACCTAACTTGTATCGTGTTACAGGTCTTGGTGGTTAAATAAGATTAAGAATAGGCGCAATATAGAAAAATTAAAAATGTAAAACTTTGAAGGAGAAATGGAGAACTGTAGTTTAAATTTAAGGTAATACTTAAACCTAATATTTACTCCGTAATGTGGGTCAACGGTGACTTAATAATGCCCTCAGTGGATCAACGGTGACTCAGTGATGCCCTCAGTGTATCAACGGTGACTCAGTCTTCTATAGGTGGAACAGTAAGACTGGGACAATCCAGCAGCCAAATAGTACGACGTAGAACTACTTGAACCCAGTTGTGGATTTTGAGTATGAGTATTGGGACGTATGGCAGGCCCCATCAATATCGCCTTACACTGATCTCCCAGCTTTATTTTACCCCCTTTCCATTCTTATACGTAGGTATCCGCAACTTCACAGCATTACCTGTGTTTTTTTGAAACGAATTTTTACGCCTAGGAGGTCGTAGATGACAATGTCGATGGTTAAGGCCATTCCCGGAATTTTGTCGCCGGGCCGACCATACGCCCAATTTAGGCTATTGGAGAGAGTATGGTTTATTTGGGTAAGCATTTTATTCATTTTGATCATAACTAAGGATTTCTCAAAGACAAGACAGGATATTAAAAAAATTCAAAAAGGCATTATGCAAAATTCAAAGGGTAATGATAAGGATGGCGGTCTTCAAGTTTGACACGAAAATGTTACTCGCAGTTTGATCATTGTGGTATCACTTAATGCTATTGAAATGTGGAAAATATTATATGATTTTTTTTGACAAAACCAGGGAGCCCTTGACCTATATATCATCATTGTATTTACCTCTAAAGACAATGATATTATTCATCCAAACAAAAAAGAAACAGGTATGCGCACATTGAATTATGTCAAATCAAGCAAACTTTTAAACTTATTCAAAATCGGTTGTTATTGTGGTTTCTCTGGGGCTACATGAACAGTTTAGTGTAACAGAGCGAAGTTGACACATTAGAACAACTCTGCGAACTTGTCACTGCAGCGGCCGAAATCATCCGGATATGATAGTAAGATGGATACATCATATTTTTTCGTCGCTGTCATCTTTGTGTGGTTTATATCCAGGGACGGATGGGACAGGCGGGAGACCGGAAAATTTCCCGGTGGTCGGTTGGTCGGTCGGGGAAAAAAATAATTTTATTATTATTATTATTATTATTATTACCAATTATTGGTAAAAATTAATTTTGGATATTACCAAATAATTTTTTGTATTCACCTACATTTTATATTCAGATTCATTTAATTACCGTCCGTGCAACTTGACACTATGCTTGGGCAAAAATTGCATGGATTCAGGATGGGTAAAGGAAAAAGGAAACGAGGGGTAGAGAAAGTCAGGGATAAGAAGAAAAGGCAATTGATGGAGGAGGCAAGTAAATATCAAAATTTAGATTCGCTTTTAAAACCTGTAACCTGTGTAAACTTCACTGGACGTGAAACTTAAATAAATATGCTGAGTGTGCTGAGTCCACTAGAATAAAGACATTTTTGCATAGATAATTTGAATTTAAATGACGAATCACTAGTTTTAGGGAAAAATACTTTTTTTAAACATCCGGTTAATTATAAATTTATACGTTTTTTTCAAGTATTACCCCTAGATACCTAAAAACAAAACAAAATACCTTTTAATATTCAAAAGTAGCTAACATACTGCACAGGAAAATGTGCTTTATTTTGCTCTATTTGCTTAGCATTTTGTAACACCAATGAGTCAAATAGTTGAAAGTATGACAGACTTGAAAAGTTTCAGGCCAATAAAAAAATAGACAAATATATGTTTTTTCAAACCAACATATTTTGAAGAAATAAGGCTATGCTCTTGATATCTAAATTGATTGCAAAATTTAATGACAAGGCTACCCCTCAAAGAATTAAAGAGAAATTAATCAGTTTTGCTGGGAATTGAAGTTTAATATAACATTTCCAAAGAGGTATCTACAATTTTGTAAAAAATGAATAGTTACTACAGAACTGTGATAACTTTATTAGAAGCTGCTTTTTTATTTATACCATGGTTAACCATGGGATACCATCGTATCCCCAACATTTAATAGCCAATTATTATGTAAAATTGTCCCCTGAATCCAAAAATACCGTAAAAAATTATGAAAGTAGAGCAGTTTTTGAGAACTCCATATTATATGGAAAATTGACTATATCTCAAAAACAGTTATATATAACTGTTTTTGAGATATAGTCAATTTTCCATATAATATGTAGTTCTCAAAAACTGCTCTATACTTTTATAACTTTTGACGGTTCGGATGCAGGGGACAATTTTACATGGAAATTGACTGCTAAATGTTTAGGATACAAATTGCTATTGACGAGAATTACCTATTAGTGGCTGCTTTTTCGCTATGACAATTAGTCATTCAGAGAGTAGGTCGTTATTAGTTTAATATATTACTTTTTGTATTTTAATATTTTCATGTTTTGTTAAATGTTTTTATTTTTTATACCTATTGTTTTTTAGTTTTTTTTTAAGTTAAGTACTCATTTGAAGCTCGGTTTAAGATAAAAAACAAAGCGATATTTATAACTCAGGATATTTATAAGTTTAGGCCGTTTTTAGTTCATAATATTACTTGTATTATAATATTTTTGTTTTGTAAAAAGTTGATAAATTTAAGTTATTCCAAGTTCATGATTCACAGTTTCACATGTAACAAAATATGGAGACTTTTGAATATTTCTAAATTTCAAAGATGGTATAATGTTCTTTATAAGAATATTTTTTACATTACTAAATAAATGTGTGTCGTGGGTCGTAGCGTAATTGTATCTTTTAGTAAAAAGCACACCTACTCACGAAGTGCTAAGTGGGCCGCTTGACCCAAAATTTTCCCGGGCCGGTCTCACAGAGCTCATCCGTCCCTGATTATAACGGCGTGATAGTTGAACATTTATTATGATTTTGTGGAACACTTCAAAAAATAGCTATAGGAGCATCAATCGACCTAAAAAGTAAAAGGTGAAATTTAAAATCGACGGAAAAATCAAGGAAACCTCGAGATACCTAACAATAAAAAGTATGTATTGTTTTATTCAAAGTACCTAAAAATAGCTGAATATGCAAAACAAAAAACAATAATTTTTTTTTAAAAATCATTATTATTAACAAAGTAATGAATGATAACACAAATTTTTTAATGAATACTGTGCAAGCCTATTTTGCGTCAGTTGTCATAGGTCAGGAACAATCAGTGGCGGCCCAAAATTTCTTCTTTAGTTATGTAATTTTGGCGAGACTGTTGGTTCTGGTAAGGAAGCTGTTGATGGAGAAATTGTTAATTCTGACTAGGCCAATCAGAAACTAATGTGTTATAATTATGCTTTTGTAATACGTGAATTGTGAATAAAAAAATAATACTATTAATATATGCATTATTAGGTATTGATCGAGTCGTTTAGGTTGAAATATGCATAAATCCGGTAATTTATAACCGTCGATAGGTAATAACACCTAAATAAATGCTTAGGCAAATACGTATTAGCATCTGATATTCCCGCGAATCTAGCCATGCATTATTTCCGAAATTGCATATTAAGCGCATTAGTTCGCAATTCAGATTCACCGTTTCACAAGAGGACGCGTTAAATTATTCCGCCATATCGCACCTTTCATCTCTAAATGCATGTTTTAAACAGTTATTAACACAATACTGGAAATATAGGTTTTGGCTTAATATTTCTATTCAAGTTAAAATATAGTTGGTTATACGCTAAAGAAGCATCGGGTTTTCACAACGCGCGCGCCATCTGGTGGTGTTCGATAGCATTGTGTGAATTTAAGAATTATCAACAATACATTTAAAGCATACGAACTGCACATTATTTTTAAGTAAATAAGTAGTTTTTCACAAAAGAGAGGAAGGCAGAAGTCTTACTCGACAAATTTTGTTCAATTGCACAGCTAAATCACGCACGTTATTTGTGTTTCGCGTTGCAAGTAAAAACTAAAAAACTTTGGTTTAGTACTTGATTTCGATTTACCTATTACATATTTTATATCATTAATTAAAAACCTCCACACTTACCTATATACCTATATATATTATATAGTTACGTTAGTGTGTATTTTCTCAGTGATCATAGTGAATTATTGCACACAAAAAAATCTAATATCAATTTGAACAAATAACATATTTTCAAATAATTAGGTTTAGGTTAATACAAATAAGGTTTATTCTGTTACCAAAATTAATTCATAGCAAGTATAATATATTGTTATATATAATCATTAAATTGATTATAAAAATATATATTTTTATGTATATCAAAGATAACTAAATTTAGCTATAATAATAACAAAACATCCCTGTGAACACTTGCTTTATACTTAAAACATCCTTACATATAATCATTCCAATAATAAAAAGTGACAATATCATTATTTTAATAATAAAAACGTACTCTATCTTCAAATTGAGCATAACAAAAGAACAGGGCGGCATCAATCTTCTTTGGCATAATTAAGTAAACTTCCGATGCGCGTGGACCGGTTTTGTGTAATTATTGTGCCTGTGGTTTGTTCTGTGGTGGTGATTGTGTTATTTTTTAAAGAAATAGTATTTCTGAAATATGGAGGAATTGCTTAGAACATGGGGGTATCCTGACGAAGTAATAAATTCATTTCTACGTAAGTACCATAGTACAAAAAATATTTGATATTTTTTCACATCATAAAGTCATTTGTATTGCTTTACCCTTTACAACAAAGCATAAATGACATTTGTGGCTATACAAATATTTTGTTTACCTATTAGGTATTATCATTGTGTACTATAGTTTATAAACATGTATAGTCTTATTTTGATGTATATTACAGTAGGTAGTTTAGAGTGTATAAAATTTTACTTATTATCAGAGACCCTATATAAATGTATTACGAATTTGTGTTTTTATTTAAAAAAATATTGTATTTTTATTTAGAAAATAAATCGTTCCATATTATTTTTTGTTAGTTTTCATTTAAAAATAAATATAGTAATCTAAAAATAAAGAAGTTTTTAAAAAAAGATAAGTATGATAAGTGTTACACTTACAGTAAGTATAATTCAATTTAACCTAAAGCAAGACCTAATTTCAATATTAACATATAAGAATACAAGCCCAGTATATTCTTATTTAAACCTTAAACTACATGTCTCAATTAAAAAATAGTTTTACTCCGATAAAAGACAAGCTATATTAACATATATAATAACTATTTTCAATTTGAACTTAAACTATATTTAATCTAAATAAAACCAATTCTAAATAGACCCATAAGATAGTTTTAAATTGAAGTTAAGGCTAATATTAAATCGAGTTTAAATTTAAATTTACACCTATAACATAAGTACTCTCAAGTTAAATACAAAGTAGGTATACATTTGGTATAAAAGTTAAAGAAAAGGTAATTTCAACGTAAGCATACACTAATCTTGCTCCTATTCATGACTATGATAGTTTCATACTGATGCTAATAGTTTCAACTGGAGATTAGATTTTTTTGTGTGTGTGTTTTTAATTTTAAATAAAATTTAAAAACTAAACCGTTGCATTTTTATGTTTTGACAAAGGATCCAATTTGTTGGTGGAGAATTAACTATTGATACCTAATCTAATTTATATTTAAGTTTGGACATTTTTAGTATATTTAAAAAAAAATTGTAGAACAAACATAACCTTAAAATCGAATATTTTTATATTTGAGTCCTCTAAAAAAATGCCGACAACTGCATTTTAAACAATAAAATATACCTACAAATTCATGGCAACATAATATTATATATAATACATGGTATTTTTGCTCAGAGGCGTAACTAGGCGTGTGGGGGCCCCGGGGCAAGGGCGTAAGTTGGGGCTTATAAGAAAAATTTAAAAAAAAAGTTAAGAAAATGTAAAAAAACACAGTTTAAAATAAAGAAACTGTTTTAAACATTTTAAAATCGGAAGATTTTGTGTAAATTTACCTTAATTATAATTTACAATTTGCATTGTTATTATCTTCTGTCAAAATGAAACAATGAGACAATGCAAATTTTAAAATTAACGATTTTTATTTTTGTTGATAATAACAAGTGTAGGTGTTTCATATTAAATTTATAAATTTTATAATGTCAAAAGGTTTATTTTCTAAAAGAGTCGTAGAAAAACTACTTATGAATTGTTTTGTTTAGATTTTTGGCTTACCGTTTATAACACAGTACGACAAAATTTGATTTTTTTCCCTCCCATGATTTTTTTTTATAGAATTTGAAAATTGACTTAAAAAAATGATACCCGTGTCTCGGCGTTTTTTCAGATCACGTCATTTTTTTTAAGTGGGATCCAATAAAATTTTATCCACATTATTCGGCACATAATATAACAGATTCGATAACAGCTATAGCTATCTATAGACAGTATATTTTTTTGAAAAATTTGTCACTGAATAAATGGACAACCATTAAGATTATTTATTTATTTTAAAATTATTTTAATTATATACAGGGTGTTGCACATTTACGAAATACGGGTTTCACATTCGTGGTCTATTGAGAGTTTCTGAGGAACGGCAAAAGATATCGATTTGAAATTTTTAAAGCGTCTATAATCTAATTAAGCCTATTTTTATAAAATATTTTAAACAAAATTCCACTTCCGGCTTGACCGGAAGTGACATCAACTTTGTTATTTTAAATGGAACACCCCATATATTTTTACATTTTTAAATTCTACATAAAATTTTGAGTAAAATTACTGTACCATGTCCTATACCTAGAGTAAATAGTTTTGGAGTTATTAATTTTTTCCATTAAAATATAACAAATGCGCGTCAATCAAAAATAGCCTATAACTTTCTTGCTATTAGGTTTGCAGAAATGGGGGTGGAATTTTTGGAATCTTAAAACATATCGGGTGTTACATTTAAAATAAAAAATTTATTAACGTTTCAAGTTAGCCCAATTTGCCCTGGGTTTTCTCAGGTAATTTGTTGAAAAATGTTAAAGAATTGACATGGAATTTTTTAAACAATGTTTTAAGATTCCAAACATTTTACCCCCATATCCGTAAACCTAATAGCAAACATCTAGAAAACTATTCACTTTAGGTATAGGACATGGTATTGTCATTTTACTCAGAATTTTAAGTATAATTTAAAAATGGAAAAATATATGGGGTGTTCCCCCAAAATAACAAAATTGATGTCACTTCGGGTCAAACCGGAAGTTGCATTTTGTTCAAAATATTTAAAAAAATAGATTATAAATGCTTTTAAATTTCAAATATACATTTTTTCCGTTCTCCAGAAACTTCCAATGAACCACGAATGTGAAACACCCTGTGTATCAAGTGGTGTTTTTATCTTGTGATACCACTATAGATTCGAAAGCAATGTATAATCGTCAAACTAAAAGATCAAGATTTGTTTCCAAAATATATTTAATATAAGATAAATACAAATCTGTTGTTTTATTAAAAAAAATCAAAAATTAAAACCAGAAATATATTTTTTTTACTTAAAAAAAATGAAATTGTTATTTTCTTTAAGTATAATTTTTGTATTTTGTAAAAACATAAAATATTTCGTAAAACGGTGAGACACGGTATGTTTTTTTAACCTTTATTTTTAAAATCTGTTAAAATTTTTCATTGGAGAAAAATCGTGTTGTACTGTGTAATCACTGATGCCTTAAAGGTGATTTATCTACGCCAGTGAGATAAGAACTTCTTATCCCACTCATTTTGAGTGAGATAAGAAGTTCATTAACGCACGCGTTTTTCTCTGCTTTTAACCAATCAAATAAAAAAGTCAAAATGTCAAAATAACCCTAAATTAAGTCTTAGACAAAAATAATTACCGTTTATTTTTTCATTTAGAGGCGTAGATAAATTTTTTTATCTATTTCGCGTTCATAATGACTTCATTATAACACCGCTTTTGGTTCTTTAATGAGGTACTTTATTCCACCCAAAATTTTGATTTTATAGGTTGGCTACTAGTAAAATAAAATATTGAATACCTTTAGGTTATAATATTTTTATGATTTGTTTTCTAGTACTTACGAGACTTTTCGTGCAATAAATTTTGTTTAACACCAAAGAAAATCCTTTTTTCTTCTTTAACAGCCGCTTATTGTAAATACTTATTGTAAATTAACGACGCCATAGCGAAAGAATGTGATAATGTTTGAAAGGTTAATGACCTTTCAAACTTCAAACTGAGATACCAACTATGTAAAGTAAAATTCGACCAAATTAAATATAAGGTATAAAATTAATTTGTTTTATGAAATGTTTGCAAAATAGATAAAATAGCATAAAGAACTCATGTCATAAGACCTTTTGTCGCACTTGTCCATTATAAAACTCGCTCCTTCGTCGCTCGTTTTATAAATTGTCCGCGTGCGACAAAATGACGTCTTATGACATTAGTTCTTTAATATACTAGTACAATATACGTGTGATAACGCTTTATTAACGTACTTTTGCGATTGCCCAACTCGTGCTACGCACTCGTCGCAAATTTCGCATGCATACGTTAATAAAGCTCTTATCCCACTTATATCGTAAATAACTACCTATTATAAACTATATATAGCATTGTTATAAAAATTGTCGCATGACGCAGAAAATGTAAAAATGTCAAAAAGAGGTTTATTCCAATAAAACGGTTTCTGTCAAAATTATATGAACAGTCGGTTTGACATAATATGTGGGGCAATTGTTAAAAAATGGAAAAGGATCGCCTTTTAATATGTTTGGTTGATCAAAACTCAATTATTTATGATAAAAGATCTGGTAATTATACGGATTTTTTTTCTGAAAGATAATAAAATAATGTTTCACGTCCCCTGTCTAGGCTACCCTAGCCTAGTTACGCCACTTTTTTTGCTGTTGAGTGAATACAAAGTTTTCCTTTTGCAGAAGCAAGCTGTGAGAACTTTTTATGGTGCTGGATTACTGATCACTGTAGGCCAATTTTTTAAAGATCTGAAGATTTTGACCCTTAGTGGTCAGTATATCTTGGACTGTATCTTGTATGCTCATTCTGAGTACTATCAGTGCCAGGGGGATCATCATGGTCATGATACTAGAAATAGAGGCTTGATAGCTCTGCCAAAATAATAATAATAATAATAATAATAATAATAATAATAATAATAATAATAATAATTTATTGCCCAACAGAATACAATATTCCAATTACAGGACAAAATATGTATTTATAACAACATTAGTAATATTTAATATGCCTAAGCTTAACAATAAGGAAAAAATAAAGAAAATTAAACAATATTATAACAATAGAAAAAATATATATATATATACATATATATATATACCCGTATACACATATAAACAAATACATACATACATATATCATTGTTCACGTACACTTGAAACTATTTCCCTAATGCTTGAATTAAACAAATCACAGTTACCACATATAGAATTAAAGTTATTGCACATAACTTGTACTGGAGATTTCAAATGCACGTTTGTTCTCGAAAAACTACAATAAAATAGTTTCATATTTCGAGCTCCTAAGCGGGGTATTAAAATATTAAAAAAACCTAAAATGTGACTAGAGTCAATCTGATTATTAAAAAGTTTCCACAAAAATTTTAAACTTCTAAAATGCAGCAGTCTTTTAAATACCAATCGGTGATATTTTACAACAAGATTCCACCTAGTTGGAAAAAATATTCTCTAAAAAAATTGAAATCTTCTTTGAAATTGTTTTTGTTAGAGCATTGATTTTATAGCACGAAAGAGTTTTTGGAATATTTTGATAGTAATGTAATGTATTGATGCCATGTAGTGTTTTGATTATTAATGTTTTTTAATTGTATTCTTTTAATTCATTTATTTGATTGTTTATATTTGTTGTATTCTTTATTTTATTATGCAACGAATTTTCTAGTATTTATTCTTTTATTTATAATTAGTGTAGTTGATAATTATATATTTATAAATTTATGTTCCCGACTTGTGCACACAATTTTGTATTGTTTTTAAGCATAAATAAAGTATTATAATTATTATTATCAACGCTTTTAATAATGCTAATAGCTGTATGAATTTAGACGACTTATTTGTTTTATAATTTTTACTGAATTAAAATGTTTATACAGACACAGTATACAGATACAATTTATATTTACAGGGACGGTATGCAATTTATTTCTTCATTCGGATTTCCACTGTTTATTGGGAAACCAGTAAAAACTCAACACAGGATTTCCTCTCGATAAATATACAAGAACACAACAAATCATGGCACGGTTTTTTCTCCGATATTTTTAACATTTTCTGGTTTTAATATCAAAAAAACTTGTTTTTAACATACGCGTTTGACAGCTGCTTATTATTAAAATATGAATTCTGGTTATGATGATACGTAGCTATGCGTAGTGGCGATGTTTCTTTAGCGTATTGTTACTGTGACAGTATATAAAGAAATTTTTACCAAAATTAGTATAAAACTAATTAAAATTGGGCTGTGTGATCTTTTTATCTTTCTTTGTAAAATTAATTAAAGCTCCATTTCATTGTGAAACTTCAACATGTTGGTGCCTCTTGAAAACTTAAAACCTTTGGCAACATTCTCGTTAATTTTGCCGGCTAAAAATGGCCGGTAATCTTTGCATATGGCCTCGTTATCTGTCATCCACTTAGATTTAACCCAAATTAAAATCCTTTGGCCCACGTGTTCGCTTGGCTCTGCGGTGCGGGCATCGGATCTTTTTAAAAGGTTTTAAACTCTAAACCGCGCAGACTTAGAGTCCATTTCAAAGCGGCAACTGTGCCACCTGCCCTCTGCTTGCCTCTTATGCACTATCGCTAAATTCAGATTAGCTGGAATTGGCCCTGCATGCATAATCGCCTATTTAGCATCTCGAATAAAACAAAATAAAATAAATTTTTCCCCGAAAAATACTAATGCTCCACTTAGATTAGAAAGTTTTGATTTTTGCTGTATCACAAAAAATACATTAGTAAATTTTTTTTTATAAAATTGAATATAAACTAATTTTGCTTGAATTTAATCTTAAAATACACTACACTATTATAAAAATCAGAGTTTGTAGTTTGTTAATTTTATTTTGTAAAATTTTATCATAATTTTTTGTAAAAACGGTTTTTAATTATTTTAACAAAGGAAAATATTTTACCAAAAGGTGTAAAAGGTAATATGCAATTTTGTAAGCATTTTCAAATATTACAGATTATTACAGAAATAAGTCGTTAAACTTAACAATTGTTAATGTTTAACGACTTATTTCGTTGAAAAAGTACACGTGATTTCAGGCAGTCAATCAAAACATTTCCCACTGACAATACGCATCAACAACTTCAACTGACTTCAGCATCTGCAACTTATGCTTCTGCTTACTTTATTCTATACCTATTAAACGAGTGTACGAAGTGCGAAGTATCCAAAAAAGAATGCCATCACTGGTTTACGTTACGTAAGTTACGAAATACATCAGTAAGTGTTGTAGTAGTACTGATAATTATATGGTCCCGAATTTCTTTATAATTTGATGATTTCAGAATGGTTTTTTATTTAATTGTGTATTTATTTTTGTGTTCATTTATGTAGGTAGGTATGTGTAAATTTTTTTGTTTAGGAAATTAATTCATAAAGAAATATTTCTTATTAAAATTCTTATACTTCTACTATTTAAAATCTATTAGCAATGCCGACTCATCACTAGCTGCAGCTGCAGGCGGCATTAGTCGGCTAATAAAACTTAAAAAAATGCCCACAGAAAAATAAGGCTCTAAATTCACTTTGGTATCTTTAACTAAATAATTTTCGCAATTTTTTTTAAAATTAGGCTAAATATTTTATCGTAACCCGAAAAATACCACCACGCGAGACCTTAAAATCTTTCTTTTAAAAGTGATCTACCTTCCAATCTGGCCCAAAAATAAACAGTTGTCGATATCCGAAATAGTTTGCTATAGACAGTAAGGACAAAATATAGACTATAAAAACAATGGCATCACCCAAAGGGCTTATAATATCATAAGGGTCTGTTCATATTAAGAAATATCACAATGAAAATTTGGTTTAAAATAAAGGCTATTGTTTGAGCCACTGAAATTATTATTGCAGATAAGTCTTGCAACCCTTTTGTATTTGATTTAGTACGTACGATGATTCAAAAGTGGATTTAATTTTATACATGGTTTTAAAAGAAGATAATAATAAGAAATTATAGAAGTTTAAAACTCCTCGACCGATTGGAAATTTAAAAGAAAGCCACGTCAAAAGTTAGCCGGTGGGCAGGTAAAATTTTAATTTTCCAATAAATAAACCTTTCGGAAATTTAATCGCAACAGCTGAATTTATTAAGCTTGCATTAATTTTTAAGCAATTCAGTCGACACTGGTTTTGATATGGGTACGTTTTTTGTTATTTGATAAGGATATGATGCGGAAAGGACAACTAACCGAGAAAGCTTTCTAAACGTCAAATAAAATCCGTATTGTTTAATCGAGATTATTTGGCTATAAGCTTTATAGAAATATTGAAGTTTTATATATAGGAAAACTTTTGTTTATATGTTTTCTCATAAAATACTTTGAGGGCCATAATACGGACTAACATGTTTTCCTTGTTGCCGAGCGATAAATATATGGGTGGACTTAATAAAGCATCAAAAATTGAAAAAGTAATATTGATATTGAAAATATCTTAGCGTGCGAAACCCCTTATTTTACATGCTACAAAAGGCGTTATCCAACCATATGGTTGCTAGGCGCTTGCTTACTTGGTTACCGTTTTGTCAAGAAAATGTCTTACCGAAAAGTGTTATAATTGCCATGTAAACAAAAAAGACATTGTAAAAAATCACAGATAATTTTTCCACAGTCCAAAACCAAAATCTTCAGTTCCTTTGTTAAAGCTCTTTGAACATAATCCATAATACCATAATGGCTTTCTTAACTCGCATGTGTAAAGCAGCATGACATGTCTTATTGACAGTTATTTTTAACTTTTTTAAAGTTATCCCTAATAATTATTATTAATGTTAAGTTTAGGACATTAACGCATTAAATCATTAGTGACTTAATGACCTCTGCTAAATGTTTCGTACCATTCGTACCCACCCGCTTTCGATGGTTTTGGTTGCGGAAATATTATTGGGAAAGAAAATGTGATGCAAAATTGTTGATAATCGCTTATTTTAAATTACTACAAATGGTTTAAATTTTATAGCTGACAAACTAAATGACTCTTATTTAGGTTGTGCCAACTAAATGTAGAACAGGAAATATCAATTTTCTTTGATCTTTGATGTCATGCAAACAGTGTATTTGTAAACTTATCTTAGTTTAAATGACCTAACTTTCGAAAATACCATCAAAATTTTGTTTTTTTAGTATAACAGTGTTATTATTAAATTCCTGGTTGAGGGGGACTCCGGATTGTACTTAGTTTTGGTTCAGTTTATGTCCCTCGAAAACCAAAAGGTTTTCCGTCCTTGTTTCGCACTAGCCTTAATCGGGCGCATGGCCCGGCCTGGCGACAAAATTCCGGGAGTGGCCTTAACCATCGACACTGTTATCCACGACCTCCTAGTCAAGATTTCCCAACCGGGGTGAAAATTCAGATCCACCAAACACAGGTAATGCTGTGCAGTGGCGGAATACTTAGGAAAACTAAAAGGGGGGTAAAATAACACTTGGAGATCAGTGTAAGGCATTGCCAATGGGGCCTGCATACGTTCCTTATACTCATACTCATATGCGAGAATCTAAATTTCGTGTATTGTTATCAGTTTTCCGAATCTATTTTATTACTTCTAAAGCCGTCACAATAGTTTCAAAAGAAATCCATACAACTTTGACGGTTTCAGCCCCAGCAGTCGTTCGTGTTTTTGACAAATTTTTCAACTGCAATGAATTTTTAGTTAAAAATTATAAGTCTTGCCAAAATAAATGAGTAAACTCTTTTGTCTACTATATTTAAAATCTATTACCAATGCCGACTCGTCATAAGCTGCAGCTGCAGGCGGCATTAGTCGGTTACTAAAACTTTAAAAAATGCCGACTGAAATCACAGAAAAATAAGGATGTAAATTCAATTTTGTATCTTAAACTAATTAATTTTCGGAAAAAGGCAATTTTTTTTCAAATTAGTCTTTATATTTTATCGAAACCTCGAAAAATGGCGACTACGGAAAACTTTGGAGGGTGTCACACCCCCCACCCGCTACGTCCCTATTTACAACTTTACCACCACGCGAGACCTTAAAATCTTTCTTTTAAAAGTGATCTTTACCTTTCAGTCTGGCCCAAAAATAAACGGTTGTCGATATCCGACATAGTTTGCTATAGACAGTAAGGACAAAATAGGAAACATATAAACATGTCCATAAAAACAATGGCATCAACCATAGGGCTTATAATATCATAATGGTCTGTTAATAGTAAGAAATATTACAATGAAAATTTCTTTTATAATAAAGGCTATTGTTTGAGCTACTGAAATTATTATTGCAGATAAGTCTTGCAATTTTTTATCTTTGATTTAGTACGTACGATGATTCAAAAGTGGATTTAATTTTATACATGGTTTACCAGCACTGGACGCTGTCAAAAAGAAGATAATTTAAGGAAGGTCCTCGACCGAGTGGAAATTTAAAAGCAAGCCACGTCAAAAGTTAGCCGGTGGGCTGGTAAAATTTTAATTTTCCAATAAATAAACCTTTTGGAAAGTTAATCGTAACAGCTGAATTTATTAAGCTTGCATTAATTTTTAAGCAATTCAGTCGGCACTGGTTTTGATATGGGTAGATACGTTTTTTGTTATTCGATAAGGATATGATGCGGAAAGGACAACTAACCGAGAAAGCTTTTTAAACGTCAAATAAAATCCGTATTGTTTAATCGGGATTATTTGGCTATAAGCTTTATAGAAATATTGAAGTTTTATATATAGGAAAACTTTTGTTTATATGTTTTCTTATAAAATACTTTGAGGGCCATAATACGGACTAACATGTTTTGCTTGTTGCCAAGCGATAAATTTGTGGATGGACTTAATAAAGCATCAAAAATTGAAAAAGTAATATTGATATTGAAAATATCTTAGGGTGCAAAACCCCTTATTTTTTTTACACAAAAGCGCTACAAAAGGCGTTATCCAACCATATGGTTGCTAGGCGCTTGCTTACTTGCTTACCGTTTTGTCAAGAAAATGTCTTACCGAAAAGTATTATAATTGCCATGTAAACAAAAAAGACATTGTAAAAAATCACAGGTAATAATTTTTCCACAGTCCAAAACCAAAATCTTCAGTTCCTTTGTTAAATCTCTTTGAACATAATCCACAATACCATAATGGCTTTCTTAACTCGCATGCTTATTGACAGTTATCATTAAGTTATTTTTAACCTTTTTAAAGTTATCCTAAATTATTAATGTAAATTTTAGGGCCTTAACGCATTAAATCATTAGTGACTTAATGACCACTGCTAAATGATTCTTACCATTCGTACCCACCCGCTTTCGATGGTTTTGGCTGCGAAAATCTTATTGGAAAAGAAATTGTGATGCAAAATTTTTGATAATCGCTTATTATAAATTACAATAAATGGTTTAAATTTTATAGCTGATAAACTAAATGACTCTTATTTAGGTTGTGCTAACTAAATGTAATAGAATAGGAAATATCATTTTTTTTATTTAATGTGTATTTGTATACTTATCTTAGTTTAAATGACCTAACTTTCGAAAAGACCATCAAAATATTGTTTTTTTGGTATAAAAGTATTATTATTAAATCCCTGGTTGAGGGGGCCTCCGGATTGTACTCAGTTTTGGACCAGTCCCTCTTACACCACTAGCCTAAGTCGGGCGTATGGCCCGGCCCGGCGACAAAATTCCGGGAGTGGCCTTAACCATCGACACTGCAGTGGTATCCACGACCTCCTAGGCAAGATTTACCAACAGGGGTGAAAATTCAGATCCACCAAACATAGGTAATGCTATGCAGTGGCGGAATACTTAGGAGAACTAAAAGGGGGGTAAAATAACCCTGGGAGATCAGTGTAAGGCATTGCCAATGGGGCCTGCCAAACATTCCTTATACTCATACTCATATGCGAGAAGCTAAGTTTCGTGTATTGTTATCAGTTTTCCGAATCTATTTTATTACTTCTAAAGCCGTCACAATAGCTTCAAAAGAAATCCATACAACTTTGACGGTTTCAGCCCCAGCAGTCCATCGTGTTTTTGACAAATTTTTCAACTGCAATGAATTTTTAGTTAAAAATTACAAGTCTTGCCAAAATAAATAAGTAAACTCTTTTGTCTACTATATTTAAAATCTATTAGCAATGCCGACTCGTCATAAGCTGCAGCTGCAGGCGGCATTAGTCGGTTAATAAAACTTCAAAAAATGCCGACTGAAATCACAGAAAAATAAGGATGTGAATTCAATTTTGTATCTTAAACTAAATAATTTTCGGAAAAAGGCAAATTTTATCGAAACCTCGAAAAATGGCGACTACGGAAAACTTTGGAGGGTGTCACACCCCCCACCCACTACGTCCATGGTTATCTTTACCACCAAGCGAGACCTTAAAATCTTTCTTTTAAATGTGATCTTTACCTTTCTGTCTGGCCCAAAAATAAACGGTTGTCGATATCCGACATAGTTTGCTATAGACAGTAAGGACAAAATATGAAAACATATAAACATGTCTATAAAAACAATGGCATCAACCAAAGGGCTTATAATATCATAATGGTCTGTTAATATTAAGAAATATTACAATGAAAATTTCTTTTATAATAAAGGCTATTGTTTGAGCCACTGAAATTATTATTGCAGATAAGTCTTGCAACTTTTTTATCTTTGATTTAGTACGTACGATGATTCAAAAGTGGATTTAATTTTATACATGGTTTACCAGCACTGGACGCTATCAAAAAGAAGATAGTTTAAGGAAGGTTAAAACTCCTCGATCGAGTGGAAATTTAAAAGCAAGCCACGTCAAAAGTTAGCCGGTGGGCTGGTAAAATTTTAATTTTCCAATAAATAAACCTTTTGGAAAGTTAATCGTTACAGCTGAATTTATTAAGCTTGCATTAATTTTTAAGCAATTCAGTCGGCACTGGTTTTGATATGGGTAGATACGTTTTTTGTTATTCGATAAGGATATGAGGCGGAAAGGACAACTAACCGAGAAAGCTTTTTAAACGTCAAATAAAATCCGTATTGTTTAATCGGGATTATTTGGCTATAAGCTTTATAGAAATATTGAAGTTTTATACATAGGAAAACTTTTGTTTATATATTTTCTTATAAAATACTTTGAGGGCCATAATACGGACTAACATGTTTTTCTTGTTGCCGAGCGATAAATTTGTGGATGGACTTAATAAAGCATCAAAAATTGAAAAAGTAATATTGATATTAAAAATATCTTGGCGTGCGAAACCCCTTATTTTACATGTTACAAAAGGCGTTATCCAACCATATGGTTGCTAGGCGCTTGCTTACTTGCTTACCGTTTTGTCAAGAAAATGTCTTACCGAAAAGTGTTATAATTTCCATGTAAACAAAAAAGACATTGTAAAAAATCACAGATAATTTTTCCACAGTCCAAAACCAAAATCTTCAGTTCCTTTGTTAAAGCTCTTTGAACATAATCCATAATACCATAATGGCTTTCTTAACTCGCATGTGTAAAGCAGCCTGATATGTCTTATTGTCAGTTATTTTTAACTTTTTTAAAGTTATCCCTAATAATTATTATTAATGTTAAGTTTAGGACATTAACGCATTAAATCATTAGTGACTTAATGACCTTTGCTAAATATTTCGTACCATTCCTACCCACCCGCTTTCGATGGTTTTGGTTGCGGAAATATTATTGGAAAAGAAAATGTGATTCAAAATTGTTGATAATCGCTTATTTTAAATTACTACAAATGGTTTAAATTTTATAGCTGACAAACTAAATGACTCTTATTTAGGTTGTGCCAACTAAATGTAGAACAGGAAATATCAATTTTCTTTGATCTTTGATGTCATGCAAACAGTGTATTTGTAAACTTATCTTAGTTTAAATGACCTAACTTTCGAAAATACCATCAAAATTTTGTTTTTTTAGTATAACAGTGTTATTATTAAATTCCTGGTTGAGGGGGACTCCGGATTGTACTTAGTTTTGGGTCAGTTTATGTCCCTCGAAAACCAAAAGGTTTTCCGTCCTTGTTTCGCACTAGCCTTAATCGGGCGCATGGCCCGGCCTGGCGACAAAATTCCGGGAGTGGCCTTAACCATCGACACTATTATCCACGACCTCCTAGTCAAGATTTCCCAACTGGGGTGAAAATTCAGATCCACCAAACACAGGTAATGCTGTGCAGTGGCGGAATACTTAGGAAAACTAAAAGGGGGGTAAAATAACACTTGGAGATTAGTGTAAGGCATTGCCAATGGGGCCTGCCAAACATTCCTTATACTCATACTGATATGCGAGAAGCTAAGTTTCGTGTATTGTTATCAGTTTTCCGAATCTATTTTATTACTTCTAAAGCCGTCACAATAGCTTCAAAAGAAATCCATACAACTTTGACGGTTTCAGCCCCAGCAGTCCATCGTGTTTTTGACAAATTTTTCCACTGCAATGAATTTTTAGTTAAAAATTACAAGTCTTGCCAAAATAAATGAGTAAACTCTTTTGTCTACTATTTTTAAAATCTATTAGCAATGCCGACTCGTCATAAGCTGCAGCTGCAGGCGGCATTAGTCGGTTAATAAAACTGCCGACTGAAATCACAGAAAAATAAGGATGTAAATTCAATTTTGTATCATAAACTAAATAATTTTCGGAAAAAGGCAAATTTTTTCAAATTAGTCTATATATTTTATCGAAACCTCGAAAAATGGCGACTACGGAAAACTTTGGAGGGTGTCACACCCCCCCACTCGCTACGTCCCTGGTTATAACTTTACCACCACGCGAGACCTTAAAATCTTTCTTTTAAAAGTGATCTTTACCTTTCAGTCTGGCCCAAAAATAAACGGTTGTCGATATCCGACATAGTTTGCTATAGACAGTAAGGACAAAATATGGAAACATATAAACATGTCTATAAAAACAATGGCATCAACCAAAGGGCTTATAATATCATAATGATCTGTTAATATTAAGAAATATTACAATGACAATTAGGGTTGCCAACTTTCGGTTATTGAAATAAAGGACAAATTGGGATTTTTTTTTGGGTGCCACGTCTACTTTACAGCTTTTCCGATTTTTTTTTCGGACGAGGTGGTGTAGAAGGGGCACCGCTTGACGTAGATGTCTGTGACTTTGGGACATCATCACTTGCATCGACGACTTTATCACCATTCATGATGATTTGATTGGTGATGTTTAGTAAAAACCTGCAAATAAATAATGATTTGGCATTTAGGCAACTTACTAGTTTAAAATAGAAAATGCTACTTTTTATGAATCTGTTTAATTTAATTTTCCAATTAAAGTTTAAAAATATATTGCGACAAAAAACTGAAATCTAATATTATAATTTTAATATTGTATTTTCCACTTACCGTTTCCTGTTAAAAATTGTAAAATAAGGTTAAAAAAACACCTTACACACAGGGACTAGTCGACTACATACAAGGGCTCAACACAACGAGGAACAAAATAAAAATACAAGGTATGCTGGATAAATTGGAGCTCGGGGATTTACCAAAATATTTCAAATGTTGCCAATTTTACATTATATGGTATTTGTATGGGCCTTTTTTGAAATAATTGTGGATTTATCTGTATTTCCGGATTTTAAAGGACATTTGCCGTCCTTTGACACCTTTCAAAAGGACAAAGGACAGTATTTAGAAATAAAGGACTGTCCTTTGAAATAAAGGACGGTTGGAAACCCTAATGACAATACAATTCATTATAATTAGAACCAATAAAATGCCAGTATTCCATGCATGGTTACGCATTTTATCACAGCGACAATATTTTTTATCACCTTGTTTACACGTTGCTAAGGATTTGACACTTTTCTTGATTTGACATTTGTTGACATTTAAATACTGTGTTTGTTAAATGATTAAAATAATGAATTATAAACTCTAAAAGATCGATGGGTTGGTGTAAACGATAATAAAATTAAGGTAAGTTTGAATACATAAGGTTTATTAAAGTCTTTTTATATTTTAAAGCACATTTTAATTACAAATATCAAACTGACAATTCGTTAAATCCTAAAATTCATTATATTTTCTCACTAAATATAACTTGTGGTATGATTAATTATCGATGATATTTACTGATTGAAACCGAAGCAGCACATTTCACTCGTCCTGTGGACCACTTGTTATATTATGGGTGAAAATTTCGTTTAAAATAAAGGCTATTGTTTGAGCCACTGACATTAATATTGCAGATAAGTTGCAACCCTTTTTGTTTGATTTAGTACATACGATGATTCAAAAGTGGATTTAATTTTATACATGGTTTAGCAGCGCTGCTCGCTGTCAAAAAGAAGATAATTTAAGGAAGTTTAAAACTCCTCGACCGAGTGGAAATTTAAAATCAAGCCACGTCAAAAGTTAGCCGTTGGGCTGGTAAAATTTTAATTTTCCAATAAATAAACCTTTTGGAAAGTTAATCGCAACAGCTGAATTTATTAAGCTTGCGTTAATTTTTAAGCAATTCAGTCGGCACTGGTTTTGATATGGGTAGAGGGTACTCAATTTACTGTGTGTTTGGATCAGACACTTACATTTCACGTTTTCCACGTTATTTGTTATGTGATAAGGATATGATGCGGAAAGGACAACTAGCCGAGGAAGTTTTTTAAACGTCAAATAAAATCCGTATTGTTTAATCAAGACCAACCAAACGATCCTTCGGCTATAAGCTTTATAGAAATATTGAAGTTGTATACATAGGAAAACTTTTGTTTATATGTTTTCTCATAAAATACCCCGAGGACCATATTACAGACTAACATGTTTTCCTTGTTGCCGAGCAATAAATATGTGGGTTGACTTATAAAGCATCAAAAATGGAATAGGGCGTATTAATATCAAAAATATCTTATGGCCCGAAACCCCAAATTTTTTTACACATTACGCATATAGGCGCTATAAAAGGCGTTGTCCAACCATACCTATAGTTGCTAGGCACTTGCTTACCGTTTTTGTCAAAAAAATGTCTTATCTTAAAGTGTTACTTGCCATGTAAACAAAAAACATTGTTAAAAACACAGATAATAATTTTTCCACATTTAAAAACCAAAATCTTCTTAACTCGCATGCGTAAAGCAGCATGCCCAACTAGTAAATTTATGTCTTATTGACAGTTATCCTTCGTTTGATGAATTTTGGATCCTGATTAGCCTTAGAAACCAAGCACCAACCGATTGTCGAAGCTCTTTTGGTAAGTCGGGTAGAGATGCGGCGCATATTCGTCGCATATGCGACGCATATTCCAACTTATCATGTAAAATGGTATTGCCCGACCCTATTGCAATTTTAAGTTGTCCCAAATTATTGATGTAAAGTTTAGGGCCTAAACGCATCAAATCATTAGTGACTTAATGACCACTGCTGAATGTTTCGTACCATTTATTGAAAAAGAAAATGTGATGCAAAATTGTTGATCTTGATAATCGCTCATTTTAAGTTACAACAAATGGATTAAATTTTATAACTGCTGTTAATAAACTAAATAACTCTCATTAAGGTTGTGCAAAACTAAATGTAATAGAACAGGAAATATCCATTTTCTTTTATCTTATGTCATGCAAACAGTGTATTTGATACATATTTTAGTTTTAATGGCGTAACTTTCGAAAAGACTATCAAAATATTGTTTTTTTGGTATAACGAAAGTAATAAATAACAAAATTGGCAATAAGCTAGTAATTTAATATGCCCGGCTAGGCTTCGCAGCATGGTTACTAATTATGTTAATGGTAATTTTCGTGTAGGAACATTATAATTACGTCCTGTGCGGGCTACAGAAATCCACAATGATTTTGCCACCGTAAAATGACTTATTTTTATAAATTACATTATTTTAAAAGGGAATTATCTAAAAAAGATTTTTTTTTAGATTAAATTATTTTGGATTTGCTAGCAAGGGTTCTTATTTAGTGTACATTGAATATATTTTACATTAATTTGTATGAGCATTTTAAGTTTTGATTACGGCCAGATGATGAAAAAAAATTGTTCCATAACAAAATTATTTAATCACTCTCTAAAAATGGAATAGTCAAAATTCTATTTAAATTAGTACCAGCATTTTTTACTAATAAAATAGTCGTTTTCACTTTTAAGTAGTTATTTTTTACTACGTTTCTAGTTAAAGTTTGACTAATTTAAGACCATCTTTGTCTATTTCTGAGAGTTAAAAGTAACTAATTTCTTTAATCGTTTGCGGCCAACAACCAAGTATTATTTGAATTAAATGCATATACCTAAGATCTATGGTTAAATGACCCATAAAAACAAATAAAGATGCAAACAGTTTAGCTCAAAACAACAACACAAATAATATATTCAACTTTAAAATATTAGAGATAAACCACTATTAAATATTTTTAACCCCAGTAAAGGTATTCCCACTTTTTCTGCAAATCCTTTGAGAAGATGGGCAGTTATTTTACAAAATTATAATTATACTATCCAGTATATTCCCTCGGAAAAAAATAAAGCAGACTGTTTATCTAGGCTACCCATAGATTCAGACAATTCAAAAAAAAATTGGGAAAATATTGATTTAAACTATTGTGAATACTTACCCCATGATGATCCTGAATTTAAAATTAGGTTTGAAGATGTTTCATTGGCAGTACAAAAAGATAAATTTTTACAAAAGATTATTTGGTTTATTAAAAAGGGTAGTTGGCCAAGTTGCACTTTTAAAATCGATAAATATAAACCATTTTTATTAAAAAGGCATGATTTATCTATAGAATCCCAGTGCTTAATGTGGAATAATAGATTAGTAATACCTGACATCTTACAAGCAAAAATTCTAGAGGAATTACATTTAACACATCTAGGTATTGTTAAAATGAAGGGTATTGCACGATCTTATTTTTGGTGGCCTAATATGAATAAGGAAATAGAAATTATTGGAAAAAATTGTGAATCGTGTAATTTAAATACTCCAACGCCTAACAAACAGATTTTAAACCCTTGGCCATGGCCTGAAAAACCATGGGAAAGGATTGACGTAGATTTTTTGGGACCTTGTTTTGGTAAAATGTTTTTGGTGATAATAGATGCTCATTCAAAATGGTTGGAATGTTTTATAGTAAATTCATTGACAGCTATAAATACGATACAAATTTTAAGACACATTTTTGCTCGTTTTGGATTTCCAAAAGTTTTGGTACCTATCTGATAATGCAAAAACCTTTACCAGTGATGAATTTCTGGAGTTTTTGTCTAATAAAAATATTATGCATATGACGAGCCCAGCATATCATGCTCAATCAAATGGTGAGGCAGAAAGTTCGGTAAAAATTATTAAAAATGCTTTTAAAAGCACCTTAAATAATAGTCAAGACATTGATCTTGTTTTGTGTAATTTTTTGTTTGATTATAGGAACTCGGTACATAGTACTACCGGAGTAACTTCGTCGGAGTAAATGTTTAGACATAAAGTAAATAACACATTCAGTCTTCTTTCCCATTTGGGCAATGATTATGTAAAAAAATGTGTAGAAATGTCTCAAAAAAGACAAATTAAAAATTTTAAGGGCCATAGAATTGTAAATTTTTCTTTGGGGGAAAAGGTCTTAGTGAGAAATTTTAAAAATAATAAGTTTGTTTGGTTAACGGGGATAGTAGAAAATAAAATAAGTGATAGTATTTATGTTATTAAAATGGATAACGGAGCATACTGGAAACGTCATGTTAATCAACTAAAAGTATATCAAAATAAACCAAAGTTACCAGTTGACTCTGAGGATGTAACTAAATTTGGTGGAAATATCCAGATATCCTAAACGGGTAGTAAAACCTCCAGTAAGGTTCGGATATACCAAATAGATAAGTTTATTTTTATAATTTTTAATTTATATGATTGTAAATATTTTTACATTGTTGTTAGGTATAATGTACAAAAGTAGTTTGTAAATTAAGGGTAGAGGGATGTTATGTATGTATATTATATATTTAAGTTATTAAATGTTAAGTTTTTATAACCATTGAAGGAGAGTTTTTTGTACTTGTTTTTTATGTTGTACGCACAATTTGCCAGCAGTCGATTGTAAGACTTGAATATACGAAGTTCAAATTAACGAAGTGTTTTATTCAAAGTATTACAGGTTTTAAGTTAAACTCGAAATTTATATTTCTTTTGTTATATCCCAATATATAACAATGAACAATATTTATTGACAAATAAAATTGATTTTTATAGGAGCGGCTAAAGGCCGAATGGGTTATGACAACAGCTTGACAAGCTTGACAGACCTGAGTTCAATCCCCGGCTGGGTCAAAACTTTTTTTAAATTTAAATCTACTAATTTCACTATTTCATTCAGTAGAATTTGACTAATTATAATTTATAACATTGTGTCTTGTTTAAACAAAAGGAATTATTTATACGATACAATTTAACAAAGCTATATAACGGTCGGATTGCTCTCTTAAAATGAATTAGTCAAAAATAAGTAATTATAACTAATTATATTATAATTATTAAGTCATATTTGACTAATTGTCATAGCGAAAAAGCAGTCACCAATAATTATTGGTGACTGCTTTTTCGCTATGACAATTAGTCAAATATGACTTAATAATTATAATATAATTAGTTATAATTACTTATTTTTGACTAATTCATTTTAAGAGAGCAATCCGACCGTTATATAGCTTTGTTAAATTGTATCGTATAAATAATTCCTTTTGTTTAAACAAGACACAATGTTTAATTTTTTATCCTTAACTTAATAAGGGTTCATGTTAAATAAGAGCGCAATAATTTAGTTTGATTACAGCAGCTGTAAAAGTGTTTTATTGTAATTGAGGGATCATCAAGATCAATGAATTTGGATTAAACTTTGTTTGAATTCGTTAAAATATTGGGTGGCGGATTTACCAGCAGGCTGAGTAGGCTTGAGCCTAGGGCGGCAGATTTCAGGGGCGGCTAATTTGGGGACCGGATATTTTTTTAGTTACGTTTGTTGCAACTTAGACAGCACGGCAAAGATTTTTGTAAGACGTTTTTCTGATTTCTTGCAAAAAGAAGTCTACAAGACATCTTTCACATTTTTCGGACTTAAAAATAAATCTTCTGGCAGTACTGTTTTTCTAAAATGTTGATTACAGGGAGCAGGAAAGGTCTCAACAAAATGCCTTTAAATATGTAAATATGTATGTGTGGGTAAATGTGTTTATAAACATTCATGTGGGGTCTGTCAGGATTTTCCGAAACAAGATTTAAAACTTGTATAATAAGTATAGTAATAAGGCGGCAAACATTTAACAGCCACTAAAGCCTTTGTGAGTCTACTTTGGCGTGTGTACAAATTGTATAAATTATTTAGGAATAGTATTCAGACTTAAAGCCTTCTGGGCGTCCATCTATAACAATAACTGAGGATATCGTCGTACACAGTAAAAAAATATTTGTTAATTTTAACCAAATTTTTTGTTAATCCAGTTCTTTCGGTAAAATATTTTCCTTTGTTAAAATAATTACTACAAAAAATTATGTTAAAAATTTTACAATAAAATTAACAAACTACAAAGTCATGTTAACAATTTATAACAGTGTACACAGCTTCCTAAAGTTAAAGTTTCATGAAAAAAAATATAGATTCTTTTAATTTGCGTTTTTTATAATCTACCCAATAGCCCCTATTAACAAAACGCATTTTTAAAATCGTCTATGTGGAATTAGGTGTACAGTCGGCCGAGATATAATTGACGAAAAGAAAACAGTATTTTTTATTGATTTAATAATAATTATTATCAATTTTTTAACTATGTAATTTCATGAGAAAATTGCTGTAGAGAGAAAAAATAGAAAATATCGCTGGTTTAGCAAAAAATTGTAAACAAGTAGCATGTAAAATAATCTTAAAGGAAGAGCTTGAGCAAGGCGATTCTTCTATTTCTTTAAATAAAGTGAGAGGCTGTCACATGCAAATTAACGTTTTGCGCAAAGCGAATACAAAAGATAAGCCTGGAATCAAATCAACCACCCTTAGGCAAATTGATTGCAATCTTCCGGTGAGCAGTGTTAAAAAAATTGTCAATACTCTGCGCAACGTAGACAAGCATTTGGTTGAAAAACAAGCAATTGCGAAGATCCAGGAATGTTCACATGTACTCGTATTTTGTATAGTATTTTGATGGCATGTTTTTGGAATTATCCAAAAAACAATTTGCTTTGTCACCATTTGTCTACTGCAACAATTTATCACAACTGGTAGCATACATACTGTACATAACATATGAAAATTTCCATCTTAAAATTGGTATAGATGGTGGGGCGGGTTCCCTGAAGATATGCCATAACATTTTATCAGATGCTGAAAATAGTAAAGAAAACTGATAAAAAATGTTTCCAAGAACTGGTTCCAGGTACTGTTTAAGTTTGTTGTTTTTAATTTTATTAGTTTTCAAGATCTCTTGCGATGATTTCACGTACTACTTTTGTTTTTAGGAAATAAGTATATAGAAGTACTCAGGACTTTCGATAGAGTAGTGTCCAGCTGCTTTTCCAATAGCTTGGATGCGAATTATGTCATTTATATTTCTGAATTTGAAAGTAAATGTCGAAAAGCAGGCATAGAATTTATAAATTCACCCCGTAGTAAACCACGTTGAGGATTTCATTAAAATGACAAAAAATAAACTGGGATTCTTCTCTGAGCAAGCATCAGAACAAGTTCACCATTCATTTAAAGTATTTTTCCGAAATTATACGCTTAGTCTCAAGTCTGAAAATTATGTATAACATTTAAAACGTTGTATTTGTACTTATAATAGTTAATAAAGTAGTAATAGTAGTAAATTTCTAGTTTTCTTTAGGACTCATTTTTATTACCACTGTAGTACAAGCCAATCCTAGAACCCAAGAAAGATTTATTTAGTAAATTTCATATTCATATTTTTATCTTTTGTTATTGAATTTTTCATTTTGTGGAAAGTAATTTATTCTGTTGCCGACTGTACACCAAACTCCACATAGCCGATTTTCAATTTATGTTGATTTTAACCAGGAGAATGTATACATGAAAATAAAATAGGTTTTAAAGAATCTATATTTTTTTTCTTGAAACCTCAACTTTAAGAAGCTGTGTAAAAGTGAAGAAATAAGAGTTTAGCCTGATTTATAGATTGCATTCCTTCCTTCCTTCCTTCCTTCCTTCCTTCCTTCTTCCCGTAAAAACGAAAATCTTAGTGCCATTTATAGATTTCCGTACGGGAATCTATAAACAGCACAACGGATTTTGTATTGTTCATCTTTTACGGGAGGAAGGAATGAAGGAAGGAAATCTATAAATCAGGCTTTAGCTGCAAGCCTTAATATCTCAATAGGGTAGTGCCTAGAGTGGTAAAATTTCCAAAAATATTGGTAAGATTGAAAATGCTGAGGCTGATGATGACTAGGATGAAGACATGCCCCTTGAGAGGTCTTTGTAAAAAACTAAAAAAAATTTACAGATTTCCAGGGCACTATTTTAATGTTTTTATAATATTTTTTTCAACAATGCGTTTAAATCATTACCCACTGGCATTTCGACTGCATTTTTTTAATCCAATCCCTAAGACCCCAATATTGGTTTCAATAGAAAAAACTAAATTTAAAGTGTTATTTTTAGAATATTTATAAATTAAAAAAAATAACACGGTTAAAACAAAAGTTTCAGTGTTAATGAATATATCCAGATTGTATTCTAGAACGCAATAATGGCAATTGCTTGGTGTATATACCATATAGTATATTTATATATTAAATTAATAATCTGAAAATCAGTTGGCCGGTTAAAAACAATAGCTGTTGGACGAGCCGCCGCTGTAATTAAGATAAAAGGAAAACGAGCACGTGACCGCCGACCGACCGCTAATTTTACTGCACACGGAAAAGATTAAAAGTGCGAATATATTTCATTTCTGCGCTGTCTCGTTTATATTTAAATTCGAATTCATTGCAGAGAGAGAGAGGCCGCGCTCCATGGACAAAGCCTTTGCGAAACCGTAATTGATTTAATACCCGAACACACGTACATTTTCTCTCTATGCAGAAACATTGCATGCTTTTTGGTTTTTTTTCGCCTTTTATTAGTTTTAGTAATTTACAGTTCTCGATACAACGACAGCTCATTGTTATCAATCATTAGGCAAGAGTTGTTTTATTCCTTTCTGGGAACTCCAAATTCAAGAGATAAAGTAACAAATTCAACATACCTAAATAAATGTAGGTATATATGTTCTATGTAATGAACATTGGATTAAGTTCGTTCGTTCGTCCAAAACAAATTTAAACAAAACTTTTGGATGATTGTTTAATTCATAAAATTGGTAATTTGTCATACCAAATCACACCATCTTTGATTTTTTTCTAAATTTTGTGTAGAATTTTTATAAGCTAGGATAAACACAAATCTAAATTTTAAAGGTTCTATCCCATAATTAATTACCGAGAAATTAATCATTGTATTATTTTAATTTTTCGCATGATGCGCAAAATTTTTTCTTAAATGAATTCTTAACTTGTACAAATGATTAAAGTGTTTGTTTCTAAGGGTATTTTTTTGGTCTGATTACAAAACTGTTATCAGAATTTGCGTGTTTTATTGATTTTCCATGGGCATTACATTTGCTAAAAAAAATTTAAAATTTTGTTTACACATGTTTGATCAGAGCACATGTTTTAGATTTTTATATTTTTATATTTTGTAAAGATGGTATACCACTACTTCCAGAAATTCATCTGGGCTTTCCGCCTAGAAGCTGAGAAAAATTTTTTGACCCTTCATGTAAAAAACTGGTCGTTTTTTAGGTGACACATGTTAAAATAATGATTCAGGTAACATATGTCAAAAATAATCTGTCACCTGTCATTTTGCTTCGTATTTTCGTTTCATTTGGCTCATTTGTACATTTGTTATAACCTTGATTCAATAAAAAAAAAATGTTGCAATAAAATTTGGGTCTCCATGCCATTTTGTTCTTAACCAGCAGCAGAATTCAAGTCTACGTGGAAGATCTTGAGGATTTAAAGCTTGTACTCTCTGTAAATGATAGGGAAATAGCAGTTGTTCGTCCATTATACATTAACTTTACTTTTTAGAATGTCCTCTTTCATATCAAATCTTCTATTGTTTGTCCCATTAGCGGCAACTACTTCCAGGACCGTTTCTTCGTTTACCACTGTTGGATTTCTTTCGCAATCACTTTTGTTTACTTTAAAAGTGACAGTTTCACACAGTCTTTCATGTAAACTGGTAAAATATTGCCTATACCGGGTGTATCTGAGAGTAACTTTTTTATTTATATAGATAGACACATGAAATTAAGAAAGGTTATAAAATAATATGTAAGACTACAAACTGAATTCTTTGAACTTCCGGTTTTGCCGGAAATGATATCATCTTTTGATTTTTTAATGGAATGCCCTATATATTTTTACATATTTGGAATCCTGAGGAAATTCTGAGTCAGACTGCATCCTCAAATTGACCTTTCGACGTTTCATCATCAGAAAATGCATCATCATAAAGATCAATCTAGAGTGCTTTGAACTATTTGAGAAAAAGGAATTTTGACAAGTTTAGACTGCTGGGAATAGCTGAATAACAACTTTCTAAGGCAAGTTCCATTTTTCAGGCATTGTGTGAATCCATTAGAAGAAAATAAGATAGTTCAAAGCACTCTAGATTGATCTTTATGATAATACATTTTCTGATGACGAAACGTCAAAAGGTCAATTTGAGGATGCTGTCAGAATTTCCTTAGGATTCCAAATATGTAAAAATATATAGGGCATTCCATTTAAAAATCGAAAATTGATATCATTTCTGGCGTAACCGGAAGTTCAAAAAATTCATTTTGTACTCTTATAAGTGGCATTTTATATCCTAATTAACCATGCTAAATTTCATGTGTCTATCTTTATAAATAAAAAAGTTACAGGGGTGCGCATATTCTCAGATACACCCGGTATACTCCGCGTGGTATTTTTTTGGCAAGAGATTTTTAATAGCGTTTTTCTCGAAAATGGTAGGCTCTATGACTGTATAACCCTTAAGTAAAATTATCTAGAGAATTATATTTTAAGATCGAGAATTAAAAAAAAATACTCTTTTAAAATGACTAATTGTCATTGCGAAAAAGCTGCCACTAATAACTGTAATCCACATCAATTTGTATCTAGGATATTTAACAGTTAAATCCTATGTAAAATTGTCCGCTGAATCCAAAAATACCGTCTAAGTTATAAAACTAAAGCAGTTTTTGAGATAAAGTCAATTCCATATTATATGAAAAATTGACTATATCTCAAAAACTGTTGTACTTTTATAACTTTTGATAGAATTTTCGTATTCACCGGACAATTTTACATTTAAATTGACTGCTAAATGCCCGAGATACAAATTGCTGTTGACTAGAATTATTATTGTCTGCTTTTTCGCTATGATTAGTCATTTTTGACTAATTCATTTCAGGAGAGCACAAACAAATTATAGGGATTTTTTCCCCGAGTAGTCCTTCTTTCGCACGACTATGGTCATAATAAATATATTTATAAAAATACCTCAAAAATAAAACATCCTTAACAATAAAATAATTAATAAAAATCTGTTTTTTCTAAACACTTTCTAAACTTTTTCTTTTATTTTTACGTGTAGCATATTCCCCCGAAATATATTAACGTTATTTCGGTATTTCCGACAGTCTGTATATCATTTACACAAAATTTGAGGAAAATCTGAGTCTGTATGGTGAACTGTTTGATATGACTTAAAATGACCCATACGAGGTGTGTTCAGAAAATATCGTGAATTTTCGTTTTTTTGAAACAAATATTTATTTATTTGTCTACATTAATGTTGTCGCCTTCAAAATAGTTCCCATTGGATATTATGCACATGTGCCAGCTCTTCTTCCAATACTCGAAACACTTCTAATTTAAAATTTAGAAGTTCTAAAACTCGATCTTTGGGATAGCCTTTAGTTCTTTCAGCGATGCGCTTTTAATGTCATCTATGCTTGCAAAACGACGACCCTTTAAGGTTCTCTTTATTTTTGGGAATAGGAAAAAGTCAGACAGAGGCATGTCTGGCGAATATGGAGGCTGGGGCATCATTGCAGTATTGTTTTTGTCCAAAAATTTTGTTCAAAATTTAACAATTTTAGAACAAATTTTGCTGCCACGCGTTTCATACCCAAAACATTCGAAAAAATTTCATGGGATGAGCCAATCGATATACCAACATCATCAGCGACTTCTCTGATGGTTTATAACCATTTCTTTCACTTTTTCCATGTTTTTATCGGTTGTTAATGTGCGTTCGGGGCGTTCGTCATTTTCACGGCCATCTTGGAAACTCTTATACCACTTGTAAATTCTTGTTTTACTTATAGCAGACTCACTATAGGCCTTTCTTAACATTTCACAGAATTTATTTCATTTTTTAAGAAAAATTGGATACAAATTCTTTGATCCATTTCTTTTAACTAACGAAAAATCGCCGAGCTCATAAAACACGTCTAACCTTAGCGGCTGCCACAGACAAAGTAAACAATGAAAACAGCTAAAGTTTTTATCATACTTCGGAGCATGTATACCAACATAATAAAGAAAATTTTATGACAACTGGACCCTCCGAACCCGCGAAATTTAACAATTCCCGTTATTTTCTGAACACACCTCGTATATAATAATTTATTATATATGGGTCATTTCACGTCAGGGTTTATTATTAATCAAGCCTTTTTTCTAAAACATGATTTTTGTTTATGATAAATAATAAAATATTTTTTAAATAATAAAAATAAGTTTTTTAATTTACTTACTATTAAATAGATTATGAATTCCTACAATGCAATATTAATAAATATATATAGTATATTATAATTTTATGATCAAACATGATTCCCCCCATTTTCCATGACTAAACTCAAATAAAATCGCAATATGTTTGCTTAGAATACTTAATTTCCAATTTTATTATTCCTATTTCGCCCGGGGGTTGTCCCAACTTGCAATAACTTCGTGACCCTTAATCATTGGTGCCACAATTGACGTAATAAAACGAGAGAATAAATGAAAAACGACCCTCGCGCATTTTTTAACTACGAATTACAACCGAAGAAAACAACTCAGCTGTCGGGCCTTGAGACTCAACAGAGGAGCGGATTATATCGGCACGCGCACGTCAAATGCCACCCCTAGGATTTTGTCACGGGGTAGGTTAGGGTGACTTCCGACGCACAGAACTTTAAAGCAAAGATTTTATGAAGTTTTTTGTAATTTAGAATTACTTAAAAAAATTTTACTACAATTTTCTATAATTAGTTTTATTTACATTTTAATATAAGTACCTATATATTATAGACTGGGGCCAAAAAATCAACTATTTTTTTTGAAAAGTATATCGAAAATATGGTTTGGGGTGACAAAAAAAAAGTTTGAGTCCATAATATTAATATTAAGAGGCAATTTTAATTTTTTTCCTCGGCAAGTTTTTGTCTCAGAACTCCCAAACCATTGAGTTTAACAAAATTGACCAGAAAATATTGTTTGAAGAAAATTGAATTCTTTACAAAAAAGATAAAAACGAAATTTTCTGTCAGATCAACCGTTTCCATCATCATGCCTTAAAAATTGTTATAGTTTTACATTTTCATATTTTAACTTTGGAATTTTGTATTTCATGTAAAAATCAGTACCCAGAAAAAAAACAATGGATATTCTTATGGAAAATCAAATGCTTTACAAAAAAAGCCTCTTAACATTTTTGGCTAAATTCACTCAATCAAAAGTTATTCAAGGTTAAATTTGAAGTCAAAACGAAATTTTAACCCTGAATAACTTTTGATTGAGTGAATTTAGCCTAAATGTTGAGAGGCTTTTTTTGTAAAGCATTTAATTTCCCATAAGAATATTTATTGGTTTTTTTATGGGTACTGATTTTTACATTAATTACAAAATTTCAATTTAAAAGATCAAAATGTAAAACTATACCAATTTTTAAGGAATGATTTTAAGGAAACGGTTCATCTGACGGATAATTTTACTTTAACCTTTTTTTGTTAGAGCATTCAATTTTCTTCAAAAATGTTTTCCAGTCAATTTTGTTAAACTTAATGGTTTGGGAGTTCTGGGACAAAAACTTGCTGAGGAAAAAAAATTAAAATTGCTATGATAGACCTCTTAATATTAATATTATGGACTCAAACTTTCACAATAATTTTTTTTTGTCACCCCAAACCATATTTTTGATATACTTTTCAAAAAAAAAATTGTTGATTTTTTTGGCCCAGTCTAATATAGGTAAATAATATTATCTTTTTTTTGTATAAAATGATTTTTATATTATATTTAATAAATTTTATATAAATAGAACAAACCTTTAAAAGAAATTTATGCTACAAGAATATACCTACGCTAAAGAAGCATCGGGTTTTCGCAACGCGCGCGCCACATAGTAGTCTGAGAGGTAAATTTACGCGGAAAAATATATTCTTTAAATATTTTTTCCAACACGTGTGTTTTTTATGTTTTAACGGTGCTAAATTTACTTCTGATAAAAAAAATTTCAAAAATATTTGGTATTATGTTTTTTTTTAATGTTTTATATTTAATAATTTATTTATTAAATAAATAAATGTTAATAGTTTGTATCAGGGAGCAATTGCCAATGTTGGCGATTGCAACATGGCGCAAGCAAAATTTTTTATCATGAATAACCGAAAACCCATTACCTTCAAAGTATTAAAAATATATTATTATATCAACATTTTACATTTTACCATATTTTTTTTTAATCACCTTTTAGCCAATATCGTGATAGTTGCCATTAGGAAAACTAATTATTTTTATTATGCGTTAAATACTCTTACAAACATGCTTGCAAGCATATATATATTAGGGTGCTTCATTTGAAACGAACATTTTTTTTTCCCGCTGACACATGAAAATTTTGTTCCTTGTATCGAAAAAAAAATTCCCTGAAAATTTGAGCCCTTAATTTTAATTTTCAGTGGTTCCTCTCGATCGATGTATATTTCCCATTGAAATAACATGTAAATCATGATTTTTTTAATTAAAATTAACATAGCTCCGTTTGATTTTATGGTATTTCATTGCGATTAGTCAGAATTTGTAGTATATTAGTGACTCTTTGAAAGTGCCCACCAACATTTTTTTGTCCTTGAACCCGTCTCATCGGTCTCGGCCTCGAAACCCCAATTTTCTCAAAAATTGTTATATTTTCATTTTTATCAACAAAACAGTTGAACTTATGAAAAAAATGGTCAGAAAATAATTTGTAGGAAATTAAATTTCCTACAAAAATATCCCTATATGAATTTTCTGAGGTCCATAGTCCAAAAGGTATAAACAGTTTAATGTATTAAAATCTAAAAAAAATATGAAATTTTAATTTTTATTGTATGATTTTTCAACTCTACCTTATTGTCGAATCAATATACGCTTTTTTGTAACATATTAACTTTATTCAATTATTTTTCAATTTTAAATCCTTAATTATAGACCAGTGCAACACACTTTCTTCAAAAAACTTATTAATATTAATTGTTCAGTGAAACATTTTACAATAATATTTATCTTAATACTTTACATCATTGATATATAATTATTATGAAATGAAATGTAAGAAAATAAATTATATACTATAATATAGTACAATAATATTTATCTTAATACTTTACATCATGATGCATCGATATATAATTATTATGAAATGAAATGTAAGAAAATAAATTATATACTATAATATAGTATATAATTTATTTTCTTACATTTCATTTCATAATAATTATATATCAATGATGTAAAGTATTAAGATAAATATTATTGTAAAATGTTTCACTGAACAATTAATATTAATAAGTTTTTTGAAGAAAGTGTGTTGCACTGGTCTATAATTAAGGATTTAAAATTGAAAAATAATTGAATAAAGTTAATATGTTACAAAAAAGTAGGGATCGACCGATACCGATATACTATATCGGTATATCGGTATATCGGCCTAATTTTGGTATATCGGTATATCGGCCTATCGGCCTATATTTGGCCGATATGTCGGCCGATATTTAAATTTGAAAACGCTTCTTAAAAACACTTAAAAATTATATTCAGAATGATCTTGAAATATAGAAAAATCAAAAATCATATAAACGTATTATCTTTTATATATAACAACACAAAAAATAAATAAACATAAAAAAATTCTTAATTAAAAAAAAACAAAACAAAAAATATTCTAAAGTAGTTTTAAAATTATTGAATTAATTATTAATACTTAAAATTAAGTTTTTCTAAATTGTAATGAAGAAAAATAAGGCTTTCTGCCCTGTCGGGTGTTAGCCGATTCCTCGCCGATTGGTAAATATTACCGGCTTGCGAAAAAAGCTGCTTACTAGCAACACTCCCAGCAGGCGCAGAAAGATAAATCTTGACCAGCAAATACAAGGCCGGGAACAGGTCTTTCTTATTATTCCACCAACTAAAAGGATTTTCAGTTTTTTCGAGCACCAAGCACGACCTGTACTACAGGTCGTGCTTGGAAGAAATAAAGGGCTACAGGTCCTGTAGCCCTTTATTTCTTCCTCAATCTTTGTAGGTTCAGCTTTTAAAGAAGAGGGACCTTTTGCCAATTCATTATAAACTGACCAAAATAGCTCGTGGGAATCGCGGGTGGTTTCATTAATTTTTTTTTTTTTTAGATGGTGGTGGTGTTGCACTAGCAGTTGACAAAATCAAAGTTGCCAATGATACATTTTCATTACTACTGTCAATTTTGTCACTCCCAACCACTTCGACGTCGTGATTTTGGATAATTTCGTATTCTCTTTTAAGGTCCGCAATAACAATTTTGCATTTGTTAGGTGTAAAAAAATTTCCTTTAAAGCGCGGGTCCAGGAACGTGGCAAACAACAGATAATTTTTTAAAGTTGCATCTTTGAAACGAAGCTTCAAATTATTTTTTAATTCGTCCTTCATTGTTCCGAAGCCAGCGAAATTGCTTCCTTCACTGTTCAAATAAGCTTCAAGTGTTGAAACGAGTGGGATAACTTCCGATATGCAACAGTTTGAGTGACTGACGATTTTTGTGATCTCTTCAAAGGGCTTCAATAGATTGATTAGGATCTGTACCAGTTCCCACTCATGATAATTCAAATCAGTCAAATTTCAAAATGAAGAGATTGATAGCTTTTTTCAATTCCAAGAGGCGCTCCAACATATAAAACTCAGAGTTACAACGAGTGCTGACAGCTTGAATCATTTTTTTTGGTCCCATGTTGTACTTGTATTTCATCAAAAGTAGTGCTTTTATTTTGGACATGACATTCAACTTAATTCACGTATCGAAAAACAAAGAACTTTGTATATGAGAACAACAAACAAAACAGCCGTTTCGCAAGCGCATGGCCCGTTACCACGCGATAATTACGTGGTGGACACAGAGCTGTTTCGAGTACAATGAAAAAGTACTCGAGTACTGAATACAAGTACTCTTATATAAAAGTACTCGAGTACCAAGTACAAGTACAGTACCGTTGTACTCGAGTACCCATACGAGTACAAAGTACCGAGTACACTTTAGTTATGAAATGTTGGGAAAAATTCTATAGAAATGGGGCGATTAAGAAATGAATTTAGAATCACTAGTGCAAAACTAAATTCTAGCCGGCCTATTGCCTTCATCAAATATTGATGTTTCGCTTTATGTTAATTATCAAGGCCGGCGAGTATCTTGTTTTCCTTTGCCTTAGCTTTATTTTTTAATTATCCTTTTGAGGAATATTGTCACCTTATTTCTACCTATAAACAAAATTACATTTCATACATAAGTAAAAACCTTTTCTTCAATGCTCTTTCCTGTGTCTTTTTATTTATTGATTGAAGCTGTCTTAATGCTGTCGTGTGAGGCAAGCTGGCTGAGGCTGCCTCAGGCAGCATGTCCGTAATTTTACAAGTCTGAGCAGTGTTGCCTAATTTTCAACACCCACGCACATATTTGCACATATTTATCCACGCCAACCTCACCGCATAAAAATGTACTCATTGCATACTTTGGATGTACTCGAGTACACGGAAAAGTACTCGAGTACACGTAAAAGTACTCGAGTACATTTTTGCAATCTTAAATGTATCAAGTACAAGTATAGGTACATTCAAATTAAAGTACTCGGGACTGAGTACCGAGTACACTAAAAGTACTTGGAGTACAGTGTTTGAGTACTTGTACTCGAGTACCGCACAGCTCTGGGTGGACAGCGCACGGTCCTTATTGGTCAATTCGGAGGTGTCCACGCCTAGCGAAATTTTCTAGGGCACATTCAGTCATTAATTTTTTTTGCAAAGTATTTTACGAAAAAATCAACAATAATAATAATAATAATTAAAAAATAAAAATGAGGCCGATATATCGGTATCGGCCGATATAGATATCGCATATATCGGTATCGGCCGATAATCGGTATCGGCCAAAAAATCCATATCGGTCGATCCCTACAAAAAAGCGTATATTGATTCGACAATGAGGTAGAGTTGAAAAATCATACAATAAAAATTAAAATTTCATATTTTTTTTAGATTTTAATACATTAAACTGTTTATACCTTTTGGACTATGGACCTCAGAAAATTCATATAGGGATATTTTTGTAGGAAATTTAATTTCCTACAAATTATTTTCTGACCATTTTTTTCATAAGTTCAACTGTTTTGTTGATAAAAACGAAAATATAACAATTTTTGAGAAAATTGGGGTTTCGAGGCCGAGACCGATGAGACGGGTTCAAGGACAAAAAAATGTTGGTGGGCACTTTCAAAGAGTCACTAATATACTACAAATTCTGACTAATCGCAATGAAATACCATAAAATCAAACGGAGCTATGTTAATTTTAATTAAAAAAATCATGATTTACATGTTATTTCAATGGGAAATATACATCGATCGAGAGGAACCACTGAAAATTAAAATTAAGGGCTCAAATTTTCAGGGAATTTTTTTTTCGATACAAGGAACAAAATTTTCATGTGTCAGCGGGAAAATAAAAATGTTCGTTTCAAATGAAGCACCCTAATATATATATATATATTATTATATCAACATTTTACATTTTACCATATTTTTTTTAATCACCTTTTAGCCAATATCGTGATGGTTGCCATTAGGAAAACTAATTATTTTTATTATGCGTTAAATACTCTTGCAAACATGGTTGCAAGCATGCTTGTTTTAAAAATGAGATTCCTATACAAAAATTGTACTACCCTCTTGAAGCACTTTGCTGTTTTTTTAATTTCTGATCACCCTGTACATATCATTAATTGTTTTATGAAAGTCTAAATTTTTAACCATCAAATATTTTCATAAAGAATTCATTTTTCCATAAAACTCACTTCTAGTTTTTTTAGGTTTTTTTACTTTCTGAGGACCCTGTACATTTAATTTAAAATGTGTAGGAATCTTATTTTTGAAACAAGCAAGAGTTTTTATAAAAAATGTTTTTTTCGTAACAAAATAAAAAAAAAATTTTCTATTGTCAATCCGATCCGTGGGAACACTGTATAATATACGAAGTATATTAAAAACAATATTATGTAATAATATGAGCCATTTTTCATTTTTGCATAAGTCTCTTATAGGCGCATAAAGGCAGACGAAATTTTATAAAGTCGGAACTGGAGGTTTATATTTTCGAATGCACTATGTTGTTCTGGGCAAGTAATTATAAATTTTTACTTACATTCCATTTATTATTTCAAATTACACACTTGAGAATTTGTAGGTTAAAAAATGCTATATTTTTGACAAAAAGTCCCAAAAAGACATTTTAAAGTTGTATTTGTACTCACCTTTATCCGTACTATACATTTTTTACACTAATTCTCACTATTATATTTACGCAACACCTTTTTTACACGAAAAAGACAAGATTCCGAAAGTACATGTAAGAGTATTTTTGACAATTCTTTCATGTATTTGTTATAACGCAATGCATACGGAGTAAATTTTACTTCCCAGTTTAAAATCTTTGGTAATAATCTGTCACGAACTATAAAGAGGCATCAAAATGCGTTTTTAAAAATTGGATTTTTGCCGCTTAAATTTACCTCTCAGAACACTGTGCCCCATCTGGTGGCGCTCTATAGCATTATTGAACTACAAGGTTTGTCAACAATACATTTAAGCCATACGAACTGCACATCATTTTTAAATAAATAAATAGTTTGTTCACAAAAGAGAGGAAGGCAGAAGTCTTACTGGACAAATTTTTTTGCAAAGTTTCAATTGCACAGCTGAACCGCGCACTAACGTTTGTGTTTCGCGTTCCAACTAAAAACAGCGAAACTTAGATTTAATACTTGATTTTGATTTATTCCTTATATCATTTATTAAAAAACTCAACGCTTATATGCTTATAGTGTTAGTGTGTGTATTTTATCTAAGTGATCATGGTGACTTATTGTGCTTTTAATTGTAAATGTAATTCAAGAACTAAATCGTTGCATTTTTATGTTTTGCCAAAGGATCCAATATGGTACGTATATTTGTTTAACTTTACCCAATATAATTTAAGTTTGGACATTCTTAAGAAATCTAACAAAAAATAATTGTTTATATATAACTTTTTATATTTGAGTCCTCTAAAAAATCGCCGACAAATGCATTTTAAAACAGTAATAATTCATATTATAATACATTTTAAAAAAATGTTTAATTTACAAGAAATTTAATAAAAGCTATTGACGTATAGAGTTTAATTTGTTAATTACAATTTAAAACTAAAATAATTTTAAATTTACTAGTGGTGCGTTAATTTATTGGGGCTGCGTATACAGTGCTTGCAAATCCAAGTCCGACCACACTGGAAAGGACGGCTGTTCAATACCCGCGTGAAAAGAACAAGGATAGAACGCCAAATAGAATTTGATTGGCCAGCCGGCAGGCTACTACAACGCATACCCATCGCGCACCTCGCAGCGTGCTTGACACGAGAATATCAGAACGAGAACTGCAGTGGTGCCAGCAAGAGCCTCTTGCCAAGAGGTAGTAATTTTAGTAAAAAAGATTATTTAATTAAAAAATGTAGGTACACGTTGGAACAAAAAGTTCAGATTTTAATCTGGCATTTTGCTGGTAATTCTGAACGAGAAATTCAAAGATTATTTGCGGGAATGTTCGAGGCCAGACCAAACAGAGAAACAATTCGACGAACCGTTAATAATTGCTTGTTCGAACATTTAATTTAATTTTTCAGTTTATTTATTTTTAGAGTTTTATTAGACCAGGGTCGATAATTTTTGAAACCAAAAAAAATAAAAGTAGGATGAAACCCATTGGAAAAGGAGAAGAATATAATAAAAATAAAAGGAAAAATAAATTACGGGCGATCTGACTTTGGGAAGTGGGAGGGGGGGTTTTAAGGGTAAAAAATGGTTTATCTCGATTTCCAGCAAAACTACAAGTCCTATGGAAAAAAGTTAAATGGCAAAGTTGTAGGTAATAAAAGGATCTACAACTTTTGTAATTACAATTTTTTTACATAACCTCCAAATTTATGGGAAAAATTCAAAAAACCAAGTTTTTGGTTTTTTATTTTTATCTTTTTCAAAAAAAATTTTTTTTCCACGAAATTTGGTGAAAACTTACCTTTTATTGTCCCAAATACACTGTAATTTATTTGATTTGAAATATTTATTATTTCGCCTTATTTTGACTTAATATCAAAAAAGCACCCTAATTTTCAATCGAAAATTCTCGCGTCAAAATATCAGCTTTTTTTAAAAAGTCGGTGTGCTTTTTGTTTGTTGAAATCTCTACTTTCTGATGGTGTAAAAAAATATACATTACTATGGTAAATGTTCTCAGAAAATGCAAAAATATTATAATGAATAACGAAAAAAACTCGAATTCGAAAATTTATTTTAATCATTATGTACAATTTCATCAAAAAAATGTGATTGTTGTAATTTTTTTTAGTTAAAAAGTTTATTTATTAAATTCTAATAACATTTATGTCAGAAAATCTCATAAAATATAAAAATACATGTAAATCATACTATTGAATTTAGATACTTCATTCTGATTACGTTATTCATTATAATATTTTTTGTATTTTCTGAGAACATTTACCATAGTAATGTATATTTTTTTTACACCATCAGAAAGTAGAGAGTTCATCGAACAAAAAGCACACCGACTTTTTGAAAAAAGCTGATATTTTCACGCGAGAATTTTCGATTGAAAATTAGGGTGCTTTTTTGATATTAAGTCAAAATAAGGCGAAATAATAAATATTTCAAATCAAATAAATTACAGTGTATTTGGGACATAAAAAGGTAAGTTTTCACCAAATTTCATGGAAAAAAATTTTTTTTTTTAAAAGATAAAAATAAAAAACCAAAAACTTGGTTTATTGATTTTTTCACATAAATTTTGAGGTTATGTGAAAAAATTGTAAATACAGAAGTTGTAGATCTTTTTATTACCTACAACTTTGACATTTAACTTTTTTCCATAGGTCTTGTAGTTTTGCCGGAAATCGAGATAAACCATTTTTTACCCTTAAACCCCCCCCCTCCCACTTCCCGAACTCAGATCGCCCGTAATTTATTTTTCCTTTAATTTTTATTATATTCCCCTCCTTTTCCAATGGGTTTCATCCTAGTAGGAAAAGAGAAAAAAAATAACAGTAGGATGATCCTACTGTTATTTTTTTTTCTCTTTTTACCATTTTTAAAGGCTTCTGCACTGGTCTATATTTTTAAACCCCCCCCCTCCCACTTCCCGAACTCAGATCGCCCGTAATTTATTTTTCCTTTAATTTTTATTATATTCCCCTCCTTTTCCAATGGGTTTCATCCTACTGTTATTTTTTTTCTCTTTTTACCATTTTTAAAGGCTTCTGCACTGGTCTATATTTTTATTTAGAGTTTTATTTTTATTTTTAGTTATTTTTATTTGAGAAATCTTTTTTATTAAGAATACTATTTTTGTTGTTGCCCTAGTTCTCAAGGAAAAAAATCAAAACATTTTATTTTTAGGATTCGGGTATAAAATATTTAAAAAGAAAATTAAAATGTGCATCCCCACTCTAACGCAGTTTGCTTAACACTAAATCATTTAGTCTAAATGCAGCCAGAGACTCTGGCCCAGAGTTGACCTCGCTTACAATTCGCACGCATCCGGGGCTCTGGCCAATCAAATTCTATTTGGCGTTCTATCCTTGTTCTTTTCACGCGGGTATTGAACAGCCGTCCTTTCCAGTGCGGTCGGACTTGCATTTGCAAGCACTGTATATAATACATATTATAATACCCGTTGAGTGAAGACTTTCTGAATCAACGCTTTTAATGTTTACAATTTTCACGTTAATCATAACAAAAATGTGTATTTATTGTATACAGCCTGTTTAGAATAAAACCGAATATATCTATATATATATATATATATATATATATATATATATGGGGCGTGGCCTCGCCTCCCTCCAAGGCGCGTCACAGTTGCTTGTGTAATAAACGACATGAGGAAAGGTCGAGCAGGTAAGGACTTAAAAAATTAAATGATAATAATGCAAAAAATCCCATTAGCGATGCAGTCTATTTGCTTAGCTACTATGTCGCGCGTTGGAGGGAGGCGAGGCCACGCCCCATATATATATAGATATATTCGGTTTTAGTATGAAAGAGCTGTATAATAGGTACATTTTATATTTACAGGGACTGCATGCAATTTATTTCTTTATTCAAATTTCCACTGTTAATTGGGAAACCCAGGACATCCTCTCTAACAACAAATCGTTCCACATTTTTTTTCTCGATATTTTTAACATTTTGGGACCTTATTTTCAAAAACACTCGTTTGTAACATAAGCGTTTGTCAGATGATTATTAAAAGTTGTAGTTTGGTTACGATGATAGCGGGTGACACTTTTTGCACGTATGAGGAGATTTTATAACTAGTCGGAGGCGAGTTATAAAACCTCATAGTGTAAAAAGTGGCTTTGTATGCGAGTTGGTACATTATTTTTTCTAATACCATAATAGTTTGATAGATACTGAAAATGTAAAGAAAAAATGTTGACATTTACAATTATTTTATTTTTATATTTATTCACGCCTTTAAGGAATCAATTTTAATGTTAGTATTTATATTAATAACAATAAAAATTAAAGTAATTGTTTGGTTGAATAAAAATTGTTTATTTTAGGTATGTGCAAATTTAATTGCAGTGCAAAAATAGGAGTGCAATAAAACATGTTTTTGCACCGTTAAAAATGACTTATTTTTAACACTTAAATGTCAACTTTTTGACAATGGTATTGGAAAACACTTATTGTATGAATTAAAGTATTATTGATAGATATAGTAGTTAAATTTAATTAAATAGTAGTAATGCAACGATCATTGCAATACTATGGTATTAATATACTATTACGATAACGGTTACAATTCTTCATTCAATAATCGTACGATTACGATTACGATTAATAAACAAAACATAAATTTCTGATAAATCAAAAATTAAAAAAAATCCCTCTTTGTAACTCAATTCGTGGACATATGTAAAATTGTATTATAAAGTACATGTAATTAAACAAGAACAAAAAGTATTTTTACAAAAATAAAAAAAATCATATAAGTTAAAATTAATAATTATTATAATTATCAATATAATTACGTATAATATAATTATTATAGCAATATTTGAAACGAACATAAATAAAGCATAATTATTCATAATTAATAATAAACTTATTATTAATTATACATAATTTTAAAATGTTCCCCAATATTTAAGTGAAAGAATGATATTTTATATATATTTTAAGTTAATGATATATTTTTTAAATTTAAATTTGATAAATTGTACTTTTTTGATATTTCTTTAAATAAAGCCCTCAAAGAGGTATCAAATTTATGATTTTTTATAATATACAGGGTGTCCCTAAAATGAAGGATTGGTGCCACACCAAATTGGTATCACCCACAGACTGTGGTGTCACCAATCACCAAACATTATTGGAATATAAAAACATAAAAATAAATTTAAATCCGGTAAAAATGTTCTGTAAAATACAACAATAGTAACAGCAACATAATAATACATAATGTTAATAATATTAAGAAGGTTCGGGTACGATATAAGTCGCTATACGAAAATTTTGAAAATATTCTAGATTGAGGTAGAGTCTACTTAAAAGACATTTACAAAGTTTAAGAAAGATTGACCGTCTGGTTTCCGAGTAAAAAATTATGAAAGTTACTAAGATTACGAGAAATACGAGAAAAAATGATCGATTTCTTATTGCCGTGTAATAATTATATCTTAAGATATGCGTTAATTAAAAACATCCCCTATGCAGCCCATGTCTTTAATTAATGCGTATCTTATAACGTGACATGATTTTTAACTCGTATTTGTTTCACAGCAAAGTTTTGCAATAATAAAGGATAATGTTGACTGTTTTCAACCAAAACTATCAGCTGTCATTGTCTTTGATGACTGCCATAATTTCCTTTTTAAAGTAAATTATTTAAAAAACCCATGTGTTAAGTTATTTATTATAAGTTAATTTTTTGAAATCTTTCTACATTCTATGGTTTTTTCTCTGTGTTTTATTCTCTTTTCTTTAGACTTCTGTTGCATTTAACATACTGCATATTTTCTGTTGCCTTATTTTTTTTCCCATATTTTTTTAATATTTTTTTTTCGTAGTGCACTTTTTTCGCTTTCACAACTAATTTTTAGATTTTAAATTACTGCCACTGTGAAAAGCGAAAATATATATAGGTGATTCTACAAAAGTTGGACAACTTGATGTCATTAGTCAATAGAGTGGGTATTTTAATATTTTTTTGTAAATAAATATTCAAAACATCAGTACCTTGGAGTGTCACTACTCCTGAATCAAATATTTGAGTGATTTTATTTTTAAATATATTCAATTTATCTTAAATTTTTCAATTTCACTACAAACTATAAAACATTTTTCATATTTTATCATAGATTCGAATAATAGCAATTTTTAAAAAATTGATAATCTTTGTACTCACTTTTACCAGTCAGTTCTGTGTCCAAAGTTAAAATTCAAAATTCCTGCGAAATATTGAAGTTTAAACGTCAAGTCCTCGATTTAACCCAAGTGTTGGTAAAACATTACCTACAGAGCCCGCCCTTCGCACGACAGTCATCTTGAAAACAATGCAAGCGGCGAAGTTGTGTTGAATGCACGTATAGTTCCAGTCAAAATGTCAGTATTGTGGAGTATACTCATAGTTATTTTCTTACGTATATATATTTCATTGTAATTTATATAAGGCTATATGTGATTTGTTAATAAGTAGCATCCACTAATAAAAAATATCAGTAAAATACTTAATTCCGAATTATAATCTCAAATTTGTATCCCATTCATCAGTACCGTGTCGTTAGTTCGATGTTTCGGTTATATTTTTTTCGCAAACTTCAATTTAAATTCTGCTTGCGCAGAACTTGTTTATTTAATGTCATTATAAACTCATATAAATTTGGTGTGGGTTCCATATCTAATAATTGAGATATCGGTATACCCAAAATCCACCAGCCGCCACTGATGTGTGGTACAATTTGATTTTAAGATATTTAATGTATAATATGCTCAGTTGCAATAAATCTTATATTTTCCAATAAATCATGTATTTAATTAGTACCCTGGTATACTCGTCACTTCCTTTGCATTCAAATTTAGAAAACACAGATATTTCAGAAACTGTTTGAAAAAGTGACTGGCCCGGTCTGGAACAGTATGTTCTCATACCAAAATACTGCTTAATTTTCTCCGAAAACTATATAAACAAAATGAGGTCAAAAGTTTCCTAACTCGTAATGTTGTTACGTTTAAATCCTATTATTTACGTTTTTTAATTCAAGTTCTTGTGTTACAATTTATATGTATAGTTTGTATTAAAATAAAAAATCCAAAACAAAATTGGCTGCTTTTAAATCAAATGAAATAAAATAAATAACCGAATTAGGTTAGGTTAGGTTTAAGTAAGTGATGAGTTGACGTTTTGACGTTGACATTTGACGCCTTGCTCCATATTCCCTCCATACAGAAACTTTCTCTATGACTCTCTCCGTAACGGTGGCTCTATTACCAACAGTAAAACAAACAGTTGCTAGAAATTTTGTTTATTTTTTTTTTTTTAATTAAAGGCAATTTTGAAAATTGTACTTTAGAATTGCCAAAGAGGTACTGAAGCTATTTTCTTGTACTAGAAAAGTCCAATTGTACTAAAAATCACACCTCCTTAAATTGTTGTATATTTTATATTTTCTCCTTGGTACGGCACTGTTTCTACCTACTACCTCGCAGCTCGAGGTGTAAATTCAAAAGGGAAATAAACCATTTTGTTTCTGTTTATCTGCACACATGATTTACGTTGTGCCGTACGTTATTCGTTGTGTTGTTGTTCGTTATCAACGAAAAATCGCGATAAGACCGCGGGTATTTAATAATAATTTGTCTGGAAGGAACACGTTTCCATTAAATCAGCTAATATAACGAACTGAAACGACATTAGAGCAGAGCGAGCTCACACAAAAACACAAAAAGAAACGGAAAAGAAAAATCGCTTTTTTATCCTGTTGCTTTTTTCTATTGTTCGCACTAATGAATTTCTGTTTTAGATAAGCCAAAATTAGGACCCCGATCGGCAAAAAACATCCGTTTTTAGCAAACTTGTATCAAAGGCTCAGCAGGAAAAATCGTTTTAAGTTTTAATAGGTTTTTTAAACTTGATCACGATTTTTTCATAAGTAAGTAAAATTTACGAAATTGAGTGTAAATAAAATGTCCCAGCTAAATTTAAAAAAAGGAATTTGAAAATTATAATAAATTTTATAAAATTAATTGAAATGTACATTTAAAACTAATTATTAATATTATTTTTTATAGAAAAATATTACATACCAAAATAGAGACGACAAGCTAAAGTGAAGATTAGTTAGTAGTAGTACGTAACCTGAGGAGTAATAATAATAATAATAATAATAATAATAAGAAAATATTTCTAATTATGCTTTTAAAAGAAAGAATATATAAATAAATAAATAAGCATCCATGCAAAATCCACATTGTATACAAATCTACACATATACCTACATGACTTATCAAATTTGTTTTTGGTTTTGGAATTTTAAACGTATTAAATGATGATAAAGTTAATTCTAGGTACGTTGGACAGAAGGTATGGACAGTCGATTTGGTTGTGTAGTAGTTTACTAAGAAAGTAGGTATTTTTTATTTGGCGTCTTGTTTTTAAGTCTTTAATGTTTAGATGAAGACATGCACATCTATCAGGGTATATTCCATGTAACCTAAACAATCCAATTCAATAATATGACAAGTATAATAAGGAGCCCAGATAAGGATAGCATATTTCAATTTACTAATTACAAACGAAAAGTATAACGTTTTTATTATACTTAAATCAGTGAACTGAGGATCTGATAATAAAACCAAGCATTTTACCAGCGGATGAATATACACTATTCAGATGGGGTATAAAACTAAAACCAATATCAAAGGTAACTCATAACTCCTTGAATAACCCTGTTCTACTTAATTTGTCATTGTTTACAGCATATGTTGCTAAAATTGGAAATTTATTTTTGGTATATGTTGCTATAAAGCACTTATCAACTTTTAACTTAAGTTGATTCAAACGACACCAATTTGCTATGTAGGTCAAATTATTTTGTAGAATCTTGACATCATCAGTAGTGAGTATATCTTTATGTCGTCGGCATAAGCAACAGCGGGAAATGTTAGATTTAGAAGAAGTTCGTTAACAAATAAATTAAATAGAATTGGCCCTAAATTTGACCCCTGTGGAATACCAGAAGTCATATTATAATTATTGGTAGAAAACTTTTTGTAATATACATAATTTTTACGATTAGTAGACTCAATGGTCTATGCATCTGCTCCTTACTCTCTTTTTCTTCCCCTCCTAGGTTTCCAAACCTTCCAGCCCCTTTTTTGAAGGTCAGAATGTCTTGACAGGCAAGGGAGGCCAACCCCTAACTTAGGAGTGTATTCATTCCAAAAATTGTCTGCTGAACGCCTTACATTGTCCCAAAAAGTGAAAGGAGAACATCTGTCCTGCATCGTGACCAGTAATTATGCTTACCAGCGGGCCAAGGAAAGCCAGTCTCCTGCCTAAAAGCCAGATGGATCTGGATTTACTGGGGATCCCTTAAAAGCTTAAATGACCACAAACCTAAATACTGACAAGCAAAAATATCGACAATGTAAAATGGTACAAGTCAAAATGACGACAAGGTAAAATGACGACAAGCTAAAATGATGAAGAGCCAAATTGACAAGCTAAAATGTCGATGAGCTAAAATAATTGCTATAGTTATGAGAAGCAAAAATGACAAAAAAACAAAAAGGCAGAATTAAATAACGACTAGATAAAATGACGATAATCTAAAATTTTGACAAGCGGAAGAGTGATATTTTTAATTTAGTGAATTTAAAATATTTGTTTCTTATATTTATACTTTTTGGTAATTTTTAATTCTCTAAATTAAAAATATCATAGGAGACATTTTTAAATGCATTACAAAAATTATTAAATTAAATTAAAAATTTCTCCTATGATATTTTTAATGCTAATTAAAAATATGTGTTTAACAAAAAAATACAAATTTGTATATTTATATAAGAGGCAAATGTTTTAAATTCACTAAATTAAAAATATTAGTTTAAATTAAATTTTTAAATATCCAATATGATATTTTTAATTCGCAGAATAAAAGTTTTTATATGCTATTTTTTATCTAATTGAAAATATCACTTTAGTGTTAACACATAAGAATAATTTTTATATATAAAAATAAAAAGGTGCCCCATAACAGGGGAAAATATCCACAATCTAAAATAACTTTCAGTTAAAATATTGTAGCGAGTGCGGCTCTGGATGTCGGAATGGTGACTCATCGGCGATGAGTCATCGCTGGTGAGTCAGCGCTCGAATAATCGAGAGTGTGGAGCTCGCTGGAATGTTCCAGAAGAAGTAGGCGCTGAATATATAAGGAACGACGTATCTGGGAGAGTCAGTTATGATTTGGTACTCGCGGCGAAATAAATAAATATAAGTGCAAATAAATAGACTCTTGAACAATAGTGATATATAAATAATTAGTAGTTAAGTGTTTAGTTAGTTTTATAGTGTTTTAAGTGTAGTTAAGTTATTAAATAAATAGTTTAGTTCGTTAATTAACCAGTGCGTGTTTTAATTCACACTACGAACAGTTAAAAACGTTACAATTGGTGTCAGGAGTGCGGTTAGTGTGAAATTTCGCGAAAATGGTTTCGTTAATGGACTTAAAAGTGGCGGACCTTAAACGAGAGCTAGAAGAAAGGGAATGTGATACAACTGGAAAAAAAAATGTGTTGCAGCAGCGGCTTCGAGAAGCGTTGGAGCAGGAAGGTGAAAATCCAGATGAGTATTTATTTGAAGGCCCTTGTGACATGCATTTAATGTTGCAAAATTTAAAAGAACTAAAAGTCGATTTGCAACAGAAAATGGTGGAAAGTTCTAGCGATTTGAAAGTCGATTTACAACAGAAGATTCTGGAAAATGTCAATGATTTAAAGGATGATTTGCAACAGAAAATGCTGGAAAATTCCAACGATTTTCAACAAAAAATGCTAGAAAATTCCAAAAATTTGAAAAAATATTTGGAACAGAAGATTCTAGAAAATGCCAAGGAATTAAAAGAGGACGTACGGATGGAATTGAATGACGTAAGGAAGGAATTGGATTCGAGAGAGGAAAAATTGAACGAGAAACTGGAAGTCAAAATTAAAGAAATAAATAGTAAACTGACAGCTATAAATCTACCCATGATGCTGGCGGAACCAGGAACAATGCTGGAGGGGAGCCGAGTTCGTATGAAACCACCTCAGTTCGATGGAAAAACTTCTTGGACCAACTACATCCGTCAGTTTGAGGCAGCAGCAAAAGCAAATGGCTGGCTACCAGAAGAAAAAGCTACAGCATTAACTCTTGCTTTACGCGGAGATGCAACGGACATCTTGCAGACACTTTCTCCAAACGAACAAGAAGATTACGAAGCCTTGGTGAAACATCTGGAACTGCGATATGGCCAGACACATTTGGAACATGTCTACCATTCCCAACTTAAGAACCGCTGCCAGAAATCAAACGAGACTTTGCAAGAATTCGAGGCTGATATTGCACGCTTGGTTCGGCTAGCATATCCAGCTACTCCAACGACCGTTATGGAACGATTAGCGGTTCAAGCCTTTTTGGATGGACTTCGGGACAACGAAACAAGACAGGCTCTGACGTTGGCTCGTCCGAGCCAACTGGTTGATGCATTGGCTCGAGCTTTGGAATTCGAGGCGGCAAAGCAGAGCTGCAGGAGCCAGCCTAGAATAAGGAGAGTCGATGAAGAGAAAGAGGAGGAACCCAGTATAATTGACGCAATTAGGCGAGTTTTTAAAGAAAACCTACCAGAGAAGAAGGAAATCCGGTGTTGGAGATGTGGAAGGCTAGGACATATACGAAGTCGTTGCAGAGAAAGCCAGGTGGCGCTGACTTCGTCTCAGTCGGAAAACTAGATAAGGTCGAGGAAAAGGGGCCACCGTCGACCTGTAACCAGCATGCCCCAGAAGATATCGAACGCGTTGCATCTCTTCTACACCAGTGCAGCAGTGTTTTTGTGGATGGTTTAATTAATGGAAAATTACATGTGCTGCTGCTGGATACAGGTGCGACGAGGACAATTATAAGGCCAGATATTGTCGAAACGTCCAAGATCAAATCTACCAATCGGCGACTACGTACTGCAACAGGAGAAACCGCTACTGTTCGTGGAGAAGTGGACATCACGATGGTCATAGGAAACACGAAATTTAAACATCGAGCATTAGTTGCAGATATTGAAGATGAAGTTATTGTAGGCATGGACATTATGAACTCAATAGGATTTGAACTGAACTTTAAGCAAGGAATATTAAGGGTAAATGGAGAGGAAGTCGTGTTGCATCGATCTAAAGAAAAGAATATTCGTGTAATGCTAACAGAAGATGCTTTGATACCGGAAAACAGCGAGATGATATTGAAGGCTTTCTTGGATTGTAAATCAGAAGATGGAAGTATAATGCTTCTGGAGCCGAGAATTGATGACAAAGAGGTCGGTCGAGGAATTGTAGTAGGGAAGACTTTAATACGCGTCGGAGAAGAAGTGCCTGTAAGAGTATTGAATGTTAATGGTTACTCTGTGAACTTGAAGAAAGGAATCGTTTTGGGAAACTGTTCTTCAGTTTCCTCGATTATTAGAGGCATTCGTGAGTCAGCAGTTCCGGCCAAGAAAGTTAGCAATGAATTGACGAATCTTCTGTCGACTTCTTCAAAGGATTTGAAACCCAATGAAAGGATAAAGCTGAGAGAGCTGATACACAATTATCAGGATGTCTTTGACGACGGACATGAAAAGAAGGGTAGGACAAGAATTGTCCAGCATAAAATTAACACCGGTGATGCACAGCCCATTCGACAGTCGGCAAGAAGGCTGCCACTTGCCAAGCGAGAGGAAGCTGATAAAATTGTGCATGAAATGGAGAAGGAAGGGGTGATCGAACCATCCAACAGCCCATGGTCTTCCCCAGTGGTGTTAGTTAAGAAAAAGGATGGATCAACTCGATTTTGCGTTGATTTTCGTCAGCTGAACAACGTGACGAAGAAGGACAGCTACCCTCTGCCTAGGATAGATGATACCCTGGATACATTGGCTGGATCCCAAATATTTTCGACTCTGGATTTGAAAAGCGGTTACTGGCAGGTTGAAATGGCACCAGAAGATAGAGAAAAGACGGCGTTTACCGTGGGTGCTGGACTGTGGCAGTTTACTGTCATGCCGTTTGGACTATGTAATGCCCCTGCAACTTTTGAAAGGCTCATGGAAATGGTTTTGAAGGGACTATCCTGGAAGACATGCTTGGTGTACCTTGACGACATCATTGTGGTTGGGAAATCATTTGAGGACCATATGAGGAACCTGAAGGAAGTCTTTCATCGCTTAAGAAGTTCTGGCCTGAAGCTTAGCCCAAAGAAATGTCACTTGTTCCAGAAGGAAGTGCAGTATCTGGGCCATGTCGTTTCAAGTCAAGGAGTTGCAGTGGATAAACAGAAGGTGAAGACGGTGCGGGAATGGCCAGTACCGAAAAACAAACATGACTTAAGAAGCTTTCTTGGATTATGCACCTACTACCGGCGGTACGTACCTGGATTCGCAAAGGTTGCTAAGCCTTTGACACGTTTAACAGAGGGAGAAAGACGATTTCAATGGGACGAAGAATGCCAAGAAGCCTTTAAGAACCTGAAAAACGCGTTGACCAGCTCACCAGTACTGAGTTATCCTCTTCCGGATGGTGAATTTATTTTGGACACGGACGCCAGCAATGTAGGCCTGGGAGCTGTTTTGTCGCAGATTCAAGAAGGAAAAGAGAAAGTTATTGGATACTTCAGTAAAACTCTATCGAAACCAGAGAGAAATTACTGTGTTACTCGACGCGAGCTCTTGGCAGTGGTAAAATCAGTCGAACACTTTTACAAGTATCTGTATGGAAGAAAATTCTTGCTAAGAACGGATCATGCTGCCCTAAAATGGCTTTTGCAATTCAAGAACCCTGAAGGACAGGTAGCAAGATGGATTGAGAGACTACAGGAGTTTGACTTTGACACAGAACATCGGGCTGGGACCATCCATAGAAATGCTGACGCCTTGTCAAGAAGACCGTGCCCGGAAGACTGTAAACATTGTCTCAGGGCAGAAGAAAAGGATGTGTTTGTTCGGAGGACTACAATCGTGGATGATCATTGGCAATCCGCTGAGGTTCAACAAGACCAGGAAAGGGATCCGGATTTGAAGCTTATCATCGATTGGAAGAAGAACGACCGTAAACCAACGTGGCAGGAAGTCGCCCAATATTCGCCGAATGTGAAATCGTACTGGGCCCAATGGAATTCCATCATCTTAAGTGACGGGCTTCTAAAGCGCGTTCTGGAGATGCCAGAAGGGGGGGAAGACCGGAAGCAGATAATAATCCCCAGAAACAGGATACCAGAAGTGCTGCAGGAAATCCATGATGGAACTACTGGAGGACATCTTGGGGTGACCAGGACGCTCGGAAGACTTAGGGAACGGTTTTATTGGGTCAACAGCCAACGGGATGTGAAGGAATGGTGCAAGAAGTGCGCCGTTTGCGCGGCAAGCAATGGACCCCAGAAGCGCCCAAAAGCCCCAATGCGACAGTACAATGTGGGTAGCCCATTTGAGAGAATTGCAATCGACGTGGCGGGTCCATTTCCGGAAACAGAATCTGGAAATAAATACATCATCGTTGTAATGGACTACTTTAGCAAGTGGGCGGAAGCGTACGCCTTGCCGAACCAGGAAGCTGCCACAGTGGCCGATGCCCTTATTAAGGAGTGGATTTGTCGTTTTGGTGTCCCAATGGAGATGCATTCAGACCAAGGCAGGAACTTTGAATCTATACTGTTCCAGAATGTCTGTAAAATTCTTAACATTCGGAAGACGAGGACGACTGCATTACATCCGCAGTCTGATGGAATGGTGGAACGCATGAATCGAACGATAAACCGGTACTTGTCCAAGGTAGTCTCTGATCATCAAAGAGACTGGGACCGCTTCCTCCATCTCTTCCTATTGGCGTACCGTTCTTCTATCCACGATACAACCGGCCAGACACCCGCTAGCATTGTTATGGGACGTGAACTTCGTCTACCTTGTGACCTGAGGTTTGGTTGCCTGCCAGGGGAAGATATTGCTGGAGAAGATTATGTCAGCAATTTACGTAGGAAAATGAGCGACATTCATAACCGAGTTCGTTTAAACATCCAAAGTGCCAGTGATAGAATGAAAGAGGCATACGACATCAAGGCGGAAAATGGAGGATTTCAACCTGGAGACCTAGTTTGGTTATACAACCCTCAGCGCCGTCGTGGTTATTCACCGAAGCTGCAGACTTCTTGGGAAGGACCATACGAAGTAATGGATCGCATAAATGACATCATCTACAGGATCAGAAAACAACCAAGAGGAAAGCCGAAAGTGATCCATTTTAACCGATTGGCTCCTTACGCTGGAAATAATGATGACCAAATAAACCATGCCAGAGTAAGACGAGTTAATCCTCCGGAAGACGAGTTGCTTTTTGAAGACTTCATGTATTTATATTCGAGCGGTAAAAAAAGCTCGCTTTGGTGTCACTCGAGAAGAACAACAAGATCTGTTCACGGTTTCGGCCGATTACTCCTTAGCTCACTGTGTTGCAGAAGACCTAAGGATGTCCAGGGGAATAGCGGTTGTTTTTAAAAACAAGTTTGGACGGATCGACGAGCTACGAAGGCAGAATCCCAAAGTTGGAGAGGTGCTTGAAATTGTGAATAATGAGCAGACAGGCAATAGAAGTATCTTCTATCTGGTAACGAAGCAACTCTCCCATCAGAAGCCAAACTACCGTGACATATGGAATGCCTTAAATAAATTGAGGGATGCCCTTTTATCCAAGGACATCATGAACCTGGCGATACCAAAGATTGGTTGTGGACTTGACGGTTTGGACTGGAGAATAATTAGAAGTATGGTGGAAGTTATCTTTAGATTTAGTGGCATACACATTCTTGTCTGTTGCTACAACCCTAAAAGAACAACCGGAAGGAAGACCGTGGACTGCTACTTCTATAGGACGTCACATTGCAAGTTTGGATCTCTATGCAACTATCGCCATGAAGCTGAGGACCATTTTCGGGACGAAAATGTTTTAAGACGGGGGCAATGTAGCGAGTGCGGCTCTGGATGTCGGAATGGTGACTCATCGGCGATGAGTCATCGCTGGTGAGTCAGCGCTCGAATAATCGAGAGTGTGGAGCTCGCTGGAATGTTCCAGAAGAAGTAGGCGCTGAATATATAAGGAACGACGTATCTGGGAGAGTCAGTTATGATTTGGTACTCGCGGCGAAATAAATAAATATAAGTGCAAATAAATAGACTCTTGAACAATAGTGATATATAAATAATTAGTAGTTAAGTGTTTAGTTAGTTTTATAGTGTTTTAAGTGTAGTTAAGTTATTAAATAAATAGTTTAGTTCGTTAATTAACCAGTGCGTGTTTTAATTCACACTACGAACAGTTAAAAACGTTACAATATCAACAGGCTAAAATGATGGCAAGTGAAAATGATAAGCAAAAATAACTACTGACTAAAATAGGGACAAAATAATAGTTATTTTTGTACTAAGCTCAATTGAGCAAATCACAAAAATACACTTCACAGCAACATTTTATCTTCAAGTCACAATTTAATTTGTTAAACGATAAATTAAACGTATAATTATGATAATTCTTAGAAGTTGAAATTGAGGTTGGATAGATATGAAAGTACTGAATTTTGTTTTGTTCTACAGGCTAGAACCACAGTATCTTCCATATACTGTGCTAAAACTTTAAAAAACTAAATTATTTTAACAGCCTAGGTGATAATTAATTTATTAGCAGTGAGTGATGTCAATAATAAAGTTTAAATTATAGAACCCTTAAGGATAAAATAAATACAAAATAAACAAGCCAAAATAACAAAAATTTAAAAACTACAAATTGAGTTGTGAAAAAGCTTTCGACCCACAAATTAACAAAATATATTTTAGGGATATAACCGATTTTTGTATAGTTTTTTGGTAGGTATAATTTTTTTTATTCAATATTATGATTATAAAAGGTTTAGGTGTTTATTTTGATAGTAAACTAACATTCTCCCATCACATTAATTTTATTGTTAATAAATCATTAAAGATGTTGGGATTTGTCAAACGAAGTCTTAAAGATTTTAATAATGTTCAATGCTTAAAAAATGTTTATATGTCCTTCGTGCGCAGTATCTTAGAGTATTGTTGTATTGTTTGGTCACCTTTTTATGTTAACCATAATATTAAACTAGAAAGAGTACAAAATAATTTTTTGCGATATTGCGCATACAAACTAAACATTGAATGTACTTATTCTTTAGATTTAGTTATAAGTGTTGCCAATTTATATAAACTAAGTAAGAGAAGAACTGAATTTGGAATTGTATTTTTATATAAACTATTGAATAATTTTATTAATTGCCCAGAAATACAAGGCAACATCATTTATTTTATATAAAGACCCATAGGACCACTTATAGTAAATTTATGCCTTTAAGTAGAATCTGTTCTGAAGCAAACGATTTAAATTTAGATTTTTTAGATTGTTCCCTAACTGTCTTAAAAAGAAATTTAAAAGTATTATTATTGTAAAAAATTGTAATTTGTAACTGGTTGATCCGTCAATAAAGTTATTATTATTATAATATTTATTGAGATTACGAGCACAAAATATTTTTCATGTTTTGTGACATAGAGCTACACAGGTAACATATACAGTGTGTTTCATTTTGATTGGCGACTATTTGGTATTTATTTAAGATTTTTAGTTTGTAGTACAAGAAAAAAACATTGTCATATGTCATTTCGATGGCCCTCTATGATTAATAGAGGTCTCCAAAAAAGTTAGGCATAGCGTTTCTGAATTTTATAAAGCCAAAAACCCCTAAAACGATAATTTTGTAATAAAATTTTATACAGGATGGTCAAGATGTAAGTTCAAATTTAGAAAAAAAAATATTTTTTAAGCACTCTGTAGATATAAATTCTCGCAAAGATTTTGCATTTCTTTAGGTATTGGACGAACTACATATTCGCCCAGTTTTGTTACTTGGCTTATAATCTTTTTGCAAAACCTTTGCTAGAATTTATACAGTGCTTAAAAAAGCTAAAATCGGATAATTTTTTAATTAAAAGAAACACTGTATAACTAAATTTTAACGTTTATATAGGTGCAGTGCTAGGGGGTAAGATATAAAAGATAAAATCTAATACCATACGTAACAGAGTGAATCGTGTTATTGTAGTCGATTATTTTTAAAAACGAACACACAGCAAAACATCAACAACTTTTTAATTAAACTTTACTGTCACGTTCCCAACATTCTCCACTCACTCAGAAAGCTAAAGTTTATCTACCGACAACAAGAAAAAACAAAAATTAATTTAAAACCTTATTGTTGAGTTAATAAAATTTTAAAAATATTTTAACAAAAGTATGTTTTCCTTCATAAAGGTTTTAAAAATATATTCTCGTATAAAAAAGTAAGGTAAGAACATTGAAACTCGAGGCTTTCAACTTTGAATCGCGAGCTATCGATTTAACTCCCGATATGTTCGCAATCATTTATATTGGAAATTTTAGATGTTGATTGGCTTCATTATAATTTTATCGATTAGATTTGTGCAATTTCCTTTTATTATTCTGTTCTACATAAAATATAGAGTTCAGTTGGGTAATATGACTTCTAGGAGATGTAAAGCGTAAGACCTAATTTTTATGTCAAAAAATCTTTGACAAAGGTAAGAAAATCACTTAGTTAATTTATCCACCAGATATCACATAAGTTCTTTTCAGAAGTTTGTTACTCCATCAGAAACATTTTGCATTGGTCAAAATTAAATTAAAATAGCATATTTAATTTAAAAATTTCGCATAACGAAAGTAAGACATTTTTTGTCCAAGTCTGCATTTTTTTCAGTATTGATGTAATCTGTTGGTATAGCCCTTATTTATATAGGGTGCAAGAATGTGTTATCTTCAAGTTAATGCATGATAAAAAGGGGTTTGGTCTTTCTGTTTATCTAAAACGATTATTTATTTATAATGGCGAAAATTACCATAATTTTAACCATGATAAAAATCTTCATATTGTGTGCAGTATTATATTATACAAACCCCTTGCAGGAAAAAGGCATGACCTATACATAATATATCAATATACTAAAAATAAAAATTGTGTTATTTTAAAATTTTGTTGGAACAGCAAAAAAATAATATTATATTGTCATATTTCGCACATTTGTTGTTGACATAACTAATAATCTGAACAGATAAATATCAAAAGTTCTTAATTGCGGAGGTCTGTATAATTTTTAAACAGATCACAGAGTTATATTATGTGATCCACATCCTCCTTAAAATTATTCCGTAGTTAGGCCTTTAATTTTATGGCGTGTTTATACAACTTCATATCATTAATTTATTTCATAATTTACAATTTAGTGCATAATCATAAAAGTTAAATCGCACTATCTGCTATGAAACAGTTTATACAACGATTTAATCCGTAACTCACAATTTAGTGTACATCGAATCAGTGGCGGCGATAAGAATTCGGGGGCCCCCCCGCCAAAATTTTCTCGGACATGTGGTAATAAAATCTGGAAATACTGGAATTTTATCTAAGATGCTAAATTGTAAGAAAAAATCTCGGATATATCTATAGATTTTGTTTTAAGTTTTTCTACCCACCTGGAAAATATTCTGTATTATGGCGGAGTTCAAGAAAAACTGGGCTTGTCTCACATTTTATTTTATAAATGGGATATCATTTCATAATAAATTTATATTACAAAATATTTTCCAAAGAAAAATGATAATAAAAAATTTGTGTCTGAGTCTATACGCTGATTGTTAAGAAATATATTTCTTAACAATTAGCAATATTTTGCCATGAATAATAGAAATACTATAATTTGCTAATTGCCTTAAGTATAAAATCTTACCATCGCTAAAATCTGTCTGGTGCTAGTGAAGCTATTAGTGGATAGATCGAGGAATAGAAAGTTTAAGGGAGCACTGTTAAATTGCCAAAACGGCGATGTTTTTGTTTTAAAAATATATCTACCAACTGTCCCAAATCAAGTTTACGCGCACGTTCATGTTCAATACTTATTACACCCAAACACTAAGTCGCTCCTTGCACATTGTACTACGTAAATATGTTTTTATCAACTTCTTTCGGCAGAAGCAGATGTTACCGGTAATGTCAAAAAAAGTTGAAACAACGAACAAACATCCGGAAGACTGCTCAAAATGCATCTGTTTTCTGATATAAAATATGTGGCTAATTCATATATTGTTTTCTTTTTTTGAATTTCATTTGAAAATAAACTTTGAAAGTTTATTAATTGCGTAGATAAATTATTCGAGAAGTCATTTTCGTATTTTTCCAATATTTTTTCGACATGATCTATAATTTCTCTGGTAGATAATTTAACGAAACCATCTGGATTTAAAAATAAAAAAATAGCTCATTACTTTGTTCATACTGATAAATCGTGTTCTGAGTTGATTAATTATTATATCAAGAGATTCGTAGAAGACTTTAATTTGAAATCTTCTTAGAGAATCTTCTATTCCAGTGTCAGTTGCAAGTTCATCAAAGAATGTCTTGTCCATTCTTTGGCGCTTAGATTTCAATTTTGGCTGAATGTTCCACGATGTCGCCAAATTCGTTGCTTCCGCATGCAATATTTCGAAATCGTCTCTAATAGTATTAAAATTATCTATTGTGGAGCTCAATAATTCGCATGCTCGTCCCAGATCAACGGTAGAACTTTGTAGCAGCTTGGACACTAAACTAATATTTTCCAAAATTTTGCTTTGGTATACAAGAAGCAAAATAAAATCATAACTACTCATACTTTTTTGCAAGGAGTTTGCTTCTATTCTGTCGGATGTTTTTTTGCAAATTAAAATAAAAGTTGATAAACATTGCATCACGCATTTATAGTTATATTTTATAGCACTCAGACAATCTAAACAAGACGACCATCTTGTAGGGCATAATCTTTTTAATGTTTTTTTAATCATTGCGTTTTCTTCTTTGGATTTGTTGAGTTCTTGCCAGCGAGGTAAACTTTTACTAAAAATCAAATACATATTCTCTAATAATCCGTAGAAATTTCTAATTTCGCTAACATTTTGCACTGAACCATTCAACACCAGGTTTAAATTGTGTGCGGAGCAGTGAATAAAATCAGCAGTTGGTACTTTTTCTTTAATTCTTGCCTGAAGTCCAGAATATTTCCCGCTCATCTTAGAAGCCCCGTCATATCCTTGACCTCGGCATTTTCCTATATCAATTTTCAGTTCTTTTAATGTACTTAAAATAACGCATTCAAAATTTTTGCCTATTTCTATAAACCTAAGGAATGATTCTTTTATTTCGATTTTGCCTGCAATAGATTTATCATGATCTAGGTCAACTTTAACGTGACTAATAATTATACTTAATTGATCCTTCTTTGAGATATCTTGGGTTGTATCGACGATTAGGGAGAAAAAGGGGGCTTTAGAAATTTCACTAACTATTTCTTTTACCACCGATTTTGACATTAATGTTATGATTTCATTTTGCGTATCATGGTGTAAGTATTTATTTCGATTATTTTTATTTGTTATATGCGACTTTAACAAAGGATCATATCGCGACAGCAAATCGATAATATTCAAAAAGTTACCAGATTGAGGCCCTATTTCATAAATATTCTCGTGATGTCCCCGAAAAGGTAAACTACAAATTGCTAAGGTTCGCGTAGTATCAAAAATTCTAATCAAAACTTCTTTAATGGTTTCTTGTGATCCTTGAATTAATTTGTCTACAGTTTTGTTTTTTTCCCAAGACGTGTATGTAATACATGCGTGAAAATGAGTGGCGCTCTCTTCATGTTTTTTAATTTTTTTACTCAGACCTTTCCAATCAGTGGCGGATTGGGGATTTTGGGTATACCAATATCTCAGTTATTAGACATGGGACCCACACCAAATTTATAATAGTTTATTATGACATTAAATAGACAAGTTCGGCGCAAACAGAATTTAAATTGAAGTTTGCGAAAAAAAGTTAGTTTTTTGTGTCGCCTCACCTGGCTTCTGGCCCCCCCCATTTGAGATAATTCAAATTAAAGTTGTGCAATTTATAATTCACTATAATTTATCGGTAAATTTAAAATTTTATTTGAAAAATCCAAATACAACAGATTAAAATAAATAATAAAAATTTAAAATCGTATAAAATCTGTAATATTTATATTTTTCTTATAAAATTTTAAATTTGTCGATAAATTATAGTGGAGTATAAATTGCACAACTTTAATTTGAATTATCTCAAATGGGGGGGGCCAGAAGCCAGGTGAGGCGATACAAAAAACTAACTTTTTTTCGCAAACTTCAATTTAAATTCTGTTTGCGCCGAACTTGTCTATTTAATGTCATAATAAACTATTATAAATTTGGTGTGGGTCCCATGTCTAATAACTGAGATATTGGTATACCCAAAATCCCCAATCCGCCACTGTTTCCAATCACTAATAGTGCCATCACACCATGCATGTGATTGCTCCCTATCAGAAAATAGCCAACAAGGCTGGCAGTATACTGCATTTAAAATCTCAGAATAGCATAACCAAAATCTATCAATTTTCTGTCCAGTTTTAGTGGTTGTGTAGTAATATTCAACACTAAATGACTTGTTTGTATGTATATTCCTAACTGAAGGTCCCATAGGTCTATTTGGGCCTGAAATTATAATTTTGCGCTTCATTTCATCAGTCAACACATCTTGAAACAGCGCCCTATCTGTATTAAATGGATTTAACTCATTACATTCGACGATGGTCGTTTCTTGAGCATTTAAATTTAATTTAGTTACTTCAACATTTGCGACATCAGAGTTGAATTTTGAAGTTGAAGCCTGATCCGGATTACTGCCTCCCTCGCTGTCTCCAGTAATAACTTTTCGTGAAATATTCTCTTCTCTAATATCATCTTTTTTATCTTCATTTTCCTGATTTATCCTTGTTTCACCTATGGCTTTAAAAAAATCATCGATCTTGGGCAATTTACCAATTGCTTCCAGTTTTTCGGTCTTTTGTTTTCGTTTTTAAGCACCACTGAGGTATTGTCTAGCTTTATCAGTCATTATTTCTTTTACTAAAATAAGATAAACCTCACGGCAAAAAAACAAAGATCACACGAAGACACACAAAAAGTTATGTGCGTACCGCGTACGTAAGTAATTAAAAAAAGAAAAACGCGATAACCCGGAACTCACGACAGTATATTGCAACTAAACTGATTTTTATTTTATAGGCGCGTTTTTCCTTTGCATTACCGAATTTATTTTCAAATAAGCCGTCAAAAGAAACCGGCAGGGTTCTTTGTACTTTATCGGGTCGGCGAATAAAAAACAAACACATTTTTTTGCTGACGGTGTCCGAGCGTGAACTTTTGGTAAAATATATCTATGATTGATTCATATAGTTTTATTTTGGAATAAGATTATTTTTAATTTCAGGCACCTCTTTTCTTTTCTTGTTATCAATTTTTTATTTTTTTTTATTATTTATTTAAAGCAATTAGGAATTTTAGCAAGGAGGTCAAAGGGGCCCTTCTGGAGCTGGGGCCCCCCCGCATGGCGGGCCCTGCGGGCCCCTTATCGCCGCCACTGCATCGAATAACCTTTAAAGTTCATAAAATTTAACTTTTATGAAATAAATTATGAATTATAAATAAGATTGAACAGCGCAAGTGCCAACAATTTCTCTCTCTCCATTTTTTAAGGTTATAATTAATAATTATTGTGTTTTGTGTTTGTGCCTTAAAAAATACTACAAAACATGAGTTTTAAGGAGGAATTTTGTGTTATTTGTCATTTTTAATTATCAATATTGTCATTTGAAAAAATAAAATATATATTAAATTAATGAATTGTATAAACCAGATTTTAAAGTTAGGTATTATGTATTAAATTATGCATTAAATTAACAATTGAGTTATGAAATAAATTGTCCACTAAATTATCAATTGTTGTATAAACCCGCCTTTAGTGTTTAGTGTTCAGTATCTATAAGACTTAGTATTCATCGATAAATGGAAATGTTATGTATTTTTTCTACTCCCACCTTTAAAACGTCCATTATCATACATGTTTCCATAACACTAAGTGACCTTTTAAATACATTGACAAGTTGTGGCTTTATGGCGTTTTAGCCACGGGCTGAACTTAGCAACAGGTTTTTAGTCAGTTTCCCTATTGTTTTATAGATGGTGCATTATTAAAATACTTAATTTAAATGATTTTTAGATAATAATAAGTATTTGTCGTAGAAAAAGAATATTCGTGTCTAAAATGGCGTTTATCAAACTTGATACATAATATACTATTTTAGTTTTAAGATCATTATAAAAATTGTGAGCTACGAAAGCAGTCATTTCCTGAATATTTGTTTCACCTAATATATAATATTTAAGTAAAGTTTAAGAATAACTTAATTGGCGCAGTCGGTAAGGATAGTGCAAATTCCGCTAAAGAAATTTGCTTTTCAGCCCCAGACAAGACAGCTGCTGCGTGTACGAACTCACCAATGGGTGCAGATAATAAATATCTGCAGATAATAAAGCAAAGGTAATGTGTGCATGATTAACTGTTTTTAACTAATTTGGAATATACGTATTAGCAACATATGGTCAAGTAGATTATATTATATTATTGTATGATTACTCTTCAAGAAGATTTTGCTAAAAAATTATTAATAATGCACCGTGCTTACAATTCGAAGTTCCAAAGAAATGGCAACAACTTTGCGACCGTTTAATGGTCACCATTTAAATTTAGAAACATTTTTATTAGATGTACATTCGTATTATAATACATGCGGCAGAAGTCACGATCAAAATTTAACATTTACAAATCTTTACTTGCTTCAACAACAATTTTCGTATTTGACTAAAGAAACCAACGGGGACATTCTTTCTTTTATTGAGAGTTTAAAATCTCTATAAATACGGTTTAATTTAAAAATTCAATTCGATCAAGCATTAGATCAAAATGTTCGAGATGCCATTATGGCTCAAAACGAATCCATTGCTGTAAATTCTTGTCGAATTGATAATTATTTAAATTAAACTAAATTATTGTAGTATAAATATTATATATATATATATATATATATATATATATATATATATATATAAATTAAGAGTACTTGATATCGACTTTCTTCAATATGGGATTTATTAAATTATTCTGGCAGATTTACATTTATGTCCCCTAATTAGTTTAGTAGATTTTACCAGTCATATTTAATTATTGTGCGATAGCGACATTTAATTTAAAACCATATTTTTTGCCCATGGCACCCTTCTGTCCGTCAACATATTAGGCAAAAAAGACAGAAATTACAGGTACAGAATGGACGCGTTTTCAATTATTATGATTTTTAGAATAGTTAGGTCTTCTTTGTTGTTTATAGCATTTATTTTACTAGTTTTTATTTCATTTAATAAACAACAAAAGTTTTAATAGTTACATCATAATATATTAAATATCAAGTTTGATAAACGCCATTTTAGACAAGCATTTAATTTAGGCACGAGCGAGCTTGCGAGCGAGTGCTTAAATTAATGAGTGTTATTCGCAACTGAATATAAAATTAATATACATTTTGTCATTTTTGGCTAAAGTAGGTACCTCATTATTTTAAATAGTAGACAACTAACTACCGATTTGATAGTTGAAGATCACACGGGAAAAAAAATCTAAGTCACTTTTGGCAAGTTTTCGGATAAATCAATTTTAAAGTTTGAAAGTCTAAGTACTCTTATTAGGTATTAAAAAAACGTACAAAAATTAAGTTTGCAAATAAAATAGGAAAAACGAAGACAAGTTCTAAACCAAATTTTGTTTAGGCTTTCTGTTAGAAAATAAAGATAACAATTTTAACCTCGCTCGTTTGTTGTGGTTGGATTAATGTATTCAAATTTCAAAATTACAGGTGCTTATGAACATGTAAACAAGAGCTCCCTATTTTCTGAATTTTTTCATATTGCTTTTTTATTGTTAATGCAAAAAAAAATAATTTTAACAGATTAATGTTCTAGACACTCTTGTCTTGTGGGCCCAACTGTTACAGTAGCTATTCTATAGAATAGCTATACTGATAAAAAAATGCAGGTAGTAAACTTCGTCAATCACTCTTATTGTTATCTATGTTCAACTTCAAGGGGTAATTTTGATGTTCTTTATTAACGAGTTTTTTTAGTTCCTGTAGCTGTAGGTACTTTATATTTGGCACCGAAATGTCTTGTTTGTATGCCAATTTTGGCAATCCCTCCCAAGTTGTGTTTTGCATCTGGCGTTTTTTTAACCTTCCACAAATTATATGGACTTTGATCGATTATCCATAAATTTGGAGGACTCTTTCATTTCACGTTTGTTTTTAAACGCGTATATAATGGACTAGGATTGATCAGTGCTTTACTTTGTTGAAATAATATACATATACTCAGATAATATTTGGCGTAATAATCTTGATTTTTATTTTTTAGACTTTTTTAAAAATACTATTACTAAGTTTTAGCATAAACTTCAATATTAAATTACAAAAAAGTAACTGGGGAAATGGATAAAAGGGGACATTTTAAGTTATGACAATTAATATGAAGTTTTGAAGATTATAATCTAATTTAACTTTTGCAATGAGTTAAATCAATATATTTTTAATTCCCATATCCAAAAATTAACTAAGAAATTATATTATGCAGTGCTAAAGCCATTTTTTTTTAAATTTAAAGTAATGCCCATTTGAGAATATGAACTAAATATCAACAAATTAGTTTAATTAATTCATGGTATCTACTTATAACGTTAAATATGTTTGTTGGTAACATTTTAAGATTTTGCAAAAATTAATGATTAATAAGTTTTGCGAAATTTAATTAAAATAACTTAATCAAGATTTTTTTAAATATTATAGTTATCATAGCGCAAAATAGAAAAAGCATTTAGTAAATTGGCAGCCAATTTCTGCAGAAGACATCTTTTTAACCGCAAATAGTAGCCTTTAAGCGAGTGTTAATTAGAATTAAAAACTTGTTCAACAATAATTATTAAATTAATTATAAGTTGGCCAACTTGTTAGCAGCATACACTCAGAATACTTAAAAGTTTACATCGCACACTTTGTATCGGTTTTAAGGAACTAAGTTGCCTTAGTCAATGCGACGTTTCTCCGTATTATGTCGAAGTTTGTACAAACTGTTGTGTAGGTGAAACGATTGAATCCGGCAAATATTTTAGTTTGTTTTGCATTTACTGTTGTCTGGCAAAAGTTTGTTTTTAAGTAGGTAAACATTTTTTTTGTTTTTACCGACAAACTTACTTGTCTATTAACAGTCCATGTAGTATATGCTCTAAGGTTTATTTATACCCTTTTATTAATTAGTACAATATAATAGTATATTATTATGCGAGAGATAATGCGCATAATCTACTATAATTCATCTACTACAATCAGTAAATGATTTATAAAAATATTTAAATAAAATCAAATGGTTAACCTCCCTTTTTACCAATTTTAAATGTTATTATAGTCGCCTTCTTCTAATTCAAAACCCGATTGGTTCAAATCACAGTGAATATTGAAATCGACCAATCACTAATGCCTAACAACGTGAATAATAAGTTCATTATTCCCGTTGTTAGGCAGGGAAATAATATTTATCATGAGAAAACAATATTGTGCAATAGTAATAGATAAAGTTATATTACACAATTTATAATTGTTTAACTTAAATTTCAAACAATATAAAATAAACCATTGTATCAATCAATATGGATGATAAATAAATGGAAATATGAAACCAAACCTAATAGTTGAAATAATAAAATACACAACAACTTCCGAATATGTTCCGTATTTATGGTTATATTGGAAAGCATAACACGTGATGAATGTTGAAATCCATAAAATTTAAAATTCATATGTGTTTATATTGGTTTAATAATTATTCACAATGTTGCGAATTATAATATTTATGCTGGATTCAAATTTAAATACACGGGGTGTTTAAAAATTTCTCACAGTAATATGATGAGTACACCGAAAAAAATAATGTAGTTGAGTTAACATTTGCCTAAATGTCATTTTTAAAAATGTTGTTTCAACAAAAAACCTATTGGATTAATCTATATTTTGGTGTTAAAGCAAAAGTCAGAGTTTGTCAAAGTTTATTTGTTCATTTGACAGTTTAAATATTAATTTAACATAAACTAATATTTTGAATTAAAATGTTTATCGTACTTTGATTTAATAGCTGGAATTTGTTGAATCAACTACTGAAATTTTTAGGATTACCTAAAAAAACTATTAAATTAACGTTTAGTTGCTCTTTAATCCAAAACTTTAAATTTGTTCATTTAACAAATTTAAAATGTTACTTTAAAATTTAAAATGTAAAATTTGCATTCATAAAATTGCCGAGAATGGCGCTTCGAACACTCACGCCACGTCATTAGACAATGACGTTTTCTTACATCTCGCCTTAGTTACCTTACGATTAGGTGTATATAAGATGAGATATCTGTTTGTTTAAGGTGTGTTCCACAGTAGAACTTTCACTACACCATATTGCCCGACACTGTTAAGACCCTCAATACAGGGCGAAACAGTCTGTCGGTATTTGAAGTAGGTGGAACACATGATACAAAGATGTATCATGGGTGGAACACGCTCAAAACAAAAACTCTGTGCGAGGTGAAGGTTCAATTCTTTCTATTTATATATAATAATATATTATTTCCATAATTTTGTTTTGGATACCAACCTTTTTATTACATTTTCAGAATGTTAATTTAACATTTTATTGGTGTTAAGTGAATATGCTAAAAAGGTTACCTAGACATTTCAAGAAATTTACCTTAACACCCTAAGAATGTTAAATTAACCAAATTAGCAGATTAGAACAAATATTCTTATTTTGTTCATTTGACTGTTATTTGTTGTTCAATTAAACAATACAATTTGACATTTTTAGATGGTTAAGTAAACGTGCAAAAACCATTGCTTGTATTTAAAGTGCATAAAGAGTTGAATTAATATTTTTTTTGTTGTTTCAACAGCTTATTTTTTTCAGTGTAGTTGTACAAAATATAAAATCAAATGGAAAAGTTTTATTGTCCCATTTTTTTGACGTTTACTACCCATGAAAAGTTTGTGTTTCAAAATGTAACTGTCTATAAGGGGCAAAATAATGATACCGAACAGGGAAGTGAGTCAGTAAAGTTTTGTTGGATGAAAGCCAGTTTTTAAACTTTACATTTTTTTAACTTTCTTTCGTTTTTTTTATTCAGATTTGTGATTTAGAATTTGTTCGCCTTTCTATTTTATTTTTACTTCACCTAATCACAATTTTTTAAATCTATTTTGCAGATTACTAAAAAATCCCAAAAGAGTCTACAATTTTTGACAATGAAAATTTTCAGAACATTTGTTTATTTACAAAGTTCGATCGCACCGTTTGATTGAAACATCGTTATCTCGTAAAATTAGCAATAACCCTCTCATTATCGTTCTTTGTCATTTGTCATTGTTCCTCATTTATATAATTTTTTTAATAAAACTTAATTTGATATTAGTTAGTTTTAATTCTTCTTTCAACGTCAAAAATCGTAAGCTAATTTGCTAAATTTCTACTCAGATGAACGTGTTCATCCAGGGGAATGACATTTTGAATGTATTTTTTTTTAACGAAGAAACAATATGGATTAAAGCAAAATTAATGTCCTCCATTTATTAATAATAAAGTAAACTCAGCAACTTTTTATACATAAAAAATTTCTTTAAAAATAAACTAGTAACAACAAAATATATTTCCCTATAAACCGGCAATCTGAAAATAAATTAGTCAAAAATGACGCCATTAATAATTCTCGTCAATTTGTATACCGGACATTTAGCAGTTAATTAATATACAGGGTTCCCCATAATAGACTACCCATTTTATGTTATTAATAAATTCCCTACGAGATAACTAAATAAGTTGTTCTCTATAAGAGTATCTTCTATAGTCTTTGGGATTTAAGTTAATTAATAATCAAGTAGGCGCCTGTCACAAATAAGTTTTAAATTAATAATTTTTTGGAACGTCATTTTTCTACGAGAAACGGCATGGTTAATAAACATAATTTTAGATACTGGTCAAATGAAAATCCTAGTAAAATCTTTATACAGAACCTCCATAATCCTTGTTGTGTGGTGTGGAGTAGGATCTTTTGGTCCATCTTTTGGTCCATATTTTTTTGAGGATGAAAATAACCGCGCTGTAACAGTAACATCCGATCGCTACGTAAACATGCTAGAGACATTCCTCATTCCAGAATTAAATAGACGAGGTTTACTAAACAATGCCTTACTTTTTCAACAAGATGGGGCAACAGCTCATAACGCCAGAAACTCAATGAGGGTTCTGCGAGAAATGTTGCCTTCGAGGTCCCCCGACTTAACGGCACCCGATTTTTTCCTGTGGGGATATTTAAAAGCCAAAGTGTTTGCGAGTCGTCCAGGTACAATCGAGGAACTCAAAGTCAAAATTCGTGAAGAAGTTGAAGGAATAGACGAAGGTTTGTTATGCCGTGTAATGAACCACTTTTTATCTAATATTGAAAAATGTGTTGAAGTTGGTGGAGGTCATTTAGAAGACGTGATTTTTAAAAGTTAGAATTAAATTAGCCAAATATTTATAAGTTATAATAAATCCCAAAGAGTTAGCTGTAATTTAGTATAATAAAAAGTTTGTTTTGTTAACTAAAAATTTTTAAATTCAAATGTTAAAATGGGTACCTACGTCCTTCCCGAACTCAGCACATCTTCTAGGCATGAACTCTTTAAGATGGTCTATTAGATTTTGGGAAATGCTCTTTCATTCTTATTGTACCATTATAGCAAGCTCTTGAAGGCTATTTGGTCTTTGGCGCCACCACATTGGCGGTTATTCAAACGCTTTTTCATAATGCTCTAAAGATGTTCAATTAGGTTTACATCGGGACTATTGGCTGGCCATTTCATAATTTCATTATACTTAAATTTTGTTCTTTCGTGCAACATCCATTGTCTTGCTGTAGTAAAAAATGTTGACGTGCTTAATTTGCAAAAGGTAGCACAATAGATCGATAAATGTAATCAATGTATGCCCTAACAATTAAAGTTGCATTAATAATTGTGTGCATGCAAGGCAGTAGGTCCATTCAAACTTATACCACCAATCCATGGATCGGTATTGGTGGTGCACTTACTTAACCGTAGAGTGTAGAAAACGTTCTTGGAGTCAAATAATGCCCACACTAGCACTCTTGAATGTATATTTGCTTCGTGAAACCTATTTTGTACACTCTGGGTGGATATGCGCTCACCAGTTGCTTCAAAATGGACATTTCGAAGTTAAGAAGCAGTTCTGGTGCACCTTTCAAAAGCCAATCGCATGATACTGCTATCTTTTTCGGCGGTTGTGGCTTTTTTCATTGTTCAGGTCTTTCTGACAATTATACCAACTTCTTGGTGATGGTTTGAAGCACAATGTATGATTAAGGGGTCTGAATTAAATATTCTTGCCACATATCTTTGCAAACGCCTTTCTTGTACACTGTTATGAAAATTAGATTTGTTAACATGAGTTTGTAGATTGTTAATTTTATTTTGTTAAATTTTAACATAATTTTTTGTAGAAAACCAGGGTTTGTAATTATTATAACAAAGGAAAATATTTTCAGAAAGTTTTTTAATATGCAATTTTTTAAGCATTTTGTTTATTTCAAAGGTTATAGCTTATTTTGTTAATCTTTAACATTATTTCATTGAAAAAGTACACGTGTTTCAGGCAATCAAAACATTTCCCACTGACAATACGCATCAACAATTTTAACTGACTTCAGTGTCTGCAACTTATGTTTCTGCTTACTTTATTCTAATTTGTAACGTGTTCGTATCAACTGTCCAGAGTGTTTATAATATATTACCAGAAATCTGTTATTATTGTTATTCGGATTTCTTAAACCTATTTAACGAGTATGCGAAGTGCGAAGTATAACAGTTAAACTTCGCTTCTGAAGATGCCAACATCGTTAGCGAAAAGTACTTTAAGCAGTTTGTTTTGGTGTTGGGGAATATTTCTAATAATTGTTTAAAATTCTTTTCATTTAAGTTTACAATTTACAACAAATACTTTTGTCACTGGGTCTACAAAAAGGTTCGTAAAAATAAGGTCCTCTTTGAAAATTACAAGCATTATGGTTGATTATTGACAAAGGATTTTGTTATTAAATCTACAAAATTTTTGTTATAATTACAAACTACTTAAGTATTTAATTAGTTAACAAATACAGATGCATCTACCATGGTTGTAACTTAACATAAAGTTATGTGGACCTGGAATAACATAATATCTGGTTAATATTTGGTTAAAATTAACAAATATTTTAATGTGTGAAATTTTAACTTGGCCGATGGCTCTTCCAAGAATATTGTTATTCATGTTTAAATGCAATTTTATTAATTGCGAGAAAAATAAAAGTATACCAACAATTTTTTGGTACCTATTTAAAAGAATTTAATTTTTTTGTTACCTATATGCATAATTTAAATTGTTTAATTTACTTACCAACAACATGATACCCTCGTTGGACAAAGATTGCAAGAGATAGAGAATTTTTAGGGAGCACTTGGTTGTGACTAGTTTATATTTAATGTTCTTGTTATTAAATATCAGGGAAGTGGAAAGTTTTCTGGCTCTGACATGACAGCCGACAATAAAACTCATCTGGTGATATCTTATTGATAAATTGGCCAAAGTATGAGTTTTTAGGCTAACTTTAATACACTCTCTTAAAATGAATTATCCAAAAATGACTAATTGTCATAGCGAAAAAGCAGCCACTAATAATTATAGTCAACACCAATTTGTATATCGGACTTTTAGCACTTAATTCCTATATAACATTGTCCGCTGAATCCGAAAATGTTATGAAAGTAGAACAGTTTTTTTAGATATAGTTCAATTTTCCATATAATATGGAATTGAATGTATCTTAAAAACTGCTCTACTTTCATAACTTTTGACGGTATTTTCGGATTTATCAGATAATTTTACATATAAATTGACTGTTACAAATTGATGTGGAATGCAGTGGCTGCTTTTTTTTTATAATAATTATAACTGATGACTATAGTAATTTTTGACCAATTCATTTTAAGAGAGTAGATTTATTTTGGGAATGATTACAAAAAATCAAGTAAATTGGGGACAGTTATGATTCCCAAACCCGTATGTTTAACATTTTGCGAATCATTTCTTAACACAGAAGCGCTCACCATCAAAATATATAAATACCTACCTAATATTTTTTACCAACAAATGCTTTATAACACCGTTTTTAAACGGGTATTTTTGCCATGTTACAAACGGTTTTACAGAATGTTCTCCAAGAAATTTCTGTAATATCTTAAAGCGAAATGTAAATATCATTAATTTTTTAATTAAATATTATCCTCGTAATGCAAGCTTAAAAAGTTAAGCGAGTCTTTGATAAAAAGAGTTTAAACTTATTTCAAATTATTTCGCTTTTATAAGGCGTTCTAACCTAACCCGGTTGGAATAAAATTAAAAAAGCTTTCCACTTTAAATCGGTTGGTTAAATTCCAATAAAAAAGTTTTACACTATTTCCAGCTAACATTTAACCTAATTTAGATCAATAAATTCTATTTAAGTTGAATTTTACATAATTTTTGGTGTAATATTTTATCCGCCCTAAAGATAATTAGACAGTCATTTCCTCAGTAGTCCAATTAAATAGGAAAAGTTGTAATATTTTAGGTGGGATGTTTGATCCTGGTAAATTACCAGCGGTAATTAACAGATAATTAGAACATCACCGATTGTTTGTTAGGTTAACCGTGACAACCAATTACGCGCCAATCAACTTTTTGTGTGCCCAGGTTTCTTGATTAATATATTTTCCGGTATCCGACAAAAGTGTCGAAAATGTCGAAATAAAATTTCCTAAATCAATACATCCCTTAAAAAGTTATAGTGAATAAAGGTTGAATTGTATGTTTGTTTATTACATATAAATTGTTGTGTAAATCTATATTAAATGTCGACTCGACAAATAAGGTATTATTTTACTAATTTATATGGTAAATATTTATTATTCCATTTCAAAATTGATAATTATAATCAATTTATGTCGATAATGAATACAATGCATGCAAATACGATATAATTTTAATCACATAAATAGTTTATAAACCAAATTTATAAATTTATTTACGTTAAGTGACTGTAACACCATTTGGGTGGCCTAACAATGGTAATAGTAGCGTTTTTGTAAGGGCTCAAAATGTGAATGAAAATTTATTATTTTAGTGCCTTAAAACCGTCTAAACTACTTTTATGAAATATAAAAGTGTCAGGCGCGGATCGTGACCTGTAAAGAAGCAGTGCTGCAGAAAAAGTTTAAAACTTTTAGAAATTTTTAATACACAGTAAAATTTTGCCCGTGTAAATTTTTAAAATATAGAGTTGATTTGAGTACATTAGATGCAAAACTCGGTTTTTGCACATTTTTAAAAAATATATATTTTATCTTATTTATGTTCATAACTGCACTGCCCACAGTATACCTAAGTAAACCAGATGCATAAGTTAATATTTGTAGAATAAAATACATTTATAAACTTACCGCAGCTGCAAAACTGGGTATTTGTTTCTTCCTGTCGGATGCAAAACTCGGTATTTGACCAATCACCAATCACGTCGCTAGTATACGCATTAACTGACGGCATAACAATCACCTGATTAATTGTTATTTTTTTGGTATTTGCACTTTTCACTTGCAAAACTTGGTCTTTGAACGAGGAAGATGCAAAACTATGTTTTTAAATCTTTTGATTTCAATTATTTACTAAACTACTTAATTTTAAATTACTTTTTTTACTTTTTTGAATAAGAAATGATGCAAAAGCACGTCTATACGATTTTTGTATTTTTTTTCAAATATGACCTTATGAGCGATTTTTCGTGTTTTTCTTAAAATCACTTATCCTGCAAATACAGAGTTTTGCATCTAATGTACTCATTTGTAAGTGTAAAAGTTACTCTACAAAATACATTAGGTAGCATTTAGTGCTTATTAACTTTATTAAACACATTTAAAGAATATGAACATTATTCATTGGTACATTCACACTATTTATTATTAAAATGAATCAAAAGGGTAGAAAAACTTAATGCAAGTGTTTATTACCCCTTAATGTGTTAAATAGTGACAAAATGTACACCACATTGCATGCCAATTTCTTTGTTTGTTTTGATGTTACTAAGAGCTCTTTTTTCTTTACACTACTAGTGCACATTAGGGTGATTCATTTCCGCAAAAAACTTTTTTTTTCTCGGTGCTCAAGCAAAATATTAATCTACCTATAGAAAAAAAAATGTTCACCAAGGTAGAGCTCTTAATATCAATTTTAAGTACTTGCAGTTTAAATTTAAAGTTTTCCCATTTAAAATGCATGTAAAAAAATGGTTTTACACCAAAAAAAATCTTTTTTTTCTTCTTTAACTTTAACAGCCGCTTATTGTAAATAAGTAAATTAAGGACGGCATGTCGAATCGATTATGACATTAACTGTCAAACCAATGACAGTGATACCAACTATCTAAAGTAAAATTCGACCAAATTAAATTTAAGGTATAAAATATAGATAAAATAACATAAAGAACATTACAAAACTCGTTCCGCGTGCGACAAAATGACGTCTTATGACATTAGTTCTTTGATATACCAGTATAGAGCCACATCCATACAAAAATAAAGTAACCGTAAGAATGTGAATATGAATTACTGGCAGGAAATGTCAAATTTTTCTGTGTTGATGGAAATGTATCCCTTGGACGTTTAAATCCGATATAGAAGTAGTTTTTCATAGTGAAAGTATAGTGAATTTTTAATGCTCTATCCGTTAAATCTAGTTTACTTCCAGGCACAGTCTTAAAAAGACCGTGTTGCCAGCTTAATCAATGGTTCAGTACAAACATTTTAAATATATATTGGCGTTGAGAAAATAATTAATACTTTTGAATTTTTGTTTTATACAATAATTTTCACATTTAGTTTTATTTAAAAAAAGGCACTTTTAACGATTTTTAACGATTGTATGACATTTGAATACTCTCAGCCAACTTAAAGCTAACTTCAGCTCGTTACTAAAGCGCCATTAAGCCATAGTTTGTCAATTCGTATTTAAACGTATATTAATATTAAAATAAAATTATAAAAATCGTGGAAAAACATGCTCTAATTTTTAAATGAATTGATCAAAGACATGTATTTGGTTGGAAATAGGACATGAGCGAGCACAGGTCTAATTAAACAGTTCGCAGCATCGTTTTACAAATGCAAGCTACAGGATGCCAAGCTGCAAACCTCTATAATTATATGACAGTAAAGCTAAAAACTCTTCTCATTATATTACTATAGGTTTTTAATTTCAGAAAAACTGCCTGGCTTTAATCTTAGTGAATGTGATCCTTTTTCCCATTGTCCTGTTTGTGAATGAAATTAAATATTTCAGAGTCGAAAACAAATTAATAATAATAATAATAAATCCTTTGTACAAATTTTAAGTTTCACAGTGAGTTTTGCATAATACCCCATAGTTTGTTTTCCTAGTTTTAATACGAAAACACAGGGACAAAACTTTTTTAATTACGACTCTTCTATTTTCTAATTGTTATCTCCACTGTCCCAAATTACGTATTAATTGTAAGCTTTTTAATTTTAAATTGACAAAAAAATATGCAGCAAGCGTTATTTTAAAATATTTTATCTACTCCTACATTGACGAGTTGTAATTTTATGGCATTTTAGTCACGGGCTTTATTATAAATTGCGAAAAAGTGTTAAATTTGTTAAATGTCATTTTATGAAATAAATTTTTTTTTAAATTCTTATTTTTGTTCGTCGTAGATAAAGTATAGTATGCAACTCGTTGTGGCTTTATGGCGCTTTAGTCACGGGCTGAAGTTAGCAACAGGTTTTTAGTCACCGGCTGAAGTTAGTTTTAAATTAGTTGACAGTTGTCAAATGTCATACTATCGTTAAAATAAATTTCCTTTCTTGTAAAATAATACTAAATGTGAAAATTATTTTATTATCCAATACAAAAGTATTAAATGGTTTCTAAACGCCAATATTTAACGGGGACACACAGATTCCCGTATTGTTTCATAGATGGCGCTCTATACAAATTTTTGATTTAAATCATTTTAAGATAATAATAAGTATTTGTCGTAGAAAAAGTATAGTATGCACCTCGTTTATAAACTTTTCTATACACTCATTAATTTAAGAACTCGCTCGCAAGCTCGCTCGTGCCTAAATTAAATTCGTGTATAAAATGGCGTTTATCAAACTTGATACATAATATAGTATTTTCTACTCCCACCTTTAAAACGCTCATTATCGTACATGTTTCCATGACACTAAGTGACCTTTTAAAAACACATTGACAAGTCGTGGCTTTACGGCATTTTAGTCACGGGCTGAAGTTAGCAACAGGTTTTTAGTCACGGGCTGAAGTTAGTTGACAGTTGTCAAATGTCATTCAATCGTTAAAATAAAGTGCCCTTCTTATAAAATAATACTAAATGTAAAAATTATTATATTATCTCAATACAAAAATATAAAGGCATTAAATAGTTTCTCAACGCCAATATTTGAAAAGTTTATAATATATTATGAACAATTAGTAAACTAGGTATAACTTAAGTCGGGCTTGAACTCCACCGTGAAGTGTTAATAAAACATTTTCTTCACTTTCACTGTGAAAAACTGTTGTTTAATCCATTTTCAAGGGATACATTTTGATTTATTATCTATGTTTATAACACATACAAGTTTGACATTTGACGGTAACACAGATACCCCTATTGTTTTATAGATGGCGGTCTATACAAATACTTAATTTAAATCATTTTTAGATAATAATAAGTACCTATAAGTACCTATTTGTCGTAGAAAAAGTATAGTATGCAACTCGTTTATAAACTTTTCTAAACATTCATTAATTTAAGCACTCGCTCGCAAGCTCGCGCTTGCCTAAATTAAATTCGTGTCTAAAATTGCGTTTATAAAACTATATGAAAGGTATGTATATTTTTAGACCTTTTAATTATGTTATTTTCATAATATTTGCTTTAATAATAATTATTATTATTACGCAGGTAACAAAATTAATTCTTGTTGAGGTGGCAGTGGTATTTCATTAAAATTATAAAATAGCTGGTTGTGTTCTGCATGAAATACCGCGAATAAGTGAGCATTAAAAATCGCGTATAGCGAACAGCGTGTGTGACGTTGAGACAAAGCCAATTTAAAAGATCAAAACGTCACCCACAACAACAATATGCAGTTTAGTAAATAAAAACCAACTAAAAAAGTCTTTAATTAATTTAGTTGTGCTATAAATAAAGGGCGAATAATTACTTGGTTTTTCCTTTCAGTCAGGACATAAAACATAATTAGGACATCGTCCTGTTGAGTTGCAGATTAAAATACACCTAGCTGCACCTTTGCAATATTTCACCTCTTTCATATTGCAAGCGTAAAAAACCGCGATTTTCTTTCAACCACACTTTGGTTTGATCGTTTTATTTTATGTCTCGGTTAATAAACATTATAATTTAATTACTTTGATGTTAATAGCACATATTGCACGTGGAACTACCCAAATTGCTTTACAATGTTTTATGACTTAACAGACTATATTTTAATTTACTAATTAAAACAATTAAGGCTTTAATATTTAACATAACAGTCCTATCAAAAATAAATACTTTTTTCTACTCCCACCTTTAAAACGCACTTTATTGTACATGTTTCCATGACACTAAAGGCCGGTTTTTCAATCATAGTTTAAACTTGGTTCAGCATTTGAACTTAGTTCAAACAAAATATGCCGTTTTTCAATCAAAGTTCAAGCTTGAATTTGGTTTAAACTAAATCAAAAGATAAACTGTCACTCTTGGCCGTTTAAACGAAGTTCAACTTGACATAACTTAATTTTTCTCTGCTTTATTGTGTATTACGTTGTTTATTTCTTGTTTTGTAATCTGCTGTTATAAAAACCAATGGATATGTTTGAGGTAGTTAGTGAGGATAATGAGAAAATTGGCGAATTCCTAAATAATATTCAACTTCGTGTGCACAGGCCACGGGTAATCATTTTGAGGTGGATTATTGATTAATTTTTTGCCAGATTTCGGTTTTCCAAACCTTTTGAACGTAGGATAGTGGATTTAATTAGCAGTTATTGCAAATCCGGTTAGTTATAAAAATAATTACTGAATAGGTAATAGATTTTAGTAAAATTCATCACATGTAACAAAAAACTACAAATTCATTTTATAATATAAAACGAAATACATACAAATAATTCCTCCTTAAAAGAGGTAAAGTTGGCAGCACGATTTTTATCCATAATAAATAATAATTATTGTTCTTTAACAATAGTAAATTGTTTTAAAGCACCCTTTCGCACAGATTATAACTTTTTAAAACAGCACAGATAAACAAAACTCCAAAAGTAAACACAAAATCCTTTTGTCAAAATGACTGTTTTAACTACTATTAATGTAGGCGTTTCAACAGAACTGCTGTTGAGTCGACATTGAAAAACTCATTTGACTGTGAACTGAGTTCATTAACTGATCTAAGTTCCCCTGAACCAAGGTTTAAACCCTAATTGAAAAACGGGCCCTAAGTGACCTTTTAAATACACATTGACAACTTGTGGCTTTATGGCACTTTAGTCACAGGCTGAAGTTAGCAACAGGTTTTTAGTCACGGGCTGAAGTTAGTTTTAAGTTGGTTGACAGTTGTCATACAATCGTTAAAATAAAGTGCCTTTCTTGTAAAATAATACTAAAAGTGAAAATTATTTTATTATCTCAATACAAAAGCCAATATTTAAAATGTTTATATGAACATTGTACCTTTTAATTTTGCCGGCAGTAAACTATAACTTAAATTCGGACACGGACTCCACTGTAAAGTGCTCATAAAACATTTTCTTTACTTTCACTGTGAAAAACTTTCAATTTTCAAGAAATACATTTCGATTTATAAACTTTATAATCTGTGTTTATAAAATAAAAAAAATTGACATTTGACGGTGACACACAGATTCCCCTATTGTTTCATAGATGACGCTCTATACAAATTTTTTATTTAAATGATTTTAAGATAATAATAAGTATTTGTCGTAGAAAAAGTATAGTATGCACCTCGTTTATAAACTTTTCTATACACTCATTAATTTAAGCACTCGCTCGCAAGCTCGCTCGTGCCTAAATTAAATTCGTGTATAAAATAGCGTTTATCAAACTTGATACATAATATACTATTTTCTACTCCCACCTTTAAACGCAAATTATCGTACATGTTTCCATAACAGGTCTTTTAAATACACATTGACAAGTTGTGGCTTTATGGCGTTTTAGTCACGGGATGAATATAGCAACAGGGTTTTAATCACGGGCAGAAAATAATTGTTAGTTGACAGTTGCAAATATCATACATTCGATAAAATAAAAAGCTGTTTTGTGAAATAATAATGAGGAATTAATTTATTAACTTAATAGAAAAATAAAAAAGTATTAAAAAGTTTATAAGAGAGCAGATGTGTTGCACACCACACGGCTACCCTTCACTGATGAGGTTCAGAAGGCCTAAACAGTCTGTCTGATAGTGCCCGGTGAGGAACACATCTTTAACAAAGCACAGTGGCGACTTTCTTCATAAAAATTTTACAAAAATTCTCGAAATCAATAAAATTAATACATGAAAATCTCATTAATTATTTTTTTATAAATACTTGTACAGTAAAAGCGTTTTTTAAAAGAAATTCAACGATATACATTAAATGTACAAAATTCAACGATATACATTAAATGCACAAATTTGGTGTATGTATTATTCTGCCTATGTACTTGATCGATCAGTTTAAGATTAATTTCTACCACCAAAAACGTATTAAAATAATTACTGCCAAATCCCATCTAGGCGCACAGTATAGTAATAACAAAAGCATAAGTTGGATTCAGAATGCTAAAGCCGGATTACATTTTAAAGTATTATACCTCCACATATCCTTTCAACTTGAGACTAACTAATTAAATACAAAATTCATACACCGAAAATAAATCCCTAAAGATTATTTTGACTTATTTGCAGCGTAACAACAAATTTTATCTGTACAGGAAAATCTTTTTTTTTTTTAAACTATAACATTTTTAATATATAAAAGTAACAATTAGATTTTCTCTGTGCCCGCTTAAATAAATCTTTTGATATCTTCCTATACAATCTCAATTTGGAAAATAGCATTTTTCTGTTGGTTTAAATATTTGCGCTTACATATCCAGCCACCCTTATAATTACTGTGGGACGAGTGGAGTAGCAGTGGAGACGTATAAAAGTTTATGAGGGGGTTCGGGCTAAGATACTTTTCTAATTTGCGGACACGGTCGCTGTTTTTCTACTCTATTTGTACAACTGCCATTGTTTGGATTAATACCCTCTGCTTTTTTCATCTCATATTTGCCCCTACGTTAAGTGCACTCTAATCTTAATATTCGAAATTACATTCCCTGACAGGTTTAGAATGTTTGGATGGGAAGTTTATGAAGCTTAAAAATGTAGTTGTTATGTTATTCGTTTATATAGTCACTATATTATAGTGAATATACAGGGTGGCTCGTATTTTAATAGAATAGATTAAATAGCCAATAGAAATCGCAAAAATAAGGAGAAAACGTTACATGAACTTGTATTCTTTAAAGCTTTGTTTTTGAGATACAGGGTGTTAAAGTTAATAAACCTATGTAGAAAATGTCAATACTGACAACAGACCAGGCTCTAAAACCGAGTCTTGGCTCTCAAGTCTCTGACCAAGCTTCTCAGCCAGACTTCCAAGATCGAGTTATGGCTTTCAAGTCTCTGACCAGACTTTAAAAACCGATCCTTGGCTCCCAAGTCTCTGACTAAGCTTCACCCAGACTTTCAAGACCAATTATTAGCTTTTAAGTTTGTTACCAAGCTCTGGTCAGGTTTTCAAAACCAAGTCTTGGCTTCCAAGTCTCTGACCCAGCTTCAGCCAGACTTCAGGCCTCATTATATTGTCCTGGCCCAGAGGTTAATTTATCAGTCTTGGCCCAATACTACTATGCTAGGCTTGGCACGAAGTTATCATTTCGAGACTCACCCAACCTTGGCCCAGTCGGGATTTAAAGATTGGGCCAGAGAAGTGTAGAATTGGGCCTATCATTGGCCCTTTGTTTTATCCTTCATGGGACGCCACTGTTTTTTATGAAGCAAGAATTGAATCCTTTGGATGCTGATTTTTCTTTAAAAATGATGTTGATTTTTTAAAGAAAATCATCTTCTCCGATGAAGCTCATTTTCATCTTTCAGTGAATAAACAAAATTGTCGAGAAATCTTTACATTTCGCAAAAGTGACCGTTTGATGTGGTTTGGGGCAGGGTGGCATCATCAGACCTTATTTTTTCAAAAATGAACAAGGAGATGCCGTTGCAGTTAATGGTAAGCCATACAGATCAATGTTATAGGAATTGGTATAGCCTGAATAAAAAAAATATTGATTTAACGAACATGTTCTTTCAACAAGACTGCGCTACTTGCCATATAGCTCGTGCCACAATTGATTTACTGCGTGAAAAGTTTAGAGAATCAATTATTTCATGAAATTGTGACAGCTGTGACTAAACACCTTTTAACTTCTTCTTGTGGGTAAATTTAAAGTCATTGGTCTATGCTAATAAACCAGCGATAATTAAGGCATTGAAATTAAATATTGAACATTCAATTTTCTTGGTTTCTTCATTTTTTCACCCACTACTGGTAATATTCATAAGAAAGAATTGAACCTCGCCAGAGTTTTCAAAAATATAATGTAATAATATAATATTACCAGTAATGAGTCAAGAAAGTTTCTTGAAGAAACTAAGAAAAATGAATTTTTACCTTAATGTTTAGCCCGGTTGGGCTAATTCTAGATTCGTTTAGGCCATATTATACTATAGTATCTGTGATACAATTTGCCGTGCATTCTTGGTTGGATAGTATGTACCAATTGCGGCAAAGCTTTGCAAAGGGCTCGTCTTTAGACGGTGTGGATCACGTAATGTTCCTACATATCGCCTCTCTTAGCTTACTTGAGTAGTATATAAGCTCAGGTAGTGTTTTGTATTAGATTTGTTCCACTAAACCAAGTTGCCCGACACTAATGAGACCCACTAAAGGTCGAAACAGCTGTCTGGAGAAGGTACAATTCTTTCTTATAAATATTGAACACCAAATTCTACAAATAGAGGCTAATTTATTAAATGAAGTGATCGAAAATTGGACTCATTGTAAAAGAAGCAGAGGCGACCATTAGAACATAATTGCATTAATTGTACTTTAAAATAAAAAAATACTGGTTTTACTCTTATGGTTCTGACATTTTTTGCAATATTTGCCGTCGAGAAGACCTGATTTTAACCCAATCAAAAATATTTGGAAATATTTTGTAAAAAAAAAATACAAATATGAATTTGTATACCCCAGAGGGGATTTGAAACGCAGCATTTTCGTCTTTTTGGGTTTTATATAAATCGAGCTTTAAACAATAAAGCAGATCTGCACCTACATATAAAAATTTCGCGTTTCAAATCTTTAAACGACTCTCCTTCAATATCAGGTTTTTGGACTTGTCCTACTTTGGCTCTGATGTACAGATTTAGATCAAGAAATAGAGATGAGCTTATTAATATTATTCAAAACGAGTAAATCAATTTCTAAAAAAATTACACCATTCATAATTTAATTAGTTCCATGCCCAGAAAACTGAAAAATTTTCTCTTAAAAATAATTAATATGTTAACTTTAGATACATAAAACTGTATGCATATACCTTACAAATACATATATAGGTAGATGGTTAGGTATGTGATAAAGGCGTGTGTAATTAAGATTATCCTTAAGATTTACATACTCATGCTCTCTTAGGCTATGTTAATTAATATTAATTGCTGGGGAATATGTCAAAGGGAATAATTTTCTTGAATAACAGCGATTTGATAAACGTAAATTTGGTTTAAAGGGTTGGTGGGCGTGCTTCTCTATAAACACGTTCGACCTTTACGTACCAAACAATTACATAAACCTTGCAAATTAAATTTTTTCCACAATTACATTTGTTTATTCAGTAAAAAATGATTTAAAATATAAAAGAAATTCGGTTCATTCAAAAATTCTCCTACAAATAATATAATATACAGCCTGTTCAGAATAAAACCGAATATATCTATATATATATATATGGGGCGTGGCCTCGCCTCCCTCCAAGGCGCGTCACAGTTGCTTGTGTGATAAACGACATGACGAAAGGTCGAGCAGGTAAGGACTTAAAAAATTAAATGATAATAATGCAAAAAATCTCATTAGCGGTGCAGTCTATTTGCTTAGCTACTGTGTCGCGCGTTGGAGGGAGGCGAGGCCACGCCCCATATATATATATAGAATCTATCTATATTATAGATATATTCGGTTTTAGTCTGAAGGAGCTGTATAATATTAGGGAAAAACGTAACGCAGGCGGCGAATTGTGAATTTATGTTAGTAATGGTAAATCAGAGAGAACAGCCTATAAATGGTTTTCTTTTTTATCAGCTAAGGAACTAAACATTTATCACCAAACAGTTTTCAACCATCTTCAGAATGCTTTATGAGTACGAGTATGAGAAGCGTATAGCTGGCCACATCGCAAGTGCATCCGGTACCCACCGTTCGGTTTTTTTCCACCACAGCTTGTACTTTTGGGATTCAGAAAAGATATTTTGCTTGTCGAGTGACAATTACGCCTACCCAAATCTGGGTAAGTTGCAAACTTTCTTTAGATCCGGACGTTAGTATTAGCCGCAAGCATTTGGGGGCAATGTTTGCGGCTGGGGAGTTGTTAGTTCGCTGTGGGGGCCTAACATTTGCTAGTCCTTGTGGTTAGTTTATGTCACTGTGGCGTCTTCAACGTATGTTTGGAGAGTGAAGTCTTTTGCGTTTTGATTCTGATCGTTTGCTTTCGCGGTGTGACCCTGTCGATTTGTGGTGAGTTGGTGAGCCATTGATGCCTAGAGGCAATAGGTGCCAATGTGTTTCTGCTGTGTTTACGTTTCCGTCGCTTGTTTTATGACTTGTTTATTGTGGCTTGGGATGTCAAGTGTTGTTTATTTGTTATTTTAGTGTAGGCTTTTCGAGATTATGGCTTGTTTAGTGGTTTTGTTAATAAGTCATTGACTTACAGTGAAGATTAATCGCTGTAACCCTTCACACATTTTCACAGGTAGAGGATCTGAGGCCTAATCTAGGTTAGGATGCCACTAGCACTATTTACAGTAGACCACGAGTACCTATATTGGTATGTTTTATTCTAGCCGCTGCAGCGCGCTGTCACTATTGGGGCATGTGGACGAGCTTACACACGACCATTTTCCTCGAGGTGTAGAGAGTTTTGTACAAAGTTTTTTTATTATGTTTTATATTTTATATTGAAATAAATTTGATTTAATTTGATTGCCCAGAAGTTCTTCAACAGTGGACACGAGGTGCCTGAACAAGTCTCAGGTCACATAAAAATGTCAACCAAAACGGATTTTATTTTTGCAATATATCCTCTTTTTTATTTTTTTGCAATTTTCTGGATTTAAAAAAAAAACAAGAAACCTGAATATCAGCTTAATTAAATTAGATTTATAACATGATTGTCATTCTATATAATTGGTAGATTCATTTTTGAGTGAGTATTGATCTATTTAATATATATTAAATAGATCAATACTCACTCAAAAATGGATATCCGTTGGGTGAATAGGATAAGATCGAAATGAAACTGGAGAATCTCTAGTTTAAATTACATTTTAATTTCTGTAGCTATTCAAAATACGGCTGCAAGAAAAAAGGTGCAATGGTGCAATTACCTTATTAACACGCTTACACAGCTTTAAGCAGTTCTTTAAACAAAGTAGGCCATGCCTCGGCGAAAAAACAACTTATACGCAGTAATTTGTTATCAGTAACAGTTAATATATTAATACTATAGTATCTATTGGTTATAGAGAATTGTTCTCTCGATAATTTTGAATATTTTGAAATAAAAAACGCAAGATTTAAATTGAACCATGTCTGTGCCCAATGCGGTGAAAAGATAATTTTTGGAAAATCCCTGCCCAATAGCATGTTTGTAATAACTGCAAGATTGGAAAGATTGCTTGTTAAATTTAGTATCCGAAATATAGTTTAAGCAATACCAAGTTTTTAACTGCAATTTGCGGTACATGCAGGCATACTCTTTGCGAATATGAAAAAAAAATTAAAACACGCAAGGTGGTGAAAATGCCAGACTTTGAAAAAGAAAATGTTATTACAAACTCTACTAGGAATATCCAAAATGAGGTGCAGAATATGCACAACAGCAAGATTCAAAGAAAGGTAACACGAGGAAGTGGAAATACAAAAAACAAGGAAAAAAAGGCCCAGGATACCGAAAATAAAATTATTTTGGGCAAAATCTGTTTCACAAGAGTTGGTAAAGGAAAAAAACATATATGTACGAATTTAGAAAGACATGGAAATGTCGTCAATATTATAAAAAAATTTACGCCGAAAACTCAACAACAAGTCGTTTCATCAGTTCTCAAGACCCGAGTATTAAAATCTAATAATTCATCATCTTCACGCAAAAATGCTTCTATTAGTCTAACGAAGATTGTCTACGAAAGATTTTATTAGATTTTTGAACGGTGCTGGGTTGGGCACATGGTCTGAGCAGGCTGGGGAGTGGATCCTTCGCGAGTTTATAAAATACTGGAATAAGTATAAAATCAATTTACTTGAACATCCTGATTATGGTGAACATTTAAAAAAAGCTGTTGTGGACTTTAGTTCTAACAATTTGTAAATGCTTCATAGTTTTCTGTAAACTAATTTTAGGTATCATTATTGTTTAATTAATTAAAAGATTACTATTATTAATAAAAATTAAATTATTAAAAAACTTCACTTTTTTTCTCTAGTCTCTTGTCAAATTAGAAAATTTATTGATTTATAAAAAAAATGGAAAAATATAAAAGTCCGCCTAAAATTGTAAATCACTTTATCAATTTTTGCAAAAAATCTAGAAAATTGCAAAAAAATAAAAAAGAGGTTCAGCTAGGATTTTGAAAAATATGGTTTTGGAGTGAGGAATATATGCATATTCCAAAAATACAATTTGTTTTGGTTAACATTTTTATGTGACCTGAGACTTGTTCAGGCACACCGTGTACTGTACTATGTTTTTTTATTATGTTTTATATTTTATATTAAAATAAATTTGATTTAATTTGATTGCCCAGAAGTTCTTCAACAGTGGATTAATGTCTCTACTTGAGAAATGGTAAAAGATTAAACTTTAGCATATTTTGTATAGTAAAAAAATTCTATAAATACCTGTAAAACGTAAAAATAGGATTTCTCATATTTTTAATTGTTGCGTGGAAAACATACATACTGCTATTTTTTATGTTGTGCTAACAAGTGACAATAATGGGTATCACGCAATGCTTTTTAACATTCCGCATGCACTTACTTTAATGAAATTGAAATCCAAGATTTAGTTTTACGATATAAGGCGTTGATGCTTTTTAATTAAACATGCACATATAAAATTTTTGTGGTACACAACTCCATTCAAATTTTTCATCTTTCTAATATTAAACTAATGCGAAAACCATGTAAATGGGCAGAAATTAAAATTGAAACATTATTTTTGTATATGTATTACGAAAATTGTTATACAAATATCATTCGGAACTCTTAATTATAAAACAAATAGGTTCATCCCTTTTAATACATAATTCAGAAAAGGTAATTGTTGAAAATTGAAAACAGTACGTGTCACCGTTTTATTATTAAATTGTATTTTTATTCATGCATATTTTAACCCGCCCTCTTGTGATAATAAGTTTTCCAAAGCCGGGTTAGGGCGAATGAAATATTAATAAGCAGTTTGAAGAGGTAATTATACGCATGTAAAAAATAAAACTTGATAATTTGTTACTTGTATAATAAGAAATTTAAGAGGCGAGTAAATAAATAAAGTTCATAGAAAAAGTCGTTGACATGTTTGTATGCAACATGTTTTTTAACGATTTAATTTTTCATTAAAACGTCCGTTGGTGTTGGTTTATTGCTCAGTCAAATTCACTCGCGATAAAACAAAAATTAAATACCTGTTTGGCTAAAAAAAACCGTAAATTAATGGCGCACTTCAAAATTAAAACGCAATTTTTTGAAATATGAATTTTATCTTCAATTAGCGCATTTTCCATAAAATGAAATAAATAATTGCTCGGAATAGTCTAACAAACAACATTTTACACATGGCAAATCAATTTTTAACTCATAAAACAAATTGTCGATTTATCATTTGAATTTAGTTTTTTCAACTAAAATTAATTTGCATATATGTATAACAAATCATTTTATTGGGATAAATTTAAAGTTAAAATATTTATGAATGTATGTACGCCACTAACTATTTTTTTGAATTGTGAAATTTTGTTAGGATAATTAGTATTACCTCTAAAGGTTTCTTATAAAGAGTTTTATAGAGTAAGACCAGAACAAATGGTAGTATACAAAGCGGACACAATTTCGTTACTTGAAAATATATTATATTATTCTATATATTATTATTAAAACTACCAGCCCAAACAGGAATATTGTGTTCATAGGCTTAATTGACGAAGCTCATTTTTAGTGGACCAATACCAAGTGTGGAAGGATTATGTTTATCGTCTAATGGAAACGTATACGTAAATCTATAGATTTATCAGTGAACGCGATATTGCGTCAGAATTCCTAAAGTGGGCCCGCAATTTTTCATGTAATCATGAATAATTAAAAAAAGCTATAGGGATATTTAGTAGGTACCAATGCAACAATAATCCACTCAAAAATTTTAAGAAAATTTCATTTTTTATTACTTATTTTTCCAATTAAATATTTTGGCGATATCTATTTAACGAAAAATTCTGAAAATGTTTGGGTATGATAAGTGTTAGATAAACATGGCTACAAGATACTTGAAAAAGGACAACCTTTGTGATATGTTAAACAAATATCAATATCGTTGGCGAAAAGTACTTTTTCTACTCCTATTACGGAATTTGCCCCTTCTAATATCACTTTTATCTATGGAATGACATATATTCCGTAAAGTGTTACAAAATGAAATATTCTATCTGATGATAGAATGAACACTCGTGGCGACATCTCTGTTTTTAATATCTAACAAATTTTAGACCGATCCAACCTCACTTTCTTCCAATTAAATTATTTTTCTATGGTATTTTTTGGAAACGTAGAAAAAGTATAGTCTGAAACACGTTTGGAATTGCATATTCCGCTCTCGTGAAACCGTCAAACTCGCCTTCGGCTCGTGTGACAAACTCTTCACTCGAGCGGAATATGCTGCATTCCAAACTTGTTACAGAATATACTATTAAGCACTTTGTGTTTTGTTTTGGTGTTGGGAAATATTTCTAATATTTCTTTTTAGATACAAGATACGATTGTTTAACCATCTAATCATATTATTTTTGTCTGCTAATGTTTATGTCATGGTGTGATAAAATTTGTATGTCGATCTATTTAAAATCTAGTAGGATCAGCACAAAATTAACCTGAATATAGTTTTCCCAAATTCGGTTTTTTGGGGAAGTATATTATAGGTACCTTGATTAAGGATACAAAAATCCATTGTTTGTAATTAGGTAACAAATTATTAAATAATTCAAGTAGGTAAGGCCTTTTGCAAATTATATATAGTTTACTATATAGTTTACTACACCATTATTGTTTATGCATCTTTGACATCAAATTTGTTAACAAACACGGGAAAACAATCCGTGGTCTGTTCTTTCTGATATAGCATCATCATCATAAACTTTACAATTTCTTTAACCGCCTGAGTTGCCTTCTTACCTTAATCATATCTAAGACAATGTATCTTTTCATAAAATAAGCTAATCGACAAAATTGTACATCAAAATTGTTAACAAACACGAGCAAACCATCCGTTCTGATACAGTACCATCATTACAAACTTTACAATTTGTTTAACTGCCTGAATTGCTTTCTCATATCTAAGACGAAGCATCTTTTCATTAAACAAGTAAATTGAAGGCTTCAACGCAATACCTCATATACATTAAAAAAAATGTTAATTTTAACCAATATATTAACCAGATTTTATGTTAATCCAGGTCCACATAAATTTATGTTATGTTTACAACCAACTGTAATCTGTTAACGAATTGAATAACTATAGTTTGTAATTATAACAGACATTTTTTAGATTTAATAACAAAAATCTATGTCAATAATTCAAACCATAATTCTTGTAATTTTCAAAAAGGACCCTATTTTTACAAATCTTTTTGTAGACCCACTTTACTTTATCCTCTAATTTCGGTTTGAAAACCAGTAATTGCAACTTTTATCGGAAACTTCGCAAGCCCGTTAAATAGGTATACTCTCTAAAAATGAAATAGTCAAAATTCTACTTTTTGAATTAGTAAAAGCATTTTTTACTAATAAAATAGTCGTTTTCACTTTTAAATAGTTATTTTTTACTATGTAAATAGTTAAAGTTTGACTAATTTAAGATTAGTCACCATATTTGACTATTTCTGACAGTTAAAAGTAACTAATTTCTTTAGTCGTTTACGGCCAACAACAAAGTATTATTTGAATTAAATGCATATACCTCTCCAAGGTTAAATGACCCATAAAACAAATAAAGATGCAAAAAGTTTAGCTCAAAATAGCAAGACAAATAATATATTAAACTTTAAAATATTATGAACCATATTTATTGACAAATAAAATTAATTTTTATAAGAGCGGCTGACAGCCGAATGCGTTAAGACGTTAGCTTGACAAACTTGTCAAGTGACAGAGTTCAATCCCAGGCTGGGTCAAAACTTTTTTTAAATTTAAATTTACTAATTTGACTATTTCATTCAGTGGAATTTGACTAATTATTAGTGACTGCTTTTTCACTATGACAATTAGTCAAATATGACTTATAATTAGTTATTTTTGACTAATTCATTTTAAGAGAGTAAGGAATCCGAATAACAATAATAATAGATTTCTGGTAGGTAATATATTATAAACACTCTGGACAGTTGTTACGAATTAGAATAAAGTAAGCAGAAACATAAGTTGCAGACGCTGAAGTTAGTTGAACTTGTTAATGCGTTTTGTCAGTGGAAAACGTTTTGATTGACTGCCTGAAATCACGTAAACTTTTTCAACGAAATAATTTGTTAAACATTAACAAAATAATCTGTAACCTTTGAAATTAACAAAATGCTTACAAAATTGCACATTACCTTTACAAAAGTTTCGCTATAATATTTTCCTTTATTAAAATAATTACAAACCCTGAATTTTACAAAATAAAATTAACAAACTACAAGCTCATGTTAACAAATCTTTTTATAACAGTGTAAGTGAACTTTTTAAAGAAACCCATTTTTCTAAATATAATAATTCACAGAATGTATTTTATAATAATTATAAAATACATTCTCAATCTTTTCATAAAACATTTAAGTATTAATATTTTTTAAATTTATTTTATTTCTTATTCTTTATTTAATTCTCAACCGTTTTTGCGAATTGCAGAAAATATAATTTAACAACTTTTTTACTATGTATTTTTTCAAATATAAGTTTGTTTATTAACAATCACAAAGAAAAATATTGATTTATTTTTTGTTTTGTAAAAATAAAATCACGAACTCGGTGTTAAACTTTTGTCCAGAATTAAAGCCGAAAAAATTGATTCCAACCCGTGGCCTGAATATAAATTAGCTCGGTGTTTCACGGAACAATTTTAAAATAACTTATTACGAGATGCAACCCAGAATTTCTATACAAACATATTTTTGTGCTGAAACCCTTTAATTTTAAATTGCAAGTTATATGGTTGATTAGAATGTAAAGTTAAAAATGCATTTGCATAATTGACTCGAAGTTTACTGCTTGCGAATGAAGACTTATTGCTTCTAGTCATGCAAAAATAAAAAAAGAAACTTTAAATATCATTTCCGTAATGAAATTAGGTATGGTAAATTCAATTTCACCACCTATACATTCATCGGATAAATAATTAATTTATAACTAATCAATACATATAAATTGGGCAGTATAATAAATTACTAACGAATTAATAGAAACATTTACTTGAATTTGATAATCAAAATAAGTAAATCAGTTTCATTCAATTAGGCGTCGTGCCTGGATTGTATAAATTTCCTACTATTACGGAGTAAACTCGTAAATCTTAGTTAATAATAATTAAAACCAACAAAAGGGCCCTTATCACGCGTTAAAAATAGTTTTCAAAGGGCAACAAATTTCAGGAAAAGCAGATTTAAATGAGTTATTATGTTAAGTTTATAATTTAGATAAGAAGTTATTTGCATACGCGCATAAGTAGAGGAAAATCATTAATTTTAGTAAAGGGGAAATTAAGTTTAGTAAAGGGGAAATGAAGAAATATTATACAGGGTGTTCTTCAAATTTTTTTTAGATAATTTATTTGGGCCCCCAGAAAGTGATCATTAATTTGCTCAGTCATTTATTGTTGTTTAAATTAAATACCTTAAGAATTGGTTTTTGGTAATGTAGTAATGAGTCGTAATTAACCCAAAATAAATAAATTATATAGGTATACTATCAAACTAAATTTTTTTGAGTGTGACCACTCGAAATATTTTTAAATTTTGTCCTACATCAAAATAATGACGCACTGAAGATTTGAACCATATTATTAAGTACTTTTCTAGTAATATAATGATTTTGAGAATTTTGACGATATTTTTGTTTAGCTATTTTGTTAATTTGATGTAGATAAATAATGTTTTATAAAAATACAAACAGCTGTTTTTTTTTGTAAAAAATTCTAAATTTTTTTTATCAAAGTGAAAAATGCGATTTTTATGGCATTAATTTTTATTTAAAATTTGATATTTTAAAAAATGATTTTTTTTATTGAAAATTATCATTCTTTATTATTAGTAACGGAAGAATCAAAAAATAAATAAAAGAACTAAAAGTACTTAACATTAAGGGTCATTATTTTGATGTAGAGAATAACCACAAAATTTAAAAAAAGGTTACACCCCAAACAAAATTTTCACCTCAAGAATATTTATTTTAATAATGATTTAATTATAATAAAAAACTAAATTTTATTTGAAAATTTATTTCATGACCAAAACATTTTAGTCTACGGTATGGTCAAAAATTCCTTACAGTGTGTATAATGCGTCATTTAATAAAATAAAGTATATCGTTTAAATTATTAAAATTTGTATTTTGAATCCATGAATTCAGACACATTATTATAGAATCGACGACTAATCTATTTATATATATTAAATAACATATTGGCTCGAAAAAATAATGTAAACTGTTTTCTACCTCCGTCTGAATATTATAATTTTTATATTTAAGATGGAATTGGGGCGGTCAGTCACCCACCAATAATTACTAAAGGGCAAAGAATAGTGTAACATATAGTGAGTAGAGACTACCCTACGCTCAAGAAAGTGTGAAGTGATAAGTGCCAGCTACAGGGTGGTCTTACCACCTGTCAATTGGACGCTTTCACGAGACAAACAAAAGAGGAGGAAAGGGCCACCTGCAAAATCGGATAAGTAACCTTAAACATCTGCATGACCTAACACATAATTTGCAAGTTGCAAATTGCAACATTGGACACGACAGTTACCTTAAAATTAAGTTGGGCACTTCGCTTAAACTCTGAAAAAAAATAAACAAAGTGCATCAGTAACAATAGTAACATTAGTAAGACAATAGTAAGCAAACACCAAAAATAAAGACAAATAACAAAAAAACATAACCTACGGTCATTTACACGAAAGCTGAGTAGGACAATAAATCATCAACAATCGCGTAAGGCAATAAACCCACTAATTTAAGAGAACGGCCCCAACAAAATAAACTTTAAAATAAACAATACCAAAATAAACAGACACTTAAAATCCAAACACAGCGAAGATGACTAACGTGCTTGGGCAACACAAAAACAAAAAATTGCTAGAAATTCCGCACTACTGCGGTAATAAACATTAACTATCGGTAGTTACATGGCCGACTAGTGAACTATCTATCCATAGTTTTTGACCTCAAGACTGAATAATTGGTTTCGCACAGTGGGGCAGACAATCGACGTAGGTACATGCGTTTTCAATTTTAAAAATATTCATATTTTGCACCACCCTAGTATATACTAGATAGATGTATACATCTACTAATAAGTAGGTAAGTTAATGAGCTTCTGAATACATTTACATATCAAAATCAGTTATTATATACATTAACTAGTCAGTGTATACGGAATTTACACATTGACTGTATGTTAACAAAAAATTTGCGTGAATACAGCAAAAATAGATGGAAAGAAGGTATCAAGGTCGTTGAGACGTCAATATGATGGCGGACTATTGTTGGATGATTTATAGAGGTGAAGTTAAAACGCAGATTTCCTCAAAAAAAAAAATACGTTATTTAACTAGTTTATAAAACTTTTTGCAATACTGAGGATCATTTCATTTAAATGTTTCTTTGCAGTTCATCTGAATCTGGTAAATGGGTCGTGGTGTATATCATATGAATATCGTAATGTATTACTTTTTAGATAATCATAACGAATATTGACACTTAATTTCGCAGACCTGTGGAATTGAACGGCGTACAAATAAACTCTCTCTATATATAGGTTTATATATGTCATAATATAAAACTTGTACGAAAAACGTTTTTTTTTAAAACATTATTTTCTTTTAAGTTAAATTAGATTTTTAACTCTTACCTTATTTTTATCTTGTAATTAATAACCAGGAAAACTTCCTACTACAAAAAACCTGAACAAACAAAACTGAGGCATTTAAAATTAAGATTTAAAAGTTGTCTTTGGCCAGTAAAATTTATGAAGTGCAAAATGAAAACTTAGTTAATTCGTAGGTAAATTGCTTTTCGTTGTAGCATGGGAGTGTTAATTTATATTCAGTGTTGCACTGTTTTTGGATTCGCTGCAAACGTTTTAAGTGCGCTTTATGCGCTCCTTCTCCTTTGTTCCCCTTACACCAATGTTAGTTCAGCCCCAATGTCTTGAGACTCAATCATCACAGTCTATAGCCCGATCTAGTAGGTATTAGTTACGTTGCTATAAACTATACAAGTAGGTTAAATTAACCGTCTAATATTACAATATTATGGTTTTATTAAGTATTTGCAAAACCTCAAGGCATTATGTTATAATGTATGCCATGTTTGGCAGTATATAACCATGAGAATGTTAGCAAAAGTTAAATAATCATTAGTATAGACCGGACTTTTATGCACACATTTAAAAAAAATTTTGATGGACTGCCTGAAATCACGTGTACTTTTTCCACGAAATAAACATTAACAAAATAATCTGTAGCCTTTGAAATTAACAAAATGCTTACAAAATAGCATATTACTTTTACAAAACTTTTGTTAAAATAATAACAAAACCTCGTTTTTTACATAAAATTATGTTAAACTGCAACAAAATAAAATTAACAAACTAAAAACTCATGTTATTAAATCTGATTTTTATAACAGTGTAGGTATTCTGCCTTGAATCCGGTCTCTAATCATTAGAAATTACTAAATAAAATGGTGTAACGTTTTTACGGTTCGTAGTGTGAATAAAACACGCACTGGTTAATTAACGAACTAATTTTATAACTTAATAACAATTAAAACACTAAAAACTAACTAATCACTTAACTACTAATTACACTGTGCGACAAATTTTGACCTTACAATTTGAACTGGGATGAAATGTGGAAAAATCGAATCTATGCAACCCCCAAAACTAATCTTTAAAGGGGTTTTGCTAGTTTAGCTCGAATAATGGAGATATACATTTATATATGTATATCTCCATTATTCGAGCTAAACTGGTAAAACCCCTTAAAGGATTTGTTTTGGGGGTTGCCTAGATTCGATTTTTTCAGATTTGATCCCAGTTCATTTTTTGTGTTGCACAGTGTTATTTATATATCGACGAGTTGCATACAACACTTTATCTACGAAGAACACAAAACAGAATTTAAAGCCAATTTTATTTGTTAAATTTTTTACATCTGTCAACTGTCACCCAAATTAAACCTCACTTTATAATAAAGCTAACTTCTGTTCGTTACTAAAAAACCTAAACGCCACTGTTTATAACTTCGGTGCTTGACTAAAACACCATAAAGTCATAGCTCTTCGACGTAGAAGTACTTAAAGGTACATTAATCATAATGTTTAAGCTTAAATTTTACAGTTTTGTTACGTGTAAACAATTGAGCGTAAAATGTAAAGGCGAGTACACACCTGAGTATTCGGGCCGAATAAGCATTTTGATGTGGAAGACTGAGCAAAATTTCAGATCAGATGTGTATGCGTTGAACCATCCGAACGCTCATTCTGACTCGGCTTGCTCGTTCGGTCCGAAGCTCAGATGTGTACGCGCCTTAAGATGTATAATGCAACGCGTCAGCGGTGTTGACTTAAACATTTGATAATTGAAAACTGCCCTTACACATCTATCCGGTGGTTCTAACTTCACTTTCTTCCAATTTAAAGGATTATTATAGTCGCCCCTCGTATACTATACTAAATCTGATCTATACTAAACACGATCCTAACCTCACTTTCAATTTAAAATGTATATCCGAGGCTTAAAAACAGTGTATTTTATAAGGGACGACTTTTTGTAGCGAGTCTGTAAGGTTGGACAAACTATTTTTGTCCATTTTTTTAATTTAATTAAATTTAAAATTTAAACTTTGCTATCGAGTTTCTACTCACATACTTAAAACGCCCATTATCGTACATATTTCTATGACACTAAATAATCTTTTAAATACATATTGAGAAGCTGTGTCTTTTTGGCGTTTTAGTCACGCGCTAAATTTAGCAAAAGGTTTTAGTCACAGGCTAAAGTTAGCTTTAAGTTAATTGACAGTTAATTGACGTTCGTACTGATCTTTTGATTTCGCTGGAGATGCACTAGTATTTGCCGATAAAGCATTAAAAATTTCGAGTAGAGTAGTACTTTAAGAGTACCCATAACACATCCTCTTCACTTTCACCATAAAACAACTGCTTCTATATCTGATTTCAACGATTGTTAGTCCATTTCAAGAGATAAATTTTGATCTTTACAGAACTTAGGTACACTACCATTTTGAAAGCCAATAAAACGAATTCATAAGTTACTTTAGTTTTTTATAGATGTCGCCCTATAGAAATATTTCAATTAATATTAATATAATATTAATCCTAATAATATTTATTGTAGAAAAAGTAAAGAAATCTACTTGTTTATAAACTTTTCTAAACACTCATTTTATTAAACACTCGCTCGCAAGCTCGCTTGTGCCTAATTAAATATGTGACTAAATGGTGTTTTTCAAACTAGGTACATAATATACTATTTCCTACGCCTTAAATTTTACAGTATTTTATATAAAAAACATTGATTTACCTAATTGGTTACAAAAACTTTGAGCTTTAACAAAAAGAATATCTACTAGACTGGGCCAAAAAAATTGACTATTTTTTTTTTTTGAAAACTATATCGAGAATGTCATTCAGAATGACAAATAAAAAATTTCGTGAAAATTTGAGCCCTTAATATTAATTTTAAGAGGTCTATCATCGCTATTTTTGATTTTTAGTCATAATTTGATGTTTTACGTTAGAACTGTCAAAACATTAAAGTGAAAAAAATTCCTTTTCACTTATTTTTATATAAAATTAAATTCTCTACAAAAAAGGTCTGATTGAAAATTTTCGTCAGACGAGCCGTTTCCGAGTAATTGAGCGTAATAAATCGATGTGTTTTTTCGATTTGCCCTTTTTACTTTGAAATTTTGTAACTAATGAATCAATGAATATTTTAAAAAGCTCACGTCGGATTCTTAAAGGAAATTTAATGTTCTACAAAAAAGGTCTCTTAACATTTTTGCCTAAATTTAATTCTTCAAAGGTTATTCACGATTAAAATCGAAGAAAAACTTAAAATTTGAATTTTTTCTTCGTGAATAACTTTTGAAGAATTAAATTTAGGCAAAAATGTTAGGAGACCTTTTTTGTAGAACATTAAATTTCCTTTAAGAATCCGACGTGAGCTTTTTAAAATATTCATTGATTCATTAGTTACAAAATTTCAAAGTAAAAAGGGCAAATCGAAAAAACACATCGATTTATTAGGCTCAATTACTCGGAAACGGCTCGTCTGACGAAAATTTTCAATCATACCTTTTTTGTAGAGAATTTAATTTTATATAAAAATAAGTGACAAGGAATTTTTTTCAGTTTAATGTTTTGACAGTTCTAACGTAAAACATCAAATTATGACTAAAAATCAAAAATAGCGATGATAGACCTCTTAAAATTAATATTAAGGGCTCAAATTTTCACGAAATATTTTTTTTGTCATTCTGAATGACATTCTCGATATATTTTTCAAAAAAAAAATTAGTCAATTTTTTTGGCCCAGTCTAATATCTACGCCTTAAATTTTACTGTTTTATTTAAAAATCCATTGATTTATCTAATTGATTACAAAAAACTTTGAGCTTAAACAAAAAGAATATCTACTTCTTAAATTTTATTGTATTTTATATAAAAAAACATTGATTTATCTGATTGGTTACAAAAAGCTTTGAGCTTAAACAAAAAGAATATCTACAGACCCAAAAAAAATTCGACTGTGTTTAACAATATAAATCGTTTTTATAAAAAATGGCTTTTGTACCTGCCAAAACCTTTAGGTGTGCTGTTAATTTATCTCCTAATCTATTTAAAGTTGTTTTATTTTTTATATTTTTGAACAAAGGTTCACGATTACCTGGCACAAAACTCCATTAGAAATGTTAATCGAAAAATATTAAAAGGTTGCTTCGTTAATTTAAATTTAAATTACTATGAAACGGTTAGTGTTCTTCAAGGGTGTTATTAAGATTATAATGTATAGTCCAAAAGTAAATTATTTAATAATAGAAAATTTAATAGTTCTATTAAATCTTTTATCAAAAATAAAATTATTAATAAATATTGTTACAAAAAATATCTTATCTTTCAAGGCTAACTTTTAGCTTTATGACATAAATAACTATTTCTTTGACATTAAAATTACTAAACATTTAAATGCCTATAAACTGCAGCTGCTGTTTTAAACCATTTTTTAATGCATTTTAACCAAAAAAAGTAGGCAGTTTTTCAGAAAGCAACATTGTCAACGTTGCCACTTATTTTATAGATCTGTATAGGGTTTTCGAAGTTTGTCATTTACGAAATTGCGAATTGTTTACAGTGATCATATCTCGTTTTGCGAATTCTCTTAAGTTAAACTTGTTAAACAAATTAATTATTAACATTGTAGGCGTGCTTAAACTGCATTAATTTTCCAACTAACTTCACGTTATGCCTTTATAACTGGGCAGCATTCAAAAGTTTATAACAATTTTACTATATAGAAGTTGTACTTAAAAGGGTGCGTTCCACGAAATATTACAAGAACAAGGAGTAAGTGAGAGGTGGTTATAGGCGATTGTATAAGTATGAGAAAGAGGGTAGATATTGTAAAATTGTGTTCCAAATTTAAAATTTGCGCCTCTACTTTTCGAATGGTTAAATTGATTGGGAACATAACCTGGAAACAGACGTTGAAAATACACTTAAAAGTTGCGTTATAACACATTTTGACACATTTTTCTATGAGAATGATCATTGTTAAGCACATCTTTTAACCTTTTTGAAAAATTCCTAAATTTTTAATTTAGCACTTTTTCAAAAATGTTGAAAGATGTAGTATACACTTTAAAGGTGTTCATATTATGAAACAAACATTATAATCGAAATTTCGTTACAGGCATTCAATATTAATAAAAAGTCCTTTGAAAAAGTACAATTTTTCATAAAACTAAATAAACTTTTTAAAATGTTTGTTACAAGAATACAGTGAATGTTAGAAAAAATATAAGTCAGATATGCCTTGGAAAATTATTATTAAAATTTATTTTGCAAATATCTAATCTGTCAAAATTAAATTTTACATAATGCTATATTCTATATAATTTCTATAAGTTATGTAAAACAGTAAAAATATTTAGAGCAATGTTTTGGCAGTATATATTTTAAAAAAATATAACATTAACTTAAATAATTATGTAAGTTACAACTTACACTTTAACAATGCTTACAAAAGATATTTGATTGAATGTTTATGAAATAATAGCACTTCTCTGCTTATTGTTTTCTATTTTAAAAAATAAATATAAATAAATAAACATTCAATCAAATATGTACTACTACTGAACGAGTAATTTTTAATTTTATCCATTTTATAGCAGTAGTACTGCTATAAATGGATCTCTAAATTAAAAAAAAATTATAAAAGAGTTTATTTAAAAAAGTGTTTAAAGTTAAAAAATACTGGTGAAGCCAATTATTGAATAATGAAAACATTTTTTTTATTTTGCTATATCTAGAAAATAAAAAATCTTCAACAGTCACAAAAAATAACAATAATTTATTATATAAATATTATAATATTAATACAGGGTGTGGCAAAAAGTTTTCACCATTTTAAAGGGTCATTGCTTGACTCTTGGGGGGATAGAGCAGTGCGCGTGGTCGCTTTAGGTAGGTACGTGCATGCCATTTTCAGTCGTCATAATGAATCTGTCAGAAATATTTGAGATATCAATAAAAATTAAACTAAGAAAAAGCTTTCTATTTTTTGAAGGTCTATTAATTACGTAAGGTTTTTTTTAAATTAAATGACCGGGCAAAGTTGTCTCTTTACGGGGTGATATTGGGGGGCCTCCGCCTTCGCCTGATTTGACACCTTGCGATTTTTTTTAAACATCGTCCACAAAATTTGGAAAATCTAAATGCAGCAATAAGGCAAGAAATCAAAGCAATTCCGCAAGACATGGCGCGCAGAGCAATGACGAGCTGTCGTAATAGCCTATAAATGTGCATTGACAATAACGACGGTCATTTAAAAGACATTATTTTTAAAACATGAAATGTATGAAATAAGATGTTTTTCCTGAAAATCAAAAGCTTTTTTCTTAGTTTGATTTTTATTGACGAACTATTTCTGACAGATTCCGTATGACGACTGAAAATGGCACGCGCAAAAATGGGGCAACCTTTTTGCCGCACCCTGTATAATAAATTATTATTATTTTTTACCATTTTTTAATAAAAATCTTTTATAAATGCATAATACCACAATTTTATTTTGTAAAATGAAGTCATGGTCTATTTATTTTTATTTAAGATTTTTTGTGGATTTGTTTTTATTTTTTTTGTTGTTTTTGTCACATACTAGTGATATAATATTACTAAAAACAAAAAATTTAAAAAAATTATAAATATCTTCTTTATCTTTATCTTTTAATAGGAGCTTGTCAAGGTGCAAATTCATAATTGACCATTCTTCACATTGTGCTGGCATTCTTCACATTGTGCTAAACATAGAAAGATTGTAATTCTGTCTTTAGTCTTGGTGGCTTTAAAGTTAAGTTTTTTAACATTGTTTTTGGGATTAAAAATTGTATTGCTAATTAAAAAAATATAAAAATTATAATTTTTTTATTATTATTGGAAATTTAAAATTATGTTTTTAATTTTTCATTTCTGAACGCACTCAACAGTTTGACCATATATTTTTTAAAGAATTTACTTTCGTTGAGTAAAGAAATCTACCAAATGTACTAAACTGTTTGGAAAATGTTTACCGTTGTGAAACAGTTAGAATTTTGGATATCTAGATACTTTTTTAAGTTGGCGAAAAGTACTTCAAGCAGTTTGTGTTTTGTTTTGGTGTTGAGGATTATTTAATATTGTTTTGCTACTTATTACACTGGCCAATAGCCATTTTGGCCAGGGTAGTTGGGATTATTTGGATGATCATCATTTTGCTTAATTAGCTTTGGTTTTCGCGGTATTCGAGGAAATTACATGTTATTTTAGTATTCTTAAGTAAAGTACGGTATTTCTTTCTTTGACGAAAAAGTTTTTTTAAACTTTAATCTAAACATTATAAATTCCCTGTCTAAAACCGTGAATAATGAAGTAATTAAGCGAGTTTGACGGTTTCACGAGAGCGGAATTACAAACGTGTTTCAGACTATACTTTTTCTACGTTTCCAAATAATACCATAGAAAAATAATTTAATTGGAAGAAAGTGAGGTTGGATCGGTCTAAAATTTGTTAGATATTAAAAACAGAGATGTCGCCACGAATGTTTATTCTGTCATCCGATGATAGAATATTTTATTCTGAAACACTTTACGGAATATATGTCATTCCATTGATAAAAGTGATATTAAATCGGTCAAATTCCGTAATAGGAGTAGAAAAAATCATTTAAATATTAGGGGTGTGCGAATAATTCGAACTTACGAATTATTCGTTCCGAATCGAATATTAATTCGAAAAATTTCGAATAACTCGAATTTTTTTCGAATAATTAGAAATTTTTTCGAATAATTTCAATTTATTTTGAATAATTCAAAAATTTTTCGAAATATTCGTAAATTAATATAATATTAGCGAATTTTCGAGTATTTTGAATTCAGGGTTTCTTATGTTCAATATTCAAATATGAATTTAACAGTCAATATACATTTTATTCAAACCATGAAATATAGTTACACAAATAGAACAATAAGTATAGTTTTTTTGAAAGAGAATAAAATAACAGAAATTATATCGTAGCAAATACAGTATTATGAAAAATACAACATTTGAAAATTTGCTACAAATTTTTGTGCAAAAATAATAAATACGATACTGAAACATTACATGAGTAACCTTTTCCTTATAGATTTTTTTTCTTTGGGTACCTAATTGATTTTTTAACGAAAAGTATATTATTCGTAAGTAGAATATTTCGATACACGATTTAAAGCTTTCTTAGGAATTTAAATGGAAGCAATTGAAAATCTAGAGATATTTCATTATTTCGCGAATTATTTAAAAATTTTCGAGTTATTCGAAATTTTTGAAATTTTTCGAATTATTCGAAACTTTTCGAATAATTCGAAATTTTTCGGATTATTCGATTTTTTTTGAATTATTCGTAGAATTTCGAAAAATTCGAAAATTCAAATTATTCGATTTGAATTTCGAATCGAATATAAATATTCGATTCGATGCGATTCGAACGATATTCGCACACCCCTTTTAAATACCTATTTACTTATTGCAGTATATAAAGTAGGTATAGTATTACACTCGAGATTATGCGCATTATTTACTTGAATGATTTGTCTTTCGTCTGGCGAGACACAAACCTCATCCTTGTATTATCTCTCGTATAATAAATTAATTAATTAATAATATATAGTATATATATACTATTATCTTATTTACTGCATTATGTGATTCAAACTTACTCACATCCTCTTTAACCATTTTGTAGTTCTTAAAAAATCTGAAATGAAATAAAATGAATAGGTAATATTTATTAGGTACCTATTTATTTTAAATGAGTTTGCATTTCTTAAGTTGTAGTTTAATTGAGTTTATGATTAATTTATTAATTCATAAATTAATTTAATGATAATTTATAGAATGTAAAACGAAAAAGGTAAAAGTAGTAGTAAGGTAGGAAATCTCCATGATCTAGAAAAAGTTCCTTCTGTTTAGCTGAAAAATAATTGGAGCAATTTATGAAAATGGAAACAATAAACCAACTTCAAAGCTTCTTGGGCTGCCTTTTATTATAACATAAAATTTTCGAGCTCGGAAAATCTAAAAGATCCAATTGGAATAAGAATGTATAATGCTTTTAAGACTGTAATTATACAAAGACAAATTTACATAAACGTCAAAAGATATTTAAAGAAATGGATATGAAATTTAATTTGGACTGCAAGCTCGGAACAAAGCCATTTTTTAATTGCTTTGCGTTATTTTTAATCCGATTTGTTAATTAAAATTAAAATGCCGGTTTGTTTGTATTTACTTTTATGTTGCTTTAATTGAATAACAAATGTTTACATAATACAATTATATCGGCAATTATGACATTGCGTACAGCAAACTATATAAAAAGCTTTGATTTTATTTTTATTGTTTAGTTTTAAATACTTTTTTTCTTTTAGTTCTACCCTTACTTCCTGAGAAGTCCTAAAAGCCAACTGAATGGCTTATGTAGCTTAGGGGTAGGAACGAAACGCGGGCTTAAAATCCCCTCCGAAGGACTCATACACAATAAAATAAACACAAATAAATAACCATATAAATGTGGGAATCCTTGGTAATACTACATGTTATGCACAAAACATAAAGTTCGTTTTTTTTTATTTGGACTTTGGATTCAGTTGATAATCAATAAGAAACCAGACCATGTTTTTACAAAGGTTCTTGATGTGCTGAATCCAGTAGCGTGTCAAATTTTTTGGGGGCCCCCCCCGCGAACTTTTTTTTGAGGCCCCCTATGTCACTATTATATTTTCCAAAAATATCCCATTATAGTAAATATTTATACACAATATCATTATCTAATAGTTAAAAAACACAGCGAATTTTTGAAACTAAATTTATTTCTATAAATTATTATGTTATTATAATATAGGAGGGATGATTGAAAAGTTCTAAAAAAAAATGTTCTTCTAATACAAGGAAAACATACAACAAATATTTAACTAATAAGTACAAAGATATGGAATGCATTATTTTAAAAACTACTTATAAAATATCCTAACGTTTGTACCTTAACGAAAGGAACTTGTCAACTATTTTGTCTAAATCTACATCTTTCGCTCGTTCATTTTCTACTGAGATTATGGCCAATGAGCTAAGGCGATTTTGTACCATACTAGACCTCGTAAAGCTTTTTATTATCTTCAACTTTGAAAAAGTCCTTTCTGGTTGAGCCGATGTAACGGGAAGTACTAGAAACAACTGGAACGCAGTGCAAATTTCAGGTATACTACTTATTAGTAATTGATTTTTTTCAAAAATAAAATCTGAAAACTTTCTTATGCTATGAAAATTTTTAATCTTTTCGTAAAGTAAATTTTTTAATTGTATTAGTTCCAATCCTAGATTTTGAGTTAAGTCGTTAGGATATTTCTCTATTAATACTCTGACATAAGCTAAAATATCAGATTCTTGCGCGTTTATCAATGTTTGTGGGTTTAAAATTTCAAATTTCGAATAAATATTTTTAAATGCTTCATACCTGATTCTAAACTGAGTTAATATTATATCCAAACAAGCATTAAAAATTGTAACTTTTAAACGATTTTTATTATTTTCAATTGGCTCATCCGCTGCAATCTCATCAAAAAATTTTTTGACTGTACGGACTCTTTTGCATTTCAGTTGAGGGTCAAGATTTCGCAGTTGAAATAGATAACTCATACACATTTTCAAAATTTTCTCTGAGACTCTCTAATTTGGCAAGAACTCCTGATATTAGATCTGTTGCCTTACTCTCTAAAAATGAAATAGTCAAAATTCTACTATTTGAATTAGTACCAGCATTTTTTACTAATAAAATAGTCGTTTTTACTTTTAAATAGTTATTTTTTACTACGTAAATAGTTAAAGTTTGACTAATGTAAGATTAGTCACCATATTTGACTATTTCTGACAGTTAAAAGTAACTAATTTCTTTAATCGTTTACGGCCAACAACAAAGTATTATTTGAATTAAATGCATATACCTCTCCATGGTTAAATGACCCATAAAATAAATAAAGATGCAAAAAGTTTAGCTCAAAACAGCAACACAAATAATATATTAAACTTTAAAATATTATGAACAATATTTATTGACAAATAAAATTGATTTTTATAAGAGCGGCTGACAGCCGAATGCGTTATAAGGTTAGCTTGACAAACTTGTCAAGTGACAGACCTGAGTTCAATCCCAGGCTGGGTCAAAACTTTTTTAAATTTAAATTTACTAATTTGACTATTTCATTCAGTGGAATTTGACTAATTATTAGTGACTGCTTTTTCGCTATGACAATTAGTCAAATATGACTTATAATTAGTTATTTTTGACTAATTCATTTTAAGAGAGTAGTCCAGTCATATAGGCATTTCACCTCGGAATCTAACGGAATAAGCTGAATTTTTGTACAAACCTTTATTTTAGCATTGCAAATGTTGTCTCAAAAGTCACATATGCCAACGTGTGAGCGACCTTAGATATTCAAGGTCAAAGGTCGCAAAAATCAATTTTTTGAGAATATCTCCTTTTCTCTGCCTTCTATCGTATTTGCATTTTTTATACAAGTTGTAGAGAATAAAATTCTCTACAAATTTTGTCTAAAACATTTTTTTATACGTCCAATCGTTTTTGATAGAGGGCGCAGAGTGTGGAGCGCTCAGCCATACGCAAGGTAAATCATGAATCCCAATCTATTATACCGTATTTTTAATTAATTATTTATTAAATATTACTTAAATTATATTATATATATTTATATTATTACTTATATTTATTTTTATATATTTTTTTAAAACAAATAGTCATTAAATATTACTTACTTTTGACATACAAATAATTAAATAATGAAGTAAATCATTCTAAATATATTCTAATGTTATTCTAATTAATGATAAATGCATTTTAAGAAGAAAAGACATTAAATGAATTTGCCTTGAATATGTCTCTGGGAATCTCTTGGATCCAGATATTGCTTTAAAAATAACAGACCTGGAAATACTATAGTGGGCTAGCTATAAATAAAAAGGTTAGGTATACGTATAATAAATTTTAAAGCAAGTTGTGACCCTAGGTATAGGTCTAGGGTTGTGACAGGTAATATTCGTAATATTTTAAAGGTTAACATGGCTGATTTGTGTTTTATTTGTAATAAGTTACCTACTTTTTGAAGATGATTCTGTAACTTTTGTGCGCGGTATAAAGACTCAATTATTGAGAGAAATAAACATAAACTACCTAAATACTTTGAATTCTGTGAACGTTCATATTGAGTGTCGAAAATTTTACGCTATAGCGTACTATAGTAAAATTGCAACACCAAAACGTCGCCTTGAAGAGACTGGACCTTCAACGTCATCAACTGTACCTCGTAAAAAAGGGAATGATGTGTTTGATTTTAAAATATTGTGCTTATTTTGTGGTGAAGTCGCAGATGAGGAAACAAAGGCAAAAAAATCTGCAAAGTACAAACGCGTTATAAGTAAGTTTTTAAAGATATGACAATTAATGTCAATGATAACGAGGCACGGTTCGCCAAAAAATGAAAATTGCCGAAAAAATTGTCCAAACTTATTTTTTGTTCTAAACAATTTTTTAATCATTTTTATGATAATAAAAAATTAAATCAAAATTTTTCAACGATTATTTTTTATTTTATTAACAAAATATTGAATTTAACAATAAAACCTAAGAAAATCCTAATTTTATTTTAAATATGACTACTGTTATAGAAAGTAACAGCTTCTAATAATTTCTTTGAAAAATTATGGTTATTTTCATGCACTTTGAACCTATTCGAATATGGATCCATACTATAGTGAAATCAGAATGAACTGATTCGCTGGCCTGTTCACTATAAAATCCCAAACCTTTGTTTGTTCTTTGACAAAATTCCTTAACGTGAAAAAATACGTATTTTAGGAGTTGGCTTAATACCCAATTTATTGAATGATAATTTAAAATTATCCAGTTTCTTTTTATCAGGACACAAATTCACTTTAAAAGCGCTTTTTGTAACTTCTTTAAAATCTTCAAAGTAAGTAACATATTTAACCAAATTCAAAGGTAAATTATTCTCTAGATATTCCAAATTATTCAATATGTTTTTCCAGGAATTTCCTGTAAAGGACCCTCTATGCATTTCTTCTCTTTCAACGTGACAAAAATTTATCCATTGATTGCAAATGTCTGGAACAAGTTTTAAAAGACTGGAATATAAGGTATTTACGGTGCCTAAAAAACAAAAATTGTGAGGGATAGAATAGTACATTCTGTAACAAGTTTGGAATACAGCATATTCCGCTCGAGGAAAAATTTGACACACGAGCCGAAGGCGAGTGTGACGGTTTTACGAGAGTGGAATATGCTATTCCAAACGTGTTTCAGACATTATTTTCTCTACGACTACATAAGAATAGTAACGCTTATATAATTTTAAACAGAGAAAAGAAACCAAGCAGTTTTTGACATTTAAGTTTTTGTACTGTCAAACCATTTTGTGCCGTCACAATTTTATAATGTAAATTATAATAAATTTAAACAAATGGTATGCCTAAATCTTTATTATAATTAAAAATAGTTATTTACACTAACTAATAAAAAAAATAACATTGTAACAAATACAAAACTAATTTTACAAGTAATTGTATGATTAGAGGTGTCCCACTATAAACTGTATGTTTCTTGGGATGAAAATAAAGTATTTTATTTTATTTTATTTATTTATTTATCTATGTCAACATCTATTCTTTTTCTACATTTTAAAGGTCTTTTTTTAAACTTTTTAAATCTGTCAAAACTTCAAAGCCGGTATAGTAGGTAACTGGTTTATCATTTTAATATCAAATTTATTATAATTTTGATTTGTATATTTGAAAAACAATAAATATAACCAATTTTTTGTGCCTAAACCTTAATTATACAACTGCTATTATTTTTTAATTAATAAATAATACAGTAATATATAAATATTTTTAAATTTTTTACGTTTAGTAAACAGTCAGGAGATGTCGTTACTTGTGACCATTCTTAACCAAGAGTAGGAATATTCTCGCACAGTATTGCAGAAAAACATCCTTTCTATGATCAAAAATTACACTAGAATGTTACTATTCTTAAGTAGTCGTAGAGAAAAACATTTTAAACTGCACCTAGTAACCTATTGAGTTAAGCTAAGTATAAAAAAGTAAATAAATAAGCGGGACAAATAGTAATTACCCAAGAGTAAGTGCAATTCAGGTGGGGGTATCACCAAGATCACAGGTTCTCCTAATTTTTGAGGTATAGGTTCATGAATGCAATTAAAAAAATGCTTTGCTTTCTTCAGGATGCTTCCACTTGCCGTCCATCTCAAATATTGGTTTCGGATGTTCTCGAACGTGCGCAAATCTCCCTCATTGTTTAGGTTTTGTGCATTGGATTGACACCATGTACAGGGAAAGGCGGAGCTGTGAGACATCAGGCCCATCAAAATATTTGCCAATTTTAAATCTGTTGAAATACTGTAACTTCCTAGATCATCAATTTTTAGCAGTTTCCAAATATATAAAACATTAAAATAGTTTTCTTTGATGTTTTTAACAATGGCCAAAATAAAAAGTTTTTTTACTCCAGAGTCTTTAAGGTCCCCACGGTTAGTAGTTTCTTTTGTCTGAATATTCAGACATACTTTAAAAAAGCCACCTCCTCCATCGAGGCCAATTTTTAAGAGTTCAACATTTTTTTGTGTTAAGTTTCTTTTCTGAACAATAAAATCCAAAAACGCCAAAATGTCTTTACAAAAAATAATGTCTCTCTGAACAGATTCGTGCTTGTTTTCTTGACCATTTTCTAATTCTGCCGTCATCTTGTCAAATAATGTATTTAAAATACATGCCTCTTTTCTTGTAATTTTGTCTTTACATAGCTCTGAATTATTTTTTTATTAGTTTTTGATTTGATTTTGATTTCTGTAAAAAAGACGCTAATTTAATTGTATTGTTTGTACTTAGGTTTAAAGTTCTTTGCATTTCTGAGATATCTTCTATAGTTACAGCATTGTTTTGAACAGTTGGGACTTTTTTATTTGATGCAATATGTTCAATTTTCCCTTATTTCCAGTTTCCAATTGAACACATGAGTTGGGAACACTATTTTCAACTTTTTCCTTAATGATAGTTGAAACAAATTTTTCTTTAAATTTTGGAGAATTTCATAAACTAGCAAGTTGTGCAAAATATTGTGTTCGTAAGCTCTTGCGGCAATCATGAGATTTTCCTTTTTTTTACAGTAACAAAGCAATTTTTACAGATTTAAATATTTGTATTTTTTTTCCTGGAAGACAGTTTGTTTATTGAAGGCCGCCCAACTTGGTTTTTAAGTGAATATCTGGCTGTGCTGTTTAAATAGGGTAATCCACTTCGTTTACCGAGTACTGTTTTATAAAATGTATCTTTATTGTTTCTTCTTGCTTCAATAACATTTTTCGCATTTCTTTTGTACGATTAAAACATAACGCACATATTGCAGCCCTGTTTTCGTTGTGGGATCGCATTTTAAAAAAATATTATTTGAAAAACTTGTATGGACAATAATGACAAACAGTGACAGATCATGACACAATTGTTTACTTAGCAACTATGTAGGTATATATATACTGTTTAAACCACAGACCTACAGGTCTGTGGTTTAAACCAATAGATTCAAAGAAATTCTAATGTTACGTATCAAAAATACATTTTTGATGATAAAAAGGAAACCAATCGTCAGAAAATTTTAATTTTATTTTTAATTATCATAAAAATGTCTAAAAAATTGTTTAAAACAAAAAATAAGTTTGGACAATTTTTTCGGCAATTTTCATTTTTTGGCGAACCGTGGAGGAGAGTAATGATGAGAATGAGTCTGAAATTGCTGGCCAACCTGAAGAAGACGAGGATAAAGAAGATAAAGATTAATAATAATATTAATAATATTGATATAAATAAAAACATTTTTTCCTACTCCGATTCAATTATCCTTCATTAAAATTAAATTAAAATATAAGATATATATGAAGATAAAATATATTTGATTTAAAAGAAATATAAATATAAGTATAAGGTAATAAACTTTTATTTTAGTAATATTTATTATATAATTAATTAAAAAACTGGTATAATAGATTCACGATTTACCTTGCGCTAAAGGTACGTATGGCTGAGCGCTCCACACTCTGCGCCCTCTATCTCAAAAACGGTTCGACGTATAAATAAATTTTGTAAAAAAAATTTGTAGAGAATTTTATATTCTACAACTTTTATAATAAATGCAAATACGATAGGAGGCAGAGAAAACGAGATATTCTTAAAAAACTGATTTTTGCGACCTTTGACCTTGAATATCTAAGGTCGCTCACACGTTGGCATATGTGACTTTTGAGACAACATTTATAATGCTAAAATAAAGGTTTTCACAAAAATTCAGCTTATTCCGTTAGATTCTGAGGTTGATCCCTTTTTTTGACTAAGATGACTGTACTACCTGTCCTATGTCAATGTCATTCTTTTGCAAAAATTTTGAAAGCATATTAATATTTTCCAAAATAGTACCTTGAAAACATAGCAAGAAAATGAATTCAAAATTTTCTATTTTATTTTGTAATATCTTGGCCTCATCTCTATCACTGCGTTTTTTGGCTATTAATGTTAAATTTGATAAACACTTGACAACCGACAAAAAATTATTTTTTAACGATATTATACTATCGGATCTTGACGACCATCTAGTTGGACATAATTTTTTTAGAGTTAAGCCAACAGTTTCACTTCTTTTTATTTCGGAGTTTAAGCTTTGCCAACGAGGTAGACTTTCACTAAAAAATACGTAGAGAGACTGAACTGTGTCAAAAAAATTTCTTATTTCGGCAATGTTGCTTACAGACCTGCGTATTTCCCTGCAAAAAAACTTATTTTTATAAGGTTCCATATTAATCATGATTGAACTTTTAAGACAACTTTATTTTTTTAATCAATAAAAAGTATAGTGTACAATGTATATTAGTTGTCGAAAAAACATAATTTAAATGTTCTTACCGCTCATATTTGCAGCACCATCATAACTATGGCCTCTACATTTGTCTAGGGAAATTTCATACTTCTGTAGAACTTTTAAAATTTCACTTTCAAAATCTTTTGCACACTGGCCTGTCATTTCGTAAAATCCCAGAAATGATTCTTCAACCTTAAATTTGTTTTTGAGCTTAATATGTCTAAAAACAAGACTAAGTTGATCTTTTCTACTTATATCCTGTGTCGTATCAACGATGATTGAAAAAAATGGGGTGTCCTTGATATCTTCAACAATTGATTGCAATATTGAATCAGCAATAAGAGAAATAAATTGATTTTGCGATGTATTACTTAAATAATGTCTTTCTTAATTCTATTAATATGCAACTCAAGAACTGGGTCATATCTGGCTAAAAGTTTGACAATATTTAAAAAAACGCCTTTTGAGGAGTCAGCTTCTAGTTTATTTTCATCTAAAGAAAAAATATCTCGATGACCTCGGAAAGGCAGAGAAGACATGGCAATTGTTCTAGTTACGTCAATAATCCTTTTCAGTAGAGCTTTTAATCTATGGATATCTTCATTTAAACATATATCCACCGTCTTATTAGCTTTCCACGTCGAATACACCAAACATGCATCGAGATGAACTCTTGCATTCTCGTGTGTCAAAATTTTTTTTGAAAGGCCTTTCCAATCATTCAACATTCCCGTGGTCCAAGCAGGGTTGAAAGAGGTACTGCTCCTATCCGCAAACAACCAGCAAGGATGACAGTATACTCCATTTAAACTCACTGAGTAGGATATCCAGAATCTTAATAAAAAAATAAAACACTTGTATTGGAAAACAGTGTTTTTTTATTTTTTAGCGTGAAATATTGAAAGAAAATATAATAGTATATAAAAGTATAAGTGGATAAAAAGGTCTTTAACACATGCGCGATTTTTCTAGCACGACGGCGCAGCCGGAGTGCTCGAAATAGAGCAAGCAAGCAAGTGTATCTTCTTTTTTCTATTCTAAAGCAAATTTTTTAACTTACCGTTCCAACAACTGTCCAGATGATGTCCTTTTCTTATAATACACTTCACTAAATGATCGGTTTGAGTCGTCTTTTGCAAAACCACTTATAGGCCTTTCGGGCCTATACGGACCAACATGCACAAGCTGCTTTTCAGTGTTTAAAAAAAGCGCTAAGTCACTGGAGAATATTGAGCCTGATTCGAGACTTGACTCAAAATCTGAATCTTCGTTTTCGGGAATATTTTCACCTTCAATGTCTGGTAGGATAGTTTCATCATCATACACTTCTGTTTTTGATGATGAGGTTGCGGATGTTAATGGCGTTTTAGAAGTTTTTTTGAAAAAACGTATCAATTTTGGCAATCTTCTTCTTCTCCTCCTCCTTTTTTTCAACTAGTTTTCTTTTTTGAGCCCCACTCAGATATTTGCGCGAACTACTCATTTTAATATTTTAAATATCAACTCAAAATTCAAACGTAACAAGTGAAACAACGAAGACTTGCTAATAACCGAAAATTTCTATTAAAACGGGGAATCACTGAGGTTTCGACCAGCGAGGGTTGACAATTGTTTGGGCGTTCACATTTTTTATGTTCGAAAGAAATAGTGACAAATTAAATATTGGAATTGGAATCACTGAGGTTTCTACCAGCCAGGGTTGACAATTGTTTGGGCGTTCACATTTTTAATGTTCGAAAGAAATGTCACTATAGTGACAAATTAAATATTGATTTGAAATGTTTAAATGTGCATATTTCTAGTTTTGGAGTTTGTTTTATATACATAGGTATTACTTTTTCTTAGAGTATATTGGGGGCCCGGGGGCCCCCAATATACCGGGGCCCCCCCGCGTGGCGGGGTCTGCGGGGCCGTTTGACACGCGCCTGGCTGAATCAGAACCACACCTCATAAATGCTTTATTAGTTTTTTTTGATAAAATCGAACCTAAAAATATAAACAATTAAAAGTTTCTTTCTTCAAAAAACCCTTTACGTCATCTAAGTGTACCACTATTTTCCTTCAAAATCCATTTTGAATATTTAAACTTCTCTCTTCTCTCAAAAAATCAGAAAAGAAAACGTAAATATATTTCTATCACAACAAGAAAACAACTAATAGTCGTTTTCAATAAATAGTTATTCTACTATTTAATAGTTAAATTAAATAATTATAATTATGGATTGCTTAGTTGAGTAAACAAAAACTATTCTAATAAACTTTAAACCAAACCCAATTATGTTGCATTCGGTAAAATTTGTCTTACCATTAGCGACTGCCTTTCCGCTGGAACAATGAGTCAAAACTTATAACTAGTGATTTTGAGTTTTTCTAAGAGTGTGGGGAAAGTAAAAACAACACCCCAGTTGGACAAACAACTGCGTGTAGCAGATTCCGAATTTCAGCAGACCGGATGAAATACAAGACCAGCAAGGATGTCCAAGTATCGTACTAATAACCCATGCCTCATTCATGAACCCCAATTGAATGGGGTCATTACTAATACCCTGGTTGAGGGGGAGTCCGGATTGTACTTATTTTTGGGTCAGTTTAAGGTCCCCAAAAACCAACTGTTGTCCCTCCTTGTCCTACACTCCACTAGCCTATATCAGGCGTATGGTCGACCCGGCGACAAAATTCCGGGAATGGCCTTTCCATCGACACTGTCATCCACGACCTCTTAGTGAAGATTACCTGCCGGGGTGAAAATTTGGATCCACCAAACACAAGCAACGCTATGCCGTGGCGGGACACGTATAGAACCGAAAGGGGGAAAATAACCCTGGAAGATCAGTGTAAGGCGTAGCCGATGGGGCCTGCCTTACGTTCTTATACTCATACTTATATATACTCTTTTTTCTCTCAAAAAACTTAATTAACGACATCTCAGATAAAAATTAGGATATTAAAGAAATTTAAAATGTATTCTGAAGGGAAAATAAGTTTTGTAAAGAAAAAGTATTTTATGTATTATAAAGTTCTTAAAATTATGTTTTAAATTTTAAATTATTGTCTTAATTGGTACTTAACCGCAATTTTCGAACGATTACATTCATTTAAGGAATTATTAACATAACCTGATGTAGTGAAGAAAACTAGAGTAAAATTATAGTTATGACGAATTGAACGTTTAAAAAATAATCCCAAGTACCTATGTAGGTATATTTAAATTTCTTGCGTCATAATTGTTTTGGTTCCTTAATTGTTCATAATTCGTTTTTACACCATTATGTATATTTATTGCGGTAGTTGAATAAAATATTGTATGCCACTATTGGTCAAAAGCGTAGATTCAACTTGCGTGTTTCCTGATTAGGTTAAGTTAACTTCACGCTCTAGAGCTAGCTAGGAATATCTTTCTCCCACTATATACTATTTCTAATGATATATTTAGTAGCTACTATGAACGTATAAAAACGTTTGTACCTGGGTTATTTAACTCAATTTTAAATGTTTTAGTTTTTTGTATTGTTTGTAAAAAATGTATTTCATGAATAAAAAAAATATATTATTAATTTTTCTAGTGATTTATTTATTTACCGCGATAGTTTTCTTTTCACCCATAATATAACAAGTGGTATGATTATCATCGATGATATTTTCGAATTGAAACCGAGCTGCAGATTTCTCGAATCCGCAAAACGAGTGAAATGTGCTGCTTCGATTTCAATAAGTAAATATCATCGATAATTAATCATACCACGAGTTATAATGAATTTTAGGATTTAACGAATTGTCAGTTTGACATTTGAAATTAAAATGTGCTTTAAAATATAAAAAGACTTTATAAACCTTATTTATTCAAACTTACCTTAATTTTATTATCGTTTACACCAACCCATTGATCTTTTTGAGTTTATAATTCATTATTTTAACGATGTGGCTCCCGTCCCGAGGCGGGACTTAAGTTCAGTCCCGATTGACGTCACACACTGTAAATCCGTTTTTATTCCCCGAGCTTTTATAATTGGTGTCAAGCTGGATGGCTTAGATGGTAGGGCGTTCGCTTGGCATGCGAGAGGTACCGGGTTCGATTCTACTAGAAGTTGTCAAACTTTTTTTATTTTTTTTATTTTATAAATTTGTTGTTTCTTTGTTAAAAAGTGTTTTATTTTTATCGTAACATAAATTTGCCCATTTTAGTTGGGTTTTTTGCTCCACGGGGTGGGGGGGGGCAATGGGGCGGGGTCGGTTGGGTTGTGTTGTTGAGTTTGGGTTGGTTTGGTTTTATGACGTAACTAAAGTGCCCTTAACATGTATACAGGTACAATTTATTATTATTATTATTTTATTATAACATAACAAATCTTAAAATTATGACGTCAATCGGGACTGAACTTAAGTCCCGCCTCGGGACGGGAGCCACAGCGTTATTTTAATCATTTAACAAACACAATATTTAAATGTCAACAAATGTCAAATCAAGAAAAGTGTCCAAATCAACGTGTAAACAAGGTGATAAAAAATATTGTCGTAATAATGCGTAACCATGGAATACTGGCATTTTATTGGTTCTGATTATAATGAATTGTCAAAGAAATAATAAAAATTTAAAATGATAAAAAATCTGTATGATTTGGATTTTTTAAATAAAATTTGAAATTTGTCGATAAACCATGGTAAATAATAAATTGCACCAATTAAATTTATATTATATTTATTGGGGGCGCCATGGGGCCGGTACGGCCGAGCAAAAATTTATCTTTTTTTGCAAACTTCAATTTAAATTCTGCTTGCGCAGAACTTGTTTATTTAATGTCATTGTAAACTTGGTGTGGGTCCCATTTTTAATAATTGAGATATCGGTATACCCAAAATCCACCGGCCGCCACTGTATGAGATAAATTCCTAATTAATAAATGTTCATTGGGCCTAATTTATAACAGTTGAAACAATATAAACAAGTTAAACCTATAGGTTATATAAATTATATTTAAATTTAAAAACTTAATGTTAGGCTCTCATATTTTTTAAAATAATAAACGTAGAACTTTTATTACAATTTTCTGGGATTCCCCATGGGGTCTGAAGATCATACCTTCATTTTGGTGCGTCACTTCTGGGACACCCTGTATACCATGCTTATATGCATATGGACATTATATAAATATATTATAATAAACTTTCATTCAGGTGTAGCAAATAACCCTACCCGCAATGCTTTCAACACTACAAACTTGGATAGGTATCTAGTTTTATTCAGACGATTGGGGCCGCGGCTAAGTACTTTATTAAAGTTACCTTGCCCAAGTGCTTAATGGGTCATTTATTGCAATCAGGCGCTGCACGTTGCCCTAAGGTGCATTCGTTCGAATCAACGACTTTACAAGGGTTAAGTAATTAAATACCAAGCCATTTCAAACTTTCAACAGAATGGGTATAAGAAGCAAATTATAACCACATATACATGCATACCTAGGTAGCTACAACATAAGCGAGATATCAACTCGTTCGTAATTTATGCTGTTTCTTTAGAACAAAACTGACAAAACTGTCCAAGAACAGCAACACCTACAGCAGATTTAATTTTACAATGAACACAGTGTTAAAGTTAAAAAAATTAGCATAACATGTTTTTAAGAAGGTTCGGGCTCGATACTGGTCGCCATGAGAAAATTTTGAAAAAATTGTAGGTTCTAGCAGAGTCATTTACAAAGTTTTAGAAAGATTGACCATCTGGTTTCCGAGTAAAAAAGTATTAATGGTCTGTTATCGTATCGTATTATATCTAAACATTGTTGTAACAAAAATTTGTATGTTACTTCAACAGGACTAGTATTTTTACGACAATTTTGACAATTTGTTTGTTAATATTTTTGGATTTGCTGTGTCTGATATAATACGTATAAGTAATAATTAAATTACAGTCGCTTGCCTTAATTGATTAAACTATTCCAAAAATAGGATAATATACACGTACAAGTACGTAAAGAACTTGATCGTAATTTTAATGGTCGCTGGATTGGTAGAGCAGGTCTGGTTAGTTGGCCTGCTAGATCACCTGATCTTACTTCGCCGGATTTCTTTTTGTGGGGCTATCTCAAAGACCGTGTGTATCAACAAGTACCAACAACCCGTGAAAATATGATTGAGCGAATTAGAAATGCTTGTGCCGAAATTCCAGCAAATACGCTACTTAGTTGTGTAGAGTCATTTGAAATGCGAATTAATAAATGCATTGAAGTCGAAGGCCACGATTTTGAGCACCTACTTTAATTAAAATTTAAAAAATAAATAATTAAATTAAAAAAATAAAACCAAGTATTTTATTCAAAAATTATTGGAGAATCGTATACAGAAGAAAAATCAAACAAAATTGATTTTTTTTTCATTACAGCGCCATCTATTACGAATATGAAAAAATGTTTTAGACAAAATCTATAGATAGGTATACAAAATCTATAGATAGGTATACCTATTTTTAGTCGAATGTTTCCCCTGTTCCCCCTATAAGGAGGAGAGTATGAGGACCAATTTTAGTACTGGTTGATTTCCCCCTCGAATCATTTTTTGTAAATTTGCAAATTTTTACAGATAGTATCCGTACACTGATATCGAGAAAAAAGTGAATTTCTGACGCTGATTATAATCATATAATATTATGATTATAATAATTATTCCTTTTATTTTAATTCAGTAAGAATATTATACCGGGCCACAAATAAAACCTATTTGGTGCTATATTAACATAACTTTTATTTAACACTTCGATTTATAAAATTATAATTTTGTAATTTAACTTTATAAATCATTCATTATTTTGTATATTAATGGACTCCTTTTTACAACAAAAAAACCCAACAGACAGTAATTTCACGTTTACGTTTATTTTCTTAATGTTTAGTTTTATTTCAAATAATGTTGTTGATTGTTACTTTTTTCAAATGTGTATATTTTCAAAAAAAAATGAATTTCTCCCAAAAAGGCCTGGGAAAAAAAACGGTAAAAAACAGTTTTTTCCCAAATTTTCCGGTTCTTTTCCGACACTTTAAAACCCTAGTCCAGGTAACAAATAAAAACAGTTCCTGATTCAATATCTGCAGTGTTATTTAAAATCTAAAAATGAGTTGTGAAAACGAATAAAGTCCATTAAAAAGAAACAATTATTAAAAAAAGGCATGGAAACAAAAAATAAAGCTATAGAAGTGTCACTGCCAACTATCAACAACTAGCAATGTTGTCGCGCTTAAATCCTATTTTATACGTGTTTCAATTCAAGTGCCTTTTGTATAAAATTAAAAAATAATTATAAAATCTGTTGGCTGTTTTTTAAATCGAATGTGATAAAATAACAATATAAAATTGGCTACTTATTACCATTTATGCATTAAGTATAAAAGCAACTCCCCTTACCCTTCTAAATTGTGTTTGAAACATTCTAAGATCTTAAGATCTCAAAAATAATAACATTGTCTTTAATTGTTAAATTTTCTTTGGGATGGATTAAATCAGTCTTGAAAGAGATAATAATAATAATATTTATTCATGTTATAAATTTTACAATTTTTACATTCTTCAGGTACAGTATATACGTATATAATATTTAATTAGTTAAACCCATGATTTTTTTTTACACTAAACTAACAGCTAACAATAAGAGTATACAAAAATAAAATAAATAATTACATTATGGCACTCGTTAAAAATTCATTAAAATTATAAAATGCATGTTGTAATAGATATGCTTTTATCACATTTTTAAACAATTTTTTTTCCATACTCTTTACATGAGATGGAAGCTTGTTATAGAATACTGGGACATAGTACATTGTCGAGTTAAAAGATTTTGACAAGCGAAGAAAAGCAGGAAGCAAGTTACCATTGTTTCTTGTATTGTGTTCATGAATACCGCTGTGTGAATTATATTTATCAATATTATCCTTCGCATAGATGAGACATTCCAGCACATATTGTGAAGGCAATGTTAGAATTTTTAAATTAATAAAAGCCCCCCTAGCATCTTCCCTATACCCCAGGCCTGCCAGAATCCTAACAGCTCTTCTTTGAAGAGAAAATATTCTCTCCATATGAGAGGAATGTCCCCAGATAATTAGTCCATAAGAAAGCATGGAATGTATAAAAGAATGGTAAGCAATTTTTTGGACTTCCAGATGAACAAAATTGCTGATTTGACGAAGGAGGAATATACTGGAAGTTAATTTATTTGCCAGATAATTTATGTGGTGTTCAAACGTCAAGCGGGTATCAATTATGATCCCCAGAAATTTAGAGAAGTCTGGATTTTCTCCTGAGATATTTCTTAGTGAAAACACCATTTTTGTAGTTTTTTCTTCATTTAGTGATAAATGGTTTGCTAGAAACCACTCTTTTACACATTTCATGCCATCCTCAGTATTTAGACAATTACTTTTAAAAGACAAAGTTGTGTCATCTGCAAACAGAACTAGTTCATTCACCGCCTCAAGTGATGAAAGATCATTTATGTAGATTAGGAAGAGAAGAGGCCCCAATATAGAGCCCTGGGGAACTCCATGCTTGACCAATCCTCGATCAGAGAGAACACTATCAAAATACGTATATTGGTATCTGTTTTCCAAGTAGCTAGTCAGCAACTCCAGCCCCGTCTCATTGACACCATAATAATGTAATTTTTTTAAAAGGATCTTGTGGTCGACGCAATCGAAGGCCTTACTGAGGTCGCAAAATACTGAACCAGTGTAAAGCTTACTTTCAAAGCCCTCGATTATGTATTCCACAAGCCTTATGCAAGCTTCACTTGTGGACTTTCCAACCCTAAACCCATATTGGTTTTTTGTTAATAAATTGTTTTCTTCGAAAAAAACAATAAGTTGGGATTTTAGCAGAAATTCGAAAACTTTTGATATTACTGGAATCAATGAGATGGGTCTGTAGTTTCCTACCTCACCCACATCACCCTTTTTATATACCGGAATAACCTTACTAACCTTAAGAGGATAAACTTTGTGTTTTAAGCATAGGTTAAAAAGTTTGGTTATTGGAATTATAAGGAGATTTTTAACTCGTTTTATTAATGTCACACTAAGACCATAGATATCTCTACTAGACTTATTTTTTAAAGTGTCTATGGCGTGTCTAACATCGTTATAGGTAAACTCTCTAAAAGAAAATAGATAGAGAAAGAGAGAGAGATATATCGTTGAAAATACATAAAAAGTGTTCAAAATAAATATGGGTGATTCTACAAAAGTTGGTCAACTTTTGACCTCATTTTGTTTTTATAGTTTTCGGAGAAAATTAAACAGTATTTTGTTATGAGAACATAGATAATATAATAAATATACTATTCCAGACCGGGCCAGTCACTTTTTTAAACAGTTTCCGAAATATCTGTGTTTTCTAAATTTAAATGCAAGGGAAGTGACGAGTATACCAGGGTACTAATTAAATAATAATATTAATAATTTATTGGAAAATTTAAGATTTATTGCAACTTTGAGTATATTATACATTAAATATCTTAAAATCAAATAATACCTACCACACATCAGTGGCGGCTGGTGGATTTTGGGTATACCGATATCTCAATTATTAGATATGGGACCCACACCAAATTTATATGAAATTATAATGACATTAAATAAACAAGTTCTGCGCAAGCAGAATTTAAATTAAAGTTTGCGAAAAAAAGATAACCGAAACATCGACCATGGAACTGACGACACGGTACTGATGAATGGGATACAAATTTGAGATTATAATTCGGAATTAAGTATTTTACTGATATTTTTTATTAGTGGAGGCTATTTTTCAACAAATCACATATAGCCTTATATAAATTACAATGCAATATATATACGTAAGAAAATAACTACTCACCACAGTACTGAAATTTTGACTTGAACTATACGCGCATTCATCACAACTTCGCCGCTTGCATTGTTTTCAAGATGACTGTCGTGAAAAGGGCGGGCTCTGTAGGTAATTTTTACCAACACTTGAGTTTAAACGAGGACTTGACGTTTAAACTTCAATATTTCGCAGGAATTTTGAATTTTAACGTTGGACATAGAACTGACGGCTAAAAGTGAGTACAAAGATTATCATTTTTTTAAAAATTGCTATTATTCGAATCTATGATAAAATATGAAAAATACATTATTTAATGTTTTATAGTTTGTAGTGAAATTGAAAAATTTAAGATAAATTGAATATATTTTAAAATAAAATCACTCAAATATTTGATTCAGGAGTTGTGACACGCCAAGGTACTGATGTTTTGAATATTTATTATGTTTTTCTACAAACGTGCTTTTGAAAAAAAATACATTAAAATCGGGTGGACAAGTTAAAAAAACTCTTTTGTAATATACTAAAATATTTACAAAAAATATTAAAATACCTACTCTATTGACTGATGACTAGGGATGGGATTTAAGTTATTTTACCTTTTTTTAACCGATGTAACTATTTGAAAACCAATAATGCCAAAATGCGTTTTAAAAGATTTTCTTTTATATGAACCTAACTTGTTTTCACCTTTTTTACCTTTTTTGGAGGTTTTTGCTTTTAACTACCTTTTTTATACTTTTGTTACCTATTTTTTTAACTTTTTTTCACCTTTTTTACCTTTTTTGGAGGTTTTTGCTTTAAACTACCTTTTTATACTTTTGTTACATGTTTTTTAATTTGTCAGTTTATTATCATATATTTGTTATCTATTTTTACGTATTTTTACTTATTTTATTTTTTTGTTCTTTTTAAAATTTGCGCCAATATTTTATCCAGGGCGTGCAACTTAACGGTATAGAATTTTTTCTTATGGTTACAGACTGTAACAGTAACTTTATTTACAGTTACCTTCTTTGTAGTGACTCACTACTAGTGAGCTTATGTTCTGTCATAGAACTTCTGTGTAGTGAGTTTTGTGTTTGGGTATGCGGCTAAACAAAATTATAAACAAAACTTAAACTTTTAATGTTTTTTTACCTAAAATGCTGTTTTTTTAACCTAAAATGCTTTTTTTTAGTACCTTTTTAGTTACCTATTTTTCAGTTTTTAGTACCTAAATATCCCATCCCTACTGATGACATCAAGTTGTCCAACTTTTGTAGAATCACCCATATACGTATGTGACGCGCTCCAAAAATCAATTTCTGGATTACGATCGTCATAGATTAATTAAAGACTGCTGTTTGATTATCTGAAGTTAAAAATAATTTTCCTCTTTTTCCGTTATGGGCATGGCAAAATACCAATTAAAAGTGTAATTAAAATGAAATTTTGACATTTTTAATACCAACAGTAAAAATAAATTTATTTCATGATATTATTCGTATCCGCAACGAAATTTAAATAGAAAAAAACGGTTTTATCATGTGTGGGATTCCATTAAAGTCATATTAATTTTTTTTTCGACTTTATATGCCTAAATAACCGTGTAAGTGCTTTAATAAATTAGACACATAAAAAACAGAAAAGGTCGAGTAGATGGTACTTCATAAATATATACAAAAAAAATTAAACGTGACAACAGTGTTTACTAAAGTGGCGCAGTAATATATGCATAAGTGGCGTAAAGCTTGTGAATTAAATTTGTCTCAAACTGTTTTTATCGATAAAGGTTTGTGATATAGTAGACCAAAGTTTAGCTGGAAAATAACAACTTGTTTTTTGTGTTTTGCGTACGCTCTTTTTTAGTTCTCTTAAAAACATTTCCATCTTTCTTTTTTTGCAAGTTCTGAAGGGACATTAACGTAAGAACATTCAAAAATAAAAAGGATTTTCCTGCGATGGGATGAAACGTAAGGAAATAATACAAACGACCTAAAGCTCAAAAATAAAATAATTAAACTAAAATTAAAACCCTCCTTAGTTTTCAATGGTGGTGTCTATGTGTATATTATGTATCAATTTTAATAGAGTCTATTGGCGGCTGGTGGATTTTGGCACACCCATATCTCAGTTATTAGATATGGGACCCACATCAAATTTATATGAGTTTATAATGATATTATATAGACAAGTTCTGTGCAGGCAGAATTTAAATTGAAGTTTGCGAAAAAACGTTAGTTTTTTAGTGTGCCCCCAGCCTCCTGCCCCCCCAATTTAAGATAATTTAAAGTGGTGCAATTTATAATTCTCCACAGTTTATCAACAAATTTTAAAATTTATTTAAATAGTCCAAGTATTACAGATTTTATACCATATCTATTTTTTTTTTAAATTTAGTAAAAGAAATAATAAAAATTTAAAATGGTATAAAACCTATAATACTAGAATTTTTTTAATAAAATTTGAAATTTGTCGATAAACTTCAGTGAATTAAATATTGTACCACTTTAATTTGAATTATCTTAATTTGGGGGGCCAGCAGGCTGGGGGGGCACACTTAAATCAAACTTTTTTTCGAAAAATTCAATTTAAATTCTGATTGCGCAGAACTTGTCTATATAATGTCATTATAAACACATATAAATTTGATGTGGGTCCCCTGTCTAATAACTGAGATATGGGTGTGCCCAAAATCCAAAATAGACGCCATTTTTGTCATGAATTAAAGTTAGACACGAGCAAGCTTGCGAGCTTACGATAAATACTTGGGAATCTGTATTACCGTCGCACCAGTTAAAATGTCAAATTTGTATGTGTAAAACAAAATTTAGCAGTTTTTCACAGTGAAAGTGAAGATAATGAAATTTTTAATGCTTCCAGTTAAATCTAGTTTCAGTAAAAACTTGTTTATAAACTTTTCAAACAGGTGCCGTGGAGAAACTTTTTAATACTTTTTTTTGTATTAAGATAATAAAATAATTTCCACATTATTATTTCACAAGAAGGGCACTTTATTTTAACGATTCTATAATATTTGACTGTCAACTTACTATATAACTTACTTCAGTCCCTGACTAAAATGCCATAAAGCCACAACTTGTCAATGTGTATTTAAAAGATGACTTAGTGTCATTGAAACATGTACATTAATAAGCGTTTTAAAGGTGGAAGTAAAAACAAATTACCTATGAAATAAACAAACGTGAAAGGAGCAAAAAACGTTATATTTAAAACAACCAGAATCAGCGAATCTGCGGAAAAGAGAGATGTAAAGAAAATGATTGATCTCTACAGATGCATGTAATCAAAATATTAAACTATACAGAGGCTTATAACAATCAACCAAGACCTGTTAAGGTGGAACCAAATTATGTCAATTTAGTACACACCTTAGTCAAAAGGTCAAAGATTAAAAAAAATCAGTAAATTTTTAAATATTTCCATAGCTCCGGATAGAACAAAGCGTCAAATGAAATATTTAAAGGACATCCAAATTTAGACCTATATTGTTCCAGCTATTTTCTTAAAATGAATTAGTCAAAAATAACTAATTATAAGTCATATTTGACTTGTCATGGCGAAAAAGCAGTCACTAATAATTAGTCAAATTCTACTGAATAAAATAATCAAATTAGTAGATTTAAATTATAAAATTTTAAAGTTTTGACCCAACCGGGGATTGGTTATGACCACAGTTTGTCATAACTAATGTGGCTCAATCACTCTTATAAAATTAAATTTTATATGTCAATAAATATTGTTCATAATATTTTAAAGTTGAATATATTATTTTTGTTGCTGTTTTGAGCTAAACTTCTTGAATCTTTGTTTGTTTTTATGTGCCATTTAACCATGGAGCATATATGCATTTAATTCAAATAACACTTTGTTGTTGGCCGCAAAAGATTAAAGAAATTAGTTACTTTTAACTCTCAGAAATAGTCAAAGATGGTGACTAATCTTAAATAAGTCAAACTTTAACTATTTACGTAGTAAAAAATAACTATTTAAAAGTGAAAACGAATATTTTATTAGTAAAAAATGCTGGTACTAATTCAAATAGTATAATTTTGACTATTTCATTTTAAGAGAGTAAGTGAAGAAAACTTTAAATTTTATGTTTTTCTGAAGCGCGGTTAACTGACGATAATCTAAATAGTAAATTTGTTTGAACCTGGCTTTCGCACGAATTAAGTGGTGCGTTTGATTTTTGATTATCAAATTTAAAATCAGAATGATATTTGATCTTTGCTCTGATCTAATTTAAGGTAGCAACAAATGTTATAACCTATTAAATATATGTATATGCAAGTAAATTCTGTTATAAATTCTAATTACAGACTACTTAATCTGGTTATCTCTAACATGCCTACTAACATTTTATAAACTTTCTGTAAATTCTCAAACAAACTAAGTAAATGCTTATTGGGATTTCCTAACTAACTTTAAATTATATAAAACGCTTTATAATTTATTCTATTTATGTATTTTATTAAAGAAATCTGAAAAAACTAACAACCAATTTCATAAAAAATAATTCATGATAGTAAACAGAAAAAAATATACCTGTCATAAGAGAGATTTTGACTCGAGTTCAGTCATACAAAAATATTCTCAGATTAATTAAATATGCTTACAGAAATTAAATAATTGTGATTAAAGCAAGTCTATAAAATGAGTAAAAAAGTTCATACAAGAATACCTGAAAAATTTGACGACCAAGGGCAACCCATTAAATCTCCCCAATCTATTGTAAACTGGTTTGCTAATTACTCCATTTAACATACCATTTGATCACACGAATACGAAAACGTTTAAGCTTAATAAATATTTTTGAAATACCAGAAGAAGACGGTTTTAAAGCTATTGGGAAACTAAAAATTACACTGTATAGTGATGTTGATTCATTTTAAAAGATTGCGCCAATATTCCACTGGCCTCACTTAGGTACATATTTAAACTATCAATAAGGACCGCATCATGTTTTTAAAAATGTAATATATCTATAATTGAATTGGTGAGATTAAGAACATTACAAGTCCAAAATTTTGACACAATATTTCAAAAAATCAGTTTTATAAATGCATTTTTGCTGGAATATTTTAACTATTTTATAAAATATAATGTTCACATTCTGTTCATATTCTCAAAAAAATGTATTTTAAACTTTAAAATTGATTTTAAAAAATGACTTTTCAAAATTAAATATTTGGACTGGTACTGTTCTTATTCTCACCGATTCAATTTCTAAATACACCTCTCCAATCTCTCAAAAGTCTTTGAGTTAGTACTATTTATAAATGTATATTAACTCAGCGGCGTAACTAGAAAAAGTGCCGCCCGGGGCAGCAGTGGCTGTCGCCCTCATGTTTTTTTTTTGGGGGGGGGAAGAGAGGTTAGGTTAGGAGTCAGTTTTGAGGACCGTACGCAAAATTAAAAATATATAATTATATATATAACATATATATATATATATAACATTAAATTGTAATATTTTAAGAATTAAAAACAAACAAAAATTCTTAGACCTAGGTAAAGAAAAACAACAAATAAAATGTGCTTTAACATAATTTATATGAAAAAAACAAAGAGATAAATTCTCAACCTTATGTAAAAGTACCTACAAAAAAAACTTAAACCTGAGTAAAAAATAAATAAAAATGTTTAAATATTTAGAATACCGGTCTTGTTTCTATTTTTTGCTAGCTTTATTTGATTTGGAATATTTTGGGAGTAATTGTATAAATCTCAAATCTATTGGAATTTGAATTATATTATTTCGAAAGAGAATATTTAATTATCAAATATTTTTTTTATTTTTATATTCTGTCTTCCAGTTTTTTTCGCATTTTCTCTCACGATTTTTGCCGCCCCAAGAAGTGCCGCCCGGGGCGGACCGCACCCCCCGCCCCCCCTAGTTACGCTACTGTATTAACTTCACAGCCAAACAATTAATATCCCAGCTGACAGTACCACGTCATTAAACCGTCATTTTTTCGGCACCCGATTCGTCATATTCACCATGCACCATGACGTATTATTGACGTTTGGGCTACGGTAAAATGTCACAGCCCTCTGACGTCATTTTTGTACGTCTTTTTGACGTGTCCAGTTAACGTATAATGACGTTACCAGTGACGTTACTTTGTATGTAATTAAAGCGTGTTAGTTGGAAGTAAAAAAAACGTTCCCCTTAACGTGGTTAAGAGGATTCTTAAAGACATCTTTAATACGTCTTCAAGGTACAAAATTGACGTGTTTTGGTTGTTGAATAATTTTTCAAAAATAGTGATGTTTAATATTAAATGTTAAATTTTATAAAAGCTTTTGCTAAAAGTAAGTAGCCCCATGGGGCCCACTGCTTACATTTCGCAGAGTGGGCCACAGGACCAGCTGTGTCCCTTCAAAACTTACAAGCAGAAGCGGTATGACCAGTAATTATGCCTTATAGGACTATCTCCCAGGCAACACAGGGTCGTTGAAATCACGTAGAATCGTCGACGAATTGGGTCGAATTTGGTCGAAGTTACATTTCAACCATTTTTCGACGTCTCAAAATTCACCAAAACACGACCAATTATTAACTTAGGTCGATGATAACCAATAAATGACGTCATTATCACGTGAACAGATGACGAAATTTTTAAGAAAATTTGAAAATATAGTGATAATTAATAAGAAACAGTTGGCCCGTTTTAATGGGCCGACAAAAAGTTATGGAATATTTTTAAAAACAAAAATTATTATTTTTACTTAATTTACGTTATTTCGACGAAGAATCAACGTGCAATATTTTATTAAAATAATTTTAAACATTATTTGGTTTTAAACTAATTAAGATAGATTAATAATTATTGATCAATGGATTTTTTAAAACAAATTCGCGATTTTTAAATCCTTTATCATTTTATCACAAAATAAGAAATTAACATGTTACTGCAGTTGACAATCACAATAGTCGTTTTTTCGCGTAAATACCATGAAATACTATGGTTATTAAACTTAACCTTAGTTAAGTAATTTTTGCGTTTAGAGTGCGTTCAAAAATTCTAACTATGACGTCACAAATACCAGACCATAAAACTATATCGCTGAGCTAGTTATTCAACGTGGTCACAAAACTAGTTTTGTGAACGTGGTTAATAGTCTTTCTCTTTTTAAGTAGGTACAATTGCTCTTAAACCGAATTTAAACTTTGTATTAAAATGGTAAACGGGGTGTTGTCAGTAAAAATAAATGATAGGGTGCTCCATATTGTGGACTCTCCACAAGTGGAGGAATTATATGCAGGTTTGTTTTATATTCTTTCTTATTTTGTATTAAACATGTAGGAGAATTGGATAACGTGCACTGAAAAAACTAGTACCTGTAGAAAAAGAATTTACTAGGTATAAGAAGAGGCAAAGAAATTTATTTACACCGGTAAAAGCATAGAAATTAAATATAAATAGGTAAAAACACATTTTAAAAATTATAGGTTATGAACAAGTAAACAAATGTCAAATGTTAGAAACCTAACCATGGTTATATGAATTAACTGTGACGTCATGACTTATTTAACCGTAGTATTACATAGTATTTACGCGAAAAAACGACTATTAGTTTTAATTTTAGTAAAATTATTTATCTACAGTGTTGCCAGATGTTTTATAATTTTCTTTTTTAAAATAGTAAAATTTAAATAATAATCGATAATTGTAACATAATTTAGTAGTTTTGCTTGTTTTTATACAATTTTTGTTTTGATAATTTTATATAATTTTCTGTAAATTTGATCATTTTGTCAACCCTCTTCGATAATATTAATTTTTACACCTGGCAACCCTGTTTCTCTTTGGCCTTGGGTAAGTTGGCACTACTTACAAAGCGAGGGAACGTTTATTCCTAAAAAACAATATGGTTGATTCAAGCGTCCAACTTTTATAATCTGTGGCATTTGTACATAGAACAAACCATTTATACTGATAATACTTTGGCTGTGTCAGGTAGGTCAATTTTTGTTTGTTTATTAATGTTTTAATTACTCAGTACACCTAAATGACCTATGACATAAGCTCCTAAAATATTGACCTGTCATCTGTCTTAAAATTTAATGTGTTTGATTTTATAATAAATGTTTTGAGCAACTTAAAACATGTTTTATTAATTATTAAACCAAAAGCCCTTTATGCACTGGTAAAAATAATTATTTATTCTTATATCCGATATTTTAATGCCAGATATATGTATGTGTTTCTGCAAAGATTAACTAACAAATTTTTTTTTGATATTCTACTTTTTTACATACATTTATTTTGATTATTAATTATTTACTAAATATATATCTACTATAGTAGTATATATATATACTATATATAGTAGGGTTTACCTATTTATTTCTTAAAATTTAAAAGTACAACTAAAAATTTTTTGTTTTTTTAATTTTGACAAAATCACATTTCGCATTGAAATATCTGATATCAGTATCGATAATTATTTTTATGTGTATGACCTAATCATATATTATTCAAGAAATATTACGTGATTATTCACGTCAAATTACGTAAATAATTACGTAATATTACGTGATTTTACACGTGAAATCGCTGTGACATATTGTCGTCAATTTTACGACGATAAGACGTGTCTAAGTTGGTGACTTCGACGTTACCGTAGACGTAAATTAAACGTGATATTCACGTCACTGTGTTGCCTGGGCTATTGTGCTACAGAGGCGAGAGATATGCATGGGTTGCCTAAATATTGGCGAATTTTGAAACATTTTGATGACGTCGCATACTCGTCTGATTCTGGTATGAAATAAGTGGTCAGATAATGGCGAGAAATATACGTCATTTTTGCGTTTTATTTTGAAGTTTATTTTTACGTCTTAAACGTTTCTGTTTGCTGGGTACTTAGGTACATATTTCGTCTAAATTTTACGTGTATCAAACGTATTTTTAAAACTTCTCAGAATTCCTGTGGTAAGTACATTCTTGATTTCGACTGAAAGAACTGTATGGAAAGTTTTTTTATGTTTATGTAATATTTTTAACAAATATAGAAATTTCATTTTTGTTAAAACATTTGTTTTTTCAAAACGTTTATTTCAAGTCAATATTCCGATACTTTAAAACTCGTTAATAACAACCAAAATGCGACGTGAATAACACGAGTTGGTTACAGCTCTGTTTGCTAGGTAACGTCGATATTACGTGGAATGTATGGAACAAAATGACGTCAACATTTGGTCAATTAAATGACGGAATAATAACTATATATTTTCATTTACGAAATAATAAATTAATTTTAAAATCGAAACCGGGCATTAAAAATACGTAAAATTACGTACACTGTACGTGATTTTATAAACGTTAATATAGAATACGTTAATATCACGTAAGGGGTAAAAATGACGTAAATAATTGGTCAACTACATGGCTGAATACTAACGTCAATATTACGTAGAATGTATGGATCATAAATGACGTCAACAATTGGTCAATTCAATGACGGAATAATAACCATGGGTATAATTTCATTTATGAAATGATAATTTTAAAATAATAATTTAAAACCAAAACCAGTCATTAAAAATACGTAAAATTACACACTGTACGTGATTTAAAAAACGTCAATCTAGATTACGTCAATATCACGTAGAATGTATGAAAAAAAGGACGTCAAAAAGTGGTTAAACTAAATGACGGAATACTACCGTCGATATTACGTCGATATTCAGCGAAATGAATGGAACAAAAATGACGTCAACAATTGGTCAACTAAATGAGCGAATACTAACGTCGATATTACGTCCATGACGTCGCAGACGTACAATCACCAAAATTACACGTCGATAAGACGTGTCACTGTCAGCTGGGATATTCCTTAAGATGAATTTATGGATAGTAGATCTACGGTTACCCATTTACTATCCTTTACTTAATATATATCCAATGTTATTGATAACCGAGGCGAATCTGTTATTTATACTGACTTTTTCCTAACTTGCTATACAGGAAACAATATGTTTCATTTAATGGGTTTTATTTGCCTTATTTTGTAGCAACATTTGGATTCCTGCAGAGATCCAACTTAGAACCTTAACTCTTTTTCATATTTCTTTATGATATATGTTATGAACTAAAAAACTATTTAAAAGTATTTTTAACTATTAACACTTTTAACAATTACATTTTGAACTTTAAAAATAATTAATTAAAGCATTAATGGTGTAAGCTAAATAAATTGACTATGAATACATCTAAATGTAAAGTAATAACTTATTTATAAAAAACATAAGATCCATCAATTCAAGTACTCTCTCAACTCCCAAGATCTTATACGAAATACCCTTATTATATTTCGACTGCGAACTTTCTTTTTTAAATCAAATATCTTTAATAAATCCAAGCAATCTTATAAGATGCTGGATTCTAAATTATGAACAGAAAATAATTCAATAATATGGGTTCATATGTTAGATATAAATTAGAATATGTGGCAATAATCTTGAATCCTTTTTATTATGTTTATTGCTCGAAGCTTGATTCAGAGAAAATATTTGAAGTATCTACCTTTGGCTATTTCACCGAGTAAAATTAAAATCCCCCATTACTCCCTAAACCATACTCAACACACCAAAAATTTTATCAAAATAGTTTCAGACGTTTAGGAGAAGTTCAGTAAAATGCACACGTACAGAAAAATTATATATATAAAGACAAAATGGTAATCTAAACTTTAGATTCAAAATTGGACCCGGTAGTTGACGCTGAAATTTATTATTATAATAATTATTGTATGCAAAAAAGCATTTAACAATAATAAACACACAAAATGATGATGTTTTAGATATTATAAGGGCATGTTTATAACAGCAAGAATTTGTCAATTTCGTATTTTTATCAGGATAGCCAAAAGGTTTTTATCATAGCCATATTAGCCAAAAGGTTTTTATCATAGACATATTAATATATTAATACGTATACGTAGATTGTTTTTATAATTAACCATTTTGTGTGTTTTCTGTTGTATACCAATTGTTTTGGCATTGTTTTTTTTTTCATTGTGTTTACGAGATTTTTAGGGGCTTTTAAATAATATGTATATTATGACACTTTTTGCTTTTTATAAAGCCAAACCACAGAAATTTATGTAAGCCCAGGCAACACAGGGTCGTAGAAATCACGTAGAATCGTCGACGAATTGGGTCGAATTTGGTCGAAGTTACATTTCAACGATTTTTCGACGTCTCAAAATTCACTAAAACACGACCAATTATTAACTTAGGTCGATGATAACCAATAAATGACGTCATTATCACGTGAACAGATGACGAAATTTTTAAGAAAATATGAAAATATAGTGATAATTAATAAGAAACAGTTGGCCCGTTTTAATGGGCCGACAAAAAGTTTTGGAATATTTTTAAAAACAAAAATTATTATTTTTATTTAATTTACGTTATTTCGACGGAGAATCAACGTGCAATATTTTATTAAAATAATTTTAAACATTATTTGGTTTTAAACTAGATAGATTTGTTTTAAAAAATCCATTGATCAATAATTATTAATTAATAATTATTGATCAATGGATTTTTTAAAACAAATTCGCGATTTTTAAATCCTTTATCATTTCATCACAAAATAAGAAATTAACATGTTACTGCAGTTGACAATCACAATTTTAATTTTAGTAAAATTATTTATCTACAGTGTTGCCAGATGTTTTTTAATTTTTTTTTTAAATAGTAAAATTTAAATAATAATCGATAATTGTAACATAATTTAATCCGCCGCGTAGTTTTGCTTGTTTTTATACAATTTTTGTTTTGATAATTTTATATAATTTTCTGTAAATTTGATCATTTTGTAAACCCTCTTCGATAATATTAATTTTTACACCAGGCAACCCTGTTTCTCTTTGACACTACTTACAAAGCGAGGGAACGTTTATTCCTAAAAAACAATATGGTTGATTCAAGCGTCCAACTTTTATAATTTGATAATGATAATACTTTGGCTGTGTCAGGTAGGTCAATTTTTGTTTGTTTATTAATGTTTTAATTACTCAGTATATTCCGTAACGAAGTCATAACACCTAAATGAAGTACCTACATAACCTCCTAAAATATTGACCTGTCATCTGTCTTAAAATTTAATGTGTTTGATTTTATAATAAATGTTTTGAGCAACTTAAAACAAGTTTTATTAATTATTAAACCAAAAGCCCTTTATGCACTAGTAAAAATAATTATTTATTCTTATATCCGATATTTTAATGCCAGACATATGTATGTGTTTCTGCAAAGATTAACTAACAATTTTTTTTTTGATATTCTACTTTTTTACATACATTTATTTTGATTATTAATTATTTACTAAATATATATCTACTACTACTAAAAATTTTTTGTTTTTTTAATTTTGACAAAATCACATTTCGCATTGAAATATCTGATATCAGTATCGGTAATTATTTTGATCAGTGTATGACCTAATCATATATTATTCAAGAAATATTACGTGATTATTTACGTCAAATTACGTAAATAATTACGTAATATCACGTGATTTTACACGTGAAATCGCTGTGACATATTGTCGTCAATTTTACGACGATAAGACGTGTCTAAGTTAATAATAATAATAATAATAATAATAATAATAACTTTATTAACGGTATGACCAATTTACAATATATATACAAATACAAGAATCCTATACAACACAATGTAAACAATGCAATAAATATATACACATATACATATATTACGACACGTTAAAAATTCATTCTGAGCTTATGTTTAAACGTTGGCAAAGAAACATTAAAAAAGTCTATTTCTAGCTTATTCGCATTCGCACATATTCGATTTAGTGGCATAAATCTAGCATAGTCTGTTCTTTGTGTTTTTAAGTAAAACAAATTTTTTTGCCTCGTTTGCCTTTGAGGAATATTAAAGTGTATCATTTGAAGCAGCTCAGGACTGTTTATTAAATTATTTAAAAGTTTATACAAAAAAACCAGACCATGTTCGGTTCTTCTAACAGAAAGTAATTTTAGGCCGATTAACTTTCTCATAAACATATAGTCTAGGTTTTCTGTACTCACATTTAACTTATAAGCACAAAAACGAAGGAATTTGTTCTGAACTTTTTCAATTTTGTTTTCCAAATTTGAAAAATGTGGGCACCAAACAACACAACAATATTCCAGGATGCTACGTACAAAGGACATATATACATTTTTTATACAATAAATATTGTTAAAATCTCTTAAGCTACGTTTTAAAAACCCCAGCATTTTTAGAGCTCTGTTTACCATTTGATCAATGTGCTCATTAAAAGTAACCTTGGTATCAAAGTAAACGCCTAAATCTTTGATTACACTTACATTTTCTAAAATAACAGAATTTAAACTATACGGAAAAACAACAGCATTTTTAACTCTATAAAAGTTTATGGTTTTACATTTATTCACATTAAGTTTCATTAAGTTTCTATCACACCATATTTGTATTTGATTCAGGTCTTCCTGGATGTCACAGCAGTCTTCAATATCTTTAATAACTTTGTAAAGCTTTAAGTCATCGGCAAAAAGTAAATATTTACAAAATTTTATGTTATCACCAATATCATTTATGAAACAATTAAACAAAAGTGGAGAGAGATGACCACCTTGAGGAACACCAGACGTAACACTAATTGTTTTGCTTCTAAAATGGTTGTTAATAAGTACTATCTGTGTCCTATGACTCAAATAGCTTTTTAGCCAATGCAATAATTTCCCAGTTATTCCCAAGGCTTTTAATTTATTAAGTAGAATACTATGATTAACTATGTCGAATGCTTTGGAAAAGTCAGTGTAGATAGCATCTACTTGACTTTGATTTTCCAAAGCATTCAACAGGTCTTGTTCAAAAAGAATTAAATTACTTGCCGTAGATTTACCCCTACAAAAACCGTGCTGTTCTTTGATTAGGACATCTCTAAACAAAGGCGTTATTTTATTATTAACAATTTTTTCCAATATCTTAGGGATCTGGGAAATTTTTGAAATTGGTCTATAATTTTTAATATTAGTTTTGTCACTATTTTTATGAAGAGGTATAATAAAGCTTTCCTTCCAAACGGCAGGATACTCACAATTATTTAGAGACATATTAAACAGCTCAGTTAGGGGTTTAACCAAGGAAAACCTACATTCTTTAAGAATTAAAGAAGGGACACCATCAGGACCAGCACCAGCACCCTTAGAAATATTTAATTTAGACAATTCATCGAATACATCACGTTCACGAATACTACAGTTATTTAAATGTAAATTACTAGCATAATTATAATCAGGTACTTTAATATCACAATTTTTTACGTAAACAGAGCTAAAAAAATCGGCAAATAAATTTGAAATTTCAAAAGTATTATCAGATGTAACATTATTATAAGACATTTTATTTGGCATGAGGATATTCTTTTTTTTTAGTATTCACATACTTCCAAAAATATTGAGGGTTGCAATTGATGTTTCTTTCCAAGGAATCTATATAATATCTATAGCACTCGGCGGTCAAGATTTTATACTGATTTCTCAGAACACTAAATTTATTATAATTAAAATCACTAGAGGACCGCTTAAACTCTTTATGAGCAATTTTTTTTTGGAAAATAGGATGTTTTAGCTCATTTGAAAACCAAAGAGGAAATGTATGCTTTACTACCTTCTTCCTAGGGACATATAATGAAAACATGTAATTTAAAATTTCGTAAAAGGAATTCAAACAAATATTTACATCATTACTAGCAAAAACAACATTCCAATTAACAATATTTAAATGTTCATTAAGACTAGACAAATTTGCATTTTTAAAATCAAAGTAAAAATATTCAGTTTCTATTTCATTATTGGAGTTAGACAAACATATTCTCAAACAGATAGCCGGATGATATTTATCACATGGTAACAAATTATCATTAGCCATTTCCGTAATAACACTTAAATCATTACAAAAAACAAGATCAAGCATATTATTATAAACATTTTTCACAACATTGATTTGATACAGATTACAAAGCGCGAAGCAGTCGGAGACTATACGACACTTTTCACTTATTTGACCAGATGCACGTACACCATGTTCGTCATTGAGCCACTGCGTGTCGGGTAGATTGTAGTCGCCATAGAATAAAGATGTTACATCATCATCCAGGTTGTCCATCAATGATTCAACACTAGCACAGTGGGAGTTATATACATCGACAGTAGAGTTGGGGGGAAGATAAACAACACCAATTAAAAATTTTTTAGATGGTATTTTGACAAATACGAACACTTGTTTAACGTTACTTTCATCAATATGAACAATACTTGACACGTATGATTTATGGACGGCAATAAGAACATCACCCCCACGCTCAAATTTACTAGTAGAAGAATTTCTATCAGCTCTATACACATTATAAGATGTAAGGTTTAGTTCAGCAGTAGAAATCTCTTCTTTTAACCATGTTTCTGTTAGACAAATTATGTCAAATTCTGATGTTAAAACATTGTTTTGTAGTTCTGTAAGTTTGGTTCTAAGACCACGAACATTCTGATAGTATATGTTTATATGTTTTTTTGAAAAAGATTTCATGGCGTTGGTTTGGTCTTTACTCTGGGGTGAAAAAACCTTCCCAAGTACGTTCCCTGAGGCCAAAGCTCAGGCTTCATTATTTTTTCAAAGTTATTGATATCTACTGTCAATTTGACGAGTATTTATCCGGAAACTTTGACTGGACTACATCACATAAAACTTCTGGAAATTGGTCCTTCAAAAAATGGACTAAATCATCACACTTAGTTTTTGGATCCAACCGTGAAATATAGACAAAGGATTTTCTAGGGACAACCTTCAACGCGCAACCAGGATTGGTTGAGTTTCCCACAACTATGGGTGTTTTTTTCTTATGTTTCTTGACAACTTCATTGTAACTTTCTTTTGTATCAGGGGTTTTTACAATATTAATATATTTATCGCACAAATTCTTCGTTGCAGCCTCCATTATCGCTGGAGAGACATCTTGCGCTGTAACTACATTTTTTGGTAACGATGGAGCAATATTTTTATTATTTAAAGTGTTGGAACTTTTGTTTTCAACTGTATTTTGTTCTTTATTTATTTTTGTTTTTATAGAAGACTTTTGATTTTCATTAGCCTTATTATTTTTGTTATTGCTGTTTATAATCTTTATTTGATCCATTAAAGAATTTATGGTTATTTTTTGACTGTCAATTAGTAGATCTTTTTGTTTAATAATTTCCTTTAGATAGTAAATTTCAATCTGTAAAGGAACCTCGGTTGCCATTGGCATAATTGTAGGATTTACTTGAGAAGAATTTTCTTCAGTGTTTACACAACATAGAATCTCCTTTTCATTAATAACTTTAACCTTTTTAGATTCAGCACAACTGGGGTGAAAAATTGCTTCACACTTAATGCATTTTACAAATACTTTAGGTGCTTTAGAACATCTTTTACAAGTTTTAATACTTTCATCAGTAGAAGCCATTTTACGGATATAGCGATTGTAGCACAATCAGTTAGGGAACCGATCAGGCTCCTGTGCGAGTTTCGGACGCTAATTAGTGCCAATAAGTGCCTTCTCGTTGGAGACCTAAATGCAACCAGCCCCGTCTGGCATTGCAATAGGACCAACGAGAATGGCAAAACGGTCAATGATTACATCACGGACAGTGAATGCCTGTTAAGCTACCCGAGTGAGCCAACCCACTATCCAACGAACGGACAAACACCTTCCGTCTTGGATATTGCCATTACTAAAAATATAATAATACCTGACGAGCCAATAGCTCTATTTGAGCTTGACTCAGACCATCTACCTGTTATGTTCAAAGTGCAGACCAGAGTACCAATACCACCGCCACCCAGGCCTATATATAAATACTCCAACACAGATTGGAGTAGATTCCGCAATATTATAAATGACGCAACAGTCATCAATAACGCTATTTCTACGCGCGATGAAGTGGAAGCAGCGGTTACCACATTTACGAATGTTCTGCTGAGCGCACGCGACAAAACAACAAGGTTAGTAAAGGTAAAGGCTCCCATTGATGATATTCCTGCAGCAATCATCAATAAGATTAATGATAAAAATAGGTACAAGCGCCTCTACGATAGACATCGTAGAGACGAGTACAAAGCCGAGTACAATCGGCTAAGAACTGAAATCAAGCATGATCTGCGGGCTTATCGCGATGAGACCTGGGCCAATACTCTCCAAAACGTGAAAGCATCCGACAATAGCCTTTGGAAACTAGCTAGGAGAATAAAGCCAAGGAATAACTATTTTCCAACGCTGGTCGCCGGAGACCAAACATACGTCTCCAACAAAGAAAAGGCGGAGGCTATTGCCGAGTGCTTTTACAATATAACCAATAATGACACGGAGAACCTAACTGTCGAGCAGCAGGACATTCGTGACGCAGCGCAAAGCTTCAGAGAGCGCCAGGAAGTAGACGTTATTGATGCAAATTTCTTGACTAGCCCTGCAACTGTCAGGCGAACGTTAAGCAAGCTCTCCAACAATAAAGCCCCAGGTATTGACGGAGTGGACAATATTTTGCTTAAAAACTTGCCGAAGAAAGCTGTCGTGCAGCTAACGTACATCATTAATGCTTGCATTATGCAGTCCTATTTTCCAGCCCAATGGAAGCATGCGTTGATAGTACCAATTCATAAAACAGGTAAAGACCCGTCACTACCCATTAGTTATCGACCTATCTCCCTAGTAAGCAACCTTTCTAAGGTTGCTGAACGGGCGATACTAACTATGGTAAACAAAGTCGATAAGACCCTAAACATCACACCAGTGGAGCAGTTTGGATTCCGCCCTGGCCTTAGTACCGTTCACCAGGTGGTGAGAATAGTTCATGATGTCAAGCAGGCGTATAACAGTGGTAAAAACACTGTTATGGCCCTGCTTGACGTCGAAAAAGCTTTCGACACCGTCTGGTTGGACGGTCTGATCGCTAAATTCGCAGCATTTGGTCTCCCGCCACAAGTCATTAAAATAATAATGTCATTCTTGACTGGCAGAACCTTTCAGGTTAACGTGGGTCAGGAGAGATCAAATGTCTATGCAATTAGGGCCGGAGTCCCACAAGGAACAGTTTTAGCTCCGAGACTCTATACACCGCGGACATACCTAAATCAACGCATGTGAAAATTGGGCTTTTTGCAGATGACACGGCAGTATACTCGGCAAGTTTCCACTCGCAGGTAGCAACAACACAAATAAAAATATATTTTAATACGTTGCTCAAATATTTCGACAGGTGAAAAATTAAAATCAACCACGGTAAGACTGAGATGATAAACTTCTCAGTCAAGTTTACCAACAACCGTATATTTTCACCTGTCGAAATGAACAACACTCAAATAATACCAACACCCACTGCAAAATACCTGGGCATAACGCTTGACAGACGCCTGACTTTTGCAGCGCATATCAAAACCATTAAAGCAACGACAAACACTGCCATTAAGGCCATCTACCCACTATTCTGTAGTAATAGCCCTTTGTCAGTTGAAAACAAGCTGATTTTATATAAAACTATGATTAGGCCTGTTATCACATATGGATGTGCTGCCTGGTGTTCGGCCTCAAATACGCAGATGCTGCACTTGCAGCGTCTGCAAAATAAGTCTCTCAGACATATAACAGGTCTGGGTCGCTACACAAACATTGATACTTTGCATGAAGCAACTGGCCTTCAGCCAATAAATGATTAAATCGCCACAACGGCAAACACATTTTATGTACATAAAATAGGTAGATGTCCCCTAACGAGAGATATAACCGCTATAAGGCACGCGGATCGTATACCATACAAGCATAGACTAATATACGGTAAACTACCAATATTTTACCAAAGAAGGTAGATGCCGGCCAGGAACATCAAATGGCACCTATTTTCGCCTTGTCGGTCGCCACACACCTTTATTCTTACTAAATTGCATTTTTATAATTTTTATAATTTTTAAATATTTTTCGTTAAAATTGAAGAGTCGCCTCTGAATAAGCGCGAAAAATCGGCTGTCGCGTCCTAACGTGGTATCCGATAGATATCGGTCACCACACCTTTATATTAGGAAATATAGAAATCGGCTGCCGCTTCCTAACGTACAGTACGGGAAGCGGCAGTCGCCGCACCTTTAAGTTAACAGTCGCCAAACCTTTAAGTTTCTTAAAGGTGTGGCGACCGACTTTTTAAAATTTTAATTTGACTATTTATTGGTCACTACATCATCTAGTGACCAAATATAAATGCAGATATACCAAAATAAGAATAAAAAAGTGACCACTGACAACAGCGTAAAGACCAAAGTGGTGCCAGTCACCACACCTTTACGCACTTTGCATTCTGGCCGGCGGTCACCACACCTCTATATTTCGGCGGTCACCGAACCTCTATGCCGACAGACACCACACCCTTAAATATTAAGGGTGTGGCGACCGACATTTTTTCGGACGCCGCACCCTTGCTATTTGAGGGGGTGGGAAACCTTAAATGGGCAGCTAAGATAAGACCCGCAAAAATGAAAACTTGCATCCTGACATTGGGTGCGAAAACGCATTTTGACTCGAGGATGCGGGCGGGAGACGACGGCAACGGGGACTGGATTGGCGCACGCACGTTCGCCGTGGTACATACCGTGCGGTACAACACCGCATCGGGTGTGTGCGCTGGGCGAGTCCCCGGGGCCAAGAACGCGATCGCCATGCGTTCGGAGTCAGATGCGAAAGTCGTAGACTATCGAACTAATTTCCAATCAGGTTTTTGAAAATTTTTCCTGATTTCTAATATAAAAAATTATTTTTCCAAAAACCATAAAAACAAGAAAATTTATTAATTATCGTTCAGAACTCGTACAACACAGCACTGCATAATCACTATGTGAAAAGACGGCCGAACTTACAAGAAAATATAAGCAATGAAGTAGTGCAGGGGGCGACTACCACCGTCGGCGACTCGGGAGGCCATGGCTTTTGGAGAGCAGCACCATGGAAGGAAAAAATAATACTGTTATTAATAAATCCTGACATGTAACAAAAAACTACCCTTGTATTGCCACAATTGCAAAAATCTGTGATATTAATTAAGAAATAAATGTATTTGATTTGATCAGGCTCCGAACCGCCGCGGCGACCCCGGTTCAATCCCAACCTGGGGCAAATAATTTAAACCTTTTTTTTAAATAATTTAAACAGTTTTTATAAGTAGTTTTTTCCTCTCTGTTCTTTTTTTTTTTGATGCATCGACTTTTTGTTTGGTTAATAATTGTTTATGGGATAATAAATTAGTAATAACTTAAATTAATTTCACTATCACCATTAGTCAAAAACACAAACAAAACAGTCAAACTCATCGTTACTACACTTAAGAAAAGTTATCCACAAGAAGTTTGTATTTCATCCCACTATAAACACGCTTATTTTAGCATATAAATCGGAGCACATCAATATACGTCACAAACGCAATATTGCTTCGTTAACTACTCGTTGGTGACTTCGACGTCACCGTAGACGTAAATTAAACGTGATATTCACGTCACTGTGTTGCCTGGGAGCTCAACCTACACCGAAAAAAATATTGTAGTTGAGTTAACGTTTGCCTAAATGTCATTTTTGAAAATGTTGTTTCATCAAAAAACCTATTGAATTAATTTATATTTTGGTGTCAAAGCAATAGTCAGAGTTTGTCAAAGTTTATTTGTTCATTTGACAGTTAAAATATTGATTTAACATAAACTAATTTTTAGAATTTAAATGTTTATCCTATTTTGATTTAATAGCTGGAATTGGTTGAATCAAATACTGAAATTTTTAGGATTACCTAAAAAAAACTATTAAATTAACGCTTAGTTGCTCTTTAAATCCAAAGCATTAAATTTGTTCATTTAACAAATTGTAAATGTTAACTTAAAATTTAAAATTTAAAATTGCTGTGAAGGGCACTTCGAACACCCACGCCACGTCATTAGACGGTGTTGATCAAGTGATTTTCTTACATCTCGCCTCAGTTAGCTTACGATAGGAGTATATAAGCTCAGGTAGCTGTTTGTTTTGTGTGTGGAACTTCCACTACACCAAATTGTAGGTTAGGTTAGGTAATCCAAAAAATCAATTCCAGCTATTAAATCAAAATAGGATAAACATTTAAATTCTAAAAATTAGTTTATGTTAAATCAATATTTTAACTGTCAAATGAACAAATAAACTTTGACAAACTCTGACTATTGCTTTGACACCAAAATATAGATTAATCCAATAGGTTATTTGATGAAACAACATTTTCAAAAATGACATTTAGGCAAACGTTAACTCAACTACATTATTTTTTTTCAGTGTGTGTGAAAGTATGTGGGTTCTATAATTTATCGACAAGTTTAGAATTTTATTTAAAAAATCCAAATATAACAAATTTTAAATATTTTTTTATTTTAATAAAATAAATAATAAAAAATTAAAATCGTAAAAAATCTGTAATATTTGGATTTTTAAAATAAAATTTTAAATTTGTCGATAAGTTATAGTAGATTATAAATTGCACCACTTTAATTTGAACTATCTCAAACCAACTTTTTTTCCGAAACTTCAATTTAAATTCTGTTTTCGCCGAACTTGTATATTTAATGTCATTATAAACTATTATAAATTTGGTGTGGGTCCCATGTCTAATAACTGAGATATTGGAATACCCAAAGTCCAGCAGCCGCCACTGGCGTCCGTTAGTTTTAATACTTTTCCAACTGTTTTGTCGAATAATTTTCACATCACCCAATTTTAATTTCGAAGTGCTGAGTGCATTCGTGGGGATATTTTGCAACGGCGAGCATTATTTAAGTTTTGCATTTGTATGGTGTACGTAGCGAAATAATGCTTAAACAGTCGTGTGCCATTGCCGCTGCAAAATATCCCCACTCTCTTCAAGGCGTTCGGATGCACTCGGCCCTGCATACCTTTAGCGTGAAAATAAAGCATATTTTATTAACGTTATAACGTCAAACTTATTGGGTTACTTACCTCAGCTAGATTTAGGAACCCAGTTTTTATGAGCCATTTTCGTAATAAAACCACACAGGATAACTTGACAAATTATGGATTTTTTAATTCACAAACTCATGTCCTTCATTTGGAATCCTAGGCATCAAAAATAAAGCGTTATAAGAATCAAGGTCAAAAGAACGCGTCTGCCCGAAGTTGTCTACAAAATTTTAAGACGTACCAATTGCCAAAAAATGGAGAACAATCTATACAAAATAACCAACAAAATACTATCAGAAAGTGTTTTTAGAAAGAACATTATTATTTACAATTACAATCAATAAAAACTTTAGGATCACAAAGACTTTTGATATTGGATTATCAAATTTTCTTAATTTAATTTATAATAGGTATTTATTTGTTGTCAATAAACAAAGTTTTGTTAATACTTTATTGGACAATTAATTTATTACAAGTAAAAATTATTCGCGTTTTTCAGAGATTTTACCGGTTTTTTAATCTTCTACTGCGCTTTTGTATCCAGCTTGGGTATTGTTTTCAATAATCAAATAGGTAAAACCAGTCTCCTATTTTAGTAATGGTGCATCGTTATGGATGTAATCCGAATATATTGGCTAAAGCAGCTTTTCTTTACTTATTAGGCAATTTGCAGAACTGGTTTAACATCTGTTCGCAGAAATACGAAGCAAGTACGTTGCTTGAGCTTAGTACTTAAGACTATTGATGCTTTCAAACAATACAACACACCTCTTAATAGTAAATCTATGCTTGTCTACATTCTGTATAAGAAGGTTCCGGATTTTTTCATTTAAAAGGCCCACATAAAACAGCATTAAGCAAAGTTTGAGCGCAACTGTTCCCGGATCTTCTAGACAAAAATGACAGATTGATAATTTTGGTTGAATACAGTCAACTTTATCATTTATTATTTTGTTTTGCATATGTTTAAAGGGTTGACCTTGCAACAGCTATAAATGTTTCTAGGACAGAATCTTAGTTTTATTCTAAAGGTCGCAGATCGTAAACTAAAATTGTGTTAAATAATTTTATATTTTATAATTATTTTATAATTTTAAAAATTATTGGTGATATTTAATATTTTTAATAAACTTAAAATAATTTAAGAAAACTCACAAATTCCAATAATACTTAAAAAAAACGTTTTATGCTGAACTAGCCAAAGAATTGATTTTCTGGCGGGGCCATTAAATTATTAAATGGAAAAGGGTAATCTTAAAATATCTTAAAATAATTATTTGTTACTTATTTTTACACGGACTTTTTTAGTGACTTGAAGTCCCATGTAAGGAACACTGCGCATTTCTCACATGGAAACTGGAAATGTGGGGGAGCCAGTAAAACAACTTAATGACATTGAGATAAATTACTAGCCCCAAAAGGAAAGTAGTGGTGAGAGATTACCATCATTTTAAGTCTGCATTAAGGTAAACACAGGCTGTGTGGAAGGGCCCCTTCTAAACGGAGAGGCAAAAAGAGGCCAAGAGAAGTTTAACTTGAACTCTGATGAGTAGCGAAGGTGTCTTTGGTGTACAGGTTTTTAAAGGTATTGATAAAACCTAAAAGAGATTTTAAAATTAAACAAAAAAGTTTTAGCTCACATTTAAAAAAAATTGAGATGAGTTTTTAGGTGCATATTTTTCTGTATTTTATTGGTTCCTATACTTTTGTTTGACTAATTTTTTGTCTTTATTAGTAGTTTATGAGTAATAATATAACATAGGTACCTTTTTTGATATTTTATATTTGTTGTATTTTTTTAATAAAATATATTATTTCCAAGTTATTCTTTATTCTATCAATACGTATAGTTTTTGGATGTCGTTTTTAGACACTGCCCCCCTTGTAACATATATTTTTAAAGTCTTGACCTCCCCCCCCTCCGAAATAGAGGTGGGACAACACAAACTTTTTTAGAAATTCCATGGCTTTGAACGTATTAAGTATATTGTTAAATGACCTTAATTTTATTTTTCACTGTCACTGTCAGTGTTTTATTTTTTTTTGTTTTTTTGGTGTAGGTAATGTTCATTTTTTGGTAAGAAATAGACCTACCTTTTCTTTTTGTTATTTTTTTTAACGACTTAATAAATAAGTTAATACCTACAAGGTTTATGGTGAGATACTATACTTTTTTAAATAAGTTAAAATAATTATTGTATTAATTAATTAATATTTATTAATAATAATTAATATTAACATTATTATTTAATTAGAGATATTTGAATAAAAATTTAATAATCAGTGATTATTAATCACAATCCACCCTGTATATTTACTTCTTTTTCTTTTAGGTCAATCAACACAGCTTTAAGCATTAAAAATATTGCCAATTATGATAAAAATGATGGATTGAATTGTTAAATATACATTCGTACATTTTCAGGAATTTCACTTGGTTTTCTGTGCGCCAGTCCATTCATTTTTATTAAATTTCTTCATATATATTCTTCGATTTAAAAGGTAGTAGATCGTTAATAGTGTTTTTAGCTTGTACGATCACTTCTAGGGTAATAGCCCCCATTTCATCTTCATCACTTATTTTTCAATCTTTTAAATTTTACACTGACAGTTCTTAAAAACATTTACTACCTGTCGCCACATTTTTGTTTAAAAAATTCCCTAGTACAACAGTTAAGTAATATATATATATAATTATGCACTCCCATAATTATTATGACACAGCGTTCAGTATGATAACAATTTTTTACATTTGTGGAAACTGACAAAGTAAAGTGAGTTTCTTTGTTACTTACTATGGCATTAAAGGAGGCATTTACGCTTAAAAGCGTTCAAAAACAAAACGGAACGTTTAACGTCTTGAGCCCTTCTTACAACAACAATGCTGGTAGGATAATGAAAGCCTGAAATACTTTACTGCTACATCGCATACGTAGTGTAGCTGGAAGGAGGCGTGTGTAGAACATGTCGGTTTCGTTGTTTTTTTCTACATCGACTCTCCGCTGCTTGCTCTAAGGTAAGCCAACGACCTGCGATCAACAAACAAACATTGCATTTAAAGACCCGAAGGTTACAGGGTGTGTCCGAAGTCAGTACCTATGCCATTACAATACGTCCGATGAATACAAAATTAGGACTATTATTACAAATAATGTAAATTTGGTTTTATGTTTTTTCTATTATATATTTTTATTTAAAATATATTAAAATTCCATATACATACATCTCTAGAATCGTGGTATACATTTTATTAAATAAAACGTTTGGGTTATGTCAGTAACAAAATATAACAGTAGGTATATGTGTAAATAAAATTTCTAGTAAAGTCGCGGCCAAATCTGTATGGGTGCACGTCAGCATTACTAACTCTGAATTGTAAAGTTACTGCCGTTAAATTTGCTATTTTAAGGCGTACCTTATTCTGATGTGATAACAAAAAATCATTTATTTGTGTATTGTTTACCAAGAACTGTAACAATTTCACTGTTTTAAAAGTTTTTTTATGAAATTATAAATATAAAACCATTCACTTAATAATTTTTGTGTGTGCCAGTTACTAATAGCTTAAAGCCTGATTTATAGATTTCCTTCTTTCCTTCCTCCCGTAAAAGATGAACAATATAATACAAAAATCGTAGTGCTGTTTATAGTTTGCCGTACGGGAATCTATAAACAGCACTACGGTTTCCGTATTGTTCATCTTCTACGGGAAGAAGGAAGGAAGGAAGGAAGGCAATCTATAAATAGGCTTTAAGCTATTAGCAACTGGCACACACAAAAATTACTAAGTGAATGGTAAATGATGGTATTTTATATTTGATTTTTTTTTTGTAATTTTGAAATTTTGTCCGTAAGCATCGTTTGTTGCAGAATATTATAAATAATTTTATACATTGTGCTTATCATATTCTACCACTGGATTGTGCAAACAATGTTACAAGGCTTGTTGGCAACGCCAACAGTTATTAGATTGCGAAGACATTGCGCCCTTAATAATAAATTTGGGGAAATAATCAGACTTCAAATCTGACCTGGTTCGCTCTTACGACAAAGACGACTGGTAATTTAGTATTTTTGTGTTTCTGGTAATTAAGTATTTTTTTGTTATGTGCCTACATTTGTAATAAAAATGTAATAAACACCGTTTGTTTCCTCTCTAAACAAATTGACTCAAAATTTGCCCGTACAAAACTCCTAATTAGTTAGTGTAAAAGATTATAACAATGACATTATAATTCCATCTTAATAAACAGCCACCACCGCTATAAACAGTCCACAATACACGAGCGTTAGATTGTGCCTGGGCACGTGTGAATAGACCTTAACGGTGATGTAATATGACGTTGATGACGTCCCAGATAGCACAGAGACGTCTTAAAGATGTCAGACTCGGACGTTTATGACATCTCTAATGTTTACGACGTAAGTCATCTTTAAGACGTCTTTAAGATATCTAACGTTATAAAAGATGTCCTTTTAACGGCATTATTAAGTCGTTGCCAAACGATGTTAAGACGTCTTTAAGATGTTAAAGACTATCGAAAACGTCTTGGTTATGCATTGCTACATCGCCAAAACGTTTTAAAGGTATTAAAATGAAGCTAATAATGCTTTTAAACTTCTAAAAATAAAGTATAATTCTATTAAAAAAATAATAAATTGTTTCTGCCTATTAATTCAATCAATAGAGTCAAAACTTCTTGGCAAGTAGAACCCTTCTGTCTGAAGCCCTTGTATTATAGGTGGGTATCAGGGTCAGAGACCAGGGTATCCCTCGGGCTATCAATTATTTTCTCGGAAAGCACCACAAAAAACGACACCAAATTCACACAAAAAATCGAAAACCAACACTGCCCACTACTTTGACTTGTCACTTGAGTTGTTGAACGTCGCGACGTTCAACGCGTCGAACGGGAACATGAAAAAGAAAAACCGCCACGATTAGTAATAGCACTTAACCAAATTCAACATGCTTACAAGAAGCAAAAATGGCGTCGGATGTCTGCAATCTGCATTTAGTTACGAGTTATTTAAGAATTGAAAAGAGGCAGACATATCAGCGCTTATATTATTATTATTATTATTTCATTGCATTATGGGAAATGTGCGGGTAATTTGATTTAAAAACTTTCGCTGGGTGATTTTAAGGTTATTTTGTCTTAATACTTAATTTTTAAAAAACATGTTTGTTTATAATGTTTTTATTACAAATAGATATGTAGGAAAAATAACCATTCCACAAGAATGTTGTCAAAACTCAAAATCCTACATTAATGTTGTTTCTATTACACTAAAATAAGATGGTACCTAATTATATCTTACTATGAAGTCGCTGATTACACTAGGCAACAAATTTTAACTTAAAAAAAAGGTCCTGGTTAAAAATAGAATTTTTCGATCGTTTATGACTGAAATAGATCCAAAATGTTTTAAAAAAAAATTTCTGAAGTCGTAAATAAAAAATAGGAGCACAGTATTATGGTACCATTTATTGCATAGATACATCATTTGAAAATTTTAGGATGACGTTACTTTTAACTTATATTTCAGCATTCCATGAACAACATATCTGTACATATTGTAAAAATTTAAGACATGTTTTTTTGATGTTTACTGTTTTTTATCGTTCAAATTATTTAGTTTATTTATTTTTATCGTTATTATTTAACAATTTTTCTTTGTATCGTCTAAACGAGACTTTGGAAAATTTTTTGGTCGCCGGATTTGCGTCGAGCAGGTAAAAATCTATAGGACTGTGCTATTGTTATTACCGACCTTTTTTATTTACTAATTTTTATCGTTATTATTTAACAATTTTTCTTTGTATCATGGTGCTGCCCGTATCGTCTAAACGAGACCTTGGAAAATTTTTTGGTCGCCGGATTTGCGCCGAGCAGGTCAAAATCTATAGGAGTGTGCTATTTTTATTACCGACCTTTTTTATTTACTAATTTTTATCGTTATTATTTAATAATTTTTCTTTGTATCATGGTCCTGCCCGTATCGTCTAAACGAGACTTCGGAAAATTTTTTGGGCGCCGGATTTGCGTCGAGCAGGTCAAAATCTATAGGAGTGTGCTATTTTTATTACCGACCTTTTTTATTTACTAATTTTTATCGTTATTATTTAACAATTTTTCTTTGTATCATGGTCCTGCCCGTATCGTCTAAACGAGACTTCGGAAAATTTTTTGGGCGCCGGATTTGCGTCGAGCAGGTCAAAATCTATAGGACTGAGCTATTTTTATTACCGACCTTTTTTTATTGTTTACTAGTGTTATGGGACATAATTTCGATTTTTGACTATTTTATTAGAAAATTAAAAAAAAAACGGCGGTATCAGGCATAAAATGTCTTTAGAACATTAAATGAAGATATCTTTAATACGTTTATCAAAAGACGTCTTTCAGACGTCTTTTTTAGATTTTCAGACGTTTAGGCATAATACAGACATACAAAAGACATCTTCAAGACTTTGTGTGCTGTCTGGGGTGTACACATGCAGATTTGTTCGCGACTTTATTATTATAGATATTTTTGGAAGTTTTTTATGGTATTCTTAAAACAAATTAAAAATGAAACAAAATGCTTTGAACAGACAAACTTTTGTTTTAAACATATATAAATATGTTTTAGAAGATTAGATAGACAGACAAGACCATAAAGACAAAATTATTTGCAATAATTACTAGACATAAGAAATGAGTTTAATAGTACTTTGGTTCGGTATGCAGGACAAAGGATTCTCCACTTATCTGGCCAACCTAGTAAAATGGTGGACAGGACGTGAGGTGTGCCACAGGGGTCGGTCCGTGAATCTTTTCTCTGAAATATCTACTATGACTACATCTGCGCATATACAATGTATATTATACATATGATCAAAAAAACTAAAGTAGCTGTTTCCAGGATTGAGAGAGTAAAATTGGAACTATAGTTATACCACCTAAGACAACAGAACTTGTGGTGGGTAGGTGTATCTTTAAATATACCTATCGACTTGTAATCACATTCTAAACAATTTTTTTTATGTTGTCTGTTGCCAACTTTTGCCACCGATAGCGGTGGAAACTTAAAATGTATATCCTTTTTTCGTGCTTCCATGCAAAACCCACCTCTTGACCAAATTTTTTGGGCGTTCAATTGCTTGAGAAGAAAACGAATGAATATTTTTTGACCAAATTTCGGAAAAGTTGCTTTGGGATGGTTATTTGATCCTTATTAAGAACTTGTTGATTTTTCCCGGTTTTTTGCTTTCAAATTGAAAGAACATTCAGCAAACAAAAAACAGCGATTAAAGGGTATACTAAATCTTTTTTTAATTAGTAATCATTGCATATCAAAATCAAAATTGTATTAAATATTTCATATAATAATAAATTAATTTGACAGGAGGTTTTATCTGGTCAAACATCAATCAAAAAGATACGAGCGGTCCAATAATAATTTGGTGCGTGTCATTTTTAGTAGATATCATTAGGCAAGTCATTAAAATTGACGGAGAGGCCATAGAATATTAATTATTTTGTATATATCGAGCACATTCAAACATTAATAACAAACGTATCGCGTTTAGTTTTGAACGGCCTCAGGTGTCGAAATAATACGTGGGACCGGCGTGATTTATATTTGCCGTTATGGTATTTTAATTTTCATTAACAATTTGCACAGTTAAAATTGGTTTAAACCACAAAAACACAGATTTGCTTTTGACTCAATGTATTATTGTTTTTTGTCTTTGTTTTATAATATACATATGTTTACAAAAATTTTCTACTGGTATAAGTGCATATGAGAACAAAAAATCATCGATTTATTATTGTCATGTTATAGGATATGCCTTAATTAATTACATACATATTATACAACCCATGTCTTTAAAAAAGGCATATCTGATAAGGTGACATTGAAAAATTAATGATTAATTTTTCTCGTATGCAAGTAGGTACACCTGTAAAAGTGCCAAATAAATTTTTGTTAACTTTCACCGCACAGTTTTGCAATAATAAACAATAATGTTGACAGTGTTCAACCAAAATTATCAATCTATCATTCTCGTCTAGAAGATCAGGCAATACTGGATTATGAACACTTTATCTAGAGATATTTGGTTTGATTTATTTGGTGAATAACATAATTTTGTTTTATCAAAAGCAAATAAATAAAACGACACAATTTTTCTAGTTGCAAAGCAATATAATTTATATCAATAAATACATAAATCAATTCTACAGTAGCACATTTATAAATGATTATTTAATTTATAAATACATAAAAAAATATAAAAATAGGTACTCTAATTTATTTATCTAGGCTCTAATATATATATATATATATATAAATATATATATATATATATATATATATATATATACAGTATAAAGTATTAAAAGACTCGTTTCCATACCTTATCTGATCTATTACAGTTAAAATATATAATTTCTTCATCTTTCTGGTTACGATTATATTCCAAATTATTGTTTTGGAAAAGCCTATCTAACCAAATGTCAAGACTAGTTCTTACCTCCTATAGTTTGAAAAAACAGAATTTATTTTTTCATGGTCTTGTTATGGACTGTTTTTTTCCAGGTGGAATCTAAAATCTGTAGCAAATCTATAAGAAGTTTGGTCTTCTTCCAAACACTTGTTATTAAAACAGTTAATATCATAGGACAAAATATTCCTTTCTTTCTGTTTGTGTAAATTTTTTGTGCTTGTTAAAACTGCGATTCTGAGAATCTTTTAAAACAAATTTTGCAAGCTACGTGCATTTCTTTAATACACTAAACACGAATTAAGATACAAAAGAAAACTTCAAAAAACCAATCAGATCAGCAGAGTCTTTGAATCAGACCGAGACACACAATTATTGAGGTTAGGTTAATACTTAAAGATACATTTGGCAACGTCGCGGTACGGGAGTTAGTATTTAGCCGCTCCAGAACCTCCTTACCTATAAATTATAAATTGGGGAAAAGTGAGGTTCTTTTAACATTTGACAGATGTCAAAATTGGCTTTAAATTCTTCTTTGTGTTCGTCGTAGGTAAGGTAGGTATAGTATACAACTCGTTTTATAAACTTAGACACTATTTTTTATTAAACACCCACTTGCAAGCTTCCTTCATGCATAACTAAAATGGCATTTATAAAACTTGATACATATATATTAGGAAAGCCTTAAAAATATTAAGAAAACAAAATTGTACAAATAATAAATAAAGATCGCTTTTACGAAAAAAAATATTTATTTTGTAATAATTTTATTTCAATATAGACTGCTTTTCCAATATTGACTGGGTTGGGTTTGACGTATAAATTAATTTTAATCGATCATCATTTCATTGACAGTCTTCATCATAAATTATTTACAAATTTATTACAGCTCAAGATACTTATTAAAATTGTTGTTGATTCTGGAGGCAAATTATTGGCAGGTTATTTTTAGACTTGCTACCTAACTTTTAACGAGATTTCGTTTTGTTTCAGCCAAAGTGTCACTTTCTGGTAATTAAGGGAGCAATATTTTTAGGGAAATTAGTATTCAATTATGAGGCGTTAAAGCGCCCCTTCACAAATTTACCTAACTCTATTTTTGTACAAAACTTTTTTAACTATAAATAATTTACTGTTTTTTAGATAGGTATACGCCTTAAATAGAACAAGTTTATAGGTTTACAAATGTTTTATTTAGGGAAAATAATAATTTACAAATTTAATATTTAAAAACACCACCACCTATTATGGAAAAACAACTAGTGCAGTTTTGTAATAATATATAAAATCCTTTTAATTATTATCAGTTTTCATTACATTTTTCTTCGCTATAAGGGGCAATGGAGATTCTATATCACTTTTCTGACACATAAAAATACTACAAAAACCTAAATCTCTGAAAATACCATCACCCAAAAAATCACAATAGGGTGCTAATATTTTAAACCTACTATTTTTAAGTTTTAATTTAAAAATATTTTTTAAGTTTGACTAATCCTAAATACTTACCAAGTTTGACTATTTCTGAGAGTAAAAATTAACTTATTTATTTAGTCAATATAGAAAGAATAGTAGTAAATCTAACCAAAAGGTTAGTTAAATGCATGGTATTTTACTAATTTTCAGTTACGCAAAACGTTTATCTACGACTGCTACGTAAATTGTCAATTACAGTCCTGTGAATTTTTTACTCAGAATAACTTATTCTGTACACTGTTATGTAATGAAAGTAGTGAATAATAATATATTAAATAAAACACCAGTCTGAAATCATCAAATTATAAAGAAATTTGGTACAATATAATTATCAATTCTACTACAACACTTACCTGATGTATTTCGTTACTTTAGCCTACTTTACCGTATCCCATAATTTCAGTTTTAAAACCAGTAATGGCATATTTTTCATTAAAGAGGTATAAGGAATCCGAATAATCATAATAACAGATTCCTGGATAGTTGTTACGAACACGTTACGAATAAGAATAAAGTAAGCAGAAACATAAGTTGCAGATGCTGAAGTCACTTGAACTTGTTCATGCGTTCATGCAGTGGGAAATTTTTTACATGAAATCACGTGTACTTTTTCAACGAAATAATTTTTTAAATATTAACAAATATTATTTAACCTGTAAAATTAACAATTTGCTTACAAAATTGCATATTACCTTTACAAAACTTTCGGTAATAGTTATTTGTTTTACAAGTATTGAAAAGCGACTTTTTCATGCGAGTGTTCAAGTTGCTCACGAGGCCGTCAGGCCGAGTGTGCATTAAGACGAGCTTGAAGAAAGCTTTTCTCACAAGTGAAACAATGTTTTTTCTACGACCCTTTTATTTTTTATTTTATTCAAATACAAAACAAACAAAAACGTGTTACTTAAAATCAATAAACTTACCTTGTCAATTTAAATAAAGGCACTATAAACTAGAATTTATTATACAAACACAATTAATTGTGTTCTAACTTCTAAATGATATGTAGACATACATATACAAATACAATACAAATTTTGAAACGAATGTCAAATGATGCTGTCAATTTCTTTTCACACAGACCTGTCACTTTTCACACAGAAATGTCACTTTACATTCGTTTTTTGCCTTGACAATGAAAAGATTTATTTTTTAAGCAACGATGCTAATACGAAATGTGACTTTTACATAGTGGTCGTATAGAAAAAATATTTTTCTTTGTTAAAATAATTACAAACCCTGGTTTTCTACAAAAAATTATGTTAAAATTTTACAAAATAAAATTAACAAACTACAAACTCATGTTAACAAATCTGATTTTTATAACAGTGTATGGACAAAGCACATCACCTATCTACAACATGATCAATGATCATTGATCAAGCATGTTGTTAAATTCGGTTTGACGTTTATTAATAATTCCCTATTATGATACAGTTGGTTAAAAGCGGGCAGCTACCTCGCGCGGCATGCAATTGGCAGTCCCTTTTATAAACCTATTAGCGAATGGCGATTTCCAGATTTGCTACGGCAAATGCAGCATTACAATTTGTTAGAGAGTAGATTAGTGGTCGATGAAGCGAATGACTACAAATTCAGAGGTTTGCAAATGCGGTCGTCACCGCTTTCAAGCAAATTGTTAGCGGAGCATTTAAATAACTGCCTACATATAGACGCGGGAGACTTTGCCCAACATTAAATATTTAAGAAGAAATGATAAAATTATTGGGATGAATCTGATTATATATAACTATAGTTATACCTCGGTGGTGTAGTAGTTAGCACTGCGGACTACAAGCCGAGAGGTATGGCTGTTTATTTGTTTTTGTCATTGTGTACTTGGGCCTGGTGCATGTTGAAGGCAGATTAAAATAATAAAATAAAAGAAATAATTAAAAAATTGTCGGTTCGTAAATAACATTTTTTTTAATATATGTCAAAAGGTGATTGAATAATTTTCTTATCATAATTACCCAGTTTGCAGAGAAATGCCCATATAAATTGCTCATAATGTATATAAATTAATACAAAATGCATAAAAATAGAAGAAAAACATTTATAATGGTCATCGGAATTTTTCTTCTCAAATTGTTTTTAGACTATAAACAAATCATTTACATAATACCCAAGTAAAAAAAGCCAAGTACAAAAAAATGCAGAAAATAAAATATGAGTGATTCTACAAAAGTTGGTCAACTTTTGAGCTCATTTTGTTTATATAGTTTTCGGAGAAAATTAAACAGTATTTTGTTATGAGAACATAGATAATATAATATACTGTTAAAGACCGGGCCAGTCACTTTTTCAAACAGATTCTGAAATATCTGTGTTTTTTAAATTTGAATGCAAGGGAAGTGACGAGTATACCAGGGTACTAATTAAATACATAATTTATTGGAAAATAAAAGATTTATTGCAATATCTTAAAATCAAATAATACAATATCTTAAAATCAAATAATACCACAAATCAGTGGCGGCAAGTGGATTTTGGGTATACCGATATCTCAATTATTAGATATGGGATCCACACCAAATTTGTATGAGTCTATTAAATAAACAAGTTCTGCGCAAATAGAATTTAAAATGAAGTTTGCGAAAAAAAGATAACCAAAACATCGAACATGGAACTGACGACACGGTACTGATGAATGGGATACAAATTTGAGATTATAATTCGGAATTAAGTATTTTACTGATATTTTTTATTAGTGGATGCTACTCATCAACAAAACACATATAGCCTTATATAAATTACAATACAATATATATACGTAAGAAAATAACTACTCATCACAGTACTGAAATTTTGACTGGAACTACTACTACTACATTTACCACAACTTCGCCGCTTGCATTATTTTCAAGATGACTGTCTTGCAAAGGGCGAGCTCTGTAGGTAATTTTTACCAACACTTGAGTTAAAATGAGGACTTGACGTTTAAACTTTAATATTTCGCAGGAATTTTGAATTTTAACATTGGACACAGAACTGACGGGTAAAAGTGAGTACAAAGATTATCATTTTTTTTTAAATTGCTAATATTTGAATCTATGATAAAATATGAAAAATACATTATTTAATGTTTTATAAATTGTAGTGAAATTAAAAAATTTCAGTAAATTAAATATATTTTAAAATAAAATCACTCAAATATCTGATTCAGGAGTTGTGACACGCCAAGGTACTGATGTTTTGAATATTTATTATGTTTTTCTACAAACGTGCTTTTGAAAAAATACATTAAAATTGGATGGACAAGTAAAAAAACCTGGATCTTTTGTAATATACTAAAATATTTACAAAAAATATTAAAATACCAACTCTATTGACTGATGACATTAAGTTGTCCAACTTTTGTAGAATCACCTATATACCTATTTCATTTATTTATTTTAAACTTTGACCTCCGATATCATTCAAATGGATGGTTTTACGAAAAAAACGTACTTGACCTTTTTATAGAGTGTAAGATTGTATGCAAAAATATGTCTTGTTGCTTGTAGCTATAGTTTTTAGCGAGTTATAATTTTTTCCTACGTCTTTAAATTTAAAAAACTTATTGAAAAACATTATTTTTTTCAAAATTATTTTTATATTGTAGAAAAATAACCCGGTAAAGCAAAACAAAAAACGATACCAAGTTCTCGATTTAATGGTATTTAATGGCACAAACAAGTTCCCTATTTAATAATATATTATATTGTATATTATATTTTAATAGAAAACATTTTGTTTAAAAATGTCAAAATTTTACATTTTAAACAGTTTAACTGTCAAACCCTAACCACAGAAGTTATGTGACAGAACAACAAATTATTCAGAAATTTAGGGAATTGCAGAACAACATTAATCAGTTGCGCCACGCAACTTGCGCGCTTTTCTGATGTATCTTTATATTACACACAACCAATCTTATATGGAATCACCCAGTAATTACGTTAAAAAAATGAATTAAAAATTAAAAGCACCTTATGCTAACCAATTTTATTACAAAAAACTACCTTTGGTCAAAACACGTCATCGTCTAGTGTAGAGAAATTAAATTAGGACCCCTTTTTGTTGTGAATACGGTTCTGGATACGTAAGTACTTGAGCAATTAAAAAGATATTTAAAAAGCAAATAAATAAAATATTAAATTAAGAAACAGTTTATTAATAAAGGGAATTAATACAAAAGTTAATATTATTGCAACTGTACATTAATAATATAAATACAAAATTTAAATGATTTAAATTAATAAGGTAAAACCTTGAAAACCAACATATACCTACAATCCAGACATGCATATGTGTCATACATCTAAACTATATAAATAATAAAACAAAATCAAAGTAATCAAGTAATCAAATATAATATCATCAATCATATTATCATATTGCATAAATGGTAGGCTGGGACGGTGTATAAAATCAAATACAAATTGAAACTATTATCAATGTACAGCAACAAATAAAAACCATTTGTAGAATCAAATATCATGTAGGTAACTTAAGTCACAGAGATCATAATAAGTAGTAGTGGTAAATAAATTATGTAAAAAACAAGTGGTATAGCGGTGGACAACCGTAATGCAATAAAATTTGTGTACATTTATAAATAATTTATACATTTAGATGTATAACGTCTTAAAAATATCAATAAAACATTTTAATCCAGTAAAATATACAATATAATAGTTTGGAAAATAGTTATGATGCGCCAAATTGTAGTAAATTTTACTTATATATTATTTTTTTTGCAAAACATTTTATATATCGAATGAAATAATTATAGAACATATGGCGCCTCATAAATAGTAGCGTAAAAGAACGATCAAAGTAAATAAAAACTGAGACTTTGAGACAGCCCTAACTCAATTCACTTTCGTACGACCCTCGTATACCATCACCATCACTAATAAGTTGTTAAAAACTGCTAAGAAATGGAAAGTGTGACTGTTTTAGAGTGGCCTTCTTGTTCACCGGATCTTAATCCAATTGAGAACTTAAGGATAAAGTTAAAACAAGGATAAACAAATCTTAATAAAAAGTATGCCTCATGGAATTCGTGCTTGCAATGAGGCCAGAGAGGTGCTGGGCGATTATTGAAATCCATAATCGATTATTTGATTAATCGATTATTGATTAATCGATTTTTTTATTTCTGATTAATCGATTAAATTATTAATTGTCTTGTTTTTTTAAACTTTCCTATGCAATACAAGTTTAAAATTTGTAGCAGTATTTTTTAAACCCAGCATAAATCATAAAAATGACCAAATCACTATTTTTATTTAGTTTAGTTTAAAAAAAATGCTCCTTAATTGGTCATATTATTGTTATTTACATATTTGGTTGTTTTAATTATAGATACCAATTAATTATAAACATGCTGATAGAATAAATATTCTTTATGAATGATATAATTCTTTATTTAAAATAATAATATTAATAAAATAAACGATTAATCAAATAATCTATTAATCGATTAATTAAATAATCGATTAATCGATTAATTAAATAATCGATTAATCAAGTAATCGATTATTCGATTATTAAAAAAATAATCGATTAATCGATTATTTTGCCCACCCCTAGGCTAAAGGTGAAAACACTGATTATAAAATTAACAAGAAACCTATTATTTCTTTCCAAATTCTAATTTATTGTAAAGTTTATTTTTAGAGAAATTCACATTTTTTGTAAACTGTTGTTTAGAAAATTTGTTTTAAAACATATTTCTTTATTTTTGTAATAAAATTGGTTCAGATAGTGCTTTTTATTTTCAAATTACTTTTTTTAAAGTGTATACACTTACCATTATAATGGTAATTATTTTCTTTTAAGTGTGTACAAACATTTAATACAGGGCGCAGAAAAGTGTAATTTGCCTTGGCTACCTATGAAGTGCAGTTGCTAGTCACAGGTGACTTTCAAGTCAAATAAAAAAAAAATTGAATAAAAGTGTGCAACTTTGATTTTACACTGTATATAAAAAAGACAAACTAAATTACCTCTATAACTTTTCACATGAAATTAGATAAGTTGATAGAATTTTATTCAATTTCAGTTTTCTATTAGCTAACGTCTCGAAACTTGCGATTTTTATACTTAAATATGCTCTCCACGCACATGTACACCCGACCCATAAAGTTACCGCTCGGCTCCGGGAGTTCGAAGCGTACTTTCATATTAGCACTTGTCAAAAATATAATAAAAGTTAAATTCTTCGCCGAAGTTGCGCTTACAATGGCCGACCTCTCATTTTATTAAGGCCGAACCAAGTTTTCGAACTCCGTTTAACTTTTTATCAACTTACTAACATACACATACTCAGTAGCATTCGGTGGGAACTAAATTGACATATTTAAATCTTTGCGAAAGGGGAGAAAAAGTTGCGAAAGCCGAGAAAAAAAGCCGTTTGGGTTTTAAGATCAAACGATTCGGGAGTTTTTCGAGCAAAACAAATACCGTTTAAGTTTTAAAAGTGTGCGGTAAAGCGATTTTGATTGCTTTGCATGGGTGAGCTTTTAAGGGTGGCAAACCCCTTAAATAGGTACGAACAATAGAACAAATAATTGTTAAGGTTGTCTAATGTTGTCGACGTTAAATATTTATAAAAATAAAGTAAATGTTACTAAAGAATTTCCATTTTCGATACGTTTTCAATTGATAAAGTTGCTCAGTCTTAAACTGTGAAGAAAAATGATCCCCTTCTTCATGGGTACTGTCCAATAACGAGATTTTACGGTGGTTTTTTTATTTTCAAATTAATTGACACAAATTTATACTAAATTCTTAATTAAAATTAAAAAAAGTATCCAACTCTTAAGGAATGGTCAACTTTCTTTTATGGGTAATTCTCAAGGGCGTCGATATATTGGCCTAATTTGAGCCGAAAGTTTAGCCAAAGCCGAGCATTTAACAGACGCTTATAAATACCAAAATTTCCTAGTGGGAAGTAGGCTTAGGCTAAACCTATGGCTCAATTTTAGCCAAAGCCGAATGTTTGGCCGAAGGTTACATTTTTAGGTTATACTATACAAATTGTTAGTATCCAACCGAAGGTAAGTTTTGGGCCAAAGCCGATGTTCGGATATTTTAGGACCTTCGGCAAAGGCGAAGGTGTGATCATATGATCATACACCTTCGGACACATACTAAAAATTTGTATAGTATTACCTATTGCTCCAGCAGCCAGTACGACAGTATCACTTGTCAAACGTATATCTCTTCGCTCCACAAATGCTAACCATAGCGGCTATAAACAGTGCATTTTAAACTTATGAGAACAGAAAGATGGTAAAAATAACTCTGGGAAATCAGTGTAAGGCGATGCCGATGGGACAGCTATACGTTCTTATAGTCATACTCATTAGGGTGTCCCTTATTTTTATTTTTTTTACACATACCCTCTAATTATATTTATTAATTGTTTATATACTCCCAGTAAAAATTTCAGCTCATTCTATAAACGGGAACCCGTGCCGACTTGCATCTGAACCCTCCGTTACCCAACGTTAGGCGCGCGGTATTTTGTAACACGGTTGGTCGCTAGGTCTTCGATCGTAAGTCATTTTGTGTTTGTTATTATGTGACCCTTATATTATAAATTATTAAAAAATGTTAAAATATATATATAAAAACTATAGTTAAAATATATATATAAAAACTATAGTTTTATTTATGTGTATACTTTAATAAAAATGAATATTTTTACAGGAAGTGGCTAGTTACCCGGAAGTGTCGGGTAAATAGGCCGTAAACTCTAAAATTAATAAACTTAATGGGTTGTACTCTAAATAAATAAAAGAGTCTATTGTGAGAGATGACTACCGAAAACTTATTGAGCTAAGCTAATGCAGGACTTTCACGGTTTGTTAACCGCCGATGAAGAGCAGAAACAATTTCTTCTGCGTTGCGTGAAACAGCACAGAAATCTATATCCTAATTGTAAAAAAACACTTTAAAAAGAAGATATACTTCATGACTGTATTTTTCTAATGATTTTATTAAATATGATATATGACTAATTAATATTATTGCTTTTGTTTTTTTGTGAAACTTTCACTAATTTAGTTGATTTTATCCCTTAAATATATTAATATACTAATTAGTATTGCTAAAATATACTGTTATATGAAATTTCAGCTTTTTATAAGCATTTCTTTTCTTGATGTCCTCCCAAAAATATTTCAGACAGTTCAATAAGTTTTCGGTAGTCATCTCTCAAAATAGACTCTTTTAGGTATTTAGAGTAAAACCCATTAAGTTTATCAATTTCAGAGTTTATGGTCTATTCACCAGACCCTTCCGGGTAACTAGCCACTCCCTGTAAAAATATACATTTTTATCAAAGTATACACATAAATAAAACTATATTCTAACATTTGTCAATAATTTATAATATAAGGGTCACATAATAACAAACACAAAATGACTTACGATCGAAGACCTCGCGACCAACCGTGTCACAAAATACCGCGCGCCTAACGTTGCAACGCGTTGGCTAACGGAGGGTTCAGATGCAAGTCGGCATGGGTTCCCGTTTATAGAATGAGCTGAAATTTTTACTGGGAGTATATAAACACGTAATAAATATAATTAGACGTTATGCGTGAAAAAATAAAAAATAAGGGACACCGCCCCGGCTGTGTAAGTGGGTAAGAAGCACCTTTAAATCTAAAGATCGACTCGCAATCGAATTCTGATTTTTTTTTGAACCATCAATCCTACAATCTGTTTTTTAAGAAATGTATGTAAATCACCCCCTAAATCTAATGGAAAATGTATCAATAAACCATCAATATTTTCTTAATGTAAGTATTTCATATTAATAAATTTTATGAGTGATTTCCAGTAAATAATTTATAAAATAAGACACCGTTTTAGTCTTTATGATGACAAAATTATTCAAAAGAATTAAAACTCAAGTGAAGAAAACTTATGGGCATTTAAAATCACATACCTTAAAAATAAATATATTTATAAACAAAAGGAAAAGTGAATTAAAGGGAAGTTTCAACTTATTTATTGTCTCTAAGGCTACACAAAAAGTACAAAGTCACAACTTTAGCCGAAGTTTTCGTGACTCTAATGTTCTTCGAATAACATTTTTTCTTATCAGGGATAACGCAGAATCTGATTCTAGCACTGAACTTTTTTCATTTTTTCGCGATACGAAGCAGCTGCATGGAAGCAACTCTCATGCAAACTATGTAATTTGTAAAATTGTGCACTCCAAGCTCACTCCAAAAATGTTTTTGCAAGGCCTGCCTTCAACGTGATGTTCACAACTGAAGTTCTCAGAATCCACAAATATTAACCTTCAACCAGTTTTCATATCATTTTAAGAATTTTGACTTACTGTGGTATACCTCTTTTTTTTGTTGAAATTTCGTGGTATTAACTAATTTGTTCTCCTCTACATCCGAATGGCTTTCCCTTAATCCCTGATCTAAAAGCACCCGCTCCTAAATAGTATTTCATACAACTTGCCATATGAAATAACTTATTTTTTCATATTATCAAACACTGGAGTGGTTACAAGGTCACTCACATCAACGTAATAAACAATGACCAATTCAATATTTGTTAAAGCACAAATGAAATTTTATCTTTTACTAATACAAAATGCAAATTATCTTTTATACAGTAATTGATCGTATTTTTTATTTAGCCTTAAATCTCGATGCAGTTAAAAAGAGTTTTCCTGGCACGAAACCAAAAGCATAATAATATTCCTCGGAGCAGGATTTCTATCAAACTAATAGAATTCAGCACTTAATCATGTAAGCTGTGCTTCTTGCAGAAATTACTTACCCAATCCTCCTGCCGCTGCTTACTTGCTTGCCTGCTTGCAATGGCCTGACTCGGCCTTTTTTCATGCGATGTATGGCAAAGAAATTTCCCCAAATTATTCTAAATGCAAATCTTTCATTCATTACAAGCTTTCCTGCTTGTTTGCCTGCTTACTGCTTTCATCTTTTTTGGCAAGTCATTCAAGGGTCATAATTAAAAGGAACGTTTTAATTTTGGATACTAATTTACCTATACAGGCAGCCCCTCAGCCAGTCAACAAGACGAGGTTATTTAATAATTAATTTCTTTAAACATGTAATTTTAACCTTTTTATGTTTTATTTTAGCTTATTTGTTTTTAAATTATATTCCTACAAAGTTTGCTTTTAGGCATCATCTATAAAAAAAAATAGTTATTATATAATTAATAATGATAATTATCATTTAATTATACAAATTCTACTAAAACGACTGCAATTTTGGCGTTACAACAGTCAATTTGTCAAAATTAGCAGTACAAAAAACAAAATTATTATTTGGACAATACAATTCATTATAATTAGAACCAATAAAATACCAGTATTCCATAGTTACGCATTTTATCACAGCGACAATATTTTTATCACCTTGTTTACACGTTGCTAAGGATTTTGACAGTTTTCTTGATTTGACATTTATTGACATTTAAATACTGTGTTTGTTAAATGATTAAAATAATGAATTATAAACTCTAAAAGATCGATGGGTTGGTGTAAACGATAATAAAATTAAGGTAAGTTTGAATAAATAAGGTTTATTAAAGTCTTTTTATATTTTAAAGCACATTTTAATTTCAAATGTCAAACTGACAATTCGTTAAATCCTAAAATTCATTATATTTTCTCACTAAATATAACTCGTGCTATGATTAATTATCGATGATAATCATACCACTTGTAATATTATGGGTGATAATAAAATTATGTTATTTTTATTTAATATTGGCTTGTTTATAGTTTACAATATAAATAACCACTAAAATATTCTTATATTATACAGGGTAAAACAAAAAAGTCTACCAGAGCAACCATAAACAACCTAAATTTTTAAAAATATTATTCTATAATTTTTTATTCTTTTATTGAAATTTATTTTAATTAATTATAAATTTTAGTTGTTTAAAATAGAATTTAACAAAATTTATTTATAAATAATATTACAAAAAATGTATCTTAATTAATATAACGAAACTAAGGAGCTAATATAAAATATAATAATGATATAATATAATATAATAATATATAGCTATACAGGGTGGTCCAGGATTAATCTGAAAAATTTTAATGATCGATAGAGCCTGAAAAAACAATAAAAACAAACCCAAAAACATTTTTCAAAAACACACTAATAGCCCTTCAAATGCAAAAAAACCGTTTCCCCTTTTTACCCCCATATTTCGACCCCACTAGATTTTATTAGAAAATCAACAGATTTTCAAACACATTTGACTTATTATGCCACGTTATCAGTTTGGCAACATCGAATATGCAGATACTCATTATGTGTATGGACTATGTGATGGAAATACGCTAGCACCAGAGGTTTCGAGGCTTTGAACTACGAAATAATAATGAACAAAATGTACGTGGACCGAGATTAAGACGACGAAATAGAAATAGGATACTGAGAACTTTTCAAAATGATCCAGGGTTGAGCTCCCGGAAAGCTGCTTTAAGACTGAATCCCTCAAAGTCAAATATTCTGAGTTCTTCATGACGACCACCAAAAACCTTATCATTACCGCCCGGTTCAAAAAAGAAGAGCCCAATTTTGTTCGAAAAATTTTATGGCGCTCCAGCACATTCAAGTGTTCGAGTGCTGCAATGGTGCCACAAAAATTTCCCGCAATGTTAGATTGGGCGTTTTGGACCAACCTCTTGGCCGGCGAGATCGCCTGACCTCAACCCGTTAGAATACTACTTTTGGGGATGTGTCAAAGATCGTGTGTATTCGACAACAGTAAGGACTAGAGAAGAATTAATAGACAGAATACGAGATTAATGTAACTACACTACAAGCTGCACGGGCTGCCCAATTCCTTCCTTCTACGGCGCTGTCAAATGTGTTCGGATGCTGGGGGAATGCATTTTGAAAGTCTGATATAATTTGCTACAAGCTACTGTTACTGTTATAATTTGTTACCAAGTTACCGATTCAAGATAAAAATAAACTAGCATCTAGGAGTCATCATGCAGTTGTTACTGATCCCGTCATATTTTTAGGTTGTTTTATTGTAACGTTGATTGAAGATTACAATCAACGTTTGTAATTAATAATTTAATCTTTGTACACAGTGTTTTTGAAATTTAAACTAAAATATCTCCGAAACCACTGATCTGATGAAAAATTAAGACAAAAGTTTTGCTTTTACATTAAAAAAGGATATAATAAATCTGATAAATCCAGTGGCGTCGAAAATATGAAGGTAAAATGGAAAACACTCCCAAAATCTCCGCCACTGGGCCTTTTGCAGGAAATTTTCGTTATATTATCGACGGAAGCTTAACCTACACAAAATTTGAAAAGAATCGGTTTAATGGTTTAAAAATTATTATATTTTGAAGGACTATATCTCCGTTAGTATGCATTTTTGAAAAAAAATTTTGGGTTTGTTTTTATTTTTCTTCAGGCTCTATCAATCATTAAAATTTTTCAGATTAATCCTGGACCACCCTGTATAAATCTAAGGAACTAATTTATATAAAACTACAATCAGGCCAATTCACTAACATGAGTCGTTAACGTTAACCCCTAGGATCAGTGGTTATCGGGCAATCCGGCCAATCAGACCGATTAAATATAACGATAACCACTGATTCCAGTGGCTAACGTTAACAACTTATGTTAGTGAATTGGCCTGAATATCTTTTTATTTATTTAATCTATTCGAGCTCAGGATTTCTTAACAAATTTAAAACTTCAGTTGAAAAAGTCCTTGCTTTTTTAACAGGCAATTTTCTGAATTTTTGACGAAAATAAAAAGATATGAATTAAATCACTATTGCTTTTTATTTTTGAAATTTTTTTTGTATTGTGTTCCCGATAATGCCTATATTCTTTATGTAGAGCTTCTTGAACATCTTCGGAAAGCTGGCCAGTGGGTAAAAGAAAATATTCTATAACATCTGCACCATGAATGAGTACTTTGTGTATGGAAACTGGCATATAAAACCAAGGGTAAAGTCTTACATAGTTTTGCCGTCTCTAAAGTATAATTCCTAAATTGATCAACGTCAACATGATAACCACTGGATAAAGCTTGGAGAATAACGGAGAACCGACGCAAAATCTTGTAGATGGTCTTTATCTTTATTTTTAAAGTGCAGTCGCAAAGGTACCAATGAACTTAAAAGAATGTCTGCATCACTGGTATTAAAATATTCACTGGAAAATTTTTGCTTGTACATTGAATGACTGCGACTACCATCTAAGCCCTATTTACACTCCAGTTGTAGTAATAAAGAAGAAATTGCAGGTTTATGTTGTAACAAAACTTCATTTTTAATTTCGACCAAACGTTGCAACGCGTTGGCTGGTATGATCTAATAATTTTTGCAACCTAATTTCGGCTGAATTTTCCAAGATGACTATCTCATTGGGATAACACTTAACTTGTTCTTATTTTAGTTGATCAAGACAAAACACCAGTCTTTTAACAGTTACACCATTTTCAGTATCCAGTTACAGTTACAGTTACTTACCAAAATGTGTAACTAGATACAGATACTACTTTAAACAAGTACTTTTAGATACAAATATATTTTGCTTTGCAAAGAAAATAAAACAGTAACCATTGATGGGCACAACAGTAATCCACTCAATAAACTGTTGAATGTGTGCAGAATATTGCTCACTATAGTTCCTGGCACTACTCATTGATTTCATGTTGTTGTTAAAGTAACCCGTGAGGTTTTATTAGAAATTGTATGATTTTAAATAGAACATTGACCTTGACGTTGGCGTTGACATGTATATTAAGATTAAGATTAGTGCACATCAATGGTTTTATCCAAATAGAAATAAAAGGGAGAGGCAACAAAAATAGATGGGGTCATACAACATGTTCAGTAGATTTGGTATATTTCTTCACTCAATGGCAGATTCGTTAAAAAATATATGCACACTGTTGGGTGCGTTCAGAAATTGAAATTTGTGTGCTAGAGTGGACGTGTTTTCTGTTTTTCAACAAATAATAGTTCTTGTGTAGATAGGTCCTCAATTAAAAAATGTATCTAATATTGTATCATAACACCCCTGGGTACTTAATATTTATAACTATAGCTACTAGATTGGGATAAACAATTAGTTTCACACGCAGATATTTAAATAAATATTGTAACTAACTAACTAACCACACTGCAAAAGAACACCTAGTAAAAACTAAGCAAGTTTTAATAAAAACTTTATCCAACAAAAGAAATTCTAGCTCATGGCTAAGTAACAACCCTTATCTTGACTCAATTTTTCTTGCAGAAAACATTTTAATCACGTTAATTTTTTAAACCAGGTACTTTGTACGCAAGTGTATTATCTACTATTTTTACCGGGTAATTGCCCAAGATTTACTTAATGGTGAGAAAGATATATTGCATGCAGCTTGTCCCATACGTTTTTCACGCCATACCCACGTTTTTCCATTCAGATATGACGTCACTCACTTGTGTGCATTATTCACTTTTTTTTCGTTTTTGTCGGCGTAAAAATGTTTATTTCCTGAAATTGTACGAAATAAATACACAACATAGTTTTATATGTAAAAACAACACAAAAAATACTATAAATTTGCCGTGTTCAGTTTTTAGTTAATTTTAAGCTGCTAAAAGCGTCTTATGGAAACGTACGAACAGTAAAACTATAACCAATAATTTACGATACAGGCACGTTGTATACTGGCTTTAAATTATCGTAAAATATGTGCGACGCCATTATTTTATGCCAATATCTACGAGCTTCATATTAATTATTGCGTGTTCTACGTAAATTATAGGACACGTCGCTAATTTGTCACAGTGCTGACTTAATTACTTATATCGATATTTCGAGTTTTGTTGCTTTACTCGCAGTTTCAAATGAATATTCATGTAGCTGGGAATTTTTATGCTCGTCTGTGTTTTCTTTTTGGCGAGACTGTCTAGTCATTTCTTGCTGCATATAATAAATAAATAAGTGGGTGTTTTTAAGCGTATACATAAGTATTTTTGCAGTTTAAAAGTCAAATTATTAAATAAAAATATTATCGAATTTAGATAGAAATAAATGGATAACTGTAAAATAAATTCATACACATAACCTTAATGTCAAACGTCAACATTATATACCTATGACAAAATGTAAGTAAAGAATTATTAACTGCCTTACTCAAACATTAAGTTAGATAATGTACTGTTAAACCATTGACTTCTTTACTCAATGCTAAGGAACTTCTTTACTCAATGATTAAACTGTTTTATTGTAATATTTTTATTAAAAATGTTAAAATTGGTTTGTTTAATTTTTATAAATGAGTGTCATTTTAGTTTATCGTCATTTTAGCTTTTTAAAATCATCAATACACAGATATATTTACTGTGTGATTCTCACTTATGAAATGAAATTCGTTATTCAATTCAATGAAAAAAGATTTTCATAAAAAATGCTCGGACAAGTAAACTTTAGTTTTTTATTTCAACTCTTTCAAATAACTATAATTTTAAATTTTTGTGCCCCCCTCACATTATGCACATTTATCTTAAATAACAACCCCACTTTTTTTCATTGCAAGTTTGCATTTTTCTGAGAACGAAAATACCCCATAAGTAGGATTTAGTAAACATAGTTTTTAATGCAGGGTGGAAATGTAATGACAGAATAAAAAACTAAACTTTTTATTTTAAAATTAATTAAATATTTAAAAATAAACTGTTCTTTAATCCTATAAATTTTAAAATTGTCCACAGTTCTAAAGTACTGTGAAATTGTTCCCGCACTTCGGTGATATGTTCCCCATTTTTGCATTAATTATGTTTCCTAATTCATCTTAATTAGCAGGTTTTTTAAACACCCTGTTTTTTAGATATCCCCACGGAAAAAAGTCTAGAGGTGTTAGATCTGGTGATCTTGCTGGCCATTCTATAGAATATGTGAATGTGAATGTGTGAATTTAAATAATTTCGTACAAGAAGAGCATATTGGGGTGGTGCACCGTCTTGTTAAAGTCATATCCTTTCATTGAAATGATTATGATCCAATGGATTTGGGAACAACTCTGCTAAAGTTGCGACAACTTGTTCTTTTAGTATTTCCATATATCTGCCCTGTTAAGATTTTCAATGAAAATAGGTTCCACCACATGATCGCTAACAAAACCCGCCCAAACGTTTATTTTCTGAGGACGTTGGGTATGACTTTGTCGCATCCAGTGGGGATTTTCTTCTGCCCAGTATCGGTAATTCTGCCTTTAAAAGAAACGTTGATTTATCAGAAAAAAGAATATCTGCACAAGAAATAACATTCCTGTTTAACACATCTTTTTGAAAAGCTAATAAAATATTGACTCTTATTCATCAATAAAATGAGGCGTTTTGCATTATGGTTTAATGTGTCCATATTCACGAAATTGTACATGTATTATTTAAATATTGGATAGAGGGAAGTATTTTACGCTCATTTGGATTCTTCACAAAAAAATAAAAAAAGAGTACTTAAAATAATGCACGATAAAGACTTAACCTATCCGTCTGATTTACTTTTTTCCGAAACACGAATATTAAGTGTAAGAAAGTTATATTGCTTTAATCTATGTCAAAATCAATTAAAAAAAGGATATCTTGCCTCTGTTGGAACATCCTTATGAGACTCGCCGCATAAATAAATATAAAGTTCCAAAAATAAAGAAAGTAGTTGGTCAAATATCTGCTGTCTAACTGGGTCCAAAATGTCTTAACTATGTCCCAAATAATATAACAGTTACGAAACACTTTTATTCATTTAAAAAACAACTAAGAGATTTTCTAATTCAGACGTCAGAGGGTTAAATAGATAAATTAATAAATAATCGCTGCTGAAATACATTTAAGACACTACTGGTTCTGTTGTTAAACTTTTATGTATACTTTTACTATTGTTAATGTTATTTAGGTTGTTTTTGCCATTTTAATTAAAAAAATGTATGTCTATTTTTTTATTTGAACTTTAATTACGTTATAAATATATTTGTATTTTCTGTATTTATTTTCCCAGAGAAGTTATAACTTACGGTGCTTTGTATTTATTTTACTAATTATTCCATTTTATATTTAATTTTGTAGGGTTTGTGTGGTGAATAAATATTATTATTATTATTATAATTATTTTTATTATTTTAGACACAGTTGTCTGAGAAAGTGTTGGTAAATCTGCATGGTTGTTTTTTATTTAAAATGTTTGCAACTTGCTCTTGTAATCTGCAAAAAAAGTGGGGTTGTTATTATGATAAATGTGCATAATGTGCGGCTGGTGGATTTTGGGCACACCCATATCTCAGTTATTAGACATGGGACCCACATCAAATTTGTATGAGTTTACAATGACATTATATAGACAAGTTCTGCGCAAGCAGAATTTAAATTAAAGTTTGCGAAAAAAAGTTGAGATAATTCAAATTAAAGTTGTACAATATTTAATTCACTGAAGTTTATCGACAAATTTCAAATTTTATTAAAAAAATTACAGATTTTATACCATTTTAAATTTGTATTATTTCTTTTCCTAAATTAAAAAAAATAGAAATGGTATAAATTGCACCACTTTAATTTGAATTATCTTAAATTGGGGGGACAGGATGCTGGGGGGCACACTAAAAAAATTTTTTTCGAAAACTTCAATTTAAATTCTGCTTCCGCAGAACTTGTCTATATAATGTCATTATAAACTGATATAAATTTGATGTGGGTCCCATGTCTAATAACTGAGATATGGGTGTGCCCAAAATCCACCAGCCGCCACTGTAATGTGGTGGGGGCTAATGGTTAGGTCATACTGTATAAAGAAATATTATAGTGTCCCGAAAATTGCGCACTAACGGTATGCTGTAGCCTATTAAATGCATACACTATTTTTTCTTCGACTATTATAATAAAGTCTAGAACCAACAACTTCAAAAAAAATAAATAAATAATTGTAAGGTCGATATTCAAATCAATCAATTAATCAGGGAGCAGATCTCGCGTGTTTCCTTAGATATTAAGTAGGATCTACATATAAAGTACAGGTATTCCTCGAGGCCTCGAGAATCAAGAACAGGTAGACAACACCTATGTTTTGGATAATTCGAGCAGCTAAGGCCGGTAATTTATAGCCTCAGACTCTAAAAGCAGAGGGGAATAATTGGCCCAAACCAGATAATGAAACGACAAGAATAATTTGGCACGAAAAAAATAATAAAAAATGATCTGACGCTGCGTGTGCTCGCCCAAGGCCACATAAATTGCTGCCTGCTACGGGGCGCCGTGTCGCATCAAATTTTAATGGCGGGTTACGACTAATTTACTCGTAAAAATATGACGGGACAAGTTTATCAATAAGGTCGTAAAAGTGCATTTATGGGTATTTACAGCAAGGAAAAGTCCTAAAACAATGTAGAATTTAACTATAAATATAAATCCCTACACACAAGGTTTTTAAAAGTTAGGCTTAAAAGATAAAAAGCTTAAATAACAAAGTTGAATAAGGGCTAAACTTTATATAATATAAAATATAAAATAAACTAAACAAGTTTAAATGGATAGGGTAAATATTATAAATAGACTACTTTAGCAGTGTTTATGAAGCCCATAACCCCAATGTCATTTATCCAGCTTGTTTTAACATCGGCCAATCTTGTATAACAAAAATGTACAGAAAGTGATCTATTGAAACTTAAACAACAAACCAACATCAGGTAATGACCTAGTACCAAGCTACCTTATCAGGGATTGCGCTGAAGTTTTTGATAAGCCGTTAAAAATCATATTTGATCTTATAATATCAACTGATAAATTTCCTGATGTATGGAAAATCGGTAAGGTGTGTCCAATTCATAAGTCCAACGCAAATTCGGAAATTAAGAACTATCGACCAACTGTTTTGCGAAGATCTTTGAGATGCATGTATATGCCTGTCTATATCCCCAAATTCTTCAAAATCTCACCGCAGCAACATGGTTTTGTTAATAAGCGCTCCACTCAAAGTAATCTTACTGAATTCACACAATTTCTATCAAATATAATAGATAATCGTGGGCAGGTGGATGTGGCGTATACGGATTTCTCGAAGGCTTTCGACAAGGTTGATCACTGCATCTTACTTAAAAAACTGGACCTACTCGGATTTAATACAAATTTAATTAATTTATTAAGATCATATTTATTTAGTAGACCACAGTATGTCCTATACAATAGCTATAGATCTAAACAATTTTATGCAACATCCGGTGTGCCCCAAGGCTCTAACCTTGGACCTCTTTTATTTGTGCTTTTTATTAATGACCTTTTAAAGTCTTTAGGCACTCATCACTTGCTATTGATGATGATCTCAAAATTTTCTATAACATTAAAACAATAGAAGACTGCTTTTACGTCCAAGAGCAATTGAATATACTAAGTAATTGGTGTAAATTAAATAAATTATCGCTTAAGGTAGGTAAATACAAAATCTGTACCTTTACGAAAAAAAAAACAATTTTATTATGTATGACTATACATTAAATGAAGAATTCATTGAAAGATGTTCTGACACAAAACACCTCGGGGTATATTTTGACAGCAATTTAAATTTCAACACTCACATTAAGAATATATCATCTACCTCACTTAAAATACTTGGCTTTATTATTAGAAATTGTAAAGACTTTAGAGGGCTTAGTGCAATGAAAAACTTTGTATTTTTCACTGGTGAGATCAAGGTTGGAGTACTGTTCAGTAGTTTGGAGCCCATACTACAACGTTCAATGTAATGCTCTTGAAGTAATTCAACGCCGATTGTGGTTCAAATCTGAAGGATTTTATCCCAATCAGGGTTTTGACCATGAGGTATTACTTTCAAGCTTTGACTTTAAAACCCTAAAAAGTAGAAGAGTAGTTGTCTCCCTGGTCTTCTTATACAAAGTAGTCCATAATAAAGTGGACTCAAGTATTTTACTAAGTTATGTTAAGTTTGCAGTTCCAAGACTTAACTCTCGTCAACCACTAGTCTTTCAATGTCCCAGACCCAATACAAATGTTATGTTAAAGTCACCCTACTACACAATGCTCTCAAGCTTTAATTCAATTAGCCATCTATGTGATATTAACAACATTTCACTAAATACCTAGTTTAATAAAGATTGCTGAAGAATTTTTTAATTGATAATTAGTATTTTGTACTTCTGATATTTATGATATTAATCAATTTTGAAGATGTTATATTTTGAAATAATTTTAAGAAGTTATATTTTGAGATATTTATACATTGTTGTAAATTTATATTTTGTCCTTAAATTGGAATGTAATTCTGTTGGGCAATAAAGTTATTATTATTATTATTATTATTATTATTATTATGATAAAATGATAACTTATAACCCATAAGTATAAGTATAACCTAGTTATAGATATATAAGGTGATTTCATTGAAATTAATTTAACCTTTGAATGGCCAAGTTAGAATAACATACTCTCTAAAAATGAATTAGTCAAAAATGCCATGGTTTGGAACTTTTTCAAAAAGATTAAGACGGTTCCCAAATCATTATTAATTTTTTTGAGCAGCAGAGTTATTCAATAATATCTCTACTACAGTAGAGAAAGTGTTCATCCTAGAAAAACTACATCTTCTAAAGATGAATTCAAGTTAACCTGTTTCCAAAAAATGCAATACTTCAGGAAATAAAGATGGTTGGACAATAAAACGAAGAAAACGAACAACCTACTGATTTAACCCAAGATTTACTGCGACCTAGAGTTGATAAAGGTATGTCAGATTTTAGTTTTATCTGGAGATAATGTCCATGAAAAACTCTAGATTGTTTGAGGTGCCTATGATAAGCAATAAGAAATATTTATTTTAGGTGCCGACTCCCATCCCAGTCCCCATATTTAGAGAAAAGTATGCATTAAATTTTAGTGCAAGAATTTTCGAAATCGAACATGCAGATATAGAGTGTTCCCAAGATGAGGAAATGCATCTCCAGCAACTGTTTTGCCCGTGAACAGATTTTCACCAAATAAACTTCGAAATGAAGATTTTACCAATCGGAAAATTTGGAAAATGTTTCTAGGTTTTTTCACAACATTTTTATCCTCTAATAATTGGTCTGAGTTGAAAAAATGTGAAAATTTTATTTTTCCAACAAATAACGTTTACACGTTTTGGTTATGGACAGTTATTGTCGTTGAAAAACTGTAATTTTTTTTAAGTCTGTAACAAAACTTGGGCTCAGTAGTTTAGGTACCAAAATCGTTGTTACCAAATGCTTAATAAAGAATCGAAGCATTTTCTTATTAAATTTACGAAGCCACTATATTTTAATTATTATATTTAACGATTAAAGTAGGTACTCTTTTACCAACTATAAAATTATCTAGTTTTATAAAATGCCGAAAAACAAATATAATGTAATCTAAAAATTGACATTTTCTAACCAACCAAATTGAAGACTAGAATTCATACTGTGTGTACCCTACAACGCACTAAAGAGTTATTCCGTCTATTTTTACACCCTGTATTGGATTTATCTCAGTGTATAATGTCAATTATAATTGAAGGGGTTAGAGCAAAAAGGGTATAAGTGACTTTTTTTTATTTCTGAGATTAGTATAGATTCATCTAGTTAAATAAAATTTATTTCAGAGCAAATCGGCTATAAGTGCGATTGGTGATCAGTAACACCATATTTTGGTGAGATGTAGAACCTTGTTAATCATTTAAACAAATCGGTTCCTGCAAAAAGGGTATAAGTGCACATAAACCGCTTTTGCAGTAAACAAAATTTATTTGTGCGTTGCAAGTTGTTAGTTTTTATTTTAATAATAGTGTAGTTTTTTCTTGTTATTTAATTTTAACTGTGGGTGTAGAATCTAAGAATAAATAGTTATAGTTTAAGACAACTTTGGACGTACAATTTTTGCGTCCATAATTTGATTACTGGTGCAGCTTACATGTACACTTGGAATGAGTCAAGGATCAAGTCAAGGATCAGAAGAAATTGGTTCCTGTTTAATACATTTTATTAAGTTATTGACCACCAATGTTACCAAACTAATAGCATATAGTGAATCATGTGGGCGGCAAAACATATGCAAATTATTTATGTTTCTAACAAAAGCTTACCATCTAAAAGAAATGCATCATAACTTTTTAGAACCGGACGTCCATCGTTTTCTCTAGAATCAACACTTAAGCAATCTAACAAAACCCCAATGCCTATTAAATTTGAAAAATGAAATAATCTCCAGAGCCTTCCGGAGTACATTCCGTCTATTTATCATGGTTTTTACAAAAACATGATCCACCAAAAATCTAAAGGAAAAAAAGCAGAAAAAGCCACAACAGCAACTACTAAACGAGAACCAGGTCCCAGTAATACCTAAAAATGGAGCAAATAATGTAGAATCGGATGATGCAGAGGACTTTGATGATCATGACCTTGATTCAGATTATGAATAAGTTGTTTTTCTTTAATAAAAATGTTTACATACAAAAAAATTAGTATTTTTTTAATAAACTTTAAATAAACGACTCTTTCAGTTTGTGCAAAAAGGGTATAAGTACATTAAATTTAAAATATTGGCTAAACTAATTTTAATTTTAAAATTTTACTTTATTGATAGGATTTGAACTTACTTTTTTTAGTCACACGCATTAAAATTAAAAATATTTTTATTTCGTAGAATTTTCAAATAGCAATAAACTTTAACCTCTAATTACTCAAAATTATGTATTCTGCACTTATACCCTTTTTGCTCTAACCCCTTCAATTATTATCTTTTTTGACTGACATATATTTTTATTAGTATTATTTCTACCATAACTTTTTGGTGTATTCATCTAGGTAAATGGAATATATTATTTGTTTGTTGGACAATTTAATGCAGCCGACCTATGTGCAACAATAAATTGTTTTATTTTATTGGAATCTACAAAGCTAATGCACTCAACGCGATTGTATTGTCAAAAATAATTACTGGAATATCTAAACCCGAATGCGGTTTGCACAGTGCACAAATGCACAAATGTGTGCAGGACCGAATCAAGAAATTTTCTTTTGTTTATTTTACCTTAATTTAAAAATTGGTTACTTGAAAATCTGGCTTTATCTAGGGCAATTTTTGTCCGGAAAAAAAGTTTTTTAAAAAACAATTTTGACATAAAAAACACGAGTAGTTCTTGAGATTTATCACAGGAAAAATTAAAATTGCATATTTTAATCATAAATGAGATCATTCCGCATATTTGTTGATTTAGGAACTAGTTAAACCGACTCTTTATTCTCATCTTTAAAATATACAGTGTTTGGTAACTAGAAAATAAAAATGAAATATCATATAATATATGTAAAATCTAATTCTAAGCATAAAACTTAGTTAGCGAGATAGGTATTTTAATTTATTAAAACAAAAACATAGCAACCCATAAAATAAAATAAAATGAAGTTAAAGTATTAAATGTCTTTTGACAGTTTGACCTAAATTTGCCGTCTATCTGTATGGTAGGTAACAATTAGTTTATGCTGAGCAAAATAATTCCAATGAAGAATTTAAAAAAATGCTCAGCTCTGAACAATCAATTCAGAACAAAGCCAATTTTGCACAAATTTACAGTTCACTTGTTTCCCATTACCAGGCATGCATTAACGTGCATGGTAGGCTTTTTCAACATTTGTTGTAATTTATTTTAGAATAATTGTATATACGATTCAAAAGTTTTAATTAGAATAAAGGAAAAAAACACTAACCAATGCTTTTTAACTCATTTTGTTTATTTCTCAATATTTTTATTATTATAGTTATTATTATTACATAGAAAAATCCATATTTTTATTTCATTGTAAATTATGGTTTATAAAATAAAATACTGTTGCCCAAAATAATTTTGGTCTAGTTACGGCCCTGTACTTCACTTCACTCTGCAACGATTGATAACCAACTTAAATTATCCGTCCATTGTGTTGGCATTGTCAATGCGCGCTAAATAACCCCCCCAACTCCCCCCCTCGAATTTTCGAACAATTAATCACAATAATTCGCTGTGATACAACACAGAAAATGCTCCAAAATGTCCCGAAACTCGCCCATTTATTTAACCGGGACACCTGTTTGTCAGGGTTAAAAGAAATCATTTTTTAATGCCGCAACAGTCCTCAATTAATCAAGTTGCTGTTTTAATTCGTTTGACCCGAAAACGTGATTATTTTTAAACGGAAGTCATTGAAAAAATTGTCAATTTAATTTAACTTTTTTTTTCGAGTACCTACCTATTTAGCCATTATTTACTTCACGACGGATTTGTATGACGGTAAGAGAAGAATGGACAAAAATGGTATTTAATATTAAAAATCAAGGAAATTTATGTCAAATACCATTTCCACAAATTTAAGTACCTAAAGTGGATATTAATTTTTACAACTTAGTCAAACAACACTAATAAAAAGTGTGATGTAACTTTGAACCCAAATAAAACAAATACTTTTTGACCAAATAAAGTAAATTTTAAATTAGTTAATATAAATTATTTTCGTGGGGAGCGCAGTGCACAGTGCCATTGTGACAGTGGGGCAAAAAGTTGGTCAAAACCATAAAATTCTGAGGCCAGGGGTTTTAGAGATCACGAATCCGAATTTAGATTTTCAAAAAACACAATGGCGACTCAAAATGGCGGATGACTTTTCTAAAAAAAGCTTTACCTACTTTCTTAAAATGAATTAGACAAAAATAAATAATTATAAGTCATATTTGACTAATTTTCATAGTGGAAAAGCAGTCACTAATAATTAGTCAAATTCTACTGAATTAAATAGTCAAATTAGTAAATTTAAAGTTAAAAAAGTTTTGACCCAGCCGGGGATTGAACTCAGATCTGTCACTTGTCAAGCTGTTGTCATAACCAAAGTGGCTATCAGTCTCTATTATAAAAATCAATTTTACTTGTCAATAAATATTGTTCGTAATATTTTTTCTACTCCCACCTTTAAACCGCGCCCTTTATCGTACATACTACTAAGTGACCTTTTCAATACACATTGACAAGTTGTGGCTTTATGGCGCTTTAGTCACGGGCTGAAGTTAGCAACAGGTTTTTAGTCACGGGCTGAAGTTAGTTTTAAGTTAGTTGACAGTTGTCAAATGTCATACAATCGTTAAAATAAAGTGCCTTTCTAAACACTAAATGTGAAAATTATTTTATTATCTCAATACAAAAATACAAAAGTATTAAATAGTTTCTCAATGCCAATATTTGAAAAGTTTATATAAACATTGTACTGACCTTTTAATTTCGCCGGCAGTAAACTATAACTTAAATTCGGGCACGGACTGCAATGTAAAGTGCTCATAACACATTTTCTTTACTTTCACTGTGGAAAACTGTCAATTTTCAAGAAATACATTTCGATTTATAATCTGTGTTTATAAAATATAAAAATTTGACATTTGACACAGATTCCCCTATTGATTCATAGATGGCGCTCTATACAAATTTTTGATTTAAGTCATTTTAAGATAATAATAAGTATTTGTCGTAGAAAAAGTATGCACCTCGTTTATAATATAATATAAAAGTTGAATATAATATTTGTGTTGCTGTTTTGAGCTAAACTTTTTGCATCTTTGTTTGTTTTTATGGACCATCTAACCATGGAGCCTATATGCATTTAATTCAAATAATACCTTGTTGTTGGCCGCAAACGATTAAATAAATGAGGTCGCTTACTCAGTAAATACTTACTGCATTAATTATGGCATAATTGGCCCGTAATTTATTTTTCCTTTAATTTTTATTATATTCCCCTCCTTTTCCAATGGGTTTCATCCTACTGTTATTTTTTTTCTCTTTTTACCATTTTTAAAGGCTTCTGCACTGGTCTATATTTTTATTTAGAGTTTTATTTTTATTTTTAGTTATTTTTATTTAAGAAATCTTTTTTATTAAGAATACTATTTTTGTTGTTGCCCTAGTTCTCAAGGAAAAAAATCAAAAAATTTTATTTTTAGGATTCGGGTATAAAATATTTAAAAAGAAAATTAAAATGTGCATCTCCACTCTAACGCAGTTTGCTTAACACTAAATCATTTAGTCTAAATGCAGCCAGAGTGGCAGCCAGAGTTGACCATGATACAACATGTTGTTGTTGTTGTATCATGAGAGTTGACCTCGCTTACAATTCGCACGCATCCGGGGCTCTGGCCAATCAAATTCTATTTGGCGTTCTATCCTTGTTCTTTTCACGCGGGTATTGAACAGCCGTCCTTTCCAGTGTGGTCGGACTTGCATTTGCAAGCACTGTATATAGCAAAACCATTTTGTAGGAAATTCGGTGTTTAATATTTTTATAAAATAACACTACCATGGTATGCATTTAAATGATATCAAAGGGCAAACAAATAGGTATATACTTACAACAAATCTAAATGCGTAATTTTGTAGAAAATATACCACTGCACGCACTGGTTAAATATAGGAAAAAATCGTAAAAGACCCTTTTGGTTAAGTGGTAAATTTTTTAAAAGAATATGCATTAGAATCAAGGTCGTAGCCAAGGGCGTATAAGGTTGTTTAATCCCCCCGAAATTTTAGAAAATTAAATTTATGAATGTACTTAAGAAATTTTACAGTCCAATATAGGCTCACCGCTAAATAAATATTGACACTGACGAGGTTATTAATATATTAGAAAAATTATCTAAAATTGGGTTTAGAGGTAAAATTTTGGAATGGTTGCGATCATATGTGTCAAATAGGCAGTTTAAAGTAAAACAATTCCTTATCTGAAAACTTTAAAAATGATCTAGGTGTTCCTCAGGGTTCGGTTCTAGGTCCTCTTTTGTTTTCAATTTATATAAATGACTTACCTAAATTTATTATGGGTAAACTTACAATGTATGCCGATGATACATCGGTTGTGGTATCAGCACCGAATCCTGAGAAACTTAAACAATATGTTGATGAGGTTAACAACAGTTTTAAAAAATGGTGCACCCGAAATCGTCTTATTTTAAATTCTGAAAAAACTGAATATGTATACTTCTCTCTCCGTTTAAGTGGATTGAGTAACCTTAATAACCTTAATTTAAAAATATCGAAAAAAGTGAAATTTTTGGGGCTAATAGTGGATGCTGAGATAAACTGGGATAACCATATAGATAACCTTTGCCAAAAACTAAGCGCTTCAAACTTTGCCTTAATGACACTAAACAACAGTCTATCTTATACATCACTCTTAAATGCCTATTATGGACTTTTTTACTCGCATATATCTTATATTATAATTTTTTGGGGAAGAGGAACATCAGCAAATAGAGTATTTATTATGCAAAAGCGCGCAATCCGAATAATGTTTAACCTACCTGGTAGGGCTTCCTGTAGAGATACTTTTATAAATAAAAAATTACTAACGTTGTATGGAATTTATATAATTATGAAGTTTGTTTTTAATAACTTAGGAAAATTCCCAACTAATAGTAATTTTCACTCATATTCCACAAGAAGTGGCTCAAGATTATGTGTACCGAGACACACAACTTCTTTGTTTAAAAAGTCACCCTATTTTTCTGGCATAAAATTTTTTAACAATTTGTCCAAGAAGTGGCTCAAGATTATGTGTACCGAGACACACAACTTCTTTGTTTAAAAAGTCACCCTATTTTTCTGGAATCAAAATTTTTAACAATTTGCCCAATTATATTAAGGAAACAAGAAATTATAATGTTTTAAAAGAAAACTGAAAGACTTTTTAATTGAGGAATGTCCTTATGAACTGAATAAGTTTTTAGAATAAATGTGTAGGTATCTCCGAGTATATTTAATTGTAGTTCGTGTACTGTATTTCTGTGACTTGTCCTAAACATATGAATGTTATCTATGTCAATTGGATTAATAAAATTATTATTATTATTATTATTATTATTATTTGCAGCAAAGAAAGCCAGAAGACTAGGTTCCTGAAAGGTAAATTTTAATTATTGTTGCCTTTTTTGGCTTATTTACAATATTAGATATAAATAAATATTGGACGTAGTGTCAATTACGTACGGCAAGGCATTTAGTGAAATGCCTTGTTAACCGAATCTGTATTTTCTGCACCCGTTTTTTATTAACCAATCCCCACCGAAACTTGTTTTAAGCTACGGCCTTGATTTAAATGTTTTTTTTAAGAAATCACTTTAAAGGACCTTTTTGATGCAGTTTCCTACAACATTTGTACATATATATAGAATCTACCTACCTATACCGACCACGCTTTTGAAAACTATGTAGGCCAAAAAGACATCGCGATGCATCGGAGTCTTCATTTGTAGATTATAAAACTGTAAATATTTATCTACATTATCTACAATATAAATTTAAGTTATGTTATTATCATTTAAAGTTACAGTATCCCTAGTTTTCGATTTCTTAAATAAACAAAGATAAGAATACCTATTCTACACTTATGCAAAACGAAATAATAAATATTGCCTTGAAACATTTTTAATAGTTTTATCTTAGAAATTTTAATAACTACGATTTTAGGGAGTCCGAAAATTTCTTAATAGGGCGCCAATTACCCCTCGAGCCGGTCCTGGTTTCGGGCATATAAGTTATATGATATACCCCGGGATTGGCTTTAATAATAATAATTTAATTTCAAATATTAGTAGATATATTTAATGAGTAGAATAACTATTACTATATTAAAAAAAAATCTTAAATAATACAGAAATCTACAGTGCTATGTGATGAATAAACGGATAGATGAAAATTATGATAAATTTGATAAGGGGTTTGGAAAGGATATCGGCCAATTTTGAGTAAGGTGCTTTTAATTGACCTTGTTTAACCCTTCAACGCAGGTCAATCCCGTTAATTAGTCTTATCAACCTGATAAATACCTAATTTACAATGCCGTAATTGGGACCCAAATTAACGCGAACAAGTCAATTTTTTGTGCCACTGATTATATTAAGTTTTAAGGTAATATATTTAAAAGTTTAGAAAATATGACAGGCTTACAAAATATTCACTGTTCTTATAAATCGATATTTTAAAACCTTATAAATCAAATCTACATGCATGGGTATGTACGATGAACTAAAATAATGGCAATATTAAAAAACGGCAAAAAATAAAGAAAAAGGCAGTCCATAAATCTCTTGACGCTAAAAATGGTCAAAATTGACCCCCTCACTAGGGGAGGCTCCCCTCCCTTGCGACAGAATATGACGATGTAAAGACCCCCCGATGCGTCAAATGACAAATTATGGAACTCTCCTACCCCCCAAAAATAATATAATCAGATGGAACAAATAAGCAATTTCAATCGATTTAGTTTGTCACGTAATGTTGGGACAAATATTTGTCGATATCTTGAAGGTCCTTCACACCCCACTCTCCAGCTTTACGAGATTTATGGACGGCCCCAAAATAATGAAAGCCTAAATAAGGATAAGCTAAAATTAATAAAACCTAACCCAGTAGCATAAAGTTTGAAAAACATGTAATTCCTTGGAAAACAAAGCTATATTGTGAGACTAGTGAAAAAAGGGTAAAGTCCACACTGTAAAGTTTGTGACTCAAGCTTGGTAATACGCGAGTGGAATCATATTTCGACCAATAAACGCATAAACTATTTTATTCAACTACCGCAAGGAATTTAATGCCAATTTTTTATTTTGATCGTTCCTACTGTGTATGTTTCAATTTCGGGTTCTAATGAAACTGACAACAAAGATTTTAGCTGAAATAAATGAACCAACTAATCGAAACATCTCTTCTACTGATGAGGATTCTGATTCAAGGGCTTCGTATGAGGAAGAATATTTGTGGGTAAGAAGTCAGAAGACACCACTAATAAAAATTCAATCTATAATTATTAGTTTTATTGATCAGCATTTTTTATTTCCTAGTCCTCAAAAATTAAAGTGGTACTACCTTGTACCAAGAACATCTATTGTTTTTTTTTGTAAATGAAGTACATTGGTACACATAGGTACCACCCATTTTTTTGGGGATTTTTTTGTGGAAATGACTTTTAAACCCTATAGGATAATTTTTGGACAACTAAAGTAAATTTTTAGCAAAAAAAAAAATAATTTTTGAGATCCCAAGGGTTTTGTCCGTTAAAGGGTTAACGTTGAAGTAAATTATAACTTAAATGACTTAACGTTAATTTAATGTAAATTTAACCAGTTGTTATACCTGGGATAACATTTAGAGATAGAAGAAAATTACCACAAGGTATTATAATGACAAATTTAAATAATGACAACAATCTAAAATATTGACAAGCTAAATTGCCGACAAGATAAATTGACAATAAACTAATATACAGGGTTCCTAATTTAATTAAAGTTTTCTGGAACCGGTTGTTTATAAAATTCAGCCGCATGACGGCAGTTACTTAATTTTAGAAATAGTCTGGCTAAGAAAAGAGCACATGGACAGATTATGATTATTTTTATGCTCAAGGGCGTCGCCAGAGAGGGGCAGGGGGGGGCAGCTGCCCCCCCCTAGAGGTTAACGCTCACAAGTCACCCTGCTAATTGAAACGATAAACTGAGTGTTGTGGAAATCCTTGTACGACTGGTACAGTTGAAAGGTCATTCAGTAGCCTCAGGAGAATCAAAACCTGGTTGAGGAGCACCATGTTTGAAACTCGACTCAATGGCCTCGCAATGATAAGTGAACACACTGTGTTCAACACAGGCAACACATTTTCAAAAACTTGGACGATTTCGTCAACAAAGTGTGTAGTTATTTTGTTCGTTTTTTATTTTTTTTATGAAAACTTTTTTTTTTAAATTTTTCTCTTGTTCTTATATGCTGCCCCCCCTAGCTTACCAGCTGGCGACGCCCTTGTTTATGCTATATGGGCATTTATGTGTATACATTTACAGAGTTTGTTTTTTAGTAAATATGAGTTATTGTTACTCACGTTTTAATATGTGTGTATTATTTAATGCCCATATAACGAAGTATTTGTATTTTTTTCCAATAAATTTTGGCAACAAAATTGCTTTTATAAACATAAAATGATATATTTGATATCAATGTGAATAAATTAATGAATGTATAAAAACTCTTTTGACCTAATTTTTGTCAGAGCGATAAAATCCTACCTAATAAAATTATAATAGAGAATAATAATCGTGCTATTAGTAGCGATGCTTTGAAGTTAAAAGTCGTCTAGAGATAAAGCGTAGGATTTTATATTAAAATATATTACATCAATTAACATTTTGCGTTACAGGCTAAGACCCAATTAGTTACTTATAAGTAGGTACCCTAGTAGGTATAAAAGAAAATGTTGCGTTTTCACAACTTTTGTAATAACAATTATAATAATAAAATTGTTATTCTTAGTGTGCTCCTAAGGTTTTATTAACTTTAGATGATTAGATTTAAATGAATTTTATAAATAAAAAATACCGTTAAATTGGGCGAATAAAAAATGGAGGGTAGAAAGTAGAAACAATTGTTTATGTCTAAAATTTAAAAAGAAAATTTTTTGATTTTAGTATATTTTATTTATATATTTAGTTAAATATGTAGTTTTATCCATTCCTCTTACATAATATTGATTTTTTGTAAATAATGGCTAATTTGGATAATTTTAATATTCACCGTGATTTGAACCAATCGGGTTTTTAATTGGGAAAAGGCGACTGTAATAACATTTAAAATTGGCAAAAAGTGAGGTTAACCATTTGACAAAAGTCAGATTTTATTTATTTATTTTTCGGTGGTGTAGTAGTTAGCACTGTGGACTACAAGCCGAGAGGTCGTGGGTTCGAATCCCATCGGGGTATGGCTGTTTATTTGTGTGTTTCACTGTACTCCTGTAATTGGGCCTGGTGCCTGTTGGAAGCAAATTAAAATAATAAAATAAAAAAAATAAAATAAATAAAAATAAAATCATTTAATTAGGTACTTATTGAAGTAGATAAAGTCTATTACACTTGAGATTATGCGCATTATTCACTCGGATGATTTAAGTTTCGCAGGCGCAAACCTCATCCTCGTAAATAGTAGCCTGCATTATCTCTCGTATAATAATATACTATTATTACTATTCAATTTATTGGACCTTGACGATTCTGAACGGCAGGGACAGGATCCAAAAAAATATTTTGGGGAGGGGGGTTTTCAAAATATTTACGTACATTACAGTGGTTTACAATTGTAAGGAGAAAAAAAAACAACGTTGAATTTTGACTTCACATTGCTCATTTTTCCATGTTATATGTAATAATATTATCTTTTTTTTTAATCTTAGAGCCTCTAGAATGCATTTACCTGGTCACCCAGAAGGTAAGTAACGAAAATGGTCATGAAGAGCTTTTAGAGAAACAGGAAAGGTTCAGACTCAAGAATACGTTGATACAGCTTAAAAATGTAAAGTTGAATCGTTCATGTAATTAAAACGATGGAAAGTAATACTGGTTTCCACACTGAAGCTTTAAAAACATACATTTTGAACACACGAACATTTTTGGATTGATGCCGGCATCAAATCATGAAGCTTATACTTCCAGCTGCTTTGTCATGTTTGTTTGGCTCTATAAAGGTCCAGAAGCTGGATTATTCAACCGCTTTTGGAAAGTGTAACCAACTATTGATTAAGATGTTTATAAATAGCGCAGATGAAATTGGCCTGTTTTAGAATCCTTTCTTTAATCGTTTGAAAAAAAAAAACACTTGAAAAAACCACGAGACGATTATTAGGATTTATTTAGCTGGTCTCTTTTGTTTCTAGGTGAATAAAATGCACTGCCGGCACTACATATCATGCATGTATATCTAAAGGACATAAATGGCTTTTGAAATTTATCAAGCATGCTTGATGAATTTCAAAAGCCATTTATGTCCTTTAGATATACCTCTTCCAAAATTAGTTTCCTTAAACAATTGGAAGCAAATAATTTCAAATATTTAGCTTTGTTTGTAAGCTTGGTTTATTTGAATGAAGCTCTCTATTATAATAATTATACTCAGCTCTTAGGTATCCTATTAAGTTATTCTAGCAAATTATTTTAAAAATTTGAAACTTTGGGAGTACCTTCAGAAGGTTAAAAAAGTAATAAAAAAACTTGTTTAAAAGAAAAAATGTTTTCTTACCATTGAAGGCTCAAGTTAAAAATTAATTTAAAAATCTGACACTTTGGGAGTACCTTTAAAAGGGTAAAAAAGTAAGAAAAAAACCTTATTTTAAGTAATTTTTCTGATTTTTTTAAAAGTTGTCGGGGCTAAGGTTAAAAATTAATTTAAAAATCGGAATCTCTAGGAGTACCTTTAAAAAAGTAAAAATTAAGAAAAAACCTTGTTTGAAAAAAAAGTTATACACTCACAGGCAAAATAATCGATCCACACAAATTTTCGATGAATTTCAATCAGAAATAACTTGTTTATTTGATGTCGGATTTAAACGAATATTAAAGAATATTGTAGATAAATTAATGGGCAATCGCTCACATTTTAAAAAATTACTTAAAAATAGACGTACGTTTAAAATATACAGGTTTAAACAAAAAGATGTTTTTTACCATAAGTTTAAGACGCTCTGTAGAGTGGCAAAACCGTATATTGTTCTAAATTAAGTTTTATTTATCAAGTCACATCTACTCTTAACAGTTTTGTTTTGTTTACCTCGATATATTTATTTTTGTTGAAAATATGGATTTTTAAAAAAAATATTGCAATTTCCAATATTTTTCTGTATGAAGAACTAAGGTTGCTATGGTCCATCCATAGGCTATGGAGAATGACAGTGACAGTTTTGTTGAATCATCCCATACTTGGACATGTCATATACGGCTTTTAAAAGCTATCAAATTGCTTTTTGCAAATTAATGTTTAAATTTTGAGGTGTCTTCTTACTTTAAAAAATGGATATGTCTCCGACTGATGTTGCCAGAGCCATTAATTTAATCCAGGATGGACGGTCACAGTATTACGTGGCAAGTGTTTTAAACGCCACAAGTAAAGTACAAAGGGCAACATCAGTCGGAGACATTTTTAAAAGTAAGAAGACACCTCAAAATTAACACATTAATTTACAAAAAACAATTTGATAGCTTTAAAGATGTATATGACATGTCCAAGTATGGGATGATTCAACAAAACTGTCACTGTCATCCTCCATAGGCTATGGATGGACCATAGCAACCTTAGTTCTTCATACAGGAAAATATTGGAAATTGCAATGTTTTTTTTTTAAATCCATATTTTTCACAAAAATAAATATATCAAGGTAAACCAAAAATAAAACTGTTAAAAATAGATGTGACTTGATAATTAAAACTTAATTTAGAACAATATACGGTTTTGCCACTCTACAGAGCGTCTTAAACTTATGGTAAAAAACATATTTTTGTTTAAACCTGTATAATAATAATTTTTAAAATGTGAGCAATTCTCCATTAATGTATCTACAATATTCTTTAATATTTGTTTAAATCCGAAATCAAATAAAAAAGTTATTTGCGATTGAAATTCATCGAAAATTTGTGTGGATCGATTATAATCTAATAATAATAATTATTTTGCCTGTGAGTGTATTAGTCGGGGCTTAAGTTAAAAATTAATTTAAAAATCTGAAACTTTGGAAGTCCCTTTGTAAAAGTCAAAAAGTAAGAAAAAACCTCGTTTGAAAATATAATTTTTTCCCACTTTTTTTGTTTTTTTTTTAATTTTATTTTTAAAGTGGTCGGGGCTCAGGTTAAAAATTAATTTAAAAATGTGAAACTTTGTGAGGACCTTCAAAAGGGTAAAAAAGTTTCTTTAGAGCACTTGCTTCTGTGACGAGTGGGGTCCAGAAAAACTAAAGAAGTATTGGTTAATATTTATATTTTGTGTATTTATTAAATGAGTAAGTATTATCTATTAGCTAAATTTAGCGTAATTTTTTAATTTATTTAATTCTGGGGAGAATATGAACAACATTAAAACCCCCTATGAATCCGCCACTGATGACCGGTCCATGACGTAAATGTCCATTTTTCCTGGCCAATATTCATTAATTTTTGGATATTGACGTTATCGCCTGTGGCTGGTGGGTTGTTTTTTATATTTCCATGTTTCCACGACTGGAAAAAGTTGATATCGTACCACGTACTAACCATTCTGATTGGACCACAGCAAAACGATCAATAATGGGTATACGTTAAAATTGCCGAGCGTTTTTGATTAAACTAAACTTATCTAGCGCGGAATTGTGCTCAGGCAATAGCCTTTTAACTGTTATAAGTGTAGTTTAATATAAAACGCAATTTTAACGCATACCCAATATCGTTCAATGGGCAATGATTAGATCACCTTGAGAACGTTGTTATCAGTGCGCCTTATTATAAATTATCAACATAGCCCAAGTTCCATTAATTAACGTTATTTTCCTGTCATTAGGGATTATCGTCTTTGTCCGTAACATATATATATTTTTTCGTTAAATGTACATTTTGTATATATATTTTGTCCAGGCAGGTCAATTTGATCGTTTTTTCCCCTTTATGATAGAACAGTGTAATAGACTGCAAAAAAATTCTATAAGTTTATAAATAACAAAAATAAACTTTAAAGAAATAAAACTTATAGGGTTAATCTGAAATAGGGAAGGAACACAAGGAAGAAATTAAACATTGTCCTCCTCCTAACGCATCTTCCTGAACGTTTTATGACACATTGCTTTTGACTTTTTCAATACTGTTAAATGTAAATATCTTTCGGCATTTGTTTGGCATTTCTACTATGCTATAATACAAAATGAAAATAAAAAAGTTAACTTCTAAAACAAGAGTTGTATGTAGCGTTTTGTAAAAGACACCAAAAAGTGTACGCAAAAAAATCTTACCTTTAAAATATTTTTAAAAAAATTTATACACTTTACACGTGCTCACTTGTTGTTGCCGAAGTATCAAACTGGATGCCCTCTAGAAATAAAACGCTAGTATCTCTATCTCGTGTCTCTATTTTGAAGCAGTCGGCATAGAAGACGACGTTAGGAAAAAGACAAGATTTTTGAATGTCAACTTTAATATTTTTTTCTGTTTAAACAACTTTGTAGAAAACTATTTAAGTTTTATATACGAATAAAAGAACTTTCCATTGTTCAAAAATAATTTATTTTTTCAGAAGAAAGCTGCAAAGAAGAATAAAATAATAATTTAAATTAAAAAATTGCCTCTGGGGACAGTTAAGTTACAGGACATTTCACCTAGTTTTTCTGCCATATATAGAAACACAAAGTAATTAAAAAAAAATACGATGGGTCCTAACAGGAAGGGGGCATTTAAATATAATATATACAAAACTTATCAACAAAGGTCAAAAATAAAAATAAAATTAGCTGGGGACAGCAAATGTACATTTAACGAAAATTTGCCCATATACCTACCATGTTATGTTAAGCTTCTTACACTTTTATTTTAAACAATCATATCTTTAAACTTGTAAAGTTGGACTTGTGTTGCTAAATTACTGCCTTAAAATATTAATTGAAAATATTAGTGTAAGTAAATAACAATTTGGACTATTGACTATAGCCATATATGGCTTTTTTTGTAAGAAGCGCCTCAATTTATATGTGGGAATTATTGGAATTGGACGAATTAAGGAGGTTACATTAAAAAAAAAAATTACGAATATATATTTTTTTCTTTTATTTACGTGCAGAATATTTAATTCCATTCCAATTACATAGCTTAAAAACCTGAATGCTTTTTCTATTTGCACCGTTTAACAGTATAATAAAAAAAAATTGTGTAATTACAAAATTAACGTAAATTCTATGCAAACGCAGCTTGCAAATTAAACATAATAGAACATGACGTTTTGCCTAGTTTATTTAGTGCTATGTAAATAGGATCATTACCCACAAGTGTAAAACACGGGTGGTAAAAAATATATAATATCGCAGGAAACGGCTTTAAAACATAACGTTATAAAGGAAGGTACAGGTATATTAAAATACGTTTATAAAAGTTTATGAAAAAATGGTACCGGTCTTTATGAAGCTGCAACACGCATTCGTTTATGGCTTTAGCTATTATGTAAAGGGAAATAAAGTCACGCAAGAGTTGAATTTTTGACTAAAGTTTTTATACGGGGGTCCTAAATCTTATAATAAAAATAATAATAATAATGGAGTATAAAAACGGAACACAATTTTTCAATCTATAAAAATTAATAACTTTACATTTATTTTCATTGATATTCATTAGATTATTATCACACCAAAGTTGAATTTGTATTAAGTCCTTTTGAATATCACAGCAATGTTTTATGTCTTCAACTTCTTTGTATATTTTTAAATCATCAGCAAAGGGTAAATATTTACAGTATTTTATATTAGAGCCTAAATCGCTAATAAAACAATTAAATAATAGTGGAGATAGATGACCACCTTGTGGAACACCAGATTTTTCATTAATTGTTTTGGCCATATATTGGTTGTTTATAATGACTTTTTGGGCTTAAGTAGCTTTCAACCCAATAATACAAATTACCAGTTATTCCCAAGGCTTTTATTTTTTCTAGTAATATCTTAGGATTTACAGTATCAAATGCCTTGAAAAAGTCTGTGGAAATAGCATCTATCTGACTATGGTTATCCAAGGCACTTAACAAGTCCTGCTCAAAAACTAACAAGTTAGTAGTTGTAGATTTTCCCTTACAAAATCCATGCTGTTAATAATAATATCTTTAAATAAGGGCGTTATTTTATTGGTAAATATTTTTTCCTATATACAGGGTGTCCCAGAACTCGCGCCACAGAGAAAAAGGGGGCGTGCCGACAGAAATGGAGATGCCAAATTTAAAAATAAAAAATTTCTAGGTAATAGTGTAAGCGAATTAAAGCAAAAAAGTGGCAGCCAATACCGAGAGCTCTTGCCTAGATTAAACGTAGGGGATTTAAAAATTGCTAGGAGACGATAGAACATTGTTGTCTTAAAACTTTTCAAAATCTTTTGGCCGACTGTATTTACTAAGTTGTCAAAAGCTGTCAAAAATGATTGATACCTCAGAACGACAATGTTTTAAAGTAAAAAATCAAACAAGTTGTAATTTTTTAGGCTTTTTTAGTTAAAATTTTAGAAAAAGTCATAAGTTACAGAAACAAAAAAACAAACTTTTAAAAAATTACAAAAACTATAAATTTCCGTAAAAGTAAACAAACAACATTAAGTAAAACTAAATTAAATATTATGAAAATGTGTTAACAACTAAATAAAAAAAATATGCTAATCTGTTTACAATAAGTGCTCAAAGTGTGCACCATTCATTTGTAAACAAATCCGCGCTCTTCTTAAAAGGCTGGATTTTAACTCCATGACCATTTCAGGAGTAACCGTCGCAAAAGCGTCTTGGATGCGGTTCCTAAGCTGATCCTCTGTTTCGATGGGTACACTATAAATAAAGTTTTTAAGATGTCCACAAAGAAAAAAATCCCTTAAATCGGGTGAACGAGCAGGCTCACCTCGTCCTATCCATCGGCCAGGATTCTGCCCGTCCAAGATTCGCCGAACGTCGCGACTAAAATGTGGTGGTGCCCCATCGTGCTGCAACCATTCATTTACTCGATATACCAGTGGCACGTCGCCTAACAAATTCTCTAAATTGTTTTCTAAGAAGTCTGCATAAATTTGGCCTGTTAACCGTGCAGGAAATTCAAAAGGTCCAACCTAGAGGAAAATGGCCAAATTAGAATAAAAAAGAAAACCTAAATAGTTTACATACAACGCGAGCTCCTATTATAGCACTCCAAAAATTAATAGAAAATCGATGTTGGAACCCCCCTTGGAATATAGCATGGGGATTTTCATTTGCCCATACATGTAAATTATGGGCATTGAAGCATCCTTGTCTGGCAAAAATTGACTCATCCGAAAACATAATGTTAGAAACAAAATTTGGCTGGAGATTTTCTTGCTCCAGCAACCACAGGCAGAATTCGACTCTAGCGGGATAATCTTCCGGCTGAAGGTGCTGCACTCGGGTAAAATGAAAAGGGTGTTGCCGATCGTTCTTCATAACCCGCTGAACTGTGGAGCGGGAAATATCCAGTTCTCGAGCAACTTCCCTTATGCTCTTCCTACTATTTTCCTCAAACGCATTCAAAACAGCTTCTTCATTTTCCACTGTTCTAATACGTTTGGGAGCACCTCCAATCCCCTTACGAAGCGGAACAACTTGACCGGTCTCTCGGGTTCTTGTGATAGTTCTAAGGATTACTTTACTGTCCAGGGGACGATCAGGAAAGCGCTGGGAAAAAACTCTCGCTGTCTCCCTGGCGTTGCGCCCACACTCCCCATAAATAATTTTCATTTCGGTATAATCATCTAAGGAAAACATTATTTATAATAACTTAATTTATAACTGTGTTATAACCAAATATAATATTAATGACAGAAGTAAAGATTGACAGCAGTGTTACAATGAATTGGATTCCAGTGGACCAAATATTTTACATATTTTTTATTATCAACAATGCAACTTAAGTATCCTAGCAATTTAAAGAATTCCCTATGGTGATCTATTGGGATTGGCTATCGTTTTTTATTCTTATCTCCCTTATCCTTTGCGTTGGACAATTTGAATTTTTAAATATGTGTTTCAAATTACTTTCGGTACGTTCCCTTTTTCTCTGTGGCGCGAGTTCTGGGACACCCTATACATCTTAGAAATTTAAGATATTTTAGATATGGATCTGTAATTATTTACATTACTTTTGTCACCACTTTTGTGCGGTATAATAATATTATATAATATTAATATAATATTATAACTCTCCTTCCACAAGGTCGGAAACTGAATTTTTTTTTTTAGATAAATTGAAAAGATGTGTTATTGGTTTTGCTAGAGAAAATCCACATTTTTTCGGTACAGAAGGTGACACACCATCAGGAATAATGATAATAATAACTTTTTTTAAAACCAAAAGGGATGTATTAACTAAAACTCATGATGACTATGTTTGAAATTTTTTGTTATGGTGTTGTTAGATTTCACCATGAATCGTTTTATTCTATCAGATTTTTGGAAATTCAAACTTCTGATTAAAATTCGAGTTCTGTTCTCGAAACACTTCATTAAAAAAATGCAAATGCATTTCTTTAAATAGCTGTTTGGTGTGGACTATAGCACGAAGGCAAAATCGATCTTTATAAAATTTTATGTTTTCTTCCAGTGACGTATTGCGTACTCCAAAACAGCTGACATATAACAAATATGACAGCTGACTGCAACCAGTGCCTTGGTGTTAAATAGGGATAATTTAAAAATAGTTTAATTTAATTGTGATTACGATACGTTTTTTAAATTAAATTTATTTATGTTACATGCCGTGGTTTTAAATAGGGATAATTTAATTTAATTAACTTTTTATTGAAATAATATTCATCAGCAAAGTTTAGGTTTAGTGAAACAAATTGGTTTATTAATCTTTTAAATAATTATGAACAAATATTGGGATTAAAAAAATAATAAGTAGGTTGTTAATATTTAATTTTAATAATTATTAAATGATTTACTTTCATTAAATAGAAAAAAAATATCAAAAGAAAATGATGAACAAATCCTTTTTACAAGTTTTTTTTTATTCAAACGAATTACTGGTAATTTTTAATGTTCATTATGTTATGATGAACGTCCAAAAGGCGTGTAATCTATACTTCTGACAACGTTGGAAGCCGTGTTTCTTTCGACGGTGTTTGTGAAACTATGCTTTACTCGCTTTTTAAACGTAAACAAATCCGTCCATTTGTTTTCGTGGTGTGTGGTTCGATCTCGTAGTAAAAATACTAAAAATCACTGCAACACTGCACATCATACGATAGCGGCCATTTTTGTTGTTTACAATTCTTGTGCTTTGGGTTTGTACAGATTAATAATCGTTTTAAACTTTGTATTTCTTGCAGAGAGACTTGCAAGCCTTAAAAGAGACCTCAAAGTGGTAAGAACAATTATTTTACTCCTCTTTTGTAAAAAATAAACCTTATTCTATTAAATGTCAATTTGAAGGTTAATTTATGGGTTATAAAATAACCTTAAATTCACCTTCAAATCGACATTTGACAGCCCTGATAGAACAAGGTTTATTTTTTACAAAAGATCAGTAAAATTATTATTCTTACCACTTTGAGGTCTCTATTAAGGATTGCAAGTCTCTCTGTAAGAAACACAACATTTAAAACGATTATTAATCTGTACAAACCCAAAGCACAAGAATTGTAAACAACAAAAATGGCCGCCATTGTATGACGTGCAGTGTTGCAGTGATTTTTAGTATTTTTACTACGAGATCGAACAGACCTTGTTGTGTGGATTGTGGTGTAAACCACTTTTTTAAGCATTTTATAAAAATTTTATGACATTGAATATGTTTTTTTTTAAATTATTAAAAACTATGCCAACATTTTTATTCTAAATATACTATATAATTATATTAAATTCAGCTATAGTAAGATATATTAATTAGATTATTTGGCTATTATGGGCGGTGTGAACTAACCATTCCGTTATTTGTGTTTGACAACGGCTTTATAAATGTTTAATACCATTAGGTAAGATAAATTAAAAACTAATGCATTTTTAATGCACTAAATGTTTTGGTTTGATAGGTTAAAAATACTAAATAAATAATATCTAATGAGAATGATAGCATTACATCAATCAATAGGGTCATTATAAACGTGGAACCCATTTGTACACTTTTATTTTTAATTTGAATAATTCATGTGTTTCACATAATGTCCATTTAATAAATTTCATTCCAGCCTATAGTAGCTAAAATTTACTTTTAAATTTTATTAAAATGCGGGTTAGACATACAATGGCAAATGTAATGGATAAAATAATGCCGGAATAAATTTAACGTCAGTCAAATTATCATTTAGTTAAATTAAATTCATATTATTTTAACAATAGTTTAAAAAGTTTTTTATCGCTAACTTTTAAAATTCACATTATAGATAGTCATTTTGGGATTACTTTACTAAGCTTGTCGACATTAAATTGTATGCTTGCCTTCATTTTAATTGTTCGTCATTAAAGTTGATCGTTGTTTTATTTACAATCCACAGGCTAGATGTCTAGGAAATGACGGTCCTAGAGACAGATTAGAAAGTTATGACGTCATTAAGGAAGGGACGTCATTGTTGCTACATATTGCCCAAATGTTTTTATATTGGACAAAACCTATTATTAAGGTTTTTTTCAGTAACTCCGGTGGGATTGAGCACAATTCCGCGCGCCTGAGCTACTTAAAAACCTTAATAATAATGTTGTTTTATAATAAATAAATTTATATTTTAATACTTCCACACCATAATTTATTTATCTTGTCAAAAATTATAAAACTAAAGCCTGAATTATAGATTCCTTCCTTCCTTCCTTCCTTCCTCCCGTGTAATGACGTAATTGTCACCATTAACATTTCCCGTGTAAGAATTTTTAATACTTTGTGAGAATATTTTACAATTATAGTAATAAAAAAATCAAAGGATAAATATTTTCTTAACAAAATCATATTTTAAAGTTATTTAAATATGTTTTAAAGTATCAATAATTGTTAAGTTTAATTAAAATTAATAACGGGCAATGTTAATGGTGACAATTACGTCAAAAATGTTTATTTAAATCGTAGTGTCATTTATAGATTCCATAACCGTAAGTACGGCATTCATTCTTCCCGTAGAAATTTTTAAGTTTTATCTTTCACCGTAAAGGTCTTTTACATGACCAATCACAGTGCTTGTTATGGACATGCGCTGTAGGGTGACAGCGCGTAGGCACAACATATTTAAAATACATGATTGTTTAGTATTATTTAAGATAGGTGTTCAGTTTATTAAATAATTTTTGTCTCTAAATAGGATATTTAGATATTGTTTATGATCATTTTTATTTGATTTTATTTTTTTATTATACCCTACTATGGAGAAAGGTAGTACTACAAAAAAATTCTAAATGCGTTTTCTTGTGCTATGATAAAGCTATGGACATTTTGTATCTTAATTCAACAAAGAAATGCAGTAAACTATCTTATAAGTTAAATAAATCAGTTAAATACCTACTGCTTTTTATAAAAATATAGTTTATGCTAATTACCCACAAATTTCTTGTTTAGCAGTTTCTCCATAGTTGAGCAGTATACAACAAGCTGCCTGGGCAATTAAAATTGTGATAACTGCACTATTATATAAAAGTTTATCTTTCATATTTACACACAATGGGTAAAACGCAGAATATAAACAAAAACAAATGTTAACCATTTTAGGTGTCATCGCGCATGGTTACGGAATTTTACACGGAAATCTATAAATTGACTTTTTACAAGACGCACAAATCGTACGGGCACGACTACGGGAGGAAGGAAGAAAGGCAATCTATAATTCAGGCTTAAAACAGTTTTAGGGATATAGTCAATTTTCCATTTAATATGGAATTGACTATATCTCAAAAAGTGCTCTACTTTAATTGGTATTTTAGGATTTAGCGGGAATTTTATATATAAATTTCTATATATAGAAATTGACTGTTAAATGCTCGAGATACAAATTCCCGTGGACTACAGTTTTGGTGGCTGCTTTTTTACTATGGAAATTCATAATTATTCATTTCAAAAGAGTAAATTCGTTTTCGAAATATTTTAAATTAAAGTTGCCACAGTGCACGTCTTTCCTTATTCAAATAAAAAGGTAGAGATAAGGATTTCCGATACTCAGTGAAGCAAGACCTTTTAAATATTGTATCACTTGTCCTATCATACCTAATAAAATTTTAGGGGTTGTGACCACTTCACGAAGGGTGTGAAATTACTACCCAAAAACTGTCCTGTTTTGTTTTCGTTGGGCCACGCTGTATATATATATATATATATATATATATATATATATATATATATATATATATTGTAGCGAGTACAACTCTGGATCTCGTAATGATGACTCATTTCCGGTGAGTAGGCGCTCGAGCGATCGAGAGCGGTGTGGAGCTCGCTGGAATGTCCGGGAAGGTGCTTGCGTGAAGTGGGTCACGTATGCACTGAATATATAAGGCACAGCGGAGGGTCGTAGAGTCATTCAAGCTTTGGTACTCGCGACAAAATAAAATAAATATACGTTCAAATAAATAAACTCTTTTACAGTAGGTTTTGATATATAAATAATTAGTAGTTAAGTGTTTAGTTAGTTTTATAGTTTCTTAGTGTTTTAATTGTTATTAATTTATAAAATAAATCGTTTAGTTCGTTAATAAACCAGTGCGTGTTTTATTCACACTGCGAACGGAAAAAAACGTTACAATATTTATAATCCGTAAATATACATCCGAAAAAATGTCCATAATATGATATTCATCAAATTTTTAAATAAAAAACACTACATACTAAGCAAATATTCGCAAATAATATTCTGTTAAAAAAAATTGAATTGTACGTCCATTAAGACGGGTGAAGCTTTTCATAAATTTTTACTTCAATGTAATTGCTTTAGTCTACTGCACCAAAAAACCCTTTATAAAATTTCCTACTTAGTGCAAGGGTTTATTTTGATAAAGTTTTGTACCCGGCAACGTTTTTATCAGAATGTCGTGTCCAAAGTTCAGTTAATAAATGTCCGACAGAGCGGCGTGAGGGCACATATTCATTTAAATGATAATGTCACACCTAAATGTCCGCTGTATTAATTTTATTAATGTTCGCAATTTATGGTGCAAAGTTGGCTAGAAAAACAAGGGCTCGACCACCGCAAGTAAACGTCCTGGGTATAATGTTCTAAGCATGTTTATTAGTCCGAAATGAACTTCCACACTTAAAGCTTTCTCGTTGTTTTCTAATTTTATTTTTATTTCTAATTTGTACATATTTCTGAATCTTTATATGAAACAGATGTTTGTTTGCTCGATGTGTCTCTCGTAAACCAGCTTTTGATTAACTTTCTTCAAACGCTTCTCAATTTATTATGTCGCACAATTTGTCTGTTTTAATGAGTATATGTTAAACATAGTATATTTCTAAAAATACTATAACTATGTGACATAAATAAAAGACTTATTATTAGAGACCGGATTCCATAGTTATTAATTTTGAAAAAGTAATTAATTTAACATTACTTATTAATTTAAGACAATCACTATGCTTGATAATTGTACTGTACTAGGCTTTTATGAGTTAATTATTTATGTTTAAAAACTATTTTTTATGTATATTAGAATAAACCGTTTATTTTTTAATATTGCCTTTTTGGGCCCATTTTGCCTTTTTACCTGCCTCTTTGGGCGCCTTTTTTAATTTTTAAGTGCCTAAAAATCCGGTCCTGTCTCTACTTATTATACATGTACTTATTAATTCTACAAACGATGCAATCAAATGGTACAGTTTATTTGTCGATATTTAGCATGAAATGTAGGTCAAGATTTTACTGTATACATGTATACTGCAGTGAGCTCGTAAAAAAAGAAATTCAAAATTTTAGTATGTTAAACAAAAACTTAAATACTACTTTTTGATGTAAACGTTATTTTTGTAATGAAATACAAAAATTTTGAAAAAGACGCTGTTTGGTGAAAGTGACAACTTTTTTTTACTACACCACCCTTTCTACGTTTAAGCTCTTACTATAAGAGCAAGATCAGAGCAATTTTTTATTTTTATATTAGTCCGATAAAAAATATTTTTTATCTCACTAATAAATTAGTATAAGCCCAATCCATATTTTAATAGGAAATTAATTTTCGTAAACCTAGTAGCCATTTAAAAGATATCTTAAAAGTTTTGTAAAAAAATTATTTTAGGATTTTAAATGAGTAGTACAAAACGTTTTCTTTAGATATTTTGATAAATATAAGCGTTTCAAAGATAATCACGCGCGCGAAATAATAATTAGTTTAGTTTAATTTAAAGTATATTCCGTATGGTCTAGTCACTAGACTCTAGTGGTTAGGATACCTAGCTCTTAATATGACAAGGTTTCTTTTACTTTGTCTCTATAGTATATTATGTACATGGGCGTATCTACCGCCGTATCAGCCGTATCAATGATACAAAAAACATATTACCCCCATGTTAAAAAAAACTGAGGCATGAAATTAAATATATAAATAAATATATATTATTATTATTATATTGTTTATACTTCGATTTATTAAATTAAAATTTTCCTGAATACCCTCCTGTTCCAACGAGGCAGTGAACTCATACGAATTGTTTCTACCCGCCCCTTTCCGCTATGTGTTGTCTGAGGCGCAGTCTGCGCATATTGTTCTGTGCTCTGCTCCGCATACTGTCTGCTTTGCGTGTTATTATCTCTATTATCTCTATTATATTAATAGCAAATTAGAAAGAATTATTAGCGTTACAATTATTTCAAATGATGAAGGCAAATCATTGCCTTTATTTTAAAATAAAAAGCTTTTAAAAGATGTTGAAAAACGGTAAATGTCTAAAATCGGACCAAATTATAAAATTTGCCTGTACATAAAAAGCTATGTATACATATATTATTTATTAAATTATAAAAAATTGGTAAATGCAAAAAAATGATACCCTAAATTTTTTTTTGTTTGCCCAAAATAGACTTTGGGCGTGAAATCTTTTTGCCGGCAGCATTTCCCGTATAAGATTTTTGATACGGGGCCCCCTCGAGGCTAGCTACGCCACTGATTATGTATTAAGTTTTATAAACGCAATTTTAATTATAAGTTTTATTAGGCACCAGCGAAGATTGCGAGTGTCAAGAAAAATTTATAAAACGAGTTGCATACTATAATTTCTCTACGACGAACAGAAACAATAATTTAAACAAATTTAATTAATAAATTTTTGACATCTGACAAATTTGACCTCACTCTTTTTCAAACTTCAGCCCCTGACTAAAACGTCACAGCTCGTCAATGTAGGGGTAGATAAAATTATATATTAGTATAAATGTTGTAATACAATTATTTATATGACAAATAAAAGTTTTATAATCCAAGAGGCTAGGGTAACAGAATACTTTTGAAAAATAAACATTTTAAAACATTGAGTTAAACGCTTATTTTGATTAAGAAGATTTAAGAAGGTTAAGATTTGTTCTCATTACTAAATTACTAAATAAAAAAATAATTGTTGCTTTGAATAGTATTTGGTTATAATTCCCATTTTTTAAGTTTTATGCCATTATTATGAACAGTTTTAGTACAACTTAAAATTAATATTTTAATGTTTTCTTAATTATAATTTATAATTTATAATTCTTAATTATAATTTATAAAAGTAATAAATTGTTAACTTAATTATGATACGTACGTACGTTACCATAAAATAAAGGATTTACTTTACTTTTACTTTTAATATTAGGATATTATCAACAAAAAATTATATCTTTTTATTTTCCAAAAAGAATAAACTTAGAGAAGAGATTTTGCCGTTTAAAGTAACGACAAGTCGAAAAAGCGAACGATTTGACATCGACAAAAGTGTTCGAAAGCGAGAAACCGAAAGGCTAAAATAAAACAAAGCACCGTCGAAGCAGCGGACTTTTGTATTTGAAAATCTAATTCCGTTTGGAGTACATTTTCTTGAGTGTCGCAAATAAATTTTTTACCTATCGATTGAGACCGCGTTTAGCTTTAACCAGACCTTTTTAACTAATTAAATAAATATTTATCGTATGAATTACCTTACATTGCTGCTGATGTAGTGCTGTAAACATAAGAAATTACATAAAACATGCTTTCGAATAAAACAGAGATGAAGGGCAACAATAAAACAAATAAAGATGTCCTATATACTTATTTCAGAAACTACTAAACTACACAAAATGAACTAAAAGCAGGTAGCAAGAAAACAATAATGAAGAAGCCTATAACATCAATATTTTAATTACTATTTTACAATTTATACAAGTTTATCCATATAAATCTTCTTAACTAATAATATAAAAATAAAATAAAAATATGAACGCAACTTTATTTTTGCTTTTTATGGTTTATTTTATATTCTTATCCGGCGTCACTAGGAATGTAATAACTTCTAGCCTCGTAAAATATAGCATACATATATTACAAGAATTACTAGGTATTTGTTTAGGACATACCATAAAAAATATTATAATATATACATTGCTTTTACTACCCACTTTCTTATTAAATATAAGATCCAATATCTTTATTAAAATTTTTTATTTTGTGTTTTCATAAACAGGTCTCATATTACCTCCCTGCATAACAAAATTATCAAATGTTGCAGAAATTGGTCGGTCTACGTGTCTAACAGAAAAAAGAGTTTGTGTTTGTCGTAAATTTGCATCCAATCATGTCAAAGGTTTCTGCTAATGTATATGCTATGCTATAAAATAATTATGTCGATCTATTTAGAATCTATTACACAGAAAAAACGCTTTGATACAATGCTTGTTTTTTAATTTCTCCAATAAAAGTTAAAGTTTATTTAATCAAATATGTTTGGAGCAATTGAGGGTAAGGGATTGATTTTATTACAAATATTATAATCAGCCCATAAGAAAATATTATCAAGTTAAAATTACTTGTTATAGAGTGAATGGCTCTTTAGATTTAAACCTATAGGTTTAATGGAAATGTGTACTTCCTAGAAAGTTTATCTGATCAAGGTAAAATTAACAATATTTAATTAAATATAACATTGATTTATATTAAAAGTTATAATGCTTCAACCAAAAATTAAAAATAAATGAAATAAGAATGGTCTTTGTTTCTTTTAATGTTTATGATTTTTATTCCAATGGAAACTAAGGTAAGTAAGTTATTACTGTCTTTCAGTGAATACCAATGTTTTCAATGTCTCGAAAAATACTTGTTATTTGCCAAATTATCATTCCCATGTTTTCAATGCGGCCTATATTTAATTTAAGGATTGCTAAAATGCATACAAACGCGCCAGGGCATCCCCTGCCACACCACACATCGGCAACCTGCAATCGCTTTCGTGCCTATAGTTAAATGTGATCAACTGATTAATCGGTATTTCTGGTGACGCCGAAGTGTATGGGTTATCTCTGGATGGGGTAGTGTTTGGTTGTTTGTTATATTTGCTAATTTCTTGGGGGTTGTAATTCCTAATCCCGAATTTTTCAAGGAAAATTGTACATGTTTTTTAATTGTATGTCCGCCATGCATTATCCAGTAATTTAATTACTAAATTATATCTAAATAATAACAAAAAGGTAAATGTGTACTCATATAGGTATATACCATGGACACAGTTTATCTGGATATTCGGTGTCATGCATTACAATTTTGCTATTTTGCTTAAATGGACGAAGTTTTTATTTATTTATAAAAAAACATATCATAGTCTTTTAGTACCATCATGATATCCTTGCAGGGCATCCTGAAAGTATATATTGTTTTAGGACTTTCAGCAATCTTTAGGATTCGCCTCTAAATACATAAGATGAAATTCCTATTTCGTTTTAGAATAACCATGTGCCATGGCAGACAGATCCTGCACATCCAGTACAGTAACTGTTGCTAGTGATGGGTCAGCAACTTTCTTAGAGCCTAATATCACCAACACTTCTAGTGGGTTCCTAATAGTTCCTACAGAAAACAGAACAATTTCATTTTATGGATAGAAAAACCTGTGTAAACAAGACTACCAAAAGCAGTTTCCAGAATTCATTTTATTTAAAGTTCATATTGATGTATTATACAACTAATATTTACACAAGAATAAACATATTTAAGGGAAATAGAGCTTTGATTGCATTTAATGTAGCCATTCATTAGAAACCATAACTTTATTTATGCCAATGATAGTTTTTCATTAAGATTCATTGTGGCTTCAATTAAATAACAATTTAATTCAATAATTTCTTATGTTTTAAGTTTTAATACGGATTTAATAGAATCACAATTTTATTCAATGACTTCTTATGTTTGAACTAATTTTAAGCAGGTTTGCACAAATAAAAGTAAGACAATCATTCATTTGATCATAGCTGTAATTCAGGTATATACCATTGGCTTAATGGTTAACCCATTCACAATATAAAAGCTTTTTCTCTGTGTAGTATCAGTTAAACAGTATGGCATAATATTAACTATGTGAAAAAACCAGGGCCGGATTTAGAGGTGTGGAGGCCCTGGGGCAACAAGGGAGTGGATGCCCCTAATTATTTTTCAAATAGGTTAAATAATATTTTTATTGCAAGTGTTTCATTCATTAATTTATTTAGTCGTATGGTACAAAAATATAGAACATGCAATCACAAATCAAATCACACAATAAGTTAAAAATCTTAAATTAAAGCCTCTCATACAAATGGCACCTTGCGAGCTGTTTTCAACAACAAATCATTTATAATTTCGCTGAAATCCAGCTCCCACAGTAAATCACTTTCAATGCTAAGTAGGAATAACTTGATGCGGTTTTGTCCCAGCGTAGTTCTTAGCCTATTTTTTTATCATTTTCATTTTTAAAAATGAGCGCTCTCCAGTGCAAGTTGACACCATCAAAACCAAGTACATTCGCAGTGTGATTTCGATGTTTGGGAATGTAGCTCTGAAAATTTGTTTTCAAGAATTTGATAATAGAACAGCTCCTACAAATTGAATTAACTCATTCCCAAGACTATGTTCTAAATCGTCTTTCTAAACTTTTACCAATTCATCTGCTGCAGCATACAAATTTGCAGCATCCATCTCCTCTAAATGATTAAGAAATCCAAACTTTGAACTTTAATCGTATGCATGCAATCTTTCATTAAGAGAAACACACAGCTGATCGATAACTGGGATAAAGCCTGACACTTTAAATTTATCTTTTGGTGACAAGTTAGCATCTTGTACTTTTATATAATCGACCGGATCCAACCTCACATTTCTAGTTCTGGTGCGAGTCAGTACTTGATATTCGTTTAGCAGCTTCTTCGTATTTTTGAAAACTCGTCTCTTTTGGATTCAACAAATAATTTCAGTGATTTCAATGTAGCGTAAAATGGCTCCAAAATGTCGTTCCAAAATAGAGCGGTTTTGAGACAACTCATCTTCTCCTAAAGATGCGTTGCTTCAATTCTTACGATGTCTTTTTGCTTCTTATCACAAAATATGCTGGTAAGAGATTGACAAGACCTTTTCAACAATTAAAACTGTTTTTTTTTTTCGATAATTTTTCAGTTAGAATTCGGTATTTTTATGTACTTACTGTAAAAATGTATATAAATTCTGAACGAAATCAAAGAATTGAACAGCCGATGTGCAAGCATTAGCAGCAGCCTTTCCAACTACATTAAGAGAATGACCACAATATGGTACAATCACGTGGAGTCCACTGACACAGAATAATAATTAGATTTTTAAAGTCTTGATATTATTTCATTGTGAACTTGATCACCCATGGAACTGATCAATTCTTCACAAATCGTAGACGAACGAAATTTATGTGGGGGCCCCTCTCTTGTGGAAGCCCCGGGCAGTTGCCCTGATTGCCCTCCCTTAAATCCGGCCCTGGAAAAAACACAAAACTATATTTTACATTACTTTTGTATTACTCTTTAATGTAAGTAGTCATGCAAACATAGTATTTTTGGAGCGTTATAATGAAAGCATTTTATTTCACATGAATTCACAAAAAATTAAAACTCCTGTTAAAGCCTTTAAAATAAACGAACGAAAACGGGTATTTTTTCAATCCTTTATGAAAACAAATTTAATCTACAAAGGCGCAAAACGAGCGTTATACAAAATAATTATTTAAAACGGGAAAGTCAGACACAGAGGGCATTTATTCATTTAGTCGACTTAAATGCGCTTTCAGGTAAATGCTCAAACCGTTTAAGCTGTTTGCACCCTATAAAATTAATGGTGGTTACTTTAATATCCACCCCAAGGGGACACCTGTGCAATCAAGAAGTTTGGTTTCTTAGCAGTTCCGCTAAAATCCGGCAATTAGTCAGTCTGGTAGGCTTTTACGATTTTAAGATTTTAGTGGCAGTTTAAGGATTTTTTTATTGTTTAATGTTGATACATACAAAATCTAAAAATAGGCTAAACACCGTCTAAAACTGTCTTAAAAGTTTAAAATGTGCAGATTATAAAATTATGGTTATTCATTTTATATTTAAAAATGTTATAGTATATTAAGTTAAATAAACGCCATTTTAGTCACGATTTTAATTTAACGAGCTTGCAAGCTATAATTTTTCTACTACAAATACTTATTATTATCTATAAATGATTTAAATTAAATATTTTTATCGAGCGACATCTAAAAAAATAGAGTAAGAATTCTTGTAAATCTGTATTACTGGCGCGCCGGTGAAAATGTCAAACTTGTATGTGTAAATCGAAATGTATCCCTTCAAAATGGATTAACAACAGTTTATTACAGTAAAAGTGAAGAACTTGTTGTATGGGCTCCACCGTGAAGTCTCCACACGAAATTAAGTTAAATCTAGTTTAATGCCGGCAGTACAATGTTCAACTTTTTAAATTTTGGAGTTGAGAAACTATTTAATACTTTTGTATTGAATATAGAAGGGCACTTTATTTTTTCGATATTGTGGCATTTGAGAACTGTCAACTAACTTAAAACTAACTTTAGCCCGTGACTAAAAATCTGTTACTAACTTCAGCATTAATGTGTATTTAAAAGGTCACTTAGTGTCATTGAAACATGTGTGATAACGAAAGGTGGAAGTAGAAAAATCATTTTTTATTAGATAGTACACTTTATCTAACACTGTCCGTATACATACACATTCCTAATGAAAATACAGTTCATTTCTTGCAGCGTACATTTTAAGTAAAACAGAAAAACTATGGGATAATGATATGTTTAATTTGTGCTAAGTAACTTAAAAATTAAAAATTAAACTTTGGTTTAAACACTGTTGCGACATTTTTAAGAGAGTTAAGAAAATGTTAAACCGAATAATTCTTTATTAATTAATTTTTAATTTAGGTGTTTGAGAGGTTTATATGTATACATTTTTAGATTTTTTTTTACTTAGTTTTTACACTTTTAAGAATTAAAATTGGCTTTAAATTATTTTTTGTGTTCATCGTAGGTAAAGTATAGTATGCATCTCGTTTTGTTAACTTCTCTTGACACTCGTTTTTATTAAACACTTGATCGCTAGCTTCTCTCGTGTCTAATTAAAAATTTTGTCCAGAAAACTAATAATAATAAAATAATATACAGGGTGTCCCAGAACTCGCGCCACAGAGAAAAAGGGAACGTACCGAAAGTAATTTGAAACACATATTTAAAAATTCAAATTGTCCAACGCAAAGGATAAGGGAGATAAGAATAAAAAACGATAGCCAATCCCAATAGATCACCACAGGGAATTCTTTAAATTGCTAGGATACTTAAGTTGCATTGTTGATAAAAATATGTAAAATATTTGGTCCACTGGAATCCAATTCATTGTAACACTGCTGTCAATCTTTACTTCTGTCATTAATATTATATTTGGTTATAACACAGTTATAAATTAAGTTATTATAAATAGTGTTTTCCTTAGATGATTATACCGAAATGATAATTATTTATGGGGAGTGTGGGCGCAACGCCAGGGAGACAGCGAGAGTTTTTTCCCAGCGCTTTCCTGATCGTCCCCTGGACAGTAAAGTAATCCTTAGAACTATCACAAGAACCCGAAAGACCGGTCAAGTTGTTCCGCTTCGTAAGGGGATTGGAGGTGCTTCCAAACGTATTAGAACAGTGGAAAATGAAGAAGCTGTTTTGAATGCGTTTGAGGAAAATAGTAGGAAGAGCATAAGGGAAGTTGCTCGAGAACTGGATATTTCCCGCTCCACAGTTCAGAGGGTTATGAAGAACGATCGACAACACCCTTTTCATTTTACCCGAGTGCAGCACCTTCAGCCGGAAGATTATCCCGCTAGAGTCGAATTCTGCCTGTGGTTGCTGGAGCAAGAAAATCTCCAGCCAAATTTTGTTTCTAACATTATGTTTTCGGATGAGTCAATTTTTGCCAGACAAGGATGCTTCAATGCCCATAATTTACATGTATGGGCAAATGAAAATCCGCATGCTTTATTCCAAGGGGGGTTCCAACATCGATTTTCTATTAATTTTTGGAGTGCTATAATAGGAGATCGCGTTGTATGTAAACTATTTAGGTTTTCTTTTTTATTCTAATTTGGCCATTTTCCTCTAGGTTGGACCTTTTGAATTTCCTGCACGGTTAACAGGCCAAATTTATGCAGACTTCTTAGAAAACAATTTAGAGAATTTGTTAGGCGCCGTGCCACTGGTATATCGAGTAAATGAATGGTTGCAGCACGATGGGGCACCACCACATTTTAGTCGCGACGTTCGGCGAATCTTGGACGGGCAGTATCCTGGCCGATGGATAGGACGAGGTGGGCCACAAAATTGGCCTGCTCGTTCACCCGATTTAAATTCCTTGGATTTTTTTCTTTGGGGTTACCTTAAAAACTTTATTTATAGTGTACCCATCGAAACAGAGGATCAGCTTAGGAACCGCATCCAAGACGCTTTTGCGACGGTTACTCCTGAAATGGTCATGGAGTCAAAATCCAGCCTTTTAAGAAGAGCGCGGATTTGTTTACAAATGAATGGTGCACACTTTGAGCACTTATTGTAAACAGATTAGCATATTTTTTTTATTTAGTTGTTAACACATTTTCATAATATTTAATTTAGTTTTACTTAATGTTGTTTGTTTACTTTTACGGAAATTTATAGTTTTTGTAATTTTTTAAAAGTTTGTTTATTTGTTTCTGTAACTTATGACTTTTTCTAAAATTTTAACTAAAAAAGCCTAAAAAATTACAACTTGTTTGATTTTTTACTTTAAAACATTGTCGTTCTGAGGTATCAGTCATTTTTGACAGCTTTTGACAACTTAGTAAATACAGTCGGCCAAAAGATTTTTAAAAGTTTTAAGACAACAATGTTCTATCGTCTCCTAGCAATTTTTAAATCCCCTACGTTTAATCTAGGCAAGAGCTCTCGGTATTGGCTGCCACTTTTTTGCTTTAATTCGCTTACACTATTACCTAGAAATTTTTTATTTTTAAATTTGACATCTCCATTTCTGTCGGCACGCCCCCTTTTTCTCTGTGGCGCGAGTTCTGGGACACCCTGTATAGTTTTTTGTACAATTTAGTTCTTACAAAAATTATACTTTTTTATTAATTCCTACTTGTACCTATACATTAGGGTGAGCCAAAAAAACTGCAAGGCAAAATTTTTGCTCAATTTTAAAAGGTGTCGGTGAGCATTCTAAGTTTTCCATTGAAATAACACGTAAAAAAATCTTTTTCATTAAAAAGACTATAACTTTTGAACCGTTTGAGATAAAATTTTTTACGTCGCGGATTCTTGTAGAGCATAAAATTTCCCAAAGAATCTATACCAGGATTTTTTTTTTTAATTCAAAAATTCGTATGTTTGAAAGCTTTAAAAAGTGTAAAAAATCACTAAAACTGCAGTTTACACCTTTTAAAATTGAGCAAAAAATTTTGCATTGCAGGGAAATTTTTTGCTCGGTATGTAGGTTCATTTTAACCCATAAATCCGATTGGTTCGTTTTTTTGGCTCACCCTACTATACATTGACAAACGGTGTTTATTTACTTCTATTTTCCGTATATAATGATATATACACATTATAAATTCCCTGCCTAACAACGGGAATAATGAACTTGTTATTCACGTTATTAGGCATCAGTAATTGGCCGATTTTAATATTTATTGCGATTTGAACCAATCGGGTTTTAAATTGGTAGAAGGCGACTATAATATTCAAAATTGGTAAAAAGTGAGTTTAACCATCTGACAGATGTCAGTTTTATTTAAGTATTTTGTATGGTACCTATTACACTCGAGATTATGCGCATATTACCTGATGATTTAGGTCTCTCGTCTCATAAATAAAAGACTTCATTTTCTCTGGCATAATAATAAACTAATTTTTGTGCAACATGAGCTTTTTAACGAATGTGAAGTTTGAAGAGAATCCGAGAAGCTGAGTTTTGCAATTGTTTAAAAAAAGCTTTTCTGCACATGTTAAGGACAGTATTTTTCTCAACAATGTGAAGTAAATGCACTTTTTCCACTCCTAGATTCGCAAAATTCGCATTTTCTCTATGCCGTGAAAGAGCTCTTTATTTTGACGATTGTTAAAATCTTACAACTTTTAACTTACTAAAGTCACAGAATATCAAAGATCACTTGGTGTCATCAAAACATGTACTATAATGGGCGTTTTTAAGGTAGGAGTAAAAAAAATAGTTTTTCCCCTTCTATTGTAATTGTAACCATTATAACCGCCTATTTACGTTGTAAGGCAACAGTGATTAGCCGATTTTAATATTCACTGTGATTTGATCCATTTGGGTTTTAAATTGCGAAAAAGTGAGATTAGAACTGTCTAACGTATGTCAGAATTTTACATATACAAGGGGCGACTATACTTACAAAAATAACATACTCAAAATTAAATAATTATTATAATACACCATTCTGAAATCATCAAAATATAAAGAAAATTGGTACAATATAATTATCAGTACTACTACAACACTTACTTATGTATTTCGCAACTTTCACCCACTTCACTGTATCGCTTCACACCTTCAGTTTGAAAACCAGTGATGGCATCTTTTATCGGATACTTCGAACTTCGCATTAAATATGTATAAGAAATCTGAATAACAATAATAACAGATTCTGGTAATATATTATAAACACTCTAAACAGTTGATACGAACACGTTACGAATTAGAATAAAGTAAGCAGAAACATAAGTTGCAGACGCTGAAGTCAGTTGAACTTGTTGATGCGTATTATCAGTGGGAAATGTTTTGATTGACTGCCTCAAATAACGTGTACTTTTTCATCGAAATAATTTGTTAAACATTAACAAAATAATCTGTAACCTTTGAATTAACAAAATGCTTACAATATTGCATATTACCTTTACAATTTTACAAAATAAAATTAACAAACTAACTCATGATAACAAATATGATTTTTATAACAGTGTGGATAAAATATATTTAATTTTGGAGAAATTGAATAAAGAAAATAAATCCTCTTGAAAATTAAAACCACATTTTCATCCTTTGAAAAGTAGGTATTTGGTAATGATGGTTGATTGACTTTGGAATAAAACTCGTCTCCACTTAGGTCTCTCCTATCGGCTTAATAACATTGTTATTGTAACAGCGGTCTCTGCACCAGTGCAGCTTAAAACTTATCTGCACCAAATAATATTTCGCATTTTCCATTGTTATGCCACTCAAGTTGCCCGAGTATAATAAACAAAAACTTTGATTCACCGTGCAATTTTAATCAAAGCTTACATGTTTATATTTTACCCTAATTAAAATCCACCACTTGATACTTTCCTTTTTACTGTGTATACCTATAGGCAGAACTGCATTAATTCGAGTGGATTTATAATTTATGGCAACGTTGCTCGGGATCAGAGGGCTAGAAGCCACAAACCAATATTCTTAACCCCAAATCGTAAACTGCACACCGGCATTATAATTTACATAATTTAATCGGTCAATGATAAGGACATATTTGTTTAATTTTAACTTTAAAAATTATTGATTTTAAAATTTATTTTCGTTTTTATTTTTTATTTTATTGCTTTTTTCTACTCCCACCTTTAAAACGCTCTTTATCGTATATTCCATGACACTAAGTAACCTTAGTAACCTTGAAAAGTTGTGGCTTTAGTTACGGGCTGAAGTTAGTTTTAAGTTAGTTGACAGTTGTCAAATGTCATACAATCGTTCAAATAAATTGCCATTCTTGTAAAATAATACTAAATGTGGAAATTATTTTATTATCTCAATACAAAAATACAAAAGTATTAAATAGTTGCTCAACGCCAATATTTAAAAAGTTTATATAAACATTGTACTGACCTTTCGCCGGCAGTAAACTATAACTTAAGTTCGGACATGGACTCCACTGTAAAGTGCTCATAAAACATTTTCTTTACTTTCACTGTGAAAAACTGTCAATTTTCAAGAAATACATTTCAATTTATAACCTTTATAGTCTGTGTTTATAAAATTAAAAAAATTGACATTTGACGGTGACACACAGATTCCCCTATTGTTTCATAGATGGCGCTCTATAAAATTTTTTGATTTAAATCATTTTAAGATAATAATAAGTATTTGTCGTAGAAAAAGTGTCGTTTATAAACTTTTCTATACACTCATTAATTTAAATTCGTGTATAAAATGGCGTTTATCAAATTTGATACATAATATTCTATTTTCTACTTCCACCTTAAAAACGCTTATTATCGTACATGTTTCCATGACACTAAGTGACCTTTTAAACACACACTGACAAATTGTGGCTTTATGGCGCTTTAGTCACGGGCTGAAGTTAGCAACAGGTTTTTAGTCACGGGCTGAAGTTAGTTTTAAGTTAGTTGACAATTGTCAAATGTCGTTAAAATAAAAATTATTTAATTATATTATAATATTTTACTCTTCTGTAGAGTACCAATAGGACATTTTATTTACTTTCACTGTACAAAACTCTTTCTATATCTTATGTTCTAGCAGTACTGATAATTATATTTCTTCTTTATAATTTGATGATTTAATTGTGTGTATGGTTTTTTTTTTCATTTATGTAGGTATGTGTTATTTTTTTTGTTTAGGAAATTAATTAATAAAGCTACATTTTTTATCAAAATTCTTTTCATTTAAGTTTACAATGTCTAACAAATACTTTTGTTACTGGGTCTACAAACAGGTTTGTAAAAATAAGGTCCTTTTTAAAAATTATAAGAATTATGGTTGAATTATTGACAAGATTTTGTTATTAAATTTACAAAATGTTTGTAAATGTAATGTTTGGTTAAAATTAACAAATATTTTTTTCTACGACCACTATGTAAAAGTTACATTTCGTATTGGCATCGTTGCTTAGAAAATGCATCTTTTCATTGGCAAGGCAAAACACGAATTTAAAGTGACATTTCTGTATGAAAAGTGACAGGTCTGTGTGAAAAGAAATTGACAGCATCGTTTGACATTCGTTTCAAATTTTGTATTGTTTTTGTATATGTATGTATAAATATCAATAAAAACACAATTAATTGTGTTTGTATAATAAATTCTAGTTTTTAGTACCTTTATTTAAATTGAAAGGTAAGTTTACGGATTTTAAGTAACTTATACCTTAAAAATTAAAAGAATAAGATGAAAGGATTTTAATAGCTGTCAAACACGTTTTTAGGTTATTTTGTTTTGTATTTGAATATAATAAAAAATAAACGGTTCGGAGAAAAAACATTATGTGTCACTTGTGAGAAAAGCTTTCTTCAAGCTCGTGTTAATGCACACTCGGCCTAACGGCCTCGTGGGCAACTTAAACACTCACATGAAAAAGTTGCTTTTCAACACTTGTAAAACAAATAACTATTTACTACAGTAAAAATAATATTTATTTACTATTTACTACAGTAAAAATAATAAAAACTTCGAAGTTTTTATCGGTTGGGTCGGCCATTCTCAGCTAACAAAATTTGATGAACGTTCCGAAATTTTATATTCTTTTTCATTAAAACATATTTCAATGGAACGTCCTTATATTTCGAGCTATGATACCCATCAGTGGCGTACTTATTTATCTCCTAAACCACCTAAATTTTTTTTTAAATAGTTATTAATTGTTCGTTTTTATTGAAATCGGGTTTGTACCCATTTTGAAGCATACCGCATTCAGTGGGGTACTAACCTATTTTTTTCGAAAAAAAAACGGTCCTAATAGTTTTTTTTCGAATTTTGACATAGAAGAGCCTTTGTTTATTAAAATCCAGTAACAAATAAAAAAGATTCCGGGGGTGTTTTCATCTTAAATGGACCACACTGTATATGGGTTTTAAAACAGCATAACTTCAAATTATGTCAATATTAAACACATTTCCATATCAATATAAATAAAACATGTCGAAATGGAGTCGAAACTTAAAAACCGAACTGCGTTGAAAAAGCGAGTAAAAGGTGTGATAAATATTAATTTAGCTGTCTGTAATTCTCAATGCCATAAATCAATTGGGGTATAAACTTTTCGAATGCGTTCCCCAGACAAATATTGGCTTTTATCTTCTTCCAAAGGGTTGATGATTAGAAATATCCATTACGGGCATTAAACTGCCCTTGTCCCACGCTTGAGTTCTACTGTGGACATTTAAAATTACGTATACGTCGAAAATGCGGTAAGCAATAAAATTTCCCGAGCGTTTTTTTATCTTAAATTTAACTTATTGAAGTCAAAACGTTAAAAGTAAAAGTTTAAGGTCAATTTTAATACTTCTATGCCAGAAATCATTTGTTTGGCTTGCGTAAAAATTTGATTTATCGATCCTCAGATTTTTAGTTGACTTTTGAAAAATAGCGCTCGTTAGTAAACAGTAACCATAGACGGTTAATAAAAATTTAGATTATCACAAAAAAATTTCGGTTGATTTAAATAAAGTTTATGCTTTGACTAAAATGAATGCAAAGCAAGTATTTTTAATTGTTGTCATTAAATTGATTATAAAATATGTATAATATGCATTGTATATCAAAGATAACTAAATTTAGCTATAATAATAACAAAATCCTGTGATCACAGACTTTATACTCAAAACATCCTTACATGCAATCATTTTTATAATAAAAATAAACAAATGTTTGCATAAAGGAAATAAAGAAAAACAATAATTATTATTTATCGCTTCTTGGAAGCAACAAAAAAATATATTCAACTTTAAATTATTATGAGCAATATTTGTAGACAAATAAAATTGATTTTTATAAAAGTGACTGATGGCTCATTGATTATGACATAAGCTTGAGAAGCGACAGACCCGAGTTCAAACCCCGGCTGGGTCAGAACTTTTTTTTTAATTTAAATCTATTAATTTAACTATTTCATTTAGTAGAATTTGACTAATTATTAGTAAATGCTTTTTCGCTATGACAATTAGTCAAATATGACTTATAATTAGTTATTTTTGACTACTTCATTTTAAGAGAGTATCAAAAATAATATTTTTTATTACTGTATTAATATAATATAATAATTATTTTTAATTCAAACCTAAACTATAAGTATTTAATCTAAATAAGATTAATTTGAAGGTTACCTTTAATTTAAATTTATTATAATATGACTATTAATTACTTGTATAACAGGTGTAAAACTAAATTTAAAGTCAATGGAGTACCTTAATTAATATAAATTAATATTACGTCAAGGTAATATAAGTCTCAGTTTAAATATATTAGCAAGAAACATAAAAGCAACAAATCTCTTGCAACAGAATTTAAGAGTTCATCTCAACAAGATTAAAAAACATTTATAGCAAAGTTTAAGTATCTGCTAATATTTCATTCTGCAAAATCAATAACCCATTGTTTAAAGGATTTTTAGAAAAGTATTGCCATAGAAAAGTATTGGAGGAGTCAACCGTTAGAAAAAATTGTGATTGTGGGGTTAAAAATTTTAAATTAGGGCGCAGAATAAAATTAAAAGCAAAATACATAAAGATATATTAAAATAAATGTAAAATAATAAAAATGAACTACTTACAAATAAACTAATTTGATTTTATACTAAACAATAAGTCAAGATGTCGAGTAGTCGGGTGACACTTCTGAAACTAAATAAAAAAAATACCTGAGCAACTAATTTCTAGTATAATTGGTAGTTTTAATAATGATTATTGTATTTTTGAGAATATTCTTGATTTTCAATATTAATCTTGTTTATCAGTTAATCGATTATCTGGGAAATTCAACTAGCAGCCAAAAAGATACGCAAGACAAGTATATATATTTACATATATATTATAATGACAAACTCGCTAATGTAGAGTATAATTATTTGTGCACACGAGTACGAAGGGAAAACGCGCGACGTACCCACTCTAGACAATAGCACTAACTATAGTGAACGTGCAGTGAGTACCAAGGGATGACGCGCGAGGTACCCTGTCACCAGATAGTTAGCCCAAACCTAAAAGGTTTAAACACTGAAAAGACAGTGCCGTTTATCCTTAAATGCCTTAAGTCTATAAATAACCTTTTAAATGCTAGCTAATGAATGATTTCTAGTTTATTATCTATTTAGTTTTTATTTAATACTGTTAAATAATTTAATAGGTTTAGCCTGTATAAACCCTTAATAAATATTAGATAAATAAATAGAAACAATAGGTAAATGAATAATTTTAAAATGGTAATATTAAAAATAAAATTAGTACGCTCTGTGAGAAAACTCACCAAAATATTCAAACTTCTTAAATCATCCAAAACAAAGCACATAAAACAACACAAGTTACTTTAACAGGTCACTGCGACTTTTAGACTGATCTTATAGAAAATGCGCTTAATATTTGGGGTCGATTTGTTTATGAAAAGTATGAACGGTCTCTTCGAAGTATCAAGTTACCTAATCGGGCCGCCTTCGACGGCTTGCCGATAACGTAAACATTCGAATTCCTAAACCTCTAAATCAGTGTTCTTTGCCTGCGTATAATTTTAAAATTAATATAGTAATTTTATATAAGAATAAAATAACTCACTATTACAGTCGGCCATCCTGCAAATATCTCGTCCCGAGATCTTAGGAGTCTAAGGACTCATCCTCTTCGGAAGAAGTTAAAACGACTTCATCCTCTCCACTAGCACTGTCGGTATTATCGGAAACTCCTCCTGGTGTACACCATGGACGCATGTGATCTACAGCGATGATTTTCTCATATTTTTTTGATCGAAGAGTTCGGTGAGAATTGTTCATGTCCATTACTATGTATCGATCATTTGGTAGGACTGTTTTAACGACCATAGGACCACTGTATGGTGCTTTTAGTTTTTTGCTTGTACCTGTTGATTGGACTTGCTTGAGGATGACAACTAAATCACCTTCCTTATAATTGTGTGGTCTCTTCCTTTTCTTATCATAGTAGATCTTCTGTTTGGTTTGGGCAGATTTAATTTTTTGAGCGGCCTTCTCTCTTGCATTTATTAAATCTTCTAACATAGATGGTATTAGACTAACTTCGTCTTTTAATAGAACGTCGCTGCCATTTCGTGGAGTAAACCCGAACATTAACTGGCTGGGGGTTTTTCCGGTGCTTTTGTTAATAACATTGTTGATGGCGAATTGCACTGATCGAACTTGTGCGTCCCAAAGTTCTTCTTCTAGGGTAGCTGTTAATAGTGCACCGAGAATGGTTCTGTTGAGCCTTTCAACTTGTCCATTTGCTCTAGGAGTTGCCACAGCATTAACAATGTGCCGAATTTTATTTTGTTTACAAAATGAAATAAATTTCTTGCTCGTGAAGGAACTTCCTTGGTCAGATATTATAGCCTTTGGAGTACCGTAGGTTGCAAAGATATCCCTGAAATATTCCATTACATATTTGACTTTCGTACTCTTGACTGCATGTAAAAAGGCAAATTTGGTGAATGCATCTATACCAACGATTAGATAGCAGTTTCCTCTCTTGCTTTTCGGGAAAGGACCTAGGTGGTCTACATGAAAAGTATTTAGTGGATCTACACCTTTTGGTATTGGATGTAAAAATCCTTCTTTTTTCCCACTATTTCTTTTGTTATACAGGCATGGAATACAACAAGCAATGTATTGCTCCACATATTTCCTCATTCTGGGAAACCAGTAGTTTTCGCATAACCTGTGCAGAGTCTTTTCCACTCCAAAGTGACCTAAGTCGTCGTGAGCTGACTTGACAACTTGTTGCCTCATTCCTCTAGGAACTACCCACAAAATTCCTTTAGCTGTTATTCTATAAATCCTTCCATCTCGTAGGCAATAATTTTTATAGACATCTTTCTCGTAAGCTGTTCCTGGTGGCTTCAAAAGCACTTTGTGAATGTCCTTCAGCTTTTCATCTGTAAATTGACCTGAAAGCACCCAGTCGGCTTGCTGGATATGAAGGAGAACCTCACATTCTTGATTGTTCGTGTTTTCACAAGGATTTCGACTCAAAGCATCTACGTGTGCCATTCGACTCCCAGGTCTGTACTGCACTTCAAAGGTAAACTCTTGAAGTTCCAGCCACCACCGTGCAATCCGTGGTATCATTTTCTTTTTCTTACTAGCAGATTTAAGAGAATTGCAATCTGTAATTATTGTAAATTGAATTCCCAAAAGATAGCTTCTAAATTTTCGTAGACTTTCTACTACAGCTAGAGTTTCCAATTCATAGGAATGATATTTTCGTTCCACATCCGCTGTTTGCCTGCTGTAGTAGGCTATAGGATGTAATCTATCATCTGGACCTCGTTGCATCAAAATGCCAGCCAATCCTATTTGGCTTGCGTCAGTGTGAAGTTCTGTGGAAATATCTGGATTGAATAAATTTAAAACTGGTCGACTTATCAAAATGTCTTGAAGTTTAAAGAAAGCAATATCTTCATCTTCACCCCATTTCCATAGCACATTTTTCTTTGTTAGGGTGGTTAAAGGTTTTGCTATAATTGCGTAATTCTTAACAAAATGTCTAAAATAACCGGTTAAACCAAGAAATTGACGGATTTGATGGACTGTCTTAGGTGTTGGGAAATCTTTTACAGCCTTAATCTTGTCTGCTCCTGGTTTTACTTTTCCCTGCTCTATGTCGTATCCAAGATATGTTACTGAGGTTTTAAAGAAAGTGCACTTCTTAAAATTTAAAGTTAAACCCTCGTGACGCATAATTTCCAAAGCTTGCTGCAAAATATTAAAGGACTCCTCCACCGTCGCTGCATACAAAAGTACATCATCAAGGTATAGAGCAGAATTTGCACGTATAGGTTTCATAATTTTTGTCATAAGTCGCTGAAAAACTCTCGGGGCATTAGTTAAACCAAATGGAACTCTATTGTATTCGTATTGACCTTCGGGTGTTACAAATGCAGTATAATGTCTTGATGATTCATCTATTTGCACTTGGTGATATCCGGACTTCAGATCTAAGCTAGTGAAATAATTACCTGTCTGTAACTTATCAATTTGGTCATCAATACGTGGCAATGGCTGATTATCCTTTACACAGAGAGAATTTAATTTTCGGTAATCAATACATAATCTTTGCTCACCGTTTTTCTTCTTGACCAATAGAACTGGCGATGAAAATTCTGAATCAGACTCTCGTATAATGTCATTGGATAAAAGATCTTCTACGATATCCTTAACCACATTTTGTTCGGTTCTAGACATCCGGTATGGTCGATACGAAAATGGTGTATTCTCGCGAAGGGTTATCTTCATCGTTGCAGTTCCAGAGCAACCAAGCTCACTAGTAGTTAGGGCAAAACAGTCTCGATATTCGTTGAGCAAATTAAAGAGTCTTTGTTTTTGCTTACTGTCTATTGGTCCAACTACGATGTCGTTTAATGGTAGTGGTTCCAAAGCTTTCTCTTGTATGGCCAAAATATCTTCCAAGTCCTCATCCTCTATACAGCTTTGGCCTCGTGCTATAACCTTGTTTTGCCTAAAATGTATTTCTTGATCTGTCAAACTAATGCATGGTAAAACTGAATGTTTTTCTTTATTTACAGTTAAAACTGTTTGAGGTATACAGTACTCTTGACCTTCTTGATGTCGTGTACTAGCTTCAATATAAACATCTCCCTCGTAACTGTCGCTAGAAACCAGTACATGACCCCAATGATTAGGTAATAGGGTAAAGCTTTCTGCAATTCTTAGTACAACTTTTTGGTTGGTAGTATCAGGTTCTATTGTAGTTAATTCTGTAGCATTTTTTTGGAAAAAAGTCAATGCAACGTCATCCTTAACAATAATTATGTTCGGAAGTTCCGTAAAATTCCTTTCTAATAGAATTGGCATTTCCTGTGAAAAATTCGAAACAACATGAGCATTAATGGTAGTTTTTATGTTATCGACTTCTATCGGGATAGATGAGATTCCTATTGTAGCAGTTTGTCCATTACCATATCCTTGAAGAATGGTTTTATTTTTCGAGTCGTAAGGTAATGACAATCTCTCAATTTCTTGTTTCCGAATTGTACTGCACGAACTACCCAAGTCTACATAAGCTAAGGATGACATTCCGTTGATGGTTATTTTTTTATAAAATTTTTGATTTTGCTTATCAGTTACTAGTCATAGGAGAGGCTTTAATTTTTCTGACTTCTTCTTAAGAAAACAGTCTTCTTCGACATGTCCGTTACGGCGACAGAAAGAGCATCGTTTCTCAACTCTATTCGGATTTTGGTGATAACTGTCTCTCTTCTTGCAATTATTGGCGGTATGTCCTGGCTTATGGCATTTGTAACATGTACCTTTTCCAAATTTTGGTTTATTCGAGTTAATGTGCTTCGAATTGTAATGGTCACCTTTTGACGTTCCAGGCAATGTACTAAGGTTTCTTAAATACGTAAACAACGATTCAGGTGTCTGATGGTTTCCAGCTGTAGCTCCGGTTTTGACAATTGTATCATTGATACCTCCTATTAGGCAAGAGACAGCATCTTCTCCATTAATTTTACATCTATTCAAGAGAACCATTTTTTCATAATAATATTTTGCGTAACTTTCATCAGGCTGTTTTTTCCTGTTCATCATCTCTTGCAAATCAGTATTAAAATTTCTTTTCGAAGGAAATCCTATTTCTAGTTTTTGTTTCCATTCTTCCCAAGAAAACTTAATGCTTGTCAGGCCCTTATACCACACCTCAGCTAACCCTCGAAGTTTGGACAAAGCAAAATAAATAGTTGCTTCCTCAGACCATTTATTTATCTCTCTTAATTCATCTATTTTGCTGCACCAAGTCAAAACCGTCTGACCTTTATCCTCAGGGTCAAAGGTAGGAACAATATTTCCTCTTACAGCAGGAGCACTAGTCCTTTCGCGCTGTACCGTGGCTTCCATAAAAGTGGCCATTACAGCCGTTAATCGATCGATAGATGACTCCTCTGTACTTTGAGAAGATCTTCGGTTTCGATGTGAAGAAGGACTGCGATCATCAGAATGAGCAGGTGTTCGGAGAGCAAGTTGACGTTTACGGGGGCTCATGATTGATTGATAATTGAGTCCTCGATTTAGACACTAACCAAAATAAAATAAAAAAATATTACTCAATGTGTCACCTCGACAATTAATTTATTACATTTATTTTATCGACATCCCACTTCTGATAATTTGTGGGGTTAAAAATTTTAAATTAGGGCGCAGAATAAAATTAAAAGCAAAATACATAAAGATATATTAAAATAAATGTAAAATAATAAAAATGAACTACTTACAAATAAACTAATTTGATTTTATACTAAACAATAAGTCAAGATGTCGAGTAGTCGGGTGACACTTCTGAAACTAAATAAAAAAAATACCTGAGCAACTAATTTCTAGTATAATTGGTAGTTTTAATAATGATTATTGTATTTTTGAGAATATTCTTGATTTTCAATATTAATCTTGTTTATCAGTTAATCGATTATCTGGGAAATTCAACTAGCAGCCAAAAAGATACGCAAGACAAGTATATATATTTACATATATATTATAATGACAAACTCGCTAATGTAGAGTATAATTATTTGTGCACACGAGTACGAAGGGAAAACGCGCGACGTACCCACTCTAGACAATAGCACTAACTATAGTGAACGTGCAGTGAGTACCAAGGGATGACGCGCGAGGTACCATGTCACCAGATAGTTAGCCCAAACCTAAAAGGTTTAAACACTGAAAAGACAGTGCCGTTTATCCTTAAATGCCTTAAGTCTATAAATAACCTTTTAAATGCTAGCTAATGAATGATTTCTAGTTTATTATCTATTTAGTTTTTATTTAATACTGTTAAATAATTTAATAGGTTTAGCCTGTATAAACCCTTAATAAATATTAGATAAATAAATAGAAACAATAGGTAAATGAATAATTTTAAAATGGTAATATTAAAAATAAAATTAGTACGCTCTGTGAGAAAACTCACCAAAATATTCAAACTTCTTAAATCATCCAAAACAAAGCACATAAAACAACACAAGTTACTTTAACAGGTCACTGCGACTTTTAGACTGATCTTATAGAAAATGCGCTTAATATTTGGGGTCGATTTGTTTATGAAAAGTATGAACGGTCTCTTCGAAGTATCAAGTTACCTAATCGGGCCGCCTTCGACGGCTTGCCGATAACGTAAACATTCGAATTCCTAAACCTCTAAATCAGTGTTCTTTGCCTGCGTATAATTTTAAAATTAATATAGTAATTTTATATAAGAATAAAATAACTCACTATTACATGATGTTAAACGATCTTTTTTAAAATACCATGATATTCTGACAAGCAAAGGAAGTAGATTTAGGGCCGGTTTAAAGTTGCAGTTAGTTATCTAGCAGATAATCTCCATGTTCTTACAACATGGATATGTGCTTTATTTATTTGGTTTTCATTAAAGATGTCAATTATTATAGCATTGAGCATGGTGAATATAAATATAAAAAGAAATAAATAGAAATAAAATATCTATATAATTTACAATTTATAGTATATATATTTTTTAAGTTCAGGCCTCCCTTAGCCTACGTTTAACGTAACGCGAACCAAATTTCGACCCAGTTGCACAGCTAAGTAGTGACACATTTGTCACGCGTCAAAGACTACGAATTGTGGTTTGAAACCTTAATATAATGAAATTGCTTTGTAATTCATATGGCCGCTTCTTATTCACAGATGCACCAAACCATACTAAAAATCCGCACACTTATCATAAAGTTCAAATAACGATTTATCTAAGATATTAAAAAAAAATTTAAAAGATTTAAAAAAATACTTTTCACTACGATTTCTGTAAATACAGCCTGATGAAGAAATTCTGAAGTCAGATTCGAGTTCAGCGCATCAAAAACCTTTGATCTGATTTCTACAATAATAGATTGTTTGAATTTTGTTGATCTTAGCAATGTTACCAAATTAAACTTTTTTAGTGTTTACTCATTTTTTACTTTAATATAATATCAATTCACGTACGGTAGCCCTAGATTCTGGTTACCTAGTTACTTTTACTGTGTGATGCGTGTTTTGCAGACCCGGGCATTATTTAATTTCCAGCGGTGTGAGATCGAAAAGGGTCTTTAAATTTGAGGTTAGGTCATCTGTCAAATTAATATTTTCTTTAATAAGATTTGCCCATTTATTTTCAGAATTTTATGGAAAGCTTTGTGAATGTTGCATTTTTTTTCTTTCGAAATAATACTCTGTTTAAATTTAGGTTCTATTTTCGGAATCGCAATCAAAAAATATCATCAACATTTTAAAATTAAATAATATAACAACTGTACCTACCTGTAAAAAAACGCGTAATTATAATTATGATAATTATCATTGTAGCCAAGCTAATAAAAAATACCAGTTAGTTTGGGCTACCGTATGTGAATTGATATAAAATATTTAAGAGATTTCCTAATCCCATATGGAATAGCTTTATTGTTTGCGTCGATTTTTTTCCAATAATGGTCAAAAATAAAATAAAAAGGTAAATTTATTTGTATAGTGCCAGTATTTGTAGTACATAATTTTTGTCTCTTTGAAGTATCTAAGATAACGAATTTTATTGTGTTCGACGTTTTAGCCTGAAATATGTATTGCAGTAGCGGGAGCACTTAGGAATCATGTTCTCGTGATTTAAAATGGAAAATATCAAATCTCAAATCTCAAAAGCGGCAAGAGCAAGCAAGGGCAGCAACAACAAAAAGGACATAAATTGACCATTATAGTTGAAAGCTAAATCTGAACGGAGACGGGTCAAAGTTGCTGCAAGAATAGAAATAAAAAATAAAGGAAAAAGACAATCTTTGTCTGGATCAGGGAATTATTACTTCTATTGTCAACAATAATACTTATAAGGTAGGTCAAAGTTATACGAACAAATTTACTTGAAATGAAAATTGTCCAAGAGGTTTTCTATTTTTTAAATTAGTTTCAGTGGGTGGTCACTTTATTTCCTTTCTATAGAAATATCTTTATAGAAAGCAATAAACCAATCAGAATATGGCATTCCTTACATGTGCATCTGTGCACAGCTCACTAGAAAGTTCACTATAGAAAGTGAATTTGTAAATTTCGAGAAACACCCTCCTGATGTCTTTAACATTAACAGTTTTATATCGGTTTTGGGAACAGGTAATTTGAAGATTTTTTTAAGGACGTAGAGATAATGACATCCAATGTAGTATTTTAAGTTAAAATAAATACCTAAATAAATAATAAAGTAAGATTATTAAATATTACTATTATTAAAGAAACTAATTATATTTAGCAATAAAATTTAAGGGTATTATCTTATTATAGGCCAAACAAAATGTCGGGAGGGTTTGGATTTGGTAAAATATACGAGTAAAATGAAAGTATAAATATAATTAATTTGCTAGAATTTCTAAAAATATGTCAAAACACACCTATTATTCACATTTTGGGGGTTTAAACCCCCACCCCTACGCCCCTGCCTATTAATAAAATAGCTATGATCCCAAGTATTGAAGGGAGAATCGAATGATTTTAAGAATCGAATACTTTGCATTCGAATAGTCTAAAGAATCGAATGATCATTCGAATGCAGAGAATCGAATAGTTTGTTCCGAATCGGAACCGATAATAGCCGAAAACATTTATTGAATGAATGTTTTCGGAACACACTATTCGATTCTTTGTATTCGAATGGTCATTTTATTTCTTGTTTACAATTCGTTATGGGCTAAGCCGGTTGGCGTCGCACTGGGTGCAATATAAATTCTAAACCGGCTAATATACCTACTAATTGATTTATGACATGCTTTCTTTATTTTTGTCATAAAACATAAACCATATTATTTGTCAGGTTTTGTAAATAGGCGAAAATGTATGGCCTATTTTAATAAAGTAAAAATGTATGCTCTTTATTTTTAATAAAATAATACCTTTTGATTCAAAATTAAAATCCTTAAGGAAATAGTCACCAAAATTCACCATTATTTATTTTTAATTTGGTTGGAACGTCGGTTATATGTTTTATTTTTGTGACATTTAAAAAGTTTTAATAATAATTGTTCGATAATTATTTTTTTGTTATATTTACTAGATTTTAGTACATATTAAAATTAACACAAGCAGTGCTGGTCCAGCTCGATGCAAGCCGATTCTCCATGCGATACAAAAAATCAACTTTGGCGTGAATTCGAGTGCAGAGAAATCTCTCTTCTCCCACCTTCCGCTCGATGACACGCAAGCGCTTTCGATTCGATTCGAATAGTTCGAACTATTCGAATACTTTGTTGAGAATCGAATGCATTCGAATGCACGCCAGAATCGAATACTTCGATTATTTGTATTCGAATAGTCCCTTCACTAATCCCAAGTAAGGTCGACATTCACCCATCTGCTTACCAGATGAAAATTATATTCTATCAAATAAAATATGTTTCTGAACATAAACCAATAGGGTTGCCATAAAAAATATGATCATGGCTATAATAAATAAAAAATTTAAAAATTTATTTATTTTTTAAATTTCACCGACTTGCTTGCCAAATGAACGAAATTCCAATGGAAAGCATACAACATACAGAATATGTAACAGCTAGGTTGCCTACCTTTTTCTGGTCCCTATTACCTGGTTGCTTTGTACAAACAGGTAAGTTGATATCAGTAATTGCACTCATATGCTTACCACTTAAAAAATATATCAAAATGAAGGCAATTTTATTACGTTTTGTAAGCATTTTGTTAATTTCAAAGGTTACAGATTATTTTGTTAATGTTTAAAAAATTATTTCCTAGGAAAAGTAGGTACACGTGATTTCAGGCAGTCAAACAAAACATTTCCCACTGACAATACGCATCAACAAGATCAACTGACTTCAGCGACGGAACTTATGTTTCTGCTTACTTTATTTAAATTCGTAACGTGTTCGTAACAACTGTTCAAAATATTTATAATATATTACCAAAAATCTGTTATTATTGTTTTTCGGAGTCCTTATACCTATTTAACGAGTGTGATGTATCCGAAAAAAGATGCCATCACTGGTTTTTAAACAGTGAAGTGGGTTAAAGTTACGAAATACATCAGTAAGTGTTGTAGTAGTACTGATTATATTGTACAAAATTTCTTTATTATTTAATGATTTTAGAATGGTGTGAATGTTATTTTTGTGTTTATTTATGTAGGTATATGTTAATTTTTTTTTAGATAATTGATTAATAAAGCAACATTTCTTATCAAAATTCTTTTCAATTTAGTTCCCAATTTCCAACAAAAACTTTTGTTACTAGGTCTACAAAAAGGTTTGTAATAATAATTACAAGAATTATTGATATAGGATTTTCTTATTAAATCTACAAAATGTTTGTTATAATTACAAACTACTTATTCAATTAGTTGGTTGCAAACTTAACATAAAGTTATGTGGACCTGGTTTAACATAAAATTAACAAATATTTTTTACTGAGTGGGTTAAATAGATATGAAAGAACTCTAATCTTATACTTCAAAGGACTTGAATCGGACAATAATAATAATAATAATATTTAGTTTATAGTAAAAATATTAACGTTAAATTACCGTTTAAAATCCTTTAAAATTAAATAACCAATAAGTTATTTTCTTATATTACTTGATAAGATTTTCAAAGTTTCTAGGGTCAATTTATCTTTCTATCTATATATCTATCTATCTATATTTTGCCTAAAATGATTCTTGCCCCATGGTATAATTCAGTTTAAGATTTTTTTAAAGCAATTTTGAGAAACTTATAATTTTGTAATCCTTTTACAACTGCGTAGCTTGAAAACAAAAACTCTAAGGAAATTAATTAATTAATTACATAATTAAAAATAAATTTTGTTGTTCTTTTGTATATTCAATAAAACTTTTAAGACTCTCAACAGTTTAATCAACTTTTAACTTTTTGAATATAAATTAGGTTTTTTAAATAGTTAATTGAGTTAAATATTTAATTTTTAATTAGTACGTGCATAGGTATGTAAGCCACGAAAATCATAAATTTCTTCGTGTTCCTGAAAACTTATTAAAATATTCGCCAGCTAGTTATTGCAAAATTTTATTGGATCTTTTAATTAATGTGCCCTCATTAAGTTTAAGACATTTATTTTTATTTTACGTTCTGGTTCTTAAATTACCTACTACAGCGTTATGCCCCACTATAAAAATTGATATTAAACACTTTTAAAGTTATTAAAATTTTATTATATTTCGCTTATATTAACAATTATTATTACATTACGGTAATTTAATAATATAAATTATAATTTATGAGATTTTTATGACTAAATTAATGTTTACGATGGGTAAAAAATGCTTTTTAGGGTGCGCGCAGCTGAATAAGAGATTTAGATACGAAACTATGTTCAGTGTCGTCAAAATTTAAGTTTCGTCCTGCATAGACCGAAATCCAGTAGAAGACCACAAAATACTTGTTCAAAAACTAGAGTTCTAAGGGATTGCTACCAAGCTACTTATCAAGAGACATTTTCCATAGATGGGCTCTCTGGGAGGGAGCTGGCTAGACAAGGCGTCCCTCAGGGCTCCATATTAGGACCCTTACTGTTCCTGGTGTATGTTAATGATATTCGAGTGATCAACACGGTGGATGAACTTATACTTACTGTTTGCGGGCGATACCACACTATCATGCAAATGTCAAAGAATTCATTCAGTTAATGGAGAATAGTGTGGAGTGTATAAATGATTGGTTCTTGGCAAACCATCTTTCACTAAATCAAACACAGACAGAGAAAATTATATTACAGGCGATAATCCACTTATTGAAAATTTTTTGGGAATAATACTTGATAAACACTTAACATTTAAAAAACATACTGATTAAATATCCAATATGTTAACAAAAAATATATTCCTTTTACCTACATCAAATTAGCCAAAATGTCAAATCTGACGACGTTTCGGTACAATCTTATGTACAATCTTCAGGTCTTATCTGCTGGGCTGCTGTTGCTGCTCTGCTGCGAGTTAGACATGGAGTCGCAGAAGAGCAGCAACAGCAGCCCAGCAGATAAGACCTGAAGATGGTACATGAGATTGTACCGAAACGTTCTTTTAAGAACCAAAAACCGACAACACGGAGCAGATCCCAAAAAAACACTAATAACGCCACATATAACGCCCGTGGAAACTCAAAGCAGAACATTATATAATATATATTAGGGTGGCCCAAAAAAAATTATTTTTGATTGATTGATTTGAAATTTGATTTTTTTTTTATTATAATTTTTTTTCTCGTTCCGATATTATTTTTTAATTTGAAAATAATAATGATTCTGAAAATTTCAAATCGATATTTTGATTTCTTAATCGCTCAAGATTTTTTTAACTTTTAAAGTAGAGTATTTTAAATGTTAAAGGTGGCTCACCTCTGAAAATAAATATCAACGAACTTTTAGCGACCTTTAGAAATCAAAATATTGATTTAAAATTTACAGAATTTTTATTTTTTGGTAATGGTTTAACCGTAAATAAAGATATTATTATTATTATTATTATTAATATTGAGACGAGAAAAAAAATTAAAATAAAACAAAAATTTTTGACGATTTTGAAAATTTTTAAAAATCTTGAGCGACCCTTAAGAAATTTTTAATCGAGCTAATATTTTGACAGGGCTCTTACAACATGATAAACTAACATATTTTTACAAGAGACGAGAAAAAAAATATTCTTTTTTTTTGGGCCACCTTAATATATTATATACTTGCCTATAACTCCGTCTCACTTAATTGTTCTTGTAATATTTTTGGAGATCACCTTAAGATTTTTAGTACAAAGAGTGCGATTTTTGTTGTTTGAGTATTTAATTAAATAATTCTACATTCAAAAACCATGTTCATTAGACAGAAGTTTTAAGTAAATATTAAGTAAAATATATGTACATTTTTCTGTTAAAGGCACTTAAATTGACATATTTTTATGTTTCAATTTCCTAATATGGTCCTGGTAATATAACGGTTAACAGTAGAACATAAAATTATATAAACTCTCTTAAGTAGCAGCTAGGTACTAAAAGGCCCCTTTATCAATTTCAAAATTATATCCAAGATAATCATTAAGAGAATATGGCTGAGATGTGTCATATAAACTGTTGGAAAATTACTGTAATAACATAACGTGTCTAATAAATTGAAGCTATAAAGTATACAACATTGTAATAAAATTAGTCGGAAAAAATTGCTACAGAAGAAAAAGTAAGCGAAGTGGAGGTTTTTCTGTGGCAAAGTTATGTAAATTGAATTTTAAATTTATAAAAGAAAACTGATTTTCAATCAGCTCAACTACTCTTTGATAATATCGTTTGTTTTATCTGTTTGGTATTCAGCTCTTTGATTTTACATTGGTCTAGTGACACGAAAGAGCTTTAGTTTTGTTTTTATAACAATCGCTTTTACTTATAGAAGTCGCTCTTATACTTGATATACCTAAAATGACCCAATTAATTATGATGATCATTAGTAAGATTAAACCAACTAATAATAGTTATGGGTGATTCTACAAAAGTTGGACAACTTGATGTCATCAGTCAATAGAGTAGGTATTTTAATATTTTTTGTAAATATTTTAGTATATTACAAAAGATCCAGGTTTTTTAACTTCTTCACCCAATTTTAATGTATTTTTTCAAAAGCACGTCTAGAGAAAAACATAATAAATATTCTAAACATCAGTACCTTGGCGTGTCAAAACTCCTGAATCAAATATTTGAGTGGTTTTATTTTAAAATATATTCAATTTATCTTAAATTTTTCATTTTCACTACAAACTATAAAACATTAAATAATGTATTTTTTCTACGACCACTATGTAAAAGTCACTTTTCATGATGGCATCGTTGCTTAGAAAATGAATTTTTCATTGGAAAGGCAAAACACGAATGTAAAGTGAAATTTCTGTGTGAAAAGTGACAGGTCTGTGTGAAAAGAAATTGAAAGCATCGTTTGACATTCAGCTGTCAGAAAAGTTTTTAGGTTATTTTGTTTTGTATTTATAAATAATAAAAGGGTCGCAGAAAAAACATTGTGTTATACTTGTGAGAAAAGCTTTCTTCAAGCTCGTGTTAATGCACACTCGGCCTAACGGCCTCGTGAGCAACTTAAACACTTGCACGAATTTTTTTCAACACAAATAACTATTTTATATTTTATCATAGATTCGAATAATAGCAATTTTTTAAAAATTGATAATCTTTGTACTCACTTTTACCCGTCAGTTCTGTGTCCAATGTTAAAATTCAAAATTCCTGCGAAATATTGAAGTATAAACGTCAAGTCCTCGTTTTAACTCAAGTGTTGGTAAAAAATTACCTACAGAGCCCGATTGTCATCTTGAAAACAATGCAAGCGGCGAAGTTGTGGTGAATGCACGTATAGTTCCAGTCAAAATTTCAGTACTGTGGTGAGTAGTTATTTTCTTACGTATATATGTTTCATATATATGTTTCATTTATATAAGGCTATATGTGATTTGTTGATAAGTAGCATCCACTAATAAAAAATATCAGTAAAATACTTAATTCAGAATTATAATCTCAAATTTGTATCCCATTCATCAGTACCGTGTCGTCAGTTCCATGTTCGATGTTTCGGTTATCTTTTTTCCCCAAACTTCAATTTAAATTCTGCTTGCGCAGAACTTGTTTATTTAATGTCATTATAAACTCATATCTAATAATTGAGATATCGGTATACCCAAAATCCACCAGCGGCCACTGATGTGTGGTATTATTTGATTTTAAGATATTTAATGTATAATATGCTCAAACTTGCAATAAATCTTATATTTTTCAATAAATTAAGTATTTAATTAGTACCCTGGTATACTCGTCACTTCCCTTGCATTCAAATTTAGAAAACACAGATATTTTAGAAACTGTTTGAAAAACTGACTGGCCCGGTCTGGAACAGTATATTTATTATATTATCTCTGTTCTCATAATAAAAAACTGTTTAATTTTCTCCGAAAACTATATATAAACAAAATGTCAAAAGTTGCCCAACTTTTGTAGAATCACCCTTATAATTATCGATAATGCATAATTATATTTATACATTATACAAAAGCCTTGTATGCATAGTTTGATTTTGATTTGATTTTGATTAAAATTCATATATAGCCTTGTATGCATATATTGAGGAGATCTGCAAATACCCCCCCTAATAAACAATCCGTGGGTTATTACGATCCTAATTGTTTAAAATAAATGCATTCAAAAAGCCCTGTAAATAAAACTAACATTTAAATTTAGCGCAACGGAAATACAAGTGACATATAAAAGGTAGCGTGCCATTGGTTAGAAAGACTCTCCTGATTAAGTGGGAAAAGGTAGGGGGAAAGACGCAAGTGACGGGCAGGGGAGAACATTCATTCGAGCATTGGAGCAGAGCCGAGCAGCAACAAGGGTTTTAAAAATTGTGTGTGCAGAAAAAGTGTTGGAATTTGTAGGTTTGTACGTTTTAAATAACTAAATTATTGTAGTATAAATATTCCCGAGCATTTTGGTATAATTAGTTTACACAAACACCTTGTGTAAAGATAAATATTCGATCAATTGACTTGGCGTCATCGTTCGATCTATTACGCTGTAATGGCTGTCGTTTAGAAACCACGCCCGTAGAAATTGACATGAATTAAATTAAGTTTAAATTTGGTATTTCGTATTATAATTTATATTCTAAGTTATAAGCAATTGGTACGTGTATTTTATCTAATAAAATGCAGGGATTTTTAACGAGTAGTTATCAAATTAAAAGAGCAGAAATTTTACGTGGATTTCATCAAATTAAAATAGGCAGGACCGTATTCGATTTAATTAAGCTAAATGACAGGATCGTACTTAAGATTATTTAATTAATTTAAATAAATATTTCAAAAGGGAATTTAACGTAAACGCTGTGTAAATTAAGTGTATTTAATATCGATTTTCTTAAATACGGGATTTATAAAATTGTACTCGCGGATTCTCATTTATGTCACGTAACTAGTAATTTTACCAGTCATATTTAAATATTTGGTATTACATTTGGAGTGAGTAGCAACAGTGATTGTACGATAGCGACATTTAATTTATCCACTTTCCGTGGAGCCCATGACACAACAAGCCCATTTTGAATTACTATCCTGTAAATTTTATTAGGTGCCGAGCGGTTTGATTTCATCTGACTGGTGACGTAGACTTTGTCATTGTTATTTGTGTCATTTTGATTACCTAGTATTTTATGGTAATTATTAATTTATTAAAGTTTGCCGACAAATGAGGCAAAATAGACAATTCCGAACCCTCAGCTGAAGCCCGAGTCGAGCCTGATAATTATTTACTCCTTTTCCAACAGTTTATTGAGCCTGAACTCTAATAAATATTACATGAAAATTTGTGTAACAGTAAACTTAAATTCAACAGTAAATAATACAAAAACTTTATTTGGATGATGGAGGCCTATTGCAGACGGAATGCTTGATGAATAAAGTTAAATTTAAAATACAAAATTAGAGACTAAGACTCAATCTACTTTCACCAAACAAACAAACAAATAAACAAACAAATCAGCAAAAAGCGAAGATAAAAATTAAAAATGAAAAACGAGAGCTAAGCTCTAGTATGAGGTATTATTTATCTAATGGTATTTATATATTTATTTATATTTGGGTTGTGGTCGCAGCAAGGGGATATTGTGTGGTTTTAAAGAGGTTGTAGGAGGTCCTTTTCTTTCAGAGTTCACTAAGTTAAATGTCGTTTGGGTTGCGGTTATTTTTGTTGCTCTATCCAAATAAATATCATTATTGTGTGTAATAAATTGTAAATATTTTATACGTGAAACTCACTCCCATAATCCCTCATTTTGGAAGGTTTTATGAGCGATACAAATACAAAAATAAACGGGAGCCTTCCGGGTTTTTGACCTGAGTTCAAACGTAACTTAGTGCCTTTTATTTACTGTATTTATTATTTCCCTTTTAATACTTTCCCTATGAATACAACACCTCACAAGTACCTTGGGTTACTAAATTAATGAGCTTTATTACCGTAAGTATTTATTTTATTTATTTGTCGTAATTTAATATAACATTTGCCGTGGTGTTATATTTCATTTATCACTTGGGGTGTAACTTTTTACAGATTCTTTGCTGGGGGGGGTGTGAACGCTTACAGATTGGTGCCGTGACCAGGATAATTTAGAAAAAAAAAATAATTTAATTTTTTTTTTTGACGTTTTGAGTTTCTTAATTTTGTATGCTTGTTGAATGAATCTGCCAACGAATGTGGGGGCGCCTGAAGTGTGTATGTTTGACCACGAACTAGAACAATATTGACATTACTGACTAGTAGGACCTGACTTTGTTAAGAAACTCATTACGTACTTGTTTTGTAAAACTGTTCAAAATTGTTTATTTTACTTTCACTAAAACGTACTGCTTTGGCGGTACAGATTGTTGCTTGTGCAAGGGATGAGGTTCGTAAAGTTGTATTCATGGAGAGACACATTTTATTTTGATTTTTTTTTATATTTTTCTTTTTTTTTGTTTTCTGTTTTTTTTTTATTTTTTTTTGAGGAGCTGCTTTGTCCGGTATGCATATCAAGATGGATCACTATTGGACGTCCAAAAATTTTTTGAAGTAGTACAACGTCACCGAGAAAGCATCAAGTATGGAGGCCGTTCATTCATGGGGATGTAGACATGACACACCTAGAGTTGAGAAAACACCGCTCATTACAGTACAATGTCTTGGAATCAAGGCACACGCAGCCCAAAACTTAGCCTTGAATGTTGGTAGTAAAAATGACCCCAATGGTTCTGGAGAGGCATCGTCAGCTATGGAGGGACAACCGCACATCAATGGTCCAACACCAGAAGTAATTAAGCAGAGTTCTGGAATGCGAAATTTCGTCTCATTGGATCCGGAGCAGATACAACTAATCATCGAGTCGGTTAACACGCAAGTATTTACACAGGTTTCACAAAAACTTCCCAAATCCCAAAGCCTGCTTCTCAGACTTAATCACCGGTTAAAGTAACAAATTTTGTTGAAAATCAAGTACAATTTGAAAATGCCTGACATTTTGCTTTTTAAAATCCTTTACTCAATATATAGTTTGAAAAAAAGTGTTGTCCATATTACAACGCAAGGGGGAATCAAACTGATATTTGACAAAACGTACAACCCGTGACACAAATTGGGGAATTTAAATAATACTGAAACGCACTTCACGCGTTCAGCGATTTTGAAAAATTGTGTAACGAAATTTTGTCGGATTTTGTGAATTTTGAAAAATATAAGGTTTTCTTGAAATACGGTAGAATTTTTGTAAAATACGGTTGCACGGTATATTAAGGGAAAACGGTAGACCTACAGTAAAAAAAAAAAACAGTAGACCTGTTAACGCTGCATCTCACACACAAAACACTTTCATTATACCATTTCAAAAGGGGGGTTAAAAGTGTTACTTTCGGATCTGCACCAAGCTGGTTCCTTATCAACACTTTGGGGGCGTCTGAGGAGATCTGCAAATACCCCCCCTAATAAACAATCCGTGGGTTATTACGATCCTAATTGTTTAAAATAAATGCATTCAAAAAGCCCTGTAAATAAAACTAACATTTAAATTTAGCGCAACGGAAATACAAGTGACATATAAAAGGTAGCGTGCCATTGGTTAGAAAGACTCTCCTGATTAAGTGGGAAAAGGTAGGGGGAAAGACGCAAGTGACGGGCAGGGGAGAACATTCATTCGAGCATTGGAGCAGAGCCGAGCAGCAACAAGGGTTTTAAAAATTGTGTGTGCAGAAAAAGTGTTGGAATTTGTAGGTTTGTACGTTTTAAATAACTAAATTATTGTAGTATAAATATTCCCGAGCATTTTGGTATAATTAGTTTACACAAACACCTTGTGTAAAGATAAATATTCGATCAATTGACTTGGCGTCATCGTTCGATCTATTACGCTGTAATGGCTGTCGTTTAGAAACCACGCCCGTAGAAATTGACATGAATTAAATTAAGTTTAAATTTGGTATTTCGTATTATAATTTATATTCTAAGTTATAAGCAATTGGTACGTGTATTTTATCTAATAAAATGCAGGGATTTTTAACGAGTAGTTATCAAATTAAAAGAGCAGAAATTTTACGTGGATTTCATCAAATTAAAATAGGCAGGACCGTATTCGATTTAATTAAGCTAAATGACAGGATCGTACTTAAGATTATTTAATTAATTTAAATAAATATTTCAAAAGGGAATTTAACGTAAACGCTGTGTAAATTAAGTGTATTTAATATCGATTTTCTTAAATACGGGATTTATAAAATTGTACTCGCGGATTCTCATTTATGTCACGTAACTAGTAATTTTACCAGTCATATTTAAATATTTGGTATTACATTTGGAGTGAGTAGCAACAGTGATTGTACGATAGCGACATTTAATTTATCCACTTTCCGTGGAGCCCATGACACAACAAGCCCATTTTGAATTACTATCCTGTAAATTTTATTAGGTGCCGAGCGGTTTGATTTCATCTGACTGGTGACGTAGACTTTGTCATTGTTATTTGTGTCATTTTGATTACCTAGTATTTTATGGTAATTATTAATTTATTAAAGTTTGCCGACAAATGAGGCAAAATAGACAATTCCGAACCCTCAGCTGAAGCCCGAGTCGAGCCTGATAATTATTTACTCCTTTTCCAACAGTTTATTGAGCCTGAACTCTAATAAATATTACATGAAAATTTGTGTAACAGTAAACTTAAATTCAACAGTAAATAATACAAAAACTTTATTTGGATGATGGAGGCCTATTGCAGACGGAATGCTTGATGAATAAAGTTAAATTTAAAATACAAAATTAGAGACTAAGACTCAATCTACTTTCACCAAACAAACAAACAAATAAACAAACAAATCAGCAAAAAGCGAAGATAAAAATTAAAAATGAAAAACGAGAGCTAAGCTCTAGTATGAGGTATTATTTATCTAATGGTATTTATATATTTATTTATATTTGGGTTGTGGTCGCAGCAAGGGGATATTGTGTGGTTTTAAAGAGGTTGTAGGAGGTCCTTTTCTTTCAGAGTTCACTAAGTTAAATGTCGTTTGGGTTGCGGTTATTTTTGTTGCTCTATCCAAATAAATATCATTATTGTGTGTAATAAATTGTAAATATTTTATACGTGAAACTCACTCCCATAATCCCTCATTTTGGAAGGTTTTATGAGCGATACAAATACAAAAATAAACGGGAGCCTTCCGGGTTTTTGACCTGAGTTCAAACGTAACTTAGTGCCTTTTATTTACTGTATTTATTATTTCCCTTTTAATACTTTCCCTATGAATACAACACCTCACAAGTACCTTGGGTTACTAAATTAATGAGCTTTATTACCGTAAGTATTTATTTTATTTATTTGTCGTAATTTAATATAACATTTGCCGTGAGTAGCAACAGTGATTGTACGATAGCGACATTTAATTTATCCACTTTCCGTGGAGTCCATGACACAACAAGCCCATTTTGAATTACTATCCTGTAAATTTTATTAGGTGCCGTGACCAGGATAATTCAAAGAAAAATATAATTTAATTTTTTTTTGACGTTTTGAGTTTCTTAATTTTGTATGCTTGTTGAATGAATCTGCCAACGAATGTGGGGGCGCCTGAAGTGGTGCATGCATTGTATATATGCATACAAGGCTATATATGAATTTTAATCAAAATCAAATCAAAATCAAACTTCCATTAATAATTCAAACAACTTCCCGCACCACAAGCAGTTACACGAAAACACTTACCTATTAATAGCACGGATTTGTTAATCTTAAAACAACACAAATGTTCTGTGTGTAAGCTTACGCAGCGAGGTTTTATCCCCCTGATTTATATTGCGTGGTGGCGCACACAAAATACGCTCGCACTGTATATTTTATCAGTGTAATCTGTACAGACAGATGTAAGCAGTCATGGAGTATATTAAAAGTGGGGAATTTTAAATCAGAAGATAAGCTTTGCGCCCTTTTATGCATGAAAATAAAATAGATAAAGTCCTACAAGGAATTTATGGACTTATGTTTAATTTGCGAAAAATTATATTCGTCTTTAGAAAATTTTGTATGAGGCGCCGTTTGTCCGTAAATTATTTTTGCTATATATAAGAATATTTTTTATATATAAACTTTAAATTTCCTATATATATATAGAAACTTTTTAGTTCAGATAATGCCGCTTGAGAATGAGGGCACTTTGTGGTATTTAACTAAAAAGCACTGTTGCCAGAGTGTGCCAATGCAAAGTTTTGGTCACTGTTTCCAACATAACGGATCTTCGGCCAGATCTAGCGAAACAAAATGATAGCAAAAAGTATAGGATTTTAGTTTTTTTTTAATACTTATAGGTAATATATTGGTCGGTTGGTCTATTTTTATTGAAGAAAACATTTCTCTTCTTTGGCCGTCTCTATTTCTCTAAATAAACACGGCTTCGTTTTTACTAATAGGTATTTAAAAAAATTTCTTACGTTTTGCTTCTCTTGATAATTTATAAAAAAAACAAAGAATTTTTTTTAAAACTTGGACTCTTACAAATTAAATTATATAGGTACAAATCTTATGACAAATACCATTCGATATTATGTCCAAGTTTCCGTTAAAAAATCCGTCAGCCGTAAGAGTATCTTTTTTCCCTCGACCTTTATTAAAATCTGCTAGATCTGGCGAAACGTTATGTTGGAAACACTGATCAAAACTTTGCATTGGCACACTCTGGCAACAGTGCTTTTTACTTGAATACCATAAAGCGCTTTCATTCTCAAGCGGCATTATCTAACTAAAAAGTTTCTATATATATAGGAAATTTAAAGTTTATATATAAAAAATATTCTTATATATAGCAAAAATAATTTACGGACAAACGGCGCCTTATAATTTTGGACAACTTTAATTTGAGCATCGCATGGTGGTCAAGTTCTTTGCAGTTCTGGTATTATTTATTTTGCATATCTTTACGGTCAGTTCTATCAAAGTAGCATAGATAATTATCTTCCAACAGGATTTCAAAGCTCGTACAAATTTAGTTTTATCAGGATGGTCGCTTTATCGAAAAATTTACCGATTCCAACAATTCTACGTTTAATAACAAAATTTGTAGTTAGTATTCAGTTAGATAATCAGCTATTTTATTAAAAACAAAATATAACATGTCGGTACTATTAATTTTCAAAAGGTATCCGAAAATAACAATCGATTATTTTTGGTGCAGACTGATGTAAAGAACAGTAATCCACTTATTTTCAGTTCAAAATATTAATTATAATTAATGGGCAGAATGTTGATCACCACAGTTCCTGACACTACTTGTTGATGTCACAAAACTAACTAATGGTGTTGTCAAAGTAACCCGTGAGGTTTATTAGAAATTGTATAATTTTAAATGGTAACTGACACTGACATTGACATTACTAGTAAGTTAATTAGTGTTCTGCGCATCAATGGTTTTGTGATCAATGGTTACTGTTTTATTTTCTCCGTGTGTATAGTAATTAGGGATTGCAATTGCTGGATCCTTCATCCAGCAATCCAGCTGGATCCCTTATCCAGCAATCCAGCTTGATCCAGCGCATTTTTCAGCCTGCTGGATCCAGCACTGCGGATCCGCAAATAATTAACTTTCCAAATAATGGCGCAAAAGTCTACGTTGACAGGGTTTGCTAGGTGCGCTAACGACCAAACTTCCTCGGAGGGAGCGACCTTACCGTTCTGTCATGCTTGCGGCACGTGCTACACCCCTTTCTACACCGCACTTTTCGCTCTGGCTTGATAAAGTTTCATGCTAAATAAGTGTCTTCTAGCACCGCTGCACATAGGAGTATTTCAACTAAAAAGCCGGACAAACGTCCAAATCACGAATTTGGTTAAAAGTAGGCATAGTTTATGTTTTTGGGTAGCTTAAATATCACTACATCAAGAAACAACAATCTTAAACACCATACAAATAAACCTTTATTCATCATCGATCGAAACTTAAGTAATTTTCAGAGCGCTCATTTTAGTTTTTAACGCTCTCGCATATACGAAATCTTTGATTCGATTTTTTAAGTTGGCAGAATTTTTTTTTGATGGAAATCGTTATAGATTGGAAAGTAATATGTGTGTACTATATTACCATATATTTAATTTAAGGGTATTAGTTTGTATAAGTCTTTTTTAAGCCAATTGGTTATATCATTAAAATTATATTATTTTTACATTTTTCTTCTAGGTTTAAAGGTGTTAAAGTTTATTTGTCGGGCATTGTCGGGCCATTATTTTTATATTATCATAAAATATAGGTATTTTTTTATACATTTCTAAAAAAAAATCTTCCACAAAAATCCACAATATTTTTTTAGCCTGTATTAAAAGTTATAGAATAAAATAAGAGGCATTTTCGTCAGCAAAATTTTTCGGTTGTTACAAGGTTTTTTTGAAAATTCCACACCTGTAATTTTTAAACAATCAAAACGTGTATTTTTGATAGATCACCATGGCAACGGATGAATTTTAGTGGAAATTTTTTCCTCGTGGGTACCCAACAGCGAATTATACTGGAAATTTTTTGACGTTTATAATGACAGAATATTTTTTTGACAATCTGGTTTTTATTTGTTTACATGATAATTTTGATACATTTCCATTACAAAGTTTAGATGTTTTCTATATTCGTTGGACACCTCCTTTCTTCTTAATGGCGAAAATGCAGGAATTGAAATAAATTAAATGTCTATGTCTAATGAAATATATATAATATTTAGACACTATTCTATTCACCTTTTTTTCCATTTAGCACTTTGAGTTTTGAATAGTTAAGATGCAAATATTCGTGAACAATTCAAAACAAATTTTCTTTCTTCAAGAAGGAGCCACAATCCTCTAATAATGCGGGTAAATAAGTCATTGCACGATGATTGATCATTACAGCAGACAATTTCACATTTTTTTACGTCGTGCCGCTTGACAGCTTCAAAATTGAAATAACTTTTAGGTTGGGATTGACTTAGTTGCCATGGTAACTAAATAATCAAGTCGAGGTCAAGTTAAATCAAAAAATAAATTTTAATTATTTAAACACAATTTGGTGTGGAATTTTCTTACCGAATACCACACGAGGTCAAATTAAATCCGGAAATTTTTTCTCCCTCATGAATATTTTTAGAAAATTATCCCTCGTCTTCGACTCGGGATAATTTTCAAAATATTCATGAGCTCGAAAAAATTTCCGGAAATAATTTAACCTCTAGTGGTATTACTAGTGAAAATTCCACACCTGTAATTTTTAACCAATCAAAACGTGTATTTTTGATAGATCACCATGGCAACGGTTGAATTTTAGTGGAAATTTTTTCCTCGTGGGTACCCAACAGCGAATTATACTGGAAATTTTTTGACGTTTATAATGACAGAATATTTTTTTGACAATCTGGTTTTTATTTGTTTACATGATAATTTTGATACATTTCCATTACAAAGTTTAGATGTTTTCTATATTCGTTGGACACCTCCTTTCTTCTTAATGGCGAAAATGCAGGACTTGAAATAAATTAAATGTCTATGTCTAATGAAATATATATAATATTTAGACACTATTCTATTCACCTTTTTTTCCATTTAGCACTTTGAGTTTTGAATAGTTAAGATGCAAATATTCGTGAACAATTCAAAGCAAATTTTCTTTCTTCAAGTAGGAGCCACAATCCTCTAATAATGCGGGTAAATAAGTCGTGCCGCTTGACAGCTTCAAAACTGAAATAACTTTTAGGTTGGGGTTGACTTAGTTGCCATGGTAACTAAATAATCAAGTCAAGGTCAAGTTAAATCAAAAAATAAATTTTTATTATTTAAACACAATTTGGTGTGGAATTTTCTTACCGAATACCACACGAGGTCAAATTAAATCCGGAAATTTTTTCTCCCTCATGAATATTTATAGAAAATTATCCCTCGTCTTCGACTCGGGATAATTTTCAAAATATTCATGAGCTCGAAAAAATTTCCGGAAATAATTTGACCTCTAGTGGTATTACTAGTGACAATTTATTACTTGGCGGATAGAACATACATAAATTAATAATTATTATAATCTACTTCCTAATTATAAACAAAAAATTTTTAAAATTGGCTAAAACTGTTATTATTGAATGATATATTACCTCTCCAACGATTCATAAAGTATTGATTCATGGACCTACTGTCATAAATTACGCTATAATACCTGTTGGACAACTCTCAGAAAAAGCTGCTCAAGCCAGAAATAAGCATTTTAGGCAGTACAGACAAAATTTTTCCCGAAAATTTACACGCCAGCAATGCAACAGAGATATATATATATATATATATATATATATATATAATAATTATTAAAATTTTTACACTATATTTTTGCATTTTTATGAAAAAAAATTAAAATAACATATTTTATCATTTACCACACATCATTTAAACTACCATTAAGTCCATAAAACGCATAAAATATTTTTGTCCCGATATGGATCTCAAATACTCCTCTGTGCGCTGCAGCGCAGTGGCCCGGGTTGTTTGTTGTGAGAATTGTGAATAATTTGACTGAATTTTCTTTATTTATAAACATTACATTACAGTCAGTGGCGGCTGGTAGATTATGGGTATACGGATATCTCAATTATTAGATATTGGACCCACACCAAATTTATATGATTTTATAATGTCATTAAATAAGCAAGTTCTGAGAACGCAGAATTTAAATTGAAGTTTTCAAAAAAAAGATAACTTTTTGCTCAATAAATTAATAGTTATGTTAAAAATAAGTCACGCGAGAAAGATTTATATAAATTCTCAAGTGACTTAGGAAACATAACACACGAGCGGCATACAATTTTTTATCCAACAAGTGGAAGAAATCGTTTTTTTATGAGATAATAATTAATAAGCTTTGTGATCAAATCAAAGCTACTTGCGTCTCAGTACCCTATAAATGTCAGAATGACTTGACAGTGACTTTTTTACATTTTGGTCAAAGTAGGTTGTTTGTTTGGTTGCCACGGGCATGATACATTGTTAGCAAATGTTTAAATAAATTTTGACACTTTCCCTGCAGGAAAGGGAAGCTTTTTTGAAGAAAAAAAACGTATAAAAAATGGGGGAAACCGATGAAAATTACGTTCCTGAGGATATCCTTACGGAAGAAGCAGCGATGCAGATTTTGCCAGAAAAGTCCCGAGATGCTTACGACAAGGAGTTCAAAATATTTAAGTCTTGTATGAATTCACGGAAGATAAAGGGTATCGATAAAAATGTTGTATTGGCTTATTTTTTACATTTGCAAAGAAATTAGCCCCATCGTTACTATGGACCAAATACTCGATGATTCGCTAGCTTTATAAAAAAATTGACATTTTAAAATATGGCAAACTAACGAGCTTTTTGAAAAGCAAATCACAAGGATACAAATCAAAGAAGTCCAAGACATTAGAACGACCTGAACTAGAAAAGTTTTTTAAGCTCCCGACGACGAGTACCTGTTGATGAAAGTGGCTTTGATAATGGGGATTAGCGGTGCTTGTAGACGCGATAAATTGGTCAATTTGAAAATAGAAAATATTCAAGACAAAGGAAAATATTTTCACGTAGTTTTGCCAGACACTAAAACCAATAAATTGAGAAGTTTTATCATACTTGAAGAAGGATTTTCAGTCAACCCAATCAATTTGTGTACAAAATACAAAAATAAATTTCTAAAAAATAAGCTAGTGCATAATTATAAAACCAGAAAATGTACCGAGTTTAAAATTATTAATTGTTTGAACTTGTATTTGATGAAACTCCATATTAACTATTGAGGAGATCTGCAAAAACCCCCCTAATAAATAATCCGTGGGTTATTACGATCCTAATTGTTTAAAATAAATGTATTCAAAAAGCCATGTAAATAAAACTAACATTTAAATTTAGCGCGACGGAAATGCAATTGACGTAGCGAGTACCGTGCCATTGGGTAGAAAGAATCGCGTGTTTAGGTGGGAAAAAGAAGGGGGGAAGAATGCCGGTAGTTTGGGCAGGGAAGAGAGAGGATGATTCGAGAAGAACCCGAGCGGCGAACAGGGTGTGTGAATTTGGTGAATGTAAAAGTGTTTAAATTTGTAGGTTTGTACATTTTAAATAACTAAATTATTGTAGTATAAATAATCTCGAACATTTTGGTATAATTAGTTTACACAAATACCTTGTGTAAAGATAAATATTCGATCATTTGACTTGGCGTCATAGTTCGATCTATTCCGCCATGATGGCTGCTGTTTTAAATAAACCACGCCCGTAATCAACTAAATAAATTTACGTTTGAACTAGGTATTTCATATTATAATTTAGATTCTTAGTTATAAACAATTGGTACTTGATTTTATCAAATTAAAAGAGCAGGGTTTTACGGGTATTTTATCTAATTTAAAAGAGCAGGGCCGTATTAAGTTTTATTAAGCTAAATGTCGGGATTGTACTCGAGTTTATTTAATTAATTTCTTAAATATTTCAAAAAGGGGATTTACCATAAACGCTGTGTAAATGAAGTGTATTAAATATCGATTTTCTTGAATACCGGATTTATAAAATTGTACTCGCAGATTCATATTTATGTCCCGAAATTAGTTAAGTGATTTTTACCAGTCATATTAAATTATTTGGTATTACATTTGGAGTGAGTAGCAACGGTGATTGTACGATAGCGACATTAAATTTATCCACTTTCCGTGGAGTCCTGATGCAACGAGCCCATTTTGAATTACTATCCTGTAAATTTTATTAGGTGCCGGTTTGATTTCATCTGACTGCGCGACGCCGACATTGTTTTTGTTATTTGTGTCATTTTTATTACCTAGTATTTTATGGTAATTATTAATTTATTAAAGTTTGCCGACAAATGAGGCAAAATAGACAATGACGAACCCTCAGTTGAAGCGATCTCAAGCCTAATTTATTTACTCCTTTTTCTAACAGTTGATTGAGCCTGAACTCTAATAAATATTACATGAAAATTTGTGTAACAGTAAACTATAAATTCAACAGTAAATAATTATACAAAAACTTTATTTGGATGATGGAGGCCTAATGCAGATGGAATGCTTGATGAATAAAGTTAAATTTAAAATACAAAAATGGAGACTAAGACTCAATCTACTTTCACCAAAAAAACAAACAAAGAAACAAAATAAAAAATTAAAATGAAAAACGAGGAACACATACGACAGCTAAGCTCTAGTATGATGTACTATTTATCTGATGGTATTTATATATTTATTATTTATTTATATTAGATGTGGGTTGTAGTCGCAGTAAGGAGATATTGTGTGGTTTTAACGGTTTGTAGGATGTCCTTTTCTTTCAGAGTTCACTAAGTTAAATGTCATTTGGGTTGTGGTTATTTTTGGTGCTCTATCCAAATAAATATCATTATTGTTTGTAATAAATTTTAAATATTTTATACGTGTAACTCACTCCCACAATCCCTCATTTTGGAAGGTTTTATGAGCGATATTTAATAAAAAAATAAACGGGAGCCTTCCCGGTTTTTGACCTGAGTTCAAACGTAACTTATTGCCTTTTATTTACTGTATTTATTATTTCCCTTTTAATACTTTCCCCATGAATACAACACCTCAAAAGTACCTTGGGTTACTAAATTAATGAGCTTTATTACCGTAAGTATTTATTTTATGTATTTGTCGTAATTTAATATAACATTTGCCGTGGTGTTATATTTTATTTATCACTTGGGGTGTAACTTTTACAGATTCTTTGCTGGGGGGGTGTGTACGCTTACACTATGTAAATATAAAAAAAAATATGTTTCGAAAGTTTCACGTAATTTAATTGAATGTTGACAATTGTTCCGCTACACAGTAGCTTTTTCAGAATGTATTCCATTTTCTAGATTAAATATAAGTATAAATGCACCCAATTCTTTGGGTCTCCGTGCATTCCATCATTTTCCTCAGGAAATAAGAATTTTAAACTATATTAATTCATTTAAATCAAGATTAAAAGCATATTTAATTAAAAGTGAGTTTTACAATTTAAGTGAGTTTTGGTTACCTATATTAAGTTAATTTTCTGGTTATATTAAGTTAATTTTCTGTTTATATTAAGTAAATTTTCTGTTTGTTAATTTAAAATTAGTTCGTTGATATTGTTGTGTATGTTTATACGTATTCATATATATTTTTACAACCGACGATTCCTATATTAATGCAATTAATCAAAGGAAAAAAAAATAAAAAAAAATAAAGATTAAATTATCAGAAATAAAACGACAAAAATTGGAGCATTTATAAATTTAAACAACATAATGTTTTTCAGAACTACAACAGTGTGAATCCATTGCAATTAAAAATTATATTGCTGCAGAGACTTCTTTTGGCGAATCTTAAAATACTTATACATTTTTTTTTTAAATTGAAAGTTGTATCAGGAAATTTTGAAACAAGACATGGTTAATTATCCTAATGCACACGTGTGTGAAAGCCCTAATTATGCGTAAAATTTGTTTCTTCGGGAAATACTAAATTAATTCATGAAACAATTTTTTTCCTAAAAATTAGTCCATCAAAAAAAAAAAAAAAACAATAATAATACTAAAGGAATAAAAAAATCATGTATGAAGAAAAATTAAAAGCAGGGATAATAAATAAGAAACGAATTTACCATATAAACTTCATAAGCAAATCACTAACAAAAAGAAAAATGCTTGGAACTTAATAAATAAACTATCAAACAAAACCACAAAACAAAATTCTTTTGATTTGAAAAAAAAATATTTACACAGAAAAAAAAAACAGTCCTAAACAGAATGAATAATTATTACATTAATATTGGTATAACAGTCACGACAAAAAATATTTCAATATAGATTTACTGTCAAACTCAATATATCATGAAGTGTTTCTCTTTTGTTTAATGTAGAGAAATATATATATAGGATTAAAAAATACACAATCAATAGGTTTAAATAGGGTACCATTAAAATTCACTAAAATAATCATTAATGTAGCTATTTATTTTAATACCAGGAATACATACAGGGTGTTATGTAATTAATGTTATATATTAAAATGGGTTGTTCCTTAGGGTCCATAAAGAAGCACCTGAAACTTTTTTTATCTAAATTCCAAAGTCTAAAAATAATTTATAATAACCTTTATCCTACCAAAAAGTACGCCACTGATCGACTAGGAACTTTAGGTTAATCTGGTGGATTTATTATGTTATGGTTGGTAACAACAGTGTTTCCAAAATCTCTCAAAAAAGTTGACAAACATTGTTTAAATTTAGCTTAATTACAAAAATGACAAAATTAACAATGAAAATTGTCAATTTGGCGTTTTTATTAATTGTTGGTTATTTCATTTTTGTACTGAAGGTAAATTCAAACAAAATCTGCCAACTTTTGTGACAGAATCAAGTGCATTTCTTTTAAATTTTAGGTTATGTTTTCAAATTGTAAATATCTTAACTAAGGGAAGTGCTTTTGGATTTATTTACACAAATTAAATGTTTAAAGTTTAACCTGTGAACTGGTCCCAATTTCATCTGAGTAAACAGAGAAAAAAACTGATGAAAAAATTAATTTTGTGGTTATGGATTACAAATTTCAAAGGTACTAAATTTTCTAATCATTGCTTAAGCTAATAGCTGGATGAGTAAATAAATACAGAAGGGTATTAGTGCTTTAAGGGCATACAACTTTTGTATTTATTTTTTGCAAGAAAAATTTTTAGTAACAATTTTTTACATCTGGCAACGCATAGCTACTTTGTTGGTTGGTATCTATGTACTCACAAAATACAGGTGTGCAGAGATAAACAAGTGTGTAACCAGTGGCGTATCACAAAAAATATAAAAAACTTCTAATGCATATTTTTTCTTTATCTTTGGAAAAATGTTTTTTTAAATATTTTTCCTTTATTCCTTATGTCAAAAGGTATTCAGTATTTTAATATATAACATTAATTACTTAACACCCTGTATATTTAATAATATTTTTAAAACTGTAATATTGCCACAGGAATATATTTAACTATAGGCCGATTGCTCTTATAAACTATTTTGCAAAATTCTATAAGAAAATAATATTAAATAGATTGGTTTTATAATAAAATTCAATATTTTTTTCTGCAAAAACAAATTTTAAATTCTATAAAAAAAGACAGTTGGACTATTTTTGAATTTATCAAAAGCCTCTGATGCACTGGACCATAAAATATTTTTTTTTATTTTTTTATGTTTGACATCCAGGGAAATTTCATAAACCCTTAATACCTTAGGGATCAGTATTGGGCCCACTTTTTTTTGTTCTCTATGTGAATGACTTGACAAAACAGATTCGTATCGTTTGCTGATGACACCTGACATACAGATAATTGTTTTGCAAGAATAGTTTAATGTAAACACTTTAAAACTAAATGTAGAAAAGAGTAAATTAGTTTCAAAAATATGCTCTTTGGTATGCATCACAACCGTAAATTCATGTATTAAACATGGGATAATATTTTGAAGTAAATCAGCAGAAGTAAGCAAACTTTATACACATACTTTAAAGGACATATAATATTAACAGTACATCATTGCTTGTATATTCTCAAATGTGCATTGTTTATCAAAAGATATCCAGAATTTTTTTATACTAAAAACTTAACACACACTTACTTTACAAGAAACCACCAACTATTAAAAATTGACCAAACCGCTCTTACCGTGGTAAAAGACACAAAATAAAATAATAAAAATGTGTAACAAACTTCCTAAATCTATTAAACAGTTAAACTTTATAAAAATGCGGTACTATATGTATAAAAAAAAGAAAGCTTATACTCAATAAACGAATTTTTAACTTTTCATTTCTAAACATGGTGAAAATGAAACCATTTTAGAGATACTTTGTAAATATTTTCACTAAAATATTTTTTGTATTATGTAGTAATATCTGTAGTATAAGTTATTTATTGCCACATGCCATCGTTATCGTTGATTATGAATACCTGAAGATCACCGTGGGAAACAATAGCGGAACGAGGGACTCCTACAGAGGCAGATAACTACATTTAATTAAACACATGACCAATTGCAATTGCAACACATAAAAATTTAATCAAATATCAACGTAATTCAGTCAACTTTGGGTACGGCAGAATCTAAACCAAAAAGCACTTAAGCATGTTCAAACTAATAAATAAACACTCGGCGCATACAAAGCTTGTTTACAAATTCAATAAATACAAGTACATAACCAAAGTGACCCCCCTCATACTCGTAATATTTGAGTCAAGTCCTGTACCGGAATGTAACCGTCATAAATGTGTTTTATTTAAAAATAAAATGAGCAAGTCGAGGACTTTGTGAAAGGTTGCTTGCAAATTTTGCACGATTTTAGTATCCTGTTGTCTTATTTTGTTAACCAATTAGTAAATGAGTTATAAAATGAAACGCAAATGCTTATACCTGTTATTCGGTGCGACTATAAAAATAACTTTTTAGGTTTTATATAAACTGCTCCTTAAAAGTTAGGGAACTTGCGGAAAAAGTAGTATTTATAAACTATTTTAATAAAAAAAATTGTGGCATACTAGGAAATACCTAAATAATGTGGAGCCCAAAAGTAATATACATTTTTCTATTTTATAACCAAAGGTGAAATTAATAAGAAGTATGATTTAACACAATTTAAAAAGAAACTTAGTAAAGTTTTGTAACCACCTCTTGGATGAATAACGGCTTGACAACGTCTAGGCATACTCGTAACAAGGTTATCCATCATATTTTAAGGAATTTGTGCCCAAGAAGGGGCAACAGATGCCTTAGTTCTCTAGGGTGCGCTGGAGAAAATCCATGCATGTCCTATTGGATTAAGGTCATGTAACATAGGTGGCAATATCAAGGTTTTCTTTTGCTCGCATCACTCGAATTTTGCGATTCAGTTTCTCATTATCTTCTAGAAAATGAAATGAAATAAAAATTTTACAACGACGTGTAAAGTGGTAATAACATTGTTTCTCATAAATTTTACTATTCATCGGGTTTTCACACATGTACAATTCGAATCTTCCTCCTAAACATATGCTACCCCATACCATAATTGTGCCACCTTTAAAAGGGTAAACCTTTTAAACTTTCCTTAAGTTTCTTGGTGTTTTTGATGCTGTCCATCCACGTACACGCCGACTGTCAGAAAATCGACCATATCTGGACTCGTCAGTAAAACTTACAGATTCCCATTCTTGTACCCAGTTTGTATATTCTCTCGCCCATCGTAATCTTGCTTGTTCGTGTGCGACAGTTAAAGAAACTTGTCGAAGTAAACCCCTTGAAACCAGATTGTTATCCATAAACGTCTCCTAATCGTTGCAATGGAAATATAAACTCCTCTAGCATTTTTTAGGCGGCTTGCTAGTTGACGACACCTCGATAACGAGCAGATATAGTAAAATAATGTTCATTTTGTGGTGTTCTTTTCTTTAGTCTTCCACTTCTTCGTCTTTCTTCTACCGATTCAGTCTCCAAAAATCTAAGTAAAGTCTATAAATTGCACTTTTGACACATTAAAGTGAGCCATAATTTTTTGAGCTATAGTTAACTTGCTTCTCTCCATGACTTGACTTTATTAAATTTGTTCAATGTTACACTGTTTAAAATTTCATCATCATTTTAACACCAAATTAACACCATACATGGTCTATATCGATAAAAACCAAAATGGTGTTAAATATGGTTCGTTGGTCCAGTGTAAATTCAAATACTAAAATAGTGTAAATTTTACTTGGTGTAAATTAAACTCCTTTTCAGTGTTAAATATTATGTGTTTTTGGTCAAATTAAATCATACTACACAGAAAAAAAATAAAACAGGAAGTTCCTTTACGCATTACTAGTATATTATATATAACCTGTATAGTAACCTGAGTTCAGTGGTTAACCTCTTAAGTGGCTATGACGTATATATCCGGATTTTAAAGTTTATATTCCAGCGCTTATGACGGATATATTCGCATTGAAATTTTACTTCGAGCATTTAATGGTTATGCCGCATATACTCGCATGCGGTGGTTTACAGTGTAGGGGGGTGCCTATTCGATAGCTTGATGAGAAAATACCGCGAAATAGTGTTGGGCGTACGCAGTAACAATCTTTATTTGTTTGCGCAGCACGTACTAGTTATTCCTTGGGGTTTTTTTTGTAAAAAAACCGGTGTTTATTTGGTAAAAGAATATTGTTAATAATAATATTATATCGAATTAGCCTACTGAAATGCATTGTGTTGATATTAGAGTCGAAAATAGTGATTTTACCAGCTCTGATGGATCGGAAAGCGATTCAAATTGCAGTGAAGAATTTGAGAGTAATAATGACGAAAGTGATAATGTTTCTGAAAACGAAGAGGCCGAGGACCTTGGACTGAGAATGGGATTCCCCGACCACCCTTTAAATTCACGGCAACCAGTGGCGTACAGATAAATAATCTAACTGATATAATCTATAGACATTTTTGAACACTTTTTTGACGATACAGTTTATTTTGAGAAATCACGCAAACATAAAACGACAAGTGGACAGAGAAAAACAGAAGTGAAATCAAAACAATACCGGGTTTATTAATTCTACAGGGTTTATGCCCAAAACCAAAATACAAAATGTATTTTTCTCGTAGATAATAATATATTTACCTACCTGTGTAGATTTGTAAAATAAATAACATATCTTTTTTATAAACATATGTTTATATATATGACGTATATATACGTTTGTTTGAAAAAGTGCTCGATTACGACGTATATATACGGCAGATTAATTAGGTAATGCACATGACGTATATGTTCGCATCCGGAAAAATAGTGAGCCATCAGAAATGTAACTTTAGCATATTGATATGGCCACTTAAGAGGTTAATAAAATTGACGAATAGAAAGCAAGAATTTTGTCAGCAAATCCCACTTTCATAATGCTCACAGAAAGCTGGTGCATAGATGGATATAGCACATACCGCGAAGACCGCCAAAATCAAAAAGAAGGTGGTGTATGTATCCTAGCAAAAAACAAAATTAATGGATATAAAATTAGTAGCAGTATTTCAAGCAATTATAAGTTCCAAGCACCAATTGATGGAGTATGGCTTGATATCCAAATAGAAAAAATAAATGTATCTCTTGCTTGTATTTATAGGTCAGGAACTACGACAAGTGATGAAGCCAACACTCACATGATAAATAACATAAAAAATGCTTATACCCTTAAACACCCAACAATTATTGTAGGAGACCTCAACTACCCAAACATTAATTGAAAAAACCTTTCAATCGCACCATCAGACAAGAAATCAGAAGAGTTTATGGACATGTATCAAGAAATAGGCATTCGACAAGTCATAGATTTCCCAACAAGATATAGGAACAACCAAAATTCTCTTTTTAACCAACGACCCCAAAAGCCTCTTCGATCTTTGCTCAGAACCACCCATTGGCCGTAGTGACCATGTTGTAATAAAAGCAAAAACTCAATTAAAAATTCCACCAAAGCAAACGCATAAAATTATAAGAAAAAACTTCTATACTGCAAACTATGATAAAATCAACAAATTTATTCAACGGCAGCCAGTGAGAAATGAAAAACCCATATTCGAGAACTTTGATTGTATTCTAAAGGGTGCAATTGAACAATACATACCCTCCAAGCCTGTAAGAATAGATCCACAAAAACCATGGATCAATCAACAAAAAACGTAAACTATGGGACATATACAAAACAAACACAACACAGGACAACTATCAAGCCTACATCAGTCAATACAATACAGCAAAGCAAATATTGGCTGAATCTAGGAGAAAATTTGAAAATGGTGTAGTAAAAACATCTTCACCTAAGAAACTCTTCAGATACATAAACCGTAAAACTTAACTCGAAAGTATCAAACATAACCTTAAAAGACCCAACATCCCAGCAGTTTCTAGACAGTAAATCCATGTCAGAAAAATTTGCAGAGCAGTTCGACACAGCCTTTACAAATGAAGCATATCCCATCACAGCCCTACCTGACCATAGTAGAGTGGAAAACTCGATCGAAACTGTGAATTTTACAACCAATAAAATCAAAGAAGCACTTAAAAGTATGAAAAAGGACTCAAGTCCTGGACCAGTAAAAAATTCCAACAATTTTTCTTCAAAATTGTAGCAGTTCAGTGAGTCCTTTACTCGCAGAGGTAATGCGGGAATGTTTGGACCAAGGAAAGATCCCAGAACCATGGAAATATTCAATTGTCACGCCACTATACATGAAAGGAGATCGACACAGACCAGAAAACTACCGGCCTATCAGCCTTATATGCAAACCTCTAAAATGCATGGACAAAATCATAGTCAAAAAATTGATATCGTTTTTCCTGGAAAATAACCTTATACCCTCTCCCCAACATGGATTCCTACTAAAGCGTTCAACAACATCCAACCTTTTAGAATGTTTAAACGACTGACCATGACAACGCTCAACCAACAGACGTAATCTATCTCGACTATGAAAAAGCATTTTGATAAAGTCCCACATAACCTTTTAATAGCAAAACTAGAACACTATGGAGTCAGAGAAAAGCTACTTGCCTTGATTAAAGAATTGCTTGACGAAAGGTATTATTAAGTTATAGTTAACGGAGAACTTTCCAGCCCCCACAAAGTGAGCAGTGGCGTTGTCCAAGGATCAGTCATTGGCCCAGTTCTGTTTACAGTATTCCTTTTCGATCTGGTTGAATGTACAAAGTCAGTCACTAAACTGTTTGCAGATGACTGCAAAATATACGCAAATCCTATAACCAGCTCAGACCAACTCCAGGCAGACCTGCAGAATATCGAAATTTGGTCGAAAAGATGGGGTATGAAACTTAACGCCTCTAAATGCACAGTGCTAAGGATCGGTCCAAACAACCCTAACAATAGATAGATTCTAAATAATAATTATTCCACCCTGATATCAGTAAACGAACAAAACGATCTTGGGGTTCTAATGACTTCAGATTTAAAGTGGGATAAGCCAAATAACCAAAATCTGTAAAAAAAACAAATTCCTTTGTCTATTTGATAAACCAAGCTTTCAAAGATCACTCTATTAAAATGAAATCCACGTTGTACAAAACCTACATAAGACCCAAAATCGAATATGCTTTCACTGTGTGGAACCCATATTATGTGAAATATATCGAACTCCTAGAGAAAATACAACGTAAAGTGACTAAAATTCCGCTAGAGTTAAAACATATGCCTTATCCAGAGAGATTAATTAAATTCAACTTGACATCTCTTAGAGAGCGAAGACATAGAGGCGATTTAATCGAGACTTTTAAAATTACAAGCGGTTACTACCAATGTGATGTCAGAAACATTTTCCACCCCAGTCAAAACCTCCATCTACGTGGACATTCAAAAAAACTTGAAAAAGAACGATCAGCCAAGCTCCCCAGAAAAAACTTCATCGTGAACCGAATAGTTCATTCTTGGAATTATTTGAAACAAGAAACAGTGTCGGCCTCGAACACGAATGTTTTTAAAAATCGCATCGATATTGAGCTAAAGCAGAACGCAGAACGAATTGTTCATTACGGCATGTAAGCAGAGTCGAAAAAACCTGTTTCAACTCTAAAGAAGTAACAATATCTTCATCGGTTTAACCGCCTGCTATTGTCAACCATATTATTATTATTATTATTATTATTATTATTATTATTACCAGTGGTATTATTCCAGAAAATTGAACCTTCAACTGGCTACACGGAAAAAAATCTATACTGATTCCAAGAAAATTCAACTCTATCCAAGTATAGCTTAGTTTCCCTATTCCGCAAGTAAATTTATACTTGTTTCAAGTATCCTCATATTCTTATAAAATAAAGATAGCTTCGGTTTAATCTAAGATTACTGCTATACTAAAAATAAGAAACACACTAATTTTGAGTTAAGTATACAAATTTGTCTTCAATGAAGAGTACGTACGGTATTCTTGTTGTAACGTTAGTATGTACTTCATCAAAGTATAGTTTCTTTGTAAAATCTTTACAGTATTCTTGATTTAAGAATATACTTTCTTTAAAATTTATTTATTTATACTTATTGTAAGTACACGCTTTACTTGCATAAAATGCTGGTATTCTTACTTTTCCTTTTTATATTTGATAAAAGTATAGTATATATTTAAAATAACTTTACACTATTCTTAAAGAAAGTGGTTGATTAGAAAAAAAAATTCCCTCGTCTAGCGACTCGGAATAATTTTTACAAAAAAAACATTCGTGACCCTGAAAAATATTTGTATTAATTATTCTACTACTACGGAAAATACAAGTGAAAGTGAAAATATAATCGTTATGACAGTAATTTAACAGTATTTTTGGCATATTATTTTAATTATTTTAATGTACTAAAGTACTAAGTATAATAGGCACTGATATCACAATAGGTTTATTACCTAACAGTCTTAGAGGTATTAGAAAAAGTACTGTCAATTTATATAAATTCATTCTTTCACGGTTAATTAACATAGATACTATATTTTACATTTTATTTTTTTAAGTACCTAGGTATCACATTTTTGGTGCTATATGTAAAGGTAAGGTTTTTTAATCACAATAGTTAATATTTTTTTAAGTAGGTATTTTTATTGTCAGTAAAATTTATCTCCAGCTAAATAATATGTAAAATGAGTCTCTAAGAAGGCTACCATTATCATCGTAGATGGTTTGGTGTTAATTCTTCAATTTTTTCTCTACACTTGATCCTCAATCCTATTTTTGGAATTAATTCCTTTAAATTCTCCTCGCTTAGGTTTACCATAATATCGATATCTATCTCGTTTTCTAAAACAAAAATAATATAGCTGAATTGGAGGCTATAGCCTTTCTGCTGTTTATGTTTTATTGTCTATTACCTGTCGTATGCTATCCATTTTACACTACAGTATACCTATCCATTTTACACTACATTTTTACGATCATGCCTAGTTAATTACTTTAAATTAATGAAATATTATTTACTTACCCAAAAATGTGTCTAGTAAACATTCTAAGCCCCAATTTTTAAGTTTCTTCTCCATTATTTTTTATTAAAAATAACATCCAGACCGAAGAAGGAAAAAACGAACTGCCGGTGCCGACACGTACACACGCTACCACCATAGAACACATGACAGAACTGAACACAGAAACTGCGTCTTTTCTTTTAGCGAAGCGGTCTTAGAGGGTGGACGGTATTTACTTAAGCGAAGAATAAGGTATTTGTTTTAATAATAGCTATACTTAAATACAGTATAGTGTATTCTTTGTTCTAGTCTTATACTTAAATTGAAGTATAAGCGTTCTTGTATTAAATATACATATATTTAAATAAAGTATACCGAAATTACATACAAATATACAGAATACTTAAATCAAGTGGCAATATTCCGCTTTGAGTAAACAAATAGAGGTATCTAAGTATTATTGTATATTTGATTTAAGTATACCAATTTTCTTTAAAATAAAATACCTTTAAACTCAATCCAAGAATACTCATCTCAAATCAAGTAACAGTTTTTCTTAAAAATTAAGTATATCCCATTACTTAGTTTAAATGTACGCTAATCTCATAGAAATAATAAATATACTTAAATCAAGTTCCTAACATGAAGTATAGAACTATTCTTAAACCTAGTAAGGGATTTTTTTCCGTGTAGAGATGTTTTTTTAGTGCTTTAGTATCGAACAACTTGTAGTGTCACACCAAAGTAAAGGACTACCTGAGCTTATATACTCTTCATGTAAGTCAACAGAGGCGAGATTTAAGAACATCACGTGATCCACACCGCCTTGGCCGCGATCGGTACACTCTATAGAACCAGGAATGTACGGCAAATTGTTTTAATTGTTTTAACAGAGTGCTTTAGGTTGAAGTAACTCTTATTTTACAAACAACATATTTAGTAAACTGAACCATACAACGTGTTAGTTTCACTAAAGTTTTCTGGGTTAATTTAACCAATTTAAAAAAAAAATAAGTATCTGGTTTAGTACCGTCAAACTAATCTTTGTTTATATTAACCTTCCCACAGTTGATTTAAATTAATACTTATGGGTCAACTAAATTAATATAGTTAAATGAAATATTCCTTTTTTTCTGTGTAGGTGCACTTCTCAAATATTTTTAGATAAACACTGTTTTGGTGTTTGCTGTATATAACATTTTTAACCATAATTCATGGTGTTTATATTGACACCACTTGGTGTTGGACTTTGACACCATTTTAAGATTACTCTTTACACCACAGATATTTTAAACAGTGTATAACATACATACATACATTATATACGTGTATACATTTTAGAACATTACATACGTGGGTTCCCTGAGTTTTGAAGAGCAGTTTATTTAAGTTTTATTTATTAGGGAGGTTTGTAAGTAAATTACTAAATTAACAAAAATAGCGTTTGTAAGTAAATAAATAAATTCTGTGTTATTTTTTTTTATTTCATTAAATATTCCCTTTGGATTAAACAATGTCGTTCGTAGGGGTCGTTTTTTCTTCGATGAATTTTTCAGCGGTCTGAAATAGTTCTGAAATATTCACTTTGTTTAAGACAGTCACATTTCATGTTCGTATGATTGAAATCATTCGGAGAAGAAACTTTATTTATTATTTCGAATTGTTTTTTCTCCTTATTTTTTATTCACCCCCGAGAACGTTTTCTTGAATAATTATTATAATTAAAGAACATTAATTCTGATTAGGTTCGTCGCTATTATAATCCTAAAAAGGTGCGGTAAAATAAGGACCTCAAAGGTTTATAAATAAGCAGGGTATTCTTACTCCCCTTCTTTTCCTTTAAAAGATATCGCCCCTCAAATAATGGGGTAGTTTCAGACTTTTAACTACTGCAATTATTTTCATGGCGTTAATTTTAAGCAAGACACGTCAACAAAATTGGATTGTTAAAAATTAAATTATAGTTTTTGTAATTGTCGTAAAGTGTAAAGAACAGGGTTATAATTAAATGCCATGTTTAACCCAATAAAGAAAGTTTTTTATTAAATTTGTACCCTAAAATGAAACCTTATTTAAAAGCCTATCACGGAAATAAATTTTCATAGTCTTTTTTTTCTTTTAATACCTTATATTGTAAAAAAACTGTAATTAAAAATAAAATATTTAGTCTTCTACTGACATTTTCTTAATGTCCAACGTTGTCATATAACGGCGATGCATTTTTAAGTTATTTTTGAATAAATAATATAAAATGATTTTGAAAATTCCAATTTGTTTTAATCTCCTCTTGTTTTTTGCTTTTTGTACCTGCTTTTGTTAATACTGGCACAAATTAACGCATTGTCTCGCGTTGTCAACTTAACAAGAAAATCTTCTCGGCGACAAAAGCACAAAAGATAAAAAATCCTTCAAAAGCTTCAACGTAAATTTTTAATGCAAGCTTGAAATGCGTAAAACGATGGTGATTATTAAAATATGAATATTTAAGAGAAGATGATTGTTTACTTCGCTTAACTGACTAAAAATAGAATGATAAAGTAATATTAAGAATTTCTATTATTTATAAGTTATATATCATGGTTTTTTTATGTCTTGCATAAAGACTTATTTTAGTTTATTGCCTTTTAGCTAGTTCTCATTTAAGTGGACGACATCATTTTAGAATCTCATTATTACTAATCGTCGCACAGTGTTTCAATTCTCGAAATTTTCGGCAAAATATCAAGGAGTAGTCGAATTCTTCTAAAAATCCGTATAAAGAGGTTTTTGGGGTCGCTGATAACGAATCTGGAATCAGAATTCCAAAATTTAAAATGGTAGATCCAAAATGGCGGACATATTTATCACAAAATTGACGGAATAAATTTAAAATCACCATACAGGGGTTTTTGGGGTCGCTGATAACGAATCTGAAATCATAATTCTAAAATTCAAAATGGCAGATTCAAAATGGCGGACATATTTGTAAAAAAATTGACGGAATTAATTGAAAATCACCATACAGGGATTTTTGTGGTCGCTGATAATGAATCTGGAATCAGAATTCCAAAATTCAAAATGTTGGACATCAAAAGCGGACATTTTTATCAAATATTGTCGAAATTAATTAAAAACCCGTAAGAGGTTCTTTTTAAAATATAATAAAACATCTTTTTATAAAATAGCTTAATTAAGTTTATTATAATTACATTTATATGATATTATTAATACCTACATATATATTAAACAATCTCTGTCACTGGATTCGCTCGTTGTATCATTAGCAGAGCATGGGAAACCATCAGAAGATAGCAACAGTTTTATTGCGTTGCGGGACAAAGATTTGCTCTTTTTCGGAGAAATTTTCTGAAGCTAGAAATATATGGATCGGAAGATGCCATAAGCCAATGGAAAACATCTTCCATCGTTTTCTCCCGAGAAACTTTCAAAATTTATTTATAAAATTTAAATATAACAGGTTTTATACTAAGTATTTTAAATTTGTATTATTTCTATTACTTAATATTTTAGCAACGATTTCTTAATTCGCTAAAAAAATTGTCAACAAATGATCGCCGACGGTGGTCTAGTGGTTAGTGATTATCTCTGGAACCGTTTGTCGTACAAAAACAGCTTTTGTAAGCATTTTCTACTCATAATAAGCTATGTTTTGTGCCAGAATAGTACATTCTGTAACAAGTTTGGAATACAGCATATTCCGCTCGAGGAAAAATTTGACACACGAGCCGAAGGCGAGTGTGACGGTTTTACGAGAGTGGAATATGCTATTCCAAACGTGTTTCAGACATTATTTTCTCTACGACTACGTAAGAATAGTAACGCTTATATAATTTTAAACAGAGAAAAGAAACCAAGCAGTTTTTGACATTTAAGTTTTTTGTATTGTCAAACCATTTTGTGCCGTCACAATTTTATAATGTAAATTATAATAAATTTAAACAAATGGTACCTATGCCTAAAAAATAACATTGTAACAATACAAAACTAATTTTACAAGTAATCTATAGATGTCAACATCTATTCTTTTTATACATTTTAAAGGTCTTTTTTTAAACTTTTTGAATCTGTCAAAACTTCAAAGCCGGTATACTTAGTAGGTAACTGGTTTATCATTTTAATATCAATTTTATTATAATTTTGATTTGTATATTTGAAAAACAATAAATATAACTAATTTTTTGTGCCTAAACCTTAATTATACAACTGCTATTATTTTTTAATTAATAAATAATACAGTAATAACTAAATATTTTTAATTTTTTTACGTTTAGTAAACAGCCAGGAGATGTCGTTACTTGTGACCATTCTTAAACAAGAGTAGGAATAGTCTCGCACAGTATTGCAGAAAAACATCCTTTCTATGATTAAAAATTACACTAGAATGTTACTATTCTTAAGTAGTCGTAGAGAAAAAAATTTTTTTTACTCATAATTGGTGGAGATTTTGAAGGGGTAGCGGGTGTTTTTCTCCTCAACTTCAACGCCCCTGAAAAAAGTACGGTTTTGAGAGGCCCATTCAAACCGCCAATGTTTTCTACAGAAAAAAGGTACTCTTGGTCATAAGCTCTAAAGTTGACCGTTTTCGAGAAAAATCAACTTTTATATTTAAAAACATGTTAAATTTTTTGAAAAAAAAAATTATTACTAATTAAAAAAAATTTATTTTAACGTTAGAAAAAGTAACAAAACCAAACGATAATTGCAAAATTAAAAAAAAAATAAAAAATGATTTTTTACACAAAAATGTTCGAAATGCGTTACCTTTACGGTTTGGAGAATTTAGCAAAGACAACTTTTGAATCATTTTTTATTTTGCAATTATGGTTTGGTTTTCTTACTTGTTCTAACGTTAAAATAAATTTTGTTTAATTAGTAAAAAAAAATTATTTTATATTTAAATTGACCATGTTTTTAAACATAAAAGTTGATTTTTCTCTAAAACGGTCAACTTTAGAGCTTATGACCAAGAGTACCTTTTTTGTGTAGAAAACATTGGCAGTTCGAATAGGTCTCTCAAAACCGTACATTTTTCAGGGGCGTAGAAGTTGAGGAGAAAAACACCCGCTACCCCTTCAAAATCTCCACCAATTATGAGTAAAAAAAATTTTTTTCTGGCACAAAACATTGCTTATTTTGAGTAGAAAATGCTTACAAAAGCTGTTTTTGTACGATAAACGGTTCCGGAGATATTCGAAAAAAACGATTTTTTTTCTAAAATTTCAACACCCTGTATCTCGAAAATTGTGCATTTTAGAGGGTAAGTTAATAGCGACTTTTTTCATCTTTTTGGATGAGCTATCACATCCTGAAGTCCTGCGCATATATTATGAAACACCCTGTATAACCACAATTCAAATTTGACATTAACACACTACAATGCGCATGCGGAGTTGTTTTAACGCACCTACAAGAGGTGGGTTAAATATGTAAAATCGGTGTTAAATATCTTAGTATACTATACTATACTATACTATAGTCACGAACGATTTACGCAAGGGAAAGTCTAGACACCGCTGTTGTAATAAACGTTTTGAGTTTAATCCGAGTCGGGGGCAAGTTGGGGCAGATAATTTATTGATGGATTGATAGACAAAACTCTAAGCTATTCAACGGATCTTGAACTGATGCCTTACAATTCATTACAATTTTTGAAGCTCCATTGTTCTAAAAGCTCGATTCAAAGTTTGCGATTTTAACAGACTGATCTTGTCGGTTACAATAACCCGTTGTACAATCAAAATCTACGAAAAACAAATACATATCTAAATTTTACATACCTTGAAGATCACCCTTCAATAAACCGCATAACAATCGGACACACCAAACACAAGTTATTCACTTTTAAAAAATAAACAATTTTCCGCAGCGATCGCGTGTAAAGTATCTTCAACTGAAAGCGTCAAGTTTAAACTGTTGTACAAGACAAAATATACGTATTATATATAATTTTTTTTCAATACAGGGTGGAGACAGGTATTAACTACCCATCTAACTCAAAATTTACCTGAAAAAAAAAGAAACAAGACAAAATGTTTTATGAATATTTTTTTTATTAATACTTCATTTTATTGCTGAGAACTATCATAAAATTATTATTATAGGAACAACACATCTTCAAAAATTTTCATAAAACATTTTGTTCTCTTTCTGTTGGTCCCGTTAGTAATAAGGGAATCGCCCAGCTCGTACTTGTTTCATTCATGTAGAAGATAGATGCTATATGGAGGAAAAACGTACCATCTACATTCCCATAGAAAAGTGGATACTGTTCCAACTTTACACTTAACAGCAGATCTATCAAAAGAGGAATCAAGAACTAAGTAAGAAATTAAAATTAAATTGGAAAAAAAACAATATAACTCATATTTAATTAAATCTTTTTACAGTGTACAAGAAATAGGACAAACAAGGAAGCATAATATGATCTTCGAGGAAAGCCACTAAGAGAAACTAAAACTCTAAGAAATCAAGTACATGTACATATCGCACATCCGGAGGAAAACTGTCACAACTCAAAAAAATGTAAAAACCGGGTTTTTATGCAGAACAGTTTAAAAAATGATGCTTTACTTAGTAGAAAAGTGTTACATCTTAGTTTTTAAAAATGGGCAAGAGATGGCACTTGTGTCACTTTGGTTTTGGGGTAAACACATATGGCCCATAAAACTAAACTGACACTTCTCAGTAATATTTTAGCTCTTGAGTATGACGGCTTACTTTTTCTCTAGAAAAACGACACATTTTAAAATATTTCGATAGTTGGTTTTTTATTTACGGGAGTAAATCGTCATATTTTTAGTTGTGCATTGTTTTTGTTCGATATTTTATATTAAAACGGTCACATTTTGACTTGTGCCATTTTTCTTATATAAGGTAAGTAATAAATATCCTAATAACTTTTTCACTATCCGGTCATATTTTAATTTATGTCACTTTTTAAAAATGATCCAAAGATAAAATATGGAGTATTTCGAGATGTGTCACTTTTCTTCTACACATAGCAATTGAATTGCTTTATATAAGTCGGCGATTTTTAAATGTGTCATCTTTCTTGGGAAAACAGTCTTAACCTAATGTTAAGTGTATTTTACCATAGAAAAATAATATAAGAAGGGCGACCTCCACGTTGACCTTACACTCAACTTGAGGAAGGGCTGCATTAGGGAAATGTTTGAATAGCTTTACCAGGACCGTATTTCAACATTTTATTTTTTTTAAGATTAAATTATAGAGTGGGCCATTTTTGAAACAATAAATGGGAATATGGTATCTAAAAATAATGGGAGGAAAAACTATATCGGATCTACATAGAGATTATGTAGAGGAATGTAAGGATAAGAAAGTGCACTCTGCAAATTATAACATGTACGCAAAAATCTTTAATGAAGAATTTAACTTATCGTTCTTCGTACCAAAGAAGGACCAGTGCGACTTTTGCGCAGCGTTTGAGCAACTAGACGACGAATAAAAAGCCTCTCGTTTAGAAGAATATGAGAGTCATCACAAAGAAAAAGAACTTTCGCAGAAAGAAAAAGATAAGAACTCAGACAAATTCGTAGCAGTGTATGACCTTCAAGAAACACTCCCATCTCCTAAAGGATATACGTCTAACTTTTATTACGTTTCTAAACTAAACAATATTTAACTTAAAGGCTAAAGACCTGGAATGTTTCGTTTGGCATGAGGGTCAGGCACAGAGGGGTGCTAATGAAATTGGTACTTGTGTCTTCAAATATTAAGAAAAAATTAACAGTCAAGGAGAAAATCAGAAAACACCAATATTGATGTCGTATTTTATTCAGACAACTGTGGGGGTCAACAAAAAATAGTTTTTTATTCACAATGTATCTTTATGCGGTAACTACACTAAAAATATTAAAAGTATCACACACAAATATCTAATTTCAGGACACAGTCAAAATGAAGGCGACTCTGTCCATTCAATTATAGAAAGGCAAATAAAAACAAGTCTGAAGTAAGGATCCCCGAAAAATATTTTACTCTGATACGAAGCGCAAAAAAAACGGGTACCCCTTATAAGATTAATGAAATTTCTTACTCTGACATATTTGACTTTAAAACTTTAGATATGGTTTTAAAAAATTTTAACAGAAACATCGATGAAGAAACTTTCAAAATTTCAAATTTAAAGATTTTTATGGTGACTAAAGAGAACTTAAATACTATTTATTACAAGAACTCTTATGCTGATAAACACTTTAAGTCAATAAACGTAAAAGAATCTTCAAGGAAAAGAAGTAGGTCTGAAATCAAAAGACCTTTATTCTTAAGAAAAGCATATACACAAAAACCTGGATTATCAGAAAAAAAGAAAAACTCGTTATTATCTCTATTTAAAAATACCAAAAAAACTACAATCCGGGCTACAATCCCAAAATCATATTTTGACTATTATAAAAATTTATAAGTTACTTATTAAGTTTTATAATACTTACCTTTTTGCTATTTTTTGTTTAGGATTTATTCTAGTTTTAACAACACAATCCTGTTTTTATTTTTCTATTTTTATAGCTGACAACAGTTAATATTTTTGACAAAATATATACTTGATGAATGACTATTTATTTTTATAATAAAAAGTGCAAATGCTATTTAAATTACATTTTATTTTATAGTGTATCCTTGGAACTAAGTAAAAATTATTTAACAACACCCAACGTTTTATAATTGAAAAGTGACATATCTGCGATTTATTTCAAAAAAGTAATAATTCTAGACTCAAAAATAAAAAAAATCAAACAGAAATTACTCAGGAATGTTTTAAAAGCATTTAAGAATGAAAAAAAATATTAATTTATTAAAAATCAACTTTCATGTTTGAACATTACATAATGATAAAATTTTAAAACTTCAATTGCTTCTCCTGAAAATTTACAATTTTTGAGTTGTGTCGGTTTTCTTCCGGATGTGCGATATACTATAGTATAGAAAGGTACCCCAGTAGCACAAAGATATTGGACCAATATTCGTAATAATATAGGGCCAAAATATCTTTCGTCAGATTTACAGTTGTGGGAGAAATTGAAAGAAAAAAAAGATAGCCACCTAGTATACTTACTACGTAGTAGAATTTCTAAAAGTGATATGTCACGATCGTGTCGACAAACGTTTGTTTATAGGAAATGTTTATAGTACTTAGGGGCGTAGAAGCGGGGGGGGGGTGGCAATGCCCACCCAAATGATAAGGGGGAGAGGGGGGTTACTTGATATAAAAGGTACCCTCCACATTCTTTAAAAAATCTACCAATAAGACTAGTCGTGTACCGTCTATGTTATTCTTAATTACGATGAAATGCTAAAATCGTTTGTCTCGTGTGCTAAAATGATCAGCTTTATTTTATAACAATATATGTACTTGTAATTTTGATTTAATAATGTTAACTGAAACCTGGTTAAAAGATGGTGTATTTAATAATGAATTGTTTAATCTTAACTATACTGTGATAAGAACCGATAGAAAAGGGACCAGAGGTGGAGGTGTTTTAATCGCAGCAAAAACTGAACTAAACTGCCAACAAATTCAATTAAATTTTCCGATTCAAGATGTAGATATTGTAGCAGCAAAAATAATATATAACGATGAACAAATAAATATTTATACACTTTATATACCACCCGCCACATCAACCTCGGATTATTTATTGATCTACGAATCTTTGGAAAGTATATTAGATCCAAATAGACACAATATCGTGTCGGGTGACTTTAACATCCCTGAGCTCAATGAATGCTATCAAAGTCAAAACTCAACAACATCTACAAACCAACTTCAGCAGTTTATGGATTTTTGTCAACTTAGTCAAAATAATTTTAATACAAACGTTAACAATAGAATTTTGGATCTTTTTATTACTTCACCAACAATTTTGTGCAATATCGAGCCCTCAATCGATCCTCTAGTGAATGAAGATTATCATCACCCCGCACTTAATATCAAACTAGCAATAGAAAATGATACCCAAACAAACTTTCCCGAGACAAACATACTAAAATATAATTTCAAAAAAGCAAATCTTCCTGTATTATATTCCGCGATTGAAAATTTAGATTGGTCAGAATTATATGCAACTACAGATATAAATAATGCCTGTAAAATATTTTATGAGGGTATATATGATGAATTTGATAAGCATGTTCCAAAAGACTGTAAAAAAAATGGTCGTTATTATCCTCCTTGGTTCACAAACAAAATCATAAAAAATATTCAACTAAAGGGTCACTATTTTCGCATGTTTAAAAAAACTAAACGCCTTTTCTACAAAGAAAAATTCATTGAAATGCGTAGAAATGTCAAATCTGATATTAAAATCAGTTATAAACAATTTGTAGCAAAAACAGAAAGTAACATTAAAACAGATCCAAAACAGCTTTGGAATTTCATCAACAGTAAAAGAAGTGCGAGCAGAATACCCGGAGAAATGTCCTTTAACGGTAGAAGATGTACCACAGAGAAACAAATAGTGAATGCCTTTTCAGAATACTTCAGTCAAGTATTTGTAAAACAAAATAATTCTTATTCTGATAGTGATGTGTGCATAAATGTTTCAAGAGTTTTTGACCTGTTTAATATAAGTGTATCCGATATACTGTGCGCTACAAAAAACATCAAAACCAACTTCACAACTGGACCTGATAATGTTCCTGCATTTTTTGTGAAAGAATGTATTCAATATTTGTGCCACCCTTTAATGTATATTTTTAACCTAATCTTACAAAATTGTGAATTTCCAGCAAAGTGGAAAACCTCTAGAATAACACCTATTTTTAAATCAGGAGAAAAAAGTATTGTAGAGAATTATCGCCCCATAGCAATTATTTGTAATTTTGCCAAAATTTTTGAGACTATTTTGACAAAATATATAAACTTTCATATTTCTCCTTTAATTAGTGATTCCCAACATGGTTTTGTCAAGGGTCGGTCCACTGTAACGAATCTTTGTAATTTTACTGAATTTATTTCTGATAACCTTGAGAAAAAACTTCAAGTCGACGTAGTATACACTGATTTTACAAAAGCATTTGACAAAATACCACACAATATATTTTTAAATAAACTACGCACATTTGGTTTTAGTAACAGAATGATAAAACTATTTAAATCTTACCTATTGGATAGATATCAATTTGTCGAGCACAAAAATTGTAAATCAGATGTGTACTGCGCGACTAGTGGTGTAACTCAAGGCAGCAACTTAGGGCCTCTAATGTTTTTAATGTTTGTCAATGATATTACAAATAATATTTGCTCAGACAACCTTCTTTACGCAGACGATTTCAAATTAGCCAAACCTGTTTGTAACATCAATGACTGCCAAAGCCTGCAGAAAGATTTGGACACATTGTCTGATTGGTGTAACAGAAATCATTTATATTTAAATATACAGAAATGTAATGTAATGACATTTACGAGAAAAGTTAACAACATTGATTTCAGTTATACAATAAACAGTGTTCCAATAAAAAAGGTACTTACTATTAAGGATTTAGGAGTTATTTTTGATTCCACCTTGTCGTTTGCTACTCACATTAATTCCACAATATCAGCGGCAAATAAATCCTTGGGTTTTATAATTAGAAACACTAAGGATTTTAAAAATATAGATTCATTAAAATGTCTCTTCAACGCTTATGTACGAAGCAAACTTGAATATGCCTGCATTATATGGTCACCATATTACAATGTATATATTGATAGCATTGAAAGACTACAAAGAAAATTTTGCAGATATTTATGTTATCTAATTTATGGATATTATCCCTTATACAATTTTGACTATGTAAGTGCGTTAATTTGCTTTGACATGGAAAGTCTGGAAATAAGAAGAAGAAATGCTCAGCTGATTTACTTGTATAAACTAATTAATGGAGTCATATTTGATTCCAAACAGTTACAAAAAGTCAACTTTTTTGTACCAAGAGTTAATTCTAGATTTCGACAGACTTTTTATGTTCAAGCATCTAATACTAATCAGGGCATGCATGCCCCGCTAAGATCAATGTGTCGATTATATAATCAAATTGAAGATAATTGTGACATGTGCGTTTTATCATTAAATCAGTTTGTTAATAGAATTAGAGCAATAGCGTAACAAATTATAATTTTACTTTTATCTTTTTTTCATTATTTTATATTGTTTATTTAATGTTGTGTTATACTGCATATTGTAAAAAATATATATCCTTTATTTAGACTTTGTCTGTTGGATTAATAAACTATTATTATTATTATTATTATTATTAGCTTGAGCTTTATGAGTGAGTATGAGTATAAGAGACGTATAACCAGCCCCATTTCCTCTTGACTCTCGAACCCCGTATACGGCCTATGTTTACTTACGCCGATTTTTGTTCTTCCCCAGCAACTGCACGGCTTCACCCGTGTTTGCTGGGTGCGAATGTCCATTGCGTTCCCTTCTGTCCCCTATTTGGGGCTCGAGAGCGAGAGGCGAATAGTTTTAATAGCCATTCCCGGGTTCGCCGAGCCTATGCTATACGCTCAGTGGGGTATGGAGGAGGGACGGGAGGGTGTTGGTTTTTGGGGGACAATTACGCCGACTTAAAACTAAGTACGACGCGGAATCCCCCTAGACCAGTCGATTAGTATTACTCCAAACATTATCTTGAGCTTTATTAACGTAATAACAAATTGTATTGCTAATAAGACAAGAAGTCGTATTTTACCCTTGTTATTCTTACGGTCATATGCAAGAATAGCCTTTATTATTTTTACCCATTTGGTAATAAACAATAAAGATGGTAGTCGGTTGCGTCACCCCCCAACTTAAAACCGTTACTGCGCCACTAGTATAGACATATCCTGGAAACAAACGTGTGTCGTTACATATCACTTGTAGAAATCCAAAAGCATCGTTGACTATAGTTATATATTGGTGTAAAATAATTTTCCAATATAGGACCAACCTTGAATAAACAATGATATATTAAATTATCATTTTATGCCAATCGGCTAAATAAATCCAATATTGGCCCCAGATAAAATATTGGGCATAGACGCGCCCCATATAGGACCAATATTTTGTGCTACTGGGGTAATGACCTTCAAAGAGAGTCTATAAGTTATGGACCATAACAGAAACTTAACTTGCTGCTGATAATGAAATGGCCGGGGATTAAAACATCCAAAAACCATAAGGAATCCGGCTTACCATAATATAATATTTTACACAAGTTTAGTTTATTTTATTCCTGCGAATTTAGGGTTTTATTTGGCAACCAAACCTACCAAATAAAAAGAACTAGGTACCTATCTACTAAATTGCAATTATTCTTAAATACGGTTTTGGAATAAATAAACTATCTTAATGTTGTAACTTGACACTTTTCATTTCGTACTTTATATTTGATTTTAAAAGGATATTTTACTTTATTGAAAACTAAAATTCAATTTTTCTTAAGTTTGTTTATTCTTATACTTGCAGGTAGAAAAAATCACTGACCTCGACCAGATTCAACAAAGTTTTTTCTCCATACAATTGTGGACTCCACAATGTGGAGCACCCTGATGAACCTGGTAGTTATTTAATTTGAAAATAATATTAGTTTAGCTTTTTCATTTTAAATCCACATTTTAGTTTATAATACGTTTAAATTATTATCCATTTTAGATGGTCATCATTATAATGTATTATAATATAATATTATCTTAAAATCATTTTAGCTAGTCGATATTTTAGCCGGTTGTTCTTTATTTAAGCCTAATCTTATTTAAGTTTAAGCTTATTCAAGCTTCTCGTCATTAAATGAAATACAAATGTTTTATTTTGTCTGTATTTTACTATTTTACCTCAGAGGGGATACATAGGCAATGTTAGTGAAAAACAAACTGTCAACAAATAATGCAATACCTAAGAACACAATTTCCAAATGAAACATTTAAAGTAGAGGAAATTAAAAAGCACGAACTAAATAAAAGCAAAAAATAAATCTTTCAAGGTGGGATTTAGCTTTAAAATCAGGGAGTTGATGGAAATCCCTGAGGCACCTTTGCCTCAAATAAAGCACGATAATAAACAATCCAACAAGACTTTCTTAAAAGTAATGCACATTAATGTATGCTCTATAAAAATCAAAATAAACGAATTTGAACATTTCATCCAATATCAAAACTATGACGTAGTGTGTGTGAGTGAACATTTTTTAAATCATAATAAAATCCAAGGTTTAGTTTTAAGTAATTTTAGTGTTGTTTCTTTTTATGCAAGGAGTTAGCATAATCGAAACTGTCTAATGAAATTAACTGTGAAATCTCAGCCGTGGAGGTGTGTCTATGCAAATGTTGAATTATTAATAGGTATACCTTAAAATGGGGATTTTATTTTATTTTTGCGTCTTATTGAACAAATTGTAGAGTCTTTAAATAAATCATTTTAAATATGTATAAACGGCGATTTTAACATACAATTTAACTTACGTGTTTAACTCTTGGACATTCTAAAAATGAATGGCTTTATGTAGGTTATCCATGATAGCACGAGACTAGCAAACTATATACTCTTTAAAAATGAATTAGTCAAAAATTAACTTTCTCGATTTTTATGTAAGAATGTCATATTCTTGCACGCAAAATCGTTGAAGAATGAAGCTCATTCTTAAACGATTTTTGGTAACATTTAGTTTTTTAGTATTGGTACCTCCAAAATGTCAAACTGTTTAATAACCTCAAATTCATTACTTTTAGGATTATTTATAATAGCTTTGTTTGTTATCCTGCACTAGTGCAACCTGAACAACACTTTTATTGAAAATGAAGCCTTTATTATTGTTTTGTTATATTAAGTTTGCTCCAACAATGCATTTTAATGCAAAATTTTAAGTTTAATGTGAAAAAGTGCAGTTCAGGTTGTACTTGAAAGGATAACAAATATTGACAAATAAATGAGCCAAACAGGTCAATCAAACTTATTTTATTGGAAATATTATATACCCACAGTACACAAAACACAAAACTACTATAAATTAATCACTAGCACAATTGTTATAAACTTTTATTCTAATGTTCGGTGTTGCTTGTAAAACCTCCTGTGACATTTTTCACTGCTAATAGTAAACACAATTGTTGAAAAATATCAGAAAACATTAAAAAATAATACAATACTTACACAAAACCTTATTATCCAGTTGACAAATACAGACAGATTATTAATAAATAGTAAATAAAGATAAATCTACCTGTCCATGCAACTGTCATTTTGTGTTGCCAACTGACATTTTGCGAGAAAAATCCCCCAACTAACAACGACCACAAAACAATTAAAAAAACCTAAATAAAAGTTAAAATCGAGAAAGAGTATAAATCACACGTTGCAGAAGGCTATTCTCGCACTCATTCGTTCGTCCACTCGCTCCTTCGTCGCTCGAGGCCAAATTTCGAATTCGTGCGAGAATATGTGGCCTTCTGCAACTTGTACTTTAATATACTATTTTCGCTATAACTATAAAAAGCAGCCACGAATAATTCTCGTCAATAGCAATTTGTATCCCAAACATTTAGCAGTCAATTTCCATGTAAAATTGTCTCCTGAATCCGAAAATGTCGTCAAAAGTTATAAAAGTGGAAGAGTTTTTGAGATATAGTCAATTTTCCATATAATATGGATATGCATATATCTTAAAAACTTCTCTACTTTCATAATTTCCGCATTTTCGGATTCAGGGGACAATTTTACATAAGAATTGGGTATTAAAGGTATTAAATGATACCATGGTTAAACATGGTATAAGTGAAAAGCATCCACTAATAACTGTAGTAACTAGTCATTTTTAACTACGAGCCCTAACAACTATATGTTGGAACAAACATAAATAAAACGCTGGTTTACTGAATCAATTTGATTTTAATGTTTTTATATTGTAGAATTGGAATTAGCAACATTTTAGATGTCATTTTATAACAGCTGTGCGAGAAAATTCTCATTATTGTATGACTGAAATTTATTTAAGTAATTCATGTTCAATAAATGCTGACAACTTAATGTTGGAACAAAACGTTTTAAAGTAAAAAAATCAGATATTAATAAGGCGTAACGTCGGCTTTTGCCCGAATAACTGCCTTAACTCTATCAGGCATCGTATTCACAAGGCTTGCACAGAGTTCAGGTGTAAAACTATCCCAAATTCCTTGTAATTTGGTACGCAATTGTGGTATGATTCGTTGTGGACTATTTTTCAGATGTTGCTTCATCTTGTGCCACAGTGTCTCTATCGTATTAAGATCCGAGCTACTGGAAGGATGTGACAAAACCTTAATATTATTTTCCCCAAACCATTTTTTGTAGATTTTGCAGTATGGCAAGAGGCACCGTCTTGCTGAAATATAAAATCCCAATTGGAATATAAGTTTGCAGCACTTGGTAAAAACGAGCTGGTTAGAATGTCCTGATATTTAGCTCTTTATAATAACATTAAGTGGTGCCTGTTCCTAACTTTCCATTTTCCATTTAAATAACATGGAAAAAAAATTTTTTCATATTTTTGTATCTTGACATTTAAGCATTGTAAAAACGAACTGAAAAATTATTTTGGTAGGAAATTGAACGCTCTACAAAAAAGTACCAATTTATTTTTTTATAGAGTAAGCCGTTCTGAAGGTATTCAAACTTAATGTATGAAATTATGACTTTTATTTTATTAAACTAATATTTTTTTTATGTCTTAAAAATTATTTAAAGAAAAAATAATTATTTTCGTATAGAAAAAAAATAACACTTACATCTCATTTTTTTTTTCATTTTATTTTATGTACTATCAAAAAAAGTTATTTGTGTTCAATAAATGTGTTCAATAATTATAATAGATTAAATAAAACAATGAATTTGTTATTGTATTGAATCTTTCTTTATTTTTTATAATTTTAAAGTCGATAACTCTGATAAAAGATTATATCGGTTCAGTTTGGATTACACGGTGACTAGAGGCACGCTAACGTGCCGCGATTCGAAATGTTAAAGGCAACTTTAAGTTTGAATACTTTCAGAACATCTCACTCCATGAAAAAATATATTGAAACTTTTTTGTAGAGCGTTCAATTTCCTACCAAAATAATTTTTCAGTTCGTTTTTACAATGCTCAAATGTCAAGCTACAAAAATAAGAAAAAAGAAAAAAAAATTGTCTATGTTATTTAAATGGAAAATGGAAAGTTAGGAACAGGCACCACTTAATGTTAATATTAAGAGCTCAAATTTTTAAAGGTTTCTTTTTTCACCTTCCTGAAAGTTTTTAGCCTGTTTTTTAGTTGAAAAAAAAAGTTGCTTAAAAATGACACACCCTATTATGTAATAAACCCACCACCATCTGATCATGCTGCAGTCTGTATGGATGTCTGTTTTCAACAGAAAAGTACAAACTAATAAAAACCGAGTGGCATAGACCCTTTACTGAACAAGGCATAAATAACTTTATAACATAACAACATAACATCAAACTGGAAAAAAAATCCTGGTCTTTCATAACTGAAAACTTGCGAATTAATAGTAAAATATACTCTTTTTTAATATTTTTATCTTGCATATAATTTCCTCTTTAAAAAAGAAAGATAAAAAAGACTGGTTTACTCCGGAACTAAATCTAATGCGTGAAAATTTAAGATTTCTACAGGAATTTTATGAAAATTGCCCAACGCATAAAGTAAATAAATATTTCAGGTCAAAATACATAAATAAAATCTGTTAAACAAGAATTTAATTCTAAATATCTTCAGAATTCAAGTAACAAAACCAAGGCTTCTAAAGATATCTAAGATACAAATAAAGCAAAATAAAAGTCATCCCAACCCTCATCTGCTGTATCATCTCTTAACCCCGACGGAGTTTTCCTTTAATGAGGTAAGAGATGCGATAAGTAACAATAAAAACAAATCCAGCCGCAATATCTATAACATCAATGTATTTTTAATTAAAAGAGCAAAAAATGTACTCATAATATCAATGACTAAACTTTTTAACCAATGCATAATTAATAAAGTATACCTACCCGGATTGTCTAAAAATTTCCTACAATATCAAAATATTTGAGAATTTGCTAAAATCGCTAGTGATAAAGTATTTTGAGCAAAACAATTTATTAATTGAAAACCAATATGGTTTTAGGATAGGTAGATCTACAAATTCTACGTGTATGAAACTAGTGGAGTTCATAACCGGGGGTTTTGAGGAAAAGCAATGCATTTGTTCAGTGTTTTGCGATCTTAGCAAGGCCTTCGATTGTGTGGACCACGAAATACTTGTACAGAAACTAAAGTATTATGGGGTTGATAAGATGGGCCTGGAATCGCTATCAAGCTACAGATTTACTATTTTTTACTCTGAAATAACTTTAATAATGTTGATATTTAAACCGAGATCGGCGAATCATGCATATCTTTTCTTCCGAATGCCATCTCTCTTTAAAGTTTTGCGCATACTGCAGGTTTTTAAAGTCTCTAGCTAGATTTGTCGAGTTGTACTTGTCCAATAGGTACCAACTGACATATAATAAAGATGGGCTTTCTGGAAGAGAGCGAGTCGGGCATGGTGTTCCTCAGGGCTCTATATTAGGACCTGTCTTGTTCTTAGTGTATGTGATATGCGGTTGATCAATACACTGGATGAACTCATACTGTTTGCAGACAATACCATGCAAAAATTAAAATTGCCAATGGAGAGTAATGTAGAGTGTATACATGATTGGTTCTTGGCAAACCATCCTTCAGTAAATCAAATAATAATAAAGACCAAGAAGGTTATATTTTCACTTAAAAACATTACTGGTGATAATCCACAAAATGCCAAATTTTTGGGAATGTTTCTTGATGTCCATCTAAAATTTGAACAAAATACAGATTATATATCTAATAAGCAAAGAACATCAACTTACATTACATTTATACGCAATATAGTCTTATATGGCCTACTAATCTGTGGACACTCCCCACATACAGAAATAATTTTTTCATGCAACGAAAAGCGGTGCACATAGTAGCAGGGTTGAAGTACAAAGACGATGTCCGACAAATATTTATTGATCTTAAAATTCTAACGATTCCGTCAAATTATATATTAGAATGCCTTTTGCACGCAAAAGGAAATAATGACAAATATAAAGCCGACCGTGACATTTACAATCACAATACACGACACAAAAATAACTTGATCGCGGATCATCTTAGAGTGAATAAATCTTGAAATTCTTCTGCACCTAAATGTCGAGTAATGTAAAAAATTTAAGATTTTAAAAATACTGTTAAAAATATCTCATAAAAAAAGCATTTCATAATTTTGAGAAATATTTTGGTTACACTGAATCTATGTGATTATTGACGTCATTTTATCTATATGTTGTATTTATTGTATTGTATTTCTTTTTTTCTTTTTTTTTTCTTTATAATTTGTATCCCTTTTTTTGTATGACATACCAGACTTTTAATTTTATTTTATCCATCTTTTCGTTAATAACTAAGCTAGGTAGTTCTAATCAAATAATGTTTAACCTAATTTTTGACATCTCATGTTTTTTGAGCTATCCACCTTGGTAAGGAATTTTTAATAATATTAACCGTATTTAATTAGTGAATTCTTTATGCAGATGATATACGACAAGAGACGATGTTGTTATATCTGTTTCCGGAGCATAAAGAAAATGTTTAATATTGATTTTACGTCTGTCTCACGTAAAATAAAATACCTATCATCGCCGCTGGTATTTGTCAGGAATATTTGGGACGCGTCGCATTGTTGCACGGCACATATCTCATTGTCGGATGTGTCTCACGTGGCACGTACATATAAATTCACCAGAGATTTAATTTCTTCACTAAACAATCAATTTTAGAATGGTATTGGGTGTAGATAAGATTATGATAAATTATTAAAATATATTATGAAAAAGCTAATCTGAGAAAAGGCATTTGCTTTTTTTGAACGAAATTTTCCAGATTGATATAGTAATACCAACCCGACTCAAAATTTAGATCGTAATTTAAACCTTCTTTTACCTTCGAAAACTAATTTAAAACCTGTTCAGTCTGTTAACTCCAACTTAGCACTAAAACAACCGAATCAATCTTCATTTGAACCAATTTAAACCTCCAATACAATTTTTGGTAGGATTAGTAATCCAAGTAAATTAATTTAATTTCAGAAATAAAATTTTACCATTGATAAATTCCAGTTTTTAATTTTACTGCAAATAATTAAAGTACAGAATTCTATGAGGCGCCGTTTGTGCCATAATTATAAATAAAAAATTAATAAATATAAAACAATATTTTAAAAATATATAAATGTAAATCAAAAATTTTAAAATATAATAATATAATAATATGCGTAAATATATTTTATGAATAAAATTTATCACACAAAGTTATTTATATTTGCTTAACCGTTCATTTATATTTTTAGCAGATTATCCATATATTTATAGTTTATATATATATATATTTACAGTTTATCCATATATTTATAGTTTATATATATATATTTTTAGCATGTGCCATAATATACAGTTGGTTGCATACGCAGCGGGCGCTTACTAATGAAGTTGGGGTCTTTTCACATTACGAGTGGCAGCACTGGAAGGACATTTCAACTGTCAAAGTTGTTCATGTTTAAACAAAAGTGATTTTAAAACACTGTTTTGCGTCATTTTGCGTTTTCGTGAGGTTGTTTTTTTATTAGGTTTATAATATAAACTTTATACCATAAATTTTATAATACAAAAGGTGCGGTCGTTGTCGTAATATAGTTGTTATATTACTTTAATTAATACACTGTACACGTTAAACATAGTTTATTAAACAACAATATTAGAGAACACGTTGACATCTGTCTGACAAGTATTTGTTAAATCATGGCTATTATGACACCTTCCCTTTTACAAAACTAACTAAATGTTTAATACATAACAAAATCCCTAAACCTATGGGGTATTTTTATGTCTCTCTTATTAATAATTAATTACTAACTCTATCTGACACATTTGAACTAGTATTAAGTCGTTGAGTTATAAATCTGATTTTGGGAATTACAAATTAAGAATATGGAGGTTCAACAAATTCACAATTAGTTGATGATGTAGGCCAAATGGAAGACCTAATAATGCAGAATAATATTGATATTCGACTTCTCGAAGAAGGTGCTGTTAAATTGGAGAATCACTGCTAAACTTTTGCTGTCTTTATGGGTATTTATCAAGCTATTGATGCTGGAATTCTTCATAATTTAAACAAAGCTTATGGAATAATTTGGAATTTATATTATACTGTTGACTGAACGTTTTATCCAAAGAACACTTTTGCCTTATATCTATGAATTGAACCAATGTATGTAACACGCCACAAACATACAGGTATCACGAGAACGCAAAAGTTTTGCGGCAAAACACAACACAAAACGCTTTTGTTGCACTTTTGTTTTAAAAATGTGACAGACTGTCACTGACAGTTGAACTGTTCTTCCAGTGCTGCCACTCGTAATGTGAAAGACGCTAACTTCATTAGTAAGCGCCCGCTGCGTATGCAACCCAGTATATATTATGGCACATGCTAAAATATATATGGATAAACTGCTAAAATATGGATAAACTGCTAAAATATAAATGATAACGGTTAAGGAAATATAAATAACTTTGTGTGATAAAATATATATAAATAAATTTTATTGATAAAATATATATCTCAATTTATAATTTTATTTCTTTAAGTAATATTTTATAATTTTTGATTTACATTTATATATTTTTAAAATATTGTTTTATATTTATTAATTTTTTATTTATAATTATGGCACAAACGGCGCCTCATAGAATTCGTCCAGTTATTATATAAATTTAAATTAATTGTATCCAATTAAAAAATATATAAATAAAATGTCTACAATTTGATTTACAGGTATTCCAAAGAATTATTTATATACTATCGCTGCGCCTGCATGCAAGAAACTCTATGCGCATTTTAACAAATTTTACAGGAAAGGAAAAAACATTTTACTACAAGATAAAACTTTTATGAAAGTATGCATTCCTTAATATTATTTCAATATTTAATTATACTAAAAAATATTAGGAAATTTACTAGTATTTCGAAATAAACAGTATAAAATTTTTGGTAAAAACCAACACCAAAAGTGGTCTATATAGGTCCACACTAGAAATGGTATATCTAACCACATACAATTTGGTAAATTTTACCCTTTTTAATTGGTTAATAATCTACACGTACTATTCGTACAAAAAACTCGTAACAGTGTAAAAATAATTTATATAATACACTCTAAGGGGTAAAAGCAACACGCACTATTGGTAAAAGAACTCCATTCAAGAGTAAAAATGTTTTACTAAAAAATGCTCAATCGCGCCCTTGCCGTTAGCGAATGGTGATGACTACGTGACTTTTTTATCACAATTTGTGTAGCTGTCAACACATAATAGTGTCAAATGTACACAGAGTCGAGTTTATCTTTAAATTAACACTAGATTGACACGGTGCAGTGTTAAATGAATTTAAATTAACAGGTATGAATTTTACCACAATTTAAAATAAACACTTAATATTTTTGACCAATTGTAGTGTATAAATTAACACCAAATGATTTTACCACTTCATTTGGTAACTTTACACCTAAATATTTTATACTGTGTAAATATGGTAGATTTATCATTTAGATTTACTAACACTTCGCTTCTGAAGATGGCAACATCGTTGGCGAAAAGTAATTTAAGCACTTTGTATTTTGATTTGGTGTTGGGGAATATTTCTAATAATTGTTTAACATATCACCAAAGTTGTACTTTTTCAAATATTTTAAGGAAATATTTCTAATAATTGTTTAACATATCACCAAAGTTGTACTTTTTCAAATATTTTTCAAGGCAAAAATAAAACCGTTCAAGAGGGAAATACTTCAGACTTATTAGGTTTAAATTACGATTTTAATTTTGACCCAGGAACTTTTTTAGTAAACAGTACAAATTTAACATTGTTTCAAAGTGCTATTAAAATTATAGGGTGTCACGGCGTACTAACGCAATATAAAATAAATATCTGCAAACGCAAAATTTAACATATTTAATTGTCTTTAAGTTGGTATGACTGAACTGCTCCGCTCAAGGATGTATAAAAACGCGTAAATATTAAGGATTTTTTCCTCGCTATCTCTAAAAGGCAGCGAAAGTCGAATTTCCGTTGCGCTTGTCATGAAAATGTGTATAAAGACTGTGTTGGTGCACTCGCTTCGCTCTAAGCAAGCTTCAGCCCGACTTTCAAGACCGAGTAATGGCTTTCAAGTCTTTGACCAGGCTTAAGCCATACTTTCAAGACCTTGGCTTTCAAGTCTGTAACCAAGCCCCGGTCAGGCTTTCAAACCGAGTCTTGGCTTCCAAGTGTCTAACCTAGCTTTAGAAAGAGTTTCAAGACCAAGCCTTGGCTCCAAAGCTTTGGTCGGTTCTAACAATTCAACGTTTGCCCAGGCCTTAAATGGTCTTGGCCCATAGGTTCATTACCAGTCTTGACCCAATACTACTATGCCAGGCTTGGCACAAGGCCAGTGTAGTGTAAAATTGGGCCAAGCCTGCTCCAATCTTGGGCCCTTTGTTTTTCCCTACATGGGTATTAGTGTTTCTATCCTAATTTATGTACGCTCAGCGCAAATATTCATAACGTTCCTACAAATTAGGTATTCAATGGGATAATATAAATTAGTTATCCTATAAGATAATTATATTTGCCAATTTTTCTTAAACGAAGCTTAAAAATATTTTACAAAGTTATTATCATTTTAATGTAATACCCGATAGTGTAAATAAGATAATCGTTAATGTAACACATTCTGCAGCCATGGCTGCAACCAAAGTTATTTGTTCTCTTTTACAGAATAAATTCGATTTGGGATAATTTTAGTACAAAATCCTTTTGAGACTACCTGAACAGCCAGTAACGAAATCGTATTTGCGGCAAATTGGCTTGGAAATTTCCTCCACCCATGCCAGTAGAGACCGGATTACTTAGCGCTAACGTACTCCCAGCCGCGACTCGTGCGAGTATTTATGCATTGTAATGGGATATCATTGCCCTGGGCAAACGCAGTTCCTTGCTAAAACCCCACGCTGCAATTAGAAACATCGTGCAGAAGACAAGCGTCGCACAGGAGAATCGAGATATTAGGGGACGTTTTTAACTTAGAGAATATAAGACATGGATTGGACAATCACTCTAGTTAGTAATTCAAGGGCGAAAAATTTATTTTACAAAACTTACTATATTCAAATCTGTTCAAACGTGAACTAAAGATTTTTTTTCAGAAATCGCGAAAAACTGTTTCCAATCAGAATATTACAAACCTTATTTGAAGTTACCTACATCATAATTATTTTCTTATCCTATATTATCTATGTCCCTAAAACATGTTAATAAGAAATCTAATGCATCTTTAAAAGTGTCCCAGGGTTACAAATTCTGATATTCGAAATATTTTGAAACAGCAAACTTAAATTAAATTAAATTTAATTTAAACACCACCTGGAGAAATTGGTTTTTGTTTGTAAGCATAATTTTACATGCCAAATATCTGATGTTTTGTTTAAAATTGTATTTAAGTACTACAGTGTAACAAGTTGTAACAAAGTTCCAGACCGGATAAAATTATTATTCATGAGAATGAACTTGTTAATAATTGCACAAAATTTTTAAGGATCACAATAGATGAAGGGCTGACATGGGGAGAACACATAAATGAACTAAACTATGCTTTGAGAGTTATGAAAAATTATGTAGATCTAAATACGTTAAAGACAGTATATTTTGCAAATTTTGAGTCTGTAATGAAACATGGGATTGTTTGGAATATTTCAAACAAAGTTCCAGACCGGATAAAATTATTATTCATGAGAATGAACTTGTTAAGAATTGCACAAAATTTTTAAGGATCACAATAGATGAAGGGCTTACATGGGGATAATACATAAATGAACTAAACTATGCTTTGAGAGTTATGAAAAATTATGTAGATCTAAATACGTTAAAGACAGTATATTTTGCAAATTTTGAGTCTGTAATGAAACATGGAATCGGTTTTTGGGGACAATCATGACATATAAAAAAGAATGTTCAGTTTCATATTAAACCTCTTTTATCAATTTCTGAAAGAAATAGTAATTTACTATTTCCCCGGTTGTTTTTATTCTTGTATTACTGTGTATAATGGTTACCAACTTCATTAAAAGTTGAAATTCAAAGTAAAAACTTAGAACAACAACAACAATACTTAGTAAACTTAGAACACTTAAGGAATACTTAAAAATGTAATATTTAAACCTGTACAAATTTTTTTCTCAATATATTTTTATTATGTAATTACTTTTATAATTCCGATGTATTGAAAAACATGGATGACTTTTACATTTACATTTACATGAAATTAATTTATTATTAATATTATTATTATAGTGTATAGTAAATAAAACTAATTCATACTTATATTAAGATCTTAGCCACTTCAATGTCAAACAGACCAGCGGCCGTGCAGTCTAGGCAGCAGGATTATATCATCATCATAATTATTTTACATAGAAAATCTTAATCAGATTCGATCTATATCTTTCGCGATCCTCAATATCACATAGACTATAGTCTTGTTTGCCTAGTCTTCACTATTTGGTCTTGTCTCTCTGGTCTTTTTCTTTTTATTTACTCCATATAAAGTGCCATAAGCTTCCCCTTTAGGGGTAAATTGATCTGGGCCTTTTCGGTCACAAGTATACACCTGGGACCAAAAAACAGCCAAGTGTACATAACATTTACATAATATTTTATCCTTTTTTCAATTGTAAAAGGACAAATCAAGGAGTATTATCGAGAAATACTTTATAATATATTTATTATTTATATTTATATTCCTGGAATCCAGTCTTGCCTCTTCTGGGCCGTAAAGTCAGTAATATTTCACACTTTTTCATAAGCGATGCGCGCTTTACAAGAGCCAAGACCAAACTTTGTCTCTAGTCTTGTAAATATGTTTTTTTTAAGGAGGAAATGCTATTAACGAATATTCCTTGGGATGGTTGATTTTCGTATTTTTCTTTTTGCTGTAGCACTATCCTAATGTATTTTTCTACGTTGGCATCCAGTATCCTACATTACCATATAATTAGTCATATTTTAAGGTTATACCCTTTCAGGATGAATTGCCTTTATCAGTTAACCGAAGAATATATGTTCTGCCGTATCAATTTCTTCCTAGTGAAGCATGTGTGTTCATTACTTTCATTCATTTTAAATTAAAGCAGCCATAATCACTAAGAAATTTTATAAGATAGTAAATTACTATTAGTTTTCTAGGTTGGGTATAATTCTTTTAGTCCATAAGGTCTGGTGGTTTTAGTCTCGTTTTTCTAATCTTGTTTATCTAGTCTGACATTTTAAATTATTATCATAGCGAAGGGATATGGATAGCCATCCACGTATTATATTCTCTAAGGTTTTTTTTTTCAAATTGAACACTCTTCTAGCCCGAGGCCAAGTTGGGAAATTAAAAATCCATACGACTTGAACAAATTTTTGGATGCCAGCAAAGCTTTGAAGAGGGGTAGAGAATCTCATAAAGAAGTCTTTTAGTTTAAAAATTATAAATGTAATTTATTTTTAACAGAGTTTCGCATGTTTTTCTCTCCAGACTCTAGATGTTTCCAATTTTGTGTTAAAATATTTGCAATAAGTTTTTATTGTATCCAAATTTAACTTTTTTACTGTTTTTATTATATAGGGTGCACCAAGTATATTTATACGTCGGTTAATATTTTATTGGAATATCTACTAGGTCGGTTTAATTTAATTAATTAATTATAAATTGTAAAAAAGCGGTTTTCAAAATAAACCCAAACTTATGTAGTTTAGTTTTTTATACATCTTCTGATTCCTTGACTTTTTTGTATACAAAATTTCTATTTTAAAATTTTAATATGGTGGCCATAGGAAAAATAAAAAATGGTGGTGGTCACTCAAAATTTAGTAGGCGAAAAAAAGTTTGATAAAAATGTAGATAATTGTGTAAACATTTTTATGGAAAACTTACAGATTTTTTATTTTGACAGGTTTTCAGTTTTTTTTTCAAATTATTTGAGATCCGCTGATTTTCCACCAAATTTTCAAATGCCATTTTAATAGACCTTTAATTACACAACTTTTGTCTAATTTAACCGAGAAATAAAAAAGATACCCATACATAAAGGGTGCATCATAATCATAAATTATTTAAACAATAATTAATTAAAATCAAATAATTTATAAGATAAGTAATTTTACCCACTCGTCAGGCCAAATGTGTCCCATTACCAAAACGAATTCATTAAATATTCACGAGCACAATTAAAAGTATCTTTGACCATATAATTCGAACCGGCCACAATTCATTAAATATTTGTTCGATTTATTTTCGAAAAGCGATGCATAAAATCGTTATAGGCACGAAAATTTATCCGACCATTGACCACGTGGCTTCACCTGCCGGACCCGTCCCGAATGTAAATTGTGGGCAGATTTACCTTTCAGTGGCGTACCAAAAACTATCTGCACAGTTTAAAAATTATGATAAAATAATTTCTTAAGCATATTCAGTCTCTACAGGTATTCAAATGCCACATGATATGTTAGGTAAATTGCATAGATATATAAATATTTAACTATAATTATTTAATTTTTATTTCAACATTTTAAATGCAGTACTTTATGTTACGATTAACAAGTATTATTAATTCCACACCTAATGCTTAAATTGTCAACCCCTAGTCATATAAAAACCCAAGAAATCACAAAATGGTGCTATTATTTTTAAAACCTTTAATTCTTTACATTTCATTTTACTTTTACCTTATTTTGGAAAAATATATGAATAATAAAAAAGCAGTTGATTTTAATTTAAAAATATTTTGTAGCCAGGGGCGGACATATGACCGAGCAATCAGGGGCCTCGATCATATAGGGGCCCTCAGACAAATAAAATTGCTTAATATTTTAATATTAATTAGAGTTATTTATACAATATTGCACAGCTATTAAAATATTGACAACCAGGCAACATCTCTACCACTACTGGATGTTTTCATTGCGGCAACGGTACGATCTCTACGAAAAAGGTTTGATCTAGGGAGCTTAGGATTGTTAAGATTTCATTGGTTATGTTGACAATTGTAAACAATAAATTAAAAAAATTACTAGCTAATAAAAAATTAAAACAAGCACATGTTATTAAACTTTAAAGGCAAGAATCCAAGAAAATCATGGAAAAGCGATGTAAGAAAACTTAACCTTAAAACCAATTTAATGATCTGTCAACAATACCATAAAGGTGATGGTATAGAGGTTGGCCGCTGCAAATTATAAAGCACTGCTTATTCAGCAGTGCTTGTTGTTGATACGTGTTTTAAGGCCAAAATGTAACCTGTGGTTTTTTTTAAATTAAATGATAATTGATTTTGATGATTTTTTCTCTGGTTATTGATCTTTTTCTCCTGGGATTAAGCCAGCTTAATTTGATATTGATATTTTAGTATGAACAACTCTCTTAAAATGAATTAGTTAAAAATGACTAGTTTTTAAATTGAAAAAGCAGCCACTAATAACTGTAGTATTCCGGATATTTAAATTCTTATGTTGTCCGCTGAATCAGAAAATACCGTCAAAAAGTATAAATGTATAGCAGTTTTTTAGAAATAGTCAATTCCATATTTTATGGAAAATACACTATACCGGGTGTATCTGAGAATAGGCGCACCGCTGAATCCAAAAATGTCGTTAAAAGTAATAAAAGTGCACTTTTCCATGGAACAGTTTTTGATATACCGGGTGTATCTGAAAATAGGCGCACCCCTGTAACTTTTTTATTTATAAAGATACACTTGAAATTTTGCATGGTTTTTAAATGGAATGCCCTATATATTTTTACATATTTGGAATCCTGAGGAAATTCTGAGAATCCTCAAATTGACCTTTTGACGTTTCGTCATCAGAAAATGTATCATTATAAAGATCAATCTAGAGTGCTTTGAACTATCTTATTTTCTTCTAATGGATTCACACAATGCCTGAAAAATGGAACTTGCCTGAAAGTTTTTATTTAGCTATTCCCAGCAGTCTAAACTTGTCAAAATTCGTTTTTCTCAAATAGTTTAAAGCACTCTAGATTGATCTTTATGATGATGCATTTTCTGATGACGAAACGTCGAAAGGTCAATTTGAGGATGCTGTCCAAATTCAGAATTTTCTCAGAATTCTAAATATGTAAAAATATATAGGGCGTTTCATTTAAAAATCGAGAGTTGATCATTTCCGGCGAAACCAGAAGTTCAAAAATTTATTTTGTACTCTTATAAGTGGCATTTTATATCCTAATTAACCATGCTATTCTCAGATACACCCGGTATATCAAAAACTGTTCCACTTTTATTACTTTTAACGACATTTTTTTTTTCTTTCAGTGAACAATTTCCCATAGGAATTGAATGCTAAATGTCCGAAATACAAATTGCTGTTGACAAGAATTGTTAGTGGCTGCTTTTTCGCTTTGACAATTAGTAATTTTTGACTAATTAATTTTTAAAAAGAAGGGTCTCAAATAAAATAAACTAATTTAATTTTTTATTGTGGGTTTTATATTTTCGATAGTAACCAGACTATTTTTGTGTAACGATTCCTGGATAACAAAGTCACTTATCTTTCACACTGTCTCATAAAGCGATGTGTACGCATCGAACAACCAATATATAGTTTATCTTAAGTATATTTTATATATATTTGTGTTGCCTTCATAGGAAACCAAGCATTTATGAAGTCAGTATATAATTTATTTATAAGTTAATGCTGTAATTTTAAAATTTTTAAAGTTAAATAATGTATTTTCAGACAGGTACAAACAAATCTGAATTATAGTACGTCTATGTCAACTTATACCTACGGTACTTGAGTATACAGAATTGGAATTGGCAAAATATGCACCTGGCTTTGCCCACTTAAAAGATGTTTATCTTCGATTTCGTTCAAATTTAAAAACCATTCAACAGAACTATTGAAATATTCTTCATAGGAAAGTCTGTACAAAAGATGCATTTAATTGTTATTAATATCGTAAGAATGTCCCATACAAATTCCGTTAAACATACTTAAACGACATTTTTAATTTTTAAATGTCATAGGTGGAAAGAAAATATTATACAAAGGTATTTGTAAAATTGTATGATAGCCATTTTAGTTGAAAATGAAGTTTTCTTACAATTCAAACGCCGGGTAAACTTTAGTTAACTACAACTCAATTAAGAAGTTTGAGAATAGGTCCTAATATACCTTCAATGTAAGAGTTCTATTAACATATATAAAGTTTAAAAACAAATGACAAGGTTTGAGTTCTCATGGAGCTGCATGGATCTGCAATACGATAACTAAAAAATGCGAATAAAATAACCAAAAACGGCGTCCAATCTTATTGCACTTAGATCTCATTATCTATAATTAGACGAAATGTAATGAGAAACCTTTGTTGAAGGAATAGGAAACGGCGATTTACTGCTTGACAGCCCAACCATGTATTTGATACGAGCTGAATTTTCCCACTATTATATTCCATGTAATAAAAACGAAATTATATTATCATCGGAGAAAAACGAGAAAACAATTATTCCACCTCAGACAGGTTTCTATAGCAACTGCACGCGTATGGAATCGTCTCTTGTGCCTCGTGTGCTAATAATAAATATTTTATTTCTCAGAAAACAGTTTTTTCTTTCTTTAATGGTGGATTTAAAACGATCCAATTCCTGCAATTTAAAATAAAAAAGTTTAGAATTGCCTTTAAGATATGTATGTATATGGGTAATTCCATCAAAATGGTAAATAATAATAAAAATTATACATTTATATATTCGGTTTCCAGTGCTGCAGTAACCATTAACAGACGCTGATACACGAGATTTATTTTCTAAAAGGCTACGGATAGTTAAGTGTACTTAAGTACTCAAGTGAGGCTGTCGAAAGATGAAGCTTATCGATATATTCATTGCCTTCAGCTTCGGTATTGGTATGGGTTTTAATGTTGGCTAAATAATTTGGGAAATTACACCGGCATTGTTACAAATATTTAGACATACTAGAGGAGTCTTTGTTGCCTACTTGAGAAGAGAGCAGAATTTCTGAAATTACATCCTTTTTTAGCATACTTTCAAAAAATTCATGAAATGGTTTTCAGACCATGAAATAATCTATTAAATTGGGTTTCTAGTAGTCCTGACCTTCCGCTCATCAAGACTTTATGGTATGTGGTGAAAAAGCAGTTATGAGCCAATTCTGCCAGGACTATAAAAATACTCAGAACATCTATAATAAGAACACTTCACTCTCTAAAAATGAATAATTGTTATAGCGAAAAAGCAGCCACTAATAAATTTCGTCAATAGCAGTTTGTATTCTAAACATTTAGCAGTCAATTTCTATGAAAAATTGTCCCCTAAATCCGAAAATGTCATCAAAAGTTAAAAGAGTAGAACATTTTTTGAGGTATAGTCAATTTTCCATATAATATGGAATTGACTTTATCTGAAAAACTGATCCACTTTCTTATTTTTTTTACGGATTTTCGGAATCAGGGGACAATTTTACATAAGAATTGGCTGTTAAATGTTGGGGATACTATGGTATTCCATAGTGGAAAAGCAGCCACATAAATATAGTAACTAGTCATTTTTGACTAATTCATTTTTTTTTCTAATAGATACTTTAACGAAAAGAATTAAAGGTACTCCAAGTCAGTTCCAATTATTATAATTAGTTTCGTTATTTTTTGGAAATATGTTTTTAAAACAAAATTGAATAATTGTGTAGCTTGGAATAGAAAGGGAGGGTGTCACAAATTTGCCATACTCCTATTATAATATAGTATAGTATAGTTTAAATAATTTTCAATACATGCCAATAATTGAAACTGGACGTGGGTCGTACACTGTTCAAAATTTCATGACCATTTTAACACCAAATTAATACTATACATGGTCTATATCGATACAAACCAAAATGGGGTTAAATATGGTTCGTTGGTCCAGTGTAAATTCAAATACTAAAATGGTGTTAATTTAACTTTCACACAGTATTAAAATAAATTTTACCTGATGTAAATTGAACTCCTATTCAGTGTTAAATATTATGTGTTTTTGGTTAAATTAAATCATACTACACAGAAAAAAAGGACACAGGAAGTTCCTTGACGAATATTACCAGTGGTATTATTCCAGAAAATTGAACCTTCAACTCGCTAGAGATAATGTTTTTAGTGCGTTTCACCAACTTAAAATACTTCAAGTATTGACAGCTGTTTCCACCTATTTAAGGTCTCTTTAGTATCGAACAACTTGTAGTGTCACACCAAAGCAAAGGACTACCTGAGCTTATATACTCTTCATGTAAGTTAACAGAGGCGAGATTTAAGAACATCACGTGATCCTTACCGCTTTTGCCGCGATTGGTACACACTATGCAACCAGGAATGCACGGCAAATTGTTTTAATCGTTTTAACAGAGTGCTTTAGGTTGAAGTAACTCTTATTTTACGAACAACATATTTAGTAAACTGAACCATACAACGGGTTGGTTTCACTAAAGTTTTCTGGGTTAATTCAACCAATTTGAAAAAAATAAAATAACTATCTGGTTTAGTACCGTCAAACTAATCTTTGTTTATATTAACCTTCCCACAGTTGATTTAAATAAATACTTATGGGTCAACTAAATTAATGTAGTTTTATGAACTATTCCTTTTTTTCTGTGTAGGTGCACTTCTCAAATATTTTTAGATAAACACCGTTTTGGTGTTTATGATTTTCAACCATAATTCATGGTGTTTATATTAACACCACTTGGTGTTGGATTTTGACACCATTTTAAGAGTACTCTTTACACCACAGATATTTTAAACAGTGTATATTTAAAAAATAACAAGCTTAATAAATGTATTTTCTGACAGTTTGTGTCAGAAATCCCAAACTTATCATAACTTTAACTTTTAATACATTTTAACTTTTTATTTTTAGAGAATTGAGCTTAAACCTTTTATTCCTATACAATATTATTAAAAAATACAAAATATACAATATTCTTATAAAAATTAAAACAAAGAAAATAAAAAATAAAAACATTATAACTCGGAAACTATATCAGTACGCTATTTGTTGTTTTTAAGCAATAATAATCAACAACAATCAAATAACCAAATAAAATAAATAAAAATAAATAAATTACAGTATTACATTTGAGATTATGCGCATTATTCACTCAGATGATTTGCGTCTATCGTCTGGCGACTCGAGACTAAAACCTCATCCTTATGAATGCATTATCTCTCGTGTAATAAGATACTACGAGCCCTAACCACATAATGTTCGGACACTTCATAATTTATACAGAAATTTTTTTCGTGAATACTATCTCAAAATTATTAGAAGTTATGAAAAATTCAGCTTATTTTGGCATATACCCCTCGAAGCGATTTTTATTTTTAAAAAGTTTACCTTTTATTTTTAGCTTTTAAAAAAAGGCTAACTTTTTAACTTTTTTTTGCATGAGTAAAAAAAGTTATAAATGGGCCCATTAAAAAGAACATAAAATATTATACAAACCCTGAAAATTTGGTAAAAATTGTATAAATAATAAGAAAGTTATAGCGATATATATATCTGCAAAATCTCCCGTTTCCTAAGAAAATTGCAAAAACTCTTTAAAAATAGCATTTTTAAATTACTTATACTTTTTTATAACTTATTTATTTTTTACCAAATTTTCAGGGTTTGTATAATATTTTATGCTCTTTTTAATGGGTCCATTTATAACTTTTTTTACTCATACAAAAAAAAGTTAAAAAGTTAGCCTTTTTTTAAAAGCTAAAAATAAAAGGTAAACTTTTTAAAAATAAAAATCGCTTCGAGGGGTATATGCCAAAATAAGCTGAATTTTTCATAACTTCTAATAATTTTGAGATAGTATTCACGAAAAAAATTTCTGTATAAATTATGAAGTGTCCGAACATTATGTGGTTAGGGCTCGTATTAGGGTCCATAATAATGTACTACAATATTTTTACAATGTACAAAGTGGTTATACAATTATTATTTTTTGCAATATAGGTACTCGTGTATAATAAATTCTTTATTTGATTTATAATTTGTTTGGATTTAGAATTTTATATCATATAGACCTGATAATCAAATAATTAAAAAAAAGAATTTATCTCTTATTTTTTTAACATGAGATTCTTTAACTTTTTACTAGAATCACCCTTATGTTAAAATAAACTAAAGTAGATTTTTTGGAGGATGTTTTTTTCTGTTCATGTACATATTTTAATAGGGATCATCATAGATTTTCGTTTATCCGGACTTGAAATAAAGCAGTAATACTCAGTAATTTAGTGGATCAATTTGGCAGTGTTCCAATGAGACTTGTGTTCTCACTAAAACTTTACCAGTCACCATATGTTTTGTAAAGATTACTTATTAATAAACTTCCAGCGACAAATCCAATTAAAAAATAATTACCCATGGTATTTTCATCGATTTTCTAACATATTAATGGAATTCAAGAAAGATTTCATCCTTTTCCTGTTTTTTATTAAAAGACATTCCCTGAAGATTTGCCCCAAATAAGTGTTCAATTTAAATTCTGAAACGGTTTGTGGCAATCGGACTTTAAATAGGAAAAATAAGGAGAATTTTATTGTTTGCAAACCAAAAAGTTATACGAGTTATACAGGTGGGTCCTTACAAAATCAAAGACATAATACTAGTATGTAGTATAAAAACACGTTTTTTTCTGCAAACATGCCAAAAACCTCATCACTGTACTTCGCACAGCGTTGCCAATGATACGATAATTATCGTATTATACGATAATTTCGAGGTCTGATGCGATCGTAATTTATCCTTATACGATATCCGATAATTATACGATAATTATTCAGGATTTTCCTCTAGCGAAAACTGCGCAAAACAAGGCTGCCTCTGCCCCGAGCAAAGGCCATTGTACAAAAAAATAAATATAATGAATCAGAATGACAGTTGGCAGCATTCTATTTTCTATGGTAGCATTAAAAACAAAATCACACAAATGACAATCGACAGATCACAATGCAAAAATAACAGATAAATAAGTTTTATGAATAAGTTTTTTGTGTATTTGTGACTTATGTATGTAGAATGTAAATGGTTTGTAGTCTTTGTATTTTGTGTGTTTGTTCAACACCTTTTACATACACACTTTGCAGAAGTCCTGATGGTTTGTACCTCCATAACCTCGGTCCCGTAGTCTTTATTAAATCGTCTAAGCACATATATACTAACCAACCATAGCAATAAAGCGACCCTTTAATTTTCCTGTAATCTTGTCTTTATTCGACAGTACGGATTGCGTTTTAATGTAACCTTAAATTTTGCCCCGTACATGATATATTGTTAGTATCCGTAGTGATTAAAAAAACGACCATTAGTGGATTTTATTAAAATAAAAGCTTTTTTTAAGTTTTTGGCTGATACGATCGTGTATACGATAATTTTTCAAGTAGAATACGATCCGATACGATAATTTCACGAACTTGATACGATTCTTTCTCCACGGCGGGTTGGCAACGCTGACTTCGCACCAGGCACCGACAGACCGCCTGTTCTGATCCTCGTCAGTGCCGAGTAGACATGTGGCGCAAAGTACACTCGAACACAAAGCTTTCGCCGTTTTTATAGTAGGTAAGCTACAGAAACAGCAGCGGTGGCAAGGTGATTGTCGTTTTCGCATATTGGTAGGCACTACCAAAGATAATACTTTGGGCACTACTTTTCTAGTAGAAATGCAAGTTTTTTTGACTTATTAATATATGAATAAAAAAAACTGTTTTAAAGTTTCACTATTTTATTTATGTTTTTTAAATGATTAACAATTGTTTCGCTACACAGTAGCTTCTTCATAATTAGTGCATATTTTTACTAAGTAGCGGTATTTCTATTAACTAATGGCAGGTAATTTGAGAAAATAAGTGTTGAATAAACATTATACCTGAAGGTATTAATAAAACAATTTTGGAAAAACTAAGGATTTGGAGTCCTATTGAATATAAATTTATAATATTAATAAATATTATTTTTAGTACTACATACATATATACATTCTAAAATAAATTTTTAAAAAATAAATAAAATAGTGAAACTTTTTTTTTTGAACAGTATTGTTATTAATAATAACTTATAATTCATATAGTAATAATATGGAGTTTCATCAAGTAAAGGTCGAAACAATCAACAATTTTTTTACTGCTGTCAAAGTTTTATTTTTACACTAGGTATGTTAAAAAATAAAAATTAATTAACTAAAAAAAAATAATTACATTATGTGTTTTTCAATTGTTTTGTCAGGACCTATTGACCCACCCTGGTAGAATTGAAATCTTAAGAATAAAATAACTAAGTAAATAAATTAACATTTCTATACAATGTAGATTTTTCTACGTGTCTGCACACATAAATGGCAGATTGATCACAATCAGAATTTAGAATTATGATATCTACAACCGCGAGTTTGCTCCCAACTCTCACGGAACTAATTTCTTACCACAGGTCTTGGGAAAAAGGTATGTTTTAACTTAGTGCGTGACGGTGAAAATAAAACAGTAAACCTTTTATTTTAGCTAACTTTTATGACAGTGACAGTGCTTAGAAAATGAATCTTTTCATTGACAAGGCAAAACATGAATGTAAAGTGACATTTATGTATGAAAAGTGACAGGTCTGTGTGAAAAGAAATTGACATCATCGTTTGACATTCTTTTCAAAATTTGTACTGTATTTATATATGTATGTCTAAATATCATTTAGGACACAATTAATTATGTTTGTATACTAAATTCCAATTTTTAGTGCCATTATTTAAATTGAGAAGGTAAGTTTATTAATTTTAAGTAACTTATGTACCTATACCTTAAAAATTAAAAAATAAGATGAAAGTAATTTTAACAGCCGTCAAATACGTTTTTAGGTTATTTTTTTTGTATTTGAAAATAATAAAAAAAAAGGGTCGTAGTAAAAACATTGTGTTTCACTTGCGAGAAAAGCTTTCTTCAAGCTCATGTTAATGCACACTCGTTAAATAGGTATAAGGAATACAAATAACAATAATAACAGATTTTAAACACTCTGAACAGTTGAACACGTTACAAATTAAAATAAATTAAGCAAAGTTTATTTCGGCGAGTCAAACTAATAGGCGTTAACCTAATTTCCTGAATAAAACCTTTCACTCAAATTTATTAAATATTAAAATAGGTTTCTGTCTAATTAATAAAAGCCCGAGATTTGTTTTTGTAGGGTGCTTTGCTAAATGATCGAATTCAAATTATATTTGCAAAATAAAACAGTTTATTTGTTTCTTGTTTAACATTAAAACTGAGTTTAAGTCAGGATTATACAGTAAGTGAATGGGCCGGACAGAATAATGATATCATTTTTTTAATATTTAAAGGACCGGGTGTGTTGCCATTTTATAATGTTTTCAAAAATCCCTTTACCAACAGGTTTTTAGACATTTTTGAGTTTAATGAAAGCTAATCGGATTTCAGCGGTTTAGTATAATGCACTGAAAGAAATTTGTTGCTAAAAGTAAATACAAATTTATGCTAAAAATTTTATACTAGTGCTTTACACATTTATACTACTGTTTATTATAAATGTATGTTAAATTTTGTAATACATTTATTGTAAAGAAGATATGTTAGATCTAAATAAAAATAAACTTACCCTTACTATAAAATGTAAACTATAAGTGAATTACAGCAAAAAAATATTGCTAGAAACACCATTTATATTGCTAGGGCAGCAATAGGCTGCTAACCAAACGAATATATTTGTTTTAACAATGTATGTGGTAGTCGATATATGAAACATAAAATATATTTGCCCTAATTATTTTTGTATTTAACTTAAGTATATATTTCTTTCAGTGTGCAAATAAGGATTTTTATACTTTTGGTCTTTTATTAGCTCTAAAAGTAGACCAAGTGTTATACCCCAAATTAAGTATCTTAATGATTGATGGATAAACCAAAATGTACCTATAGCGAATGCTTTTGCACTACTTCCTTTCAGTTTATGAGGACTTGGATCAAATACTATGATCATCTGGAAACTTTTGTTTTTCTGATGTTTTAGAAGAGACTGGAAGGAAATGTATTCAACAATTGAAACCAAAAAAATGTGCTGAAGACGATAACATTCCCTTATACATATATAATGGTTTTCTTGATTCCCTAAGCTATCCATTTAATAAATCACTTAAAATCAAAGTTTTAGAAGTATTGTTAATCTATTATTTATGTCAATATATTTAATCATTTTGAGACTGAATTTTCAACTAGATGATTCTACAGTTACCAATCTTCTTCTTGATACAGTCATGACTGACTGTGCTAAATTTAGCATTAAATAGGGTGTACTTGGCTTCTTAAAAGTTTATAAATTCTTACCTTCTTGATAGATATCAGCGGGTTAAAGTGTGTAAATTTTTAAACCATGACTTTGCTGTAACATCTGGGGTACCTCAGGGTAGTAACTTTGGGCCACTTATTTTTACAATTTTCATCAATGACCTACATAATTGTATTGGATACTCATCCTGCCTTATGTTTACTGATGATTTTAAGATATTTAATGTTTTTGTGCAGTTACATTTACTAGAAAAGTTAACTATATGATTGCAAAGACTTATATTTCCTATGCAACGTTAAGTTAATACTCACTAAAAGTATACTGTAAATAGGGTCTATATTATAGACTCTATAAGATGTTGGACTTTGTTGGAAATTAGAAAACCAAAATACTTTGTGGACATTGTGGTTGTATAATAAAATTGTTTAATGCTTTTGTAAGACCTCATTTTAAGTATGCTTCTGTTATATGCACCTCAGGCAGAAGCCAACATAGATTTAATAGAAAATTTACAAAAAAGATGTTTACACAATTTTTGTTACAGCTGCATGCTTAAAGATTTTAAAATTGTAACATTGAAAAAGAGACGTTTATTTTAGGTTACACTTTTTGTATATTTTATAACAACTTAAAGTACAAATGTTTGCTATTGGTAAATATCATTAAACTGTTAGTTCCAAAGATAAATTTAATCATTCAAGATAAAAAGGTATTTTGCACTGATCTTACATTTAGACATGTTATGTTGAAACATTGTAATTTATTAATGGAAGACATTTGTTTGTCGGAAATAATACACCAATGAAATTAGATTTTACTTTCTCATGCCAGCCTAGTTTATTGTAAATGTAATATTGTCCCAGCCTTTTAGTCTTAGTTAAAGTTTCTTTTATCCCAAATTTGTTTTCTTGTTGTATAAATTTTATGTAGTCTTCTAGAATTAATGTTTATTATTTTTTTATTTATATAAGGGATATTTTATCACAAATTTTATTCTTGTACAATAAAATTGAAAATTAGTTGTTTTGTTTATAACATAAATTAGGCCATTTAGCCATTAAGGTTGGCTGTTTTTTCTGAAACTTTTTTGTTCACAACATAATGTTTGTAAATTTTTCTTTCTAAGAATAAAATGTTTAAAAAATAATAAAGTGCTATTTTTTAAGGTTGTCAGTTTCCTATGAAACTTTTTTGTTTATAACATAAACAATTTAACAGATACCTATTTAATTAAAAATTTTATTTAAGCACTCAAAAGGCCATAATAATTTTTGCGAATTTTGTTTATGTCAAAAATCTAAATAAAATGTACGAGGTGTGTTCAGAAAATAACGGAAATTGTTAAATTTCGCGGGTTCGGAGGGTCCGGTTGTCATAAAATTTTCTTTATTATGTTGGTATACACGCCCCCGAAGTATGATAAAAACTTAAGCTGTTTTCATTGTTTACTTTGTCTGTGGCAGCCGCTGGTTAGACGTGTTTTATGAGATCGGCGATTTTTCGTTCGTTAAAAGAAATGGATCAAAGAATTTGTATCCAATTTTGCTTAAAAAATTAAATAAATTCTGTGAAATGTTAACAAAGGCCTATAGTGAGTCTGCTATAAGTAAAACAAGTTTACAAGTAGTATAAGAGTTTCCAAGATGGCCGTGAAGACGTTGAAGATGACGAACGCCCCGAACGCACAAACACATTAACAACCGATAAAAACATGTAAAAAGTGGAATAAATGGTTATAAACATCAGAGAAGTTTTTTCGAATGTTTTGGATATGAAACGCGTGTGTTATATACATAATATGTATACCACTAATTGTAAGATGCTTTCCCACAAAGTATATTCCAAGAACTTTAGATCTACGACACTTATCAGCGAGTGTCATTTTCACGACACATGTATTCTATGTAATTCAACCTTATGAGAGTCAGTCAGTCTTTGTACTTTGAACAAGCAGTTTGTAAACAATCGAAATCAATAAATAATTTGTGAAATCAACTCCAGCATTTTAATTGGCGCAGTCGATAGTGGATATCCGTAGTTAAGTGTATCGAACATTTAATTTTCGTATCAACGATTCAACGGATCCCCGAACCAGTCTATTGAAGACCTGTGGCAAGGAATTGGCTCAAGAATTTGGAACAAAAATCGTCTGAATTCTAGAAAAATTTTCAAGAAAATGCTAGTATTCGTCTTTCTTTTTATGTAAGTACGATTTATGTCTATTGAAAATTTATTTGATATATTTGAAAATTTGTCGATTAATTCTCCCGAGACTGACTCACGTATAAATCTAAATTTTCCTAATTTGCCTAATAATAACCAAAATAATATGGCACAATTTAAAGCAGAGTACCTTAAGAGTGTTCCAGAATTTGACGGCAACCCCAATGAATTAAATAGATATTTAACCATTTGTAATTCAATTATAACGGAATTTTATGATGCTAACAACCCTAATAGTTTTCAAAATACTTATTTGTTGAACTCGCTCTTAACAAAAATTACTGGAAAAGCAAGAGTAGTAGTTAATATTCAAAATGTTACAACTTGGGAAGATCTTAAATCTTGCCTTACAACGCATTTCGCAGACCAACGCGACGAGACCTGCCTCAATAGAGATCTCGTATTACTTAAACAAAAATTTAATGAAACTGCACAACAATTTTATATTCGTTGCTTGAATATTTTGAACCTTTTATGTAGTTATGTTGACATACATGAAATTACTGAAGATGCAAAAAAACTAAAGCGTAATCTTTATAATAGTCTAGCATTAAAAGCATTTTTAGCAGGGTTAAAAGAACCCTTGGGTAATACAGTTAGGTGCATGAAACCAAAAGATTTAGCAGAAGCTATACAATTTATATCAGCCGAAGAAAATATTCATTATTTTCAAAATAATTTTTCAAATAAAAATAAATTCGGAGTTCCTTTTACCCCATCTAGACCATATTACCCACAACCCAGACAACAAACCCAACACAATTTTAGACCAAGACCACAAAGCATTTTGTCAAATTCCCAAAATTTTAAACTCAGATCAACAAATCAGAATGTTTTTAGACCAAACCAACCGACAAACTTACCCAACCCAACTAAGATGAGTGTTTCAACAAGAAACACAAATTTTTCGGGACCCACACCTATGAGTATTTCAACAGTCAACTCTTTAAGACCACAAAATTCTTTTCAAAACTACCATATAAATCATGACACAATAGACGATCAAAATTTCGAAGAGGTGGAACATGAATATTTTTATAACGAATCTGAAAATCAAGAACAAGATTTTTCTGATCTTGTTAACGAAGACATTTCAGACTATGAAAATTTTTTGTCCCTGCCTCCCGAACCAGAACAAACATAATAACACTTAATAATATAAATAGTTGTGAACTGCCGTACATAATCTTGCCCGAATATAATATAAAACTTTTAATTGATTCAGGTTCCAATAAGTCCTTTATAAATCCAGATTTTGCTTTGAAAAACTTTCCTAATTTAATACAAAATGACCCCTTTACAGTAGCTTCCGTTTTTCAAAGTACCAATCATAAATACAGTATACAAATGCCACCCTCAAAAATATTTAATATTCCCCCAGCAAAAACTTTAAAATTTTATTTGTTTAATTTTCACAAAACATTTGATGGCTTAATTGGCATAGATAACATAAAACTCTTAAACGCTGACATCAAAATAAGTTCAGGATATCTTGTTACTCCGAACGCAAAGATTTCTTTAAATTTCCAAAATTCTGAGACAAACTTAAATTACGTTTATATTCCGCCTAGATGTGAAAAGATAATTTTAATTAATACTACAATTTCAAATGGCGAAATAATCATTCCCCATACAAAAATTAACAATTGCGAAATACCAGCCTCCCTTACTATTGCAAAAAATGGCCAAGCACTAACATCAATTTTAAATAGTTCAACAAAGCCCGTTACAATATCATTAAAAGGTCCAATTTTAGTTGAAAATTTTTTAAAATATAATTCCACGAAATGTAATTTGAATAACTTAGCACACTATGCAAAAACAAAACTTGACTTATCAAAGTTACGCACAGAACACTTAAACAATGAAGAATATATACACATAACAACATTATGTAAACAATACTCAGACATTTTTTATCGCGAAAATACTCCACTTACCTTTAATAATAAAATTAAACACCAAATTAAAACATCTGATGAAATTCCCGCCTACACAAAAACATATAGATATCCATTTATTCATAAAAAAGAAATTGAAACCCAAATAAATAGTATGTTAGATCAAAAAATTATTAGACCCAGTAATTCTCCATGGTCATCGCCAATTTGGGTAGTCCCAAAAAAAGTTGACGCTTCAGGTAAACAAAAATGGAGGGTCGTCATCGATTATCGTAAATTAAACGAGAAAACGATTGACGATAAATATCCATTACCAAATATCACTGATTTACTTGATAAGTTGGGAAAATGTCAATACTTCACCACGCTAGACTTGGCAAGTGGGTTTCATCAGATAGAAATGGACGAAAAGGACATTGAAAAAACAGCATTTAATACTGAATTAGGGCATTACGAATTTTTGAGAATGCCCTTCGGGCTTAAAAACGCGCCAGCAACGTTTCAACGCGCCATGGATAACATTTTACGCGGCATAAAAAATGAAAAATGTCTGGTCTATTTAGACGATATATTAGTTTTTTCGACTTCCCTTCAGGAACATATTGAGAGTTTAAAAATAGTATTTAAACGATTAAGAGAATCCAATTTCAAAATTCAGCTTGATAAGTCAGAGTTCTTACGCAAAGAAGTTATGTATCTTGGACATATTGTCACCCCAGATGGCGTTAAGCCCAATCCAGATAAAATTTCTATAATAAAACAATTTCCCCTTCCAAAAACAACAAAACAAATTAAAAGCTTTTTGGGTTTATTGGGTTATTATAGAAAGTTTATTAAAAATTTTTCAAAAATTACCAAGCCGTTTACTAAATGTTTAAAAAAAGGTGCAAAAATTGAAATAAATAATGAATATTTAACTTGCTTTGAAATCTGTAAGAATTTATTAACTAACGATCCAATATTGCAATACCCAGATTTTTCAAAAACATTTAATCTTACGACCGATGCTAGTAATGTAGCATTGAGTGCCGTTTTGTCACAAGGTCCCATCGGTAAGGACCTCCCAATAGCCTATGCTTCGCGAACTTTAAATGATTCGGAACAAAATTACCCCGCCATTGAAAAAGAGCTTTTAGCCATTATATGGGCTACAAAACACTTTAGGCCATACCTATATGGTCGAAAGTTTAATATAATTACAGACCATAAACCACTTCAATGGTTATTTTCAATTAAAGATGGAAACTCAAAACTTTTGAGATGGCGAATAAAGCTTGAAGAATTTGATTATACAATAATATATAAAAAGGGTAAATTAAACACAAATGCTGACGCTTTGTCTCGTATAGAAGTAAATAACCATAGAACTGAAAGCGCAAATAAAGATCTGCATAATGACATTGATAACTTTTCTACTCTTGTTCACGTCGATGATATTCCCGAAATGTCAGAAAACGACTCCGAAACCTATGAAAGTGATGATGGTAACACTATACATTCCAACGCAGCCGAAAACCCAATAGTCAATATTCCTATTATTGATTCGGCAGTAAATTACGGACAAAATCAAATCATTATCAGTTCAGTTTTACATTCACCAGCAAAACCAAAAACATTTATTCTATTTGAAAAGAAGAAGCGTCTCATTTTTCAAATATCTATGAACAACTTTAAAAACGATGTATTTAATCTTATAAAAAATTACATTTCCCCAAATATTCAATATCATTTATTTTTCGAAAATGATAATATTTACGAACAATTTTCCAACATTATTTCCCAAAATTTTAAATGGCCTTCATACAAATTTAAAAAATGTTCCAAAAAATTAATAGATGTTACTGTTAAAGATGAAATAGAAAACATTATACAAAATTATCATGAGGGCAAATCAAATCATAGAGGCATCGATGAAACAACATTAAGAATAAAGGAAAAATATTATTGGCCTGATTTAAAAAAGTCCATTCAATCTTACATAAACCAATGCGAAGTATGCCAACAAAGTAAATACGAACGAAACCCTATTAAAACTAAAATAAACATTACTCCCACCGCGAGTCTACCCTTTGCAATTTGCCACCTTGACACTTTTACCTTTGAACAACAAAAATTTTTAACTATAATAGACAGTTTTTCAAAATATGCCCAGGCATATCCCATTACTTCTGCAAGTGGGACCGAAGTAGTAGACAATCTTATACATTTTTTTTCACATCACGGAATCCCCAAACAAATTATAGTTGATAACGGTACCGAATTTAAAAATTCTGTCGTTACAGAACTTCTTGCTTTACACAAAATTAAAGTCCACTTTATTTCCCCATATCACCCCCAATCAAATGGCATGATAGAACGATTCCATTCAACCATTTCCGAACACCTTAGGTTACTAAATACACAAGGATTTCTTAAGACACCAATAAAAATAAAAATGCGCTACTCTCTTTTGGCCTATAATCATTCAATACATTCTGCAACAAAATTAAAGCCAATAGATATTATTAACGGACACATTACCACTAATGACCCATTTAATTTAGAATTAGATCAAATGTTAGTAAATGATTACATAAACGAACACAAAAAACGTTCTCAAATTCTTTATTCCAAAATAAACTCTAAATTAATTGAAGGTAAACAAAAAATAGCCGAAAAACTAAATTGGAACCGCGATGACCCTGAGATGTTTAAAGAAAACCAACAAATCTTTATAAAAAAACACATAAGACAAAAAAATGCTAATAAATTTGAAAAATCCACAAAAATAAAAAATGTTAATAAAAAATATAAAACGATTTCAACAGAAAATGCAGATAATGTTCACATGGATAATATTAAACGCCCACGTAAAATTACGTTTAAGATAAAGAAAAGGTAGTTAACACTGGTATTGTTTCAGATTTCCTGGAATTTTTGGAGTGGCCGACAGAGTATTAATTAAAAACTTAAGTGATAACCCAGGAATAATACCTTTAAAACTTGGATCCGCAAAATTAATTAAAAATACCCATACCCTTATTCATTATTATGATTTAAATAATATAATATTAGAAATAAATAAGCTTAATCTGCAAACTGATAATGTAGTTAAACTTGTCAAACAAAATGCTGACTATGAAAATGATACTTGTAACTATATAAATCTCTTAAATTTTGTTAAAACAAAAACAAAAAATAAATTATATGAAATATTACCACAACAAAGATCAAAACGAGGTATTATTAACGGTTTAGGAACTATTTTTAAATCAATTTCCGGTAACCTAGATGCAAATGATGGCATTCATTATGACAACCTAATAGAGGAACTTCAAAATAATCAGGCAAAATTATCAGTTAATATCAATAATCAAAATTCTATATCTCTTTCACTGATCAACAAATTTAATACAACTGCTCAACAAATAATTAATAATGAAAACCTATTAGAATCAAAAATTAAACAGATAGCCCTAATAGTACAAAAACCTTTATATCGAGAAAATTCAATCTTCATTAAAGACATTATAATACAAATAATCAACATGTTTGAAATTGTTATTTCAATATTACAAGACGTTGAGAATTCAATCTCATTTTGCAAATTAAATACAATGCACCCCAGTATTATTAAATCATCTGATTTTCTTAGAGAATTAAAAACTCTTGAAAATTGCTTTAAAGGTACTAACTTTCCCTTAGAGGTTAATTTTGAAAATATACTTAAAATTGAAAAACTTTCACACATTGATTGCTATGTCCTAGACAATAAAATTAATTACATTATTAAAATACCTCTTACATACCCCACCCTGTTTGATTATTATCAATTAATACCTACTCCTATCCCATACGAGGGTCAGTTTATGGCAATAATTCCTTCGAACAATTTTCTAATAGCAAATAAGTTGTACTTTTCGTATATGAAAGGCGAATGCAAGAAAATTTCTATGGAACTGCACATCTGCGAAGAAACCAGTTTAGAAGAATTTAACAACAACCACCCTTGTGAGATTCAGATGTTGAGGAATGAAAATACAACCAACTGCAAACCAAGCCAATTCCAATTAGCCACACCGATAATTAAACAACTAGATGATAATAGCTGGTTATTTGTATTGCCCTTCGAAAAAACAACAGTTTCAAAGTGCCAACAACATCAAGTTACCCAAAGACTGATAGGAACATTTTTGATCGAGGTCCCAGAAAGCTGTGAGTTGAGTTTGGACAGTGCAAAAGTGTCTAGTTCAAAAAGTGCCGTTTCCAGCAATGTTGTCCTTTTTACGGAACTTAATTCAAAAACAAAACCAACTCCACTTCTAAATTCAAACCTGGTGCTAAGTGACATCAATTTAGATGAACTCAAAGACATTCATTCAAAAATAATTAATAATCAGAGTAACTTGTCGTTTAGTGAAGTTTACCATTTGCCTAGTGTTTGGACAATTTGTATTTATGGACTCTTGTTAATTATAACCATTTATTTATTAGTAAAAAAATGGTCGTTAAAATACTTAAAGCACAAACCAATTTCAGTTGCAACTCCCAATACAATTTCAAAAGAAATCAATCTGGGAGATGTTCAAATTCCAAAACCGTAATTTGAATCTTTGGGGGAAGGTGTTATATACATAATATGTATACCACTAATTGTAAGATGCTTTCCCACAAAGTATATTCCAAGAACTTTAGATCTACGACACTTATCAGCGAGTGTCATTTTCACGACACATGTATTCTATGTAATTCAACCTTATGAGAGTCAGTCAGTCTTTGTACTTTGAACAAGCAGTTTGTAAACAATCGAAATCAATAAATAATTTGTGAAATCAACTCCAGCATTTTAATTCGTGGCAGCAAAATTTGTTCTAAAATTGTTAAATTTTGAACAAAATTTTTGGCCAAAAACAATAATGTAATGATGCCCCAGCCTCCATATTCGCCAGACATGCCTCTGTCTGACTTTTTCCTATTCCCAAAAATAAAGAGAACCTTAAAGGGCCGTCGTTTTGCAAGCATAGATGACATTAAAAGCGCATCGCTGAAATAACTTAAGGCTATCCCAAAGATCGAGTTTTAGAAGTGTTTCAAGTATTGTAAGAAGAGCTAGCACATGTGTATAATATCCAATGGGGACTATTTTGAACGTGACAACATTAATGTAGACGAATAAATAAATATTTGTTTCAAAAAACGAAAATTTCCGATATTTTCTGAACACACCTCGTATGTTTTAGTTGGAAATTTTTTAAAATTTTATTATTCGTAATAAGATATCCATTAGACAAATAAAAGCAAACATTTCGGTTTTAAAAGTTGCACTGCGGTGCTCATACCGTTACAATATTTATAATATAATTTGCTTGTTTATGCCAAAAACGTTGAAAAAAAATAGTAAAATGCTATTTTTTTTTCGCTGTTGGCTGTTCTTCTGGAAGTAAAAATGAACATGTACCAATAAAGTATGCCTTTGACAATACAATTCATTAATATTAGAACCAATAAATGAGTATTTCATAGTCAATCAAATTAACAATATTTTGTATCACTTTGTTTATAGGATTTTGACGCTTTTCTTAAGGAAATTCGGGCAGTACATTGCTAGGAAAGGGGTAAGGGGAGTTGCTTTTATTATTAAAAAACAGCCAATTTTCTAACTAATTCAATAGGTATTTTTTATTTGACTACAAAAGACACTATATACATATACAGTGTGTCCACGTGGACTTAAGTATACTTGTAAAAAATTTTTTTTACAATTTTTCGAGGAAAAGTCAATCTTCATAATTTCTATGGGTGATTCTACAAAAGTTGGACAACTTGATGTCATCAGTCAATAGAGTAGGTATTCTAATATTTTTTAAAATATTTCACTATATTACAAAAGATCCAGGTTTTTTTAACTTGTCCACCCAATTTTAATAAATTTTTTCAAAAGCACGTTTATAGAAAAACATAATAAATATTCAAAACATCAGTACCTTGGCGTGTCACAACTCCGGAATCAAATATTTGAGTGATTTTATTTTAAAATATATTCAATTTCACTACAAACTATAAAACATTAAATAATGTATTTTTCATATTTTATCATAGATTCGAATAATAGCAATTGTACTCACTTTTACCCGTCAGTTCTGTGTCCAATGTTAAAATTCAAAATTCCTGCGAAATATTGAAGTTTAAAAGTCAAGTCCTCGTTTTAACTCAAGTGTTGGTAAAAAATTACCTACAGAGCCCGCCCTTTGCACGACAGTCATCTAAAACACAATGCAAGCGGCGAAGTTGTGGTGAATGCACGTATAGTTCCAGTCAAAATTTCAGTACTGTGGTGAGTAGTTATTTTCTTACGTATATATATATATTTCATTGTAATTGATATAAGGCTATATGTGATTTGTTGAAAAGTAGCATCCACTAATAAAAAATATCAGTAAAATACTTAATTCCGAATTATAATCTTAAATTTGTATCCCATGGGAATGAATGAATGCATTCATCAGTACCATGTCGTCAGTTCCATGTTCGATGTTTCGGATATTTTTTTCACAAACTTCAATTTAAATTCTGCTTTCGCAGAACTTGTTTATTTAATGTCATTATAAATTTGGTTTGTGTCCCATATCTAATAATTGAGATATCGGTATACCCAAAATCCACCAGCCGGCACTAATGTGGGGTATTATTTGATTTTAAGATATTTAATGTATAATATGCTCAAAGTTGCAATAAATCTTATATTTTCCAATAAATTATGTAATTAATTAGTACCCTTGTATACTCGTCACTTCCATTGCATTCAAATTTAGAAAACACAGATATTTCAGAAACTGTTTGAAAAAGTGACTGGCCCAGTCTGGAACAGTATATTTATTATATTATCTATGTTCTCATAACAAAATACTGTTTAATTTTCTCCGAAAACTATATAAACAAAATGAGGTCAAAAGTTGCCAAACTTTTGTAGAATCACCCATATACATATTCGCGTCATTCAAAATTAAATTTTTAAATTTTTTTTAAGCGCTTATATATTTCCAGTGTGGTCGGACTTGGATTTGCAAGCACTGTATAAAGAGGTGGTAAGGGGAAATCAAAAAGTTAAATGAAGTTTTTTCATATCAGTTTTTGATACCAAGATATTTGATATTTAAAATTAAAGATATTAGTTTTCCAATTTTAACAAATAATTGTAGACATTGTGGAAATGTCAGTTAAAACTTGATTCATAATCACAAAATGAGATAGCAGACAATTTCTACAAAATAATAGGACATCTCAAGTTATGATCTGAATAACAAATATAACAATTCACATGAAAAAAATTAATTTGTCTTTTTGGTTTCTCCTAACAAGCTCTTCATATTAAACCTTCAAAAAAATGTATTTAAAAAATTTTAATTTTGCAAAATCCACTATTGTATTTTTTTGCGCATCCTAAATCGTATTTATGTAATAAGCAAAAGAAATTATAAGGAATGACTTTTTTTCGAAAAATTTAAAATAAATATTTTTACAAGTATATATACTATACTATACTATATAGTTAAGTTCATCCATGGACACACTGTATATTGAAACACAGGAACGGGAATTAAAAAACGTTAAAATAGAATTTAAACGCAACAACATTGCAAGTTGTTGATAGTTGGTTTCTATGATAACGTTTTTTGACAGTTGCTGTTATTTAAAATCTTAAAATAAGTTGTAAAAACGATTTATTATGTTTTGTGAAACGAATGAAGTCAACTACAAGGAAAAAAATAATTAAAAAAGGTATGGAAGCCAAAAATAAAGCAACGGAAAACATGCAGCTGAATGCAGCGAAAGTCTCGAGAAAAGCAGAAAACAAAGATAAGAAAACCATAAAAGCATACGAGAAAAAAATTCATTAATTTTTCAATGTCAAGTTAGAATATAAGTTTTAATTAAAGACATGGTCTGTATAGGAAATGTATGCATATCTTATATCATGACTAAGAAATCGATGATTTTTTTTCGTATAGGTACACTTATACCTGCAGAATTGGCATATAAATTTTTGTCAACATTCACAACACAGTTAAGCATTAATAAAAGTCAAACTTTTTAAAACTTTTTAATTGTCTTTTAAGTAGACTCTATTACAAACCATTTTTTTTGTGTTTATTAAATTTTTAAAATAATAAACTCTAAATCTCTAAAATATTGGTAGGGTGGCGTAAACGATAATTGAGGCAAGTTTGAATAATAGTTATTTGTGAACCAAGGCCAAAAAGTGACTTTTTTCGGCTAGTCTGATTTTAATCGCTGAGGTGATAGCCGAGGCTAGAAAGAAGACGAGGACAAAATAAAAATTATTGGCACTTCATTGTTTAAAATAAATAGTACAGTATTCAACAGACGGGGAAAGCGCCTATTTAAAGCCAACCCAAGCAGCATTTTAAGTAAAAGCGTAGAGCTTTGGGGCAATATTACTTAATTTAAGTAAATATTTTGTTAAATTAACCTTAAAATTTACTTTAAAGTAAAACTTTTTTTAAAGTTATAATTTAAGTTTTATTTATGTTATTTTTACCTATTTTAATAACCCTTAAGTTTCAACACTTTAAAGTATTATGAGGGACGTAATTTTTACGAAAGAAAATTACTAATAAATGTATTTCACCTAAAGGAAAATTTAACGGTAATTTTAACGTCAGAATTTTTACTTATTGGTAAATTTTACTCATAAGTCATAATTTTACGATATTAAGACCACTTTATAACCGTAAATAATTCCTATTCGCCTGGTATTTTTTAGGGTTATTAGTGGGTAATAAATACTAATAATATTGACTAAACAAGGAAAAATAAGCTTAAAGTGAAAAATAAAACTTTGCGGGATTTTTTTTAGGCCGCCATAATGAGTTTTTTAAGATGGCATCCATTACTTATCTAAACATTTATATAATATTTTTTCATGAATATCTTTCTAAAATATAATAAGAAAAGTTTTAGTTATTAAAAAATGATTAAAACTAAATGATTTTTAAAAGATTTTATAAAATTTTGTAGGTTTTAATAAGTTTTGTTGAATTTTTACCCAAGCAATAATTTTAAAACCGTAAAATATTTAGAGGGCATATAATTTTTAAGACGTATCGTACCTACCTATTTTTATCAATAAAATAATGTGCGTTTGAGTTTTAATGTAAAATATCAATGGTTTTGACAATTTAAGTTATATTTTTTAATTTTACTCTAGGGTGGCCTTTATTACTTTGTAATTACTTAAGTTCCTACCATTTTGTAAAATATAAATTAAAAGATCAATAAATTACGAATATCAATGTTTAAGAAAGAGAGAGCAAACAGTTAGTAATTATAGCGTTATTTTTACGTAAATTTGTGGTATTTATATTGTTTTTATTACGTAATTCTCTTAGTAGATCAAAAAGGTTATTATGTGGGTAAAATAACGAAATAAACCATTCCCCAAATTTGGTAATTTTTCGTATCTATACCGTTATAAAACCGTTTTGGTTAACCGTAAAAAATACTTTAAAGTTGACTAAGTAGTAAATTTGTAGTTATTTAAACTTAAAATGCTGCTTGGGAAGCTTAGAGTTTGCTGCCGAGTCCTTAGCCGAGGCTGCAGACCTGAGCAAGGCAGTTAATATCCTTTCTCCGCCGGGTTGTATATACAATTTTTTTCAGGCATTTAATTATTCTGTACTTACTGACATATGTTATATTACAGGTTATGTACATGAATTAATTCTACAGTTACCTTTAAGTTTACGCGATAGATGGAATATGTAAGTAAAGCACAACATTTTAAATTTAAATGTAAAACTGACAATTCGTTCTATTATTCTATTCTATTTTATTGTGTTATATTTTATAGCTAAACAAAACTTTTGGTATTGATAACAAAGTAGCACATTTCACTCGTCCTGCAGTAGTAGAAATAACTATATTTATTCTAAAAACCAAAAGGATATCGACCACTTGTTATAATATTTTTATAAAAAAAAATTTACGCACAAACAAGCATAAAACTACCTAATTATAAACTGATTCATTTTAGGCATCCATGTTTTTACTGCTTAATTTTATTAAAAAAAACAAATAAAAAAGTATGCATACTCTAACAAACTTGTTTTTAATAAGCTTGCAAAATTGAATTCCTGTAGTTTATAAATTTTTAACAAATAATTAAAAAATTTACATACGGATTTTTCAATGTAATAAAAAATATTCGACAATTTTTGACAATCTATGTTAAAAATTAAATATAAAACGAAATTTAATAATTTTTAAGACTAAAAGAGTAAAACACAAACAGTTTGACTGGTCATCCGACAATAAAAGCTCAGTTGCCACTAATTGTCGAATTGGCCTAATTACGATAGTTATTAAGCTAATATTAAGAATGGAAACGGCTCTTTACGGGTGATACAGAATTTCTATCGCCTCTTTTCATTGATGAAAAAACGGAATAATATTTTATAAAAATGTTTCTGTCAAATTTTTAAATGACTTTTTCTACTCCCACCTTTAAAACGCCCTTTATCGTACATGTTTCCATGAGACTAAGTGATCTTTTAAATACACATTGACAAGTTGTGGCTTTATGGCGCTTAAGTCACGGGCTGAAGTTAGCAACATGTTTTTAGTCACGGTCTGAAGTTAGTTTTAAGTTAGTTGACAGTTGTCAAATGTCAAACAATCGTTAAAATAAAGGGGCTTTCTTGTAAAATAATACTAAATGTATTATTATCTTAATACAAAAATACAAAAGTATTAAATAGTTTCTCAACGCCAATATTTGAAAAGTTTATATGAACATTGTACTGACCTTTTAATTTCGCCGGCAGTAAACTCTAACTTAAATTCGGACACGGGCTCCACTGTAAAGTGCTTATAAAACATTTTCTTTACTTTCACTGTGAAAAACTGTCAATTTTCAAGAAATACATTTCGATTTATAACCTTTATAATCTGTGTTTATAAAATAAAAAAAATTGACATTTGACGGTGACACACAGATTCCCCTATTGTTTCATAGATGGCGCTCTATACAAATTTTTGATTTAAATCATTTTAAGATAATAATAAGTATCTATACACTCATTAATTTAAGAACTCGCTCGCAAGCTCGCTCGTGCCTAAATTAAATTCGTGTATAAAATGGCGTTTATCAAACTTGATACATAATATTCTATTTTCTACTTCCACCTTTAAAACACCTATTATCGTACATGTTTTCATGACATTAAGTGATATTTTAAATACACATTGACAAGTTGTGGCTGAAGTTAGCAACAGGTTTTTAGTCACTGGCTGAAGTTAGTTTTAAGTTAGTTTTTAAATGTCATACAATCGTTAAAATAAAGTGCACTTTAATAATGTGGAAGTTATTTTATTATCTTTAAACAAAAATAAAAAGTATTAAATAGTTTCTCAACGCTAATACGCTAAGGAACATCGGGTTTGGCGCCATCTGGTAGTGTTCGATAGTATTGTGAGAATTCAAGAATTGTCAACAATACATTTAAAGCATACGAACTGCACATCATTTTTAAATAAAGTAGTTTTTCACGAAAGAGATGAAGGCAGAAGTCTTACTCGACAAATTTTGTATAATTGCACAGCTAAATCGCGCACGATATTTGTGTTTTGCGTTGCAAGTAAACACTAAAAAACTTTGCTTTAGTACTCGATTTCGATTTAATATTCCTTATATAATTGATTAAGAAACTTAACGCTTATATGCTTACGTTAGTGTGTGTATTGTATCTAAGTAATCATGGTGAATTATTGTTTTTAATTGTAAATAAAATTCAAGAACTAAATCATTGCATTTTCATGTTTTGCCAAAGGATCAAATACGGTATATTTGTTGGTGCAGAATTAACTAATAAAATTTATATTTAAGTTTGACATTTTTAAGAAATCCAATCAAAAAATAATTGTACAAACATAACCTTAAAATCGAAATCCTTTAAAAAAACATGGCAACATAGTATTTTAGGTATATAATACATAATATTATACCGGTTCCTGGCATTTTACTGTTTTTCAATAAATGCTTTTATTAATGCTTACTGAATTGAAATGTTTACAATTTTCACCTAAATCATTACTAAAATGTGTTTTTATTGTATCTAATAGGTACAATTTATATTTACAAGGACTGTATACAATTTATTTCTTCATTCGGATTTTCCTTGTTTATTGGGAAATCATTAAAAATTCAACCCAGGATTTCCTCTCAAAAAGCACCCAAAAACACAAAAAATCGTGTCACGGTTTTTTTTCCGATACTTTCAATATCTTCCGACTTTATTCTCAAAAACACTCGTTTGTAACATACGCGTTTGACAGCTGCTTATTAAAACCTGAATTCTGGTGACGATTACAACGGCCACGTAGTGGCGCTACTAGCGATGCTTCTTTAGCGTATACCTATCTGAAAAGTTTATATGCAAGTTTTTACAGACCTTTTGATTTTTCTGGCAGTAAACTACAAAGTAAAAAATGAATGTAAAATTACAAGTGTTTTACGATGATAAACATGTTTTCTTTACTTATAAATAAATGTAAATTTAAATTTATTTATATAAGAACGTAAAATTCCAATAATAAGTTTATAAATCCAATAATAAATGTAAATGTACAAATTTATAGGATAATTACAGTTAAACAATAAATTTTACGTTGTAAAAAGGAATCTAATTGGTGAAATTACTTAAAAAATGTAAAAATACATAATATTTGTAAAAATACAATTCACGTGTGAAATATAACCAATCAAAGGCATTCTTTTAAATCACGTGATCACCACGCCACCACAAAAGTTGTCGACTTGTTAAACACATTACATGTGTTGCAGCTAGTTTTATTTTTATTTCGTGTTTTCGTCAGTATGGAAATTTTTGTTAAAAGGTAGGTAAATTAATTATTTATTATTATGTTTCAGTGCATTAGGTACTTCAAGTACCGTACTTGTAATGTTAATTGTAAATCTGTAAGACGATATGAATTTCACTTAAAATTTCACATGTGCAACTGCAGAAACGTAGCAAAAGCATTGTTAAAATGTTTACGAAAATATTGCACAATCATCTGCAAATCTTATACACTTTACAGGGTTCATAATATTATTTAAAAAAATCATATTTCTAATAGCTTGTCAATTTCAGGAACATTTACTTGTAATGTAAAAATAAATAAATATTTTAACAGCCATAGCCATTTCTTTTAAATGTTACCTTTACTTTCCTTTTCCCTTAAACATTTCGTTGGTGACAATGCAATTCCGCGTACCTAAACATTATTACAATGTTTAGGTATGAAAAATGTATACTTATTGCAATACCGTTTAGGTACAAACTTAGCAAAAATGAGACTTGCTATTTGCATTGTGTACCTTAGGGTGTCCCTTATTTTTATTTTTTTTACGCATACCCTCTAATTATATTTATTACGTGTTTATATACTCCCAGTAAAAATTTCAGCTCATTCTATAAACGGGAACCCGTGCCGACTTGCATCTGAACCATCCGTTAGCCAACGTTAGGCGCGCGGTATTTTTGTAACACGGTTGGTCGCGAAGTCATTTTGTGTTTGTTATTATGTGACCCTTATATTATAAATTATTGACAAATGTTAAAATATAGTTTTATTTATGTGTATACTTTGATAAAAATGTATATTTTCACAGGGAGTGGCTAGTTACCCGGAGGGGTCTGTTGAATAGGCCGTAAACTCTGAAATTGATAAACTTAATGGGTTTTACTCTAAATAACTAAAAGAGTCTATTGTGAGAGATGACTACCGAAAACCTATTGAACTGTCTGAAATATTTTTGGGAGGACATCAAGAAAAGAAATGATTATAAAAAGCTGAAATTTCATATAACAGTATATTTTAGCAATACTAATTAGTATATTAATATATTTAAGGGATAAAATCAACTAAATTAGTGAAACAAATGATAGAAACAAAAGCAATAATATTAATTAGTAATCATATTTAATAAAATCATTAGAAAAATACAGTCATGAAGTATATCTTCTTTTTAAAGTGTTTCGTGTTACAAAATACCGCGCGCGCCTAAGGTTGGCTAACGGAGGGTTCAGATGCAAGTCGGCACGGGTTCCCGTTTATAGAATGAGCTGAAATTTTTACTGGGAGTATATAAACAAGTAATAAATATAATTAGAGGGTATGCGTAAAAAAAATAAAAATAAGGGACACCCTAGTGTACCTGCATGTTTTTTGTACATTTATTTATTTTAAGAAAATGTTTTAATGAATTTATTTAAATTAGTTATTATATTATTGTAAAAAATATATGTAAGTACAAAATCTAAATACCAAATTTCATTTTTGCTACGTTTCTACCTAAGCGTCGCTAAGCGTGCTAGTAATATATTGCAATACCGCTTACTAAGCGACGCGTCGCTTAGTAAGCGGTATTGCAATATATTACTATAACTATAACTACATATATGAGTTGTAAAATTACTGACGAGTTACAAATAAATATGCGATATTACATTGTAATAACACTAACAATTTGTAAAATTTCAAATTGTAGTACATGCATTACGTAAAAGTACTATGCATTTTTACAAATAATTTGTAATATTACATTGTTATAACACATATACATATGGTAAATTTACATATTTTGACTTAACCAAGTAAGATTACAACTCATTTGTAAAAAAACATTTTACATGTAAAAAATCACATATAAATCAATGGTCACAGAAATACAATGATAATCAATGTATTTTTACATAAACATAAGATTTAAATAAAAGCATTATAAATTTCGGGTGGAGACTTCACCGTGAAGTGCCTATAAAACATTCTCTTCACTTTCACTGTGAAAAACTGCTTCTATATATAGATATGATATATCATCTTTTAAACGGTTGTTAGTCCATGTTTTATTTTGATTTACACATACACATTTGACATCTTGACCTGCACGCTGGTAATACAGATTCCCAAGTTCGAAATTGTTACACTAGTTACTCTGTTTTTTATATATGTCTCTCAATCCAAGTATTTAATTTAAATTATTTTTAGATAATAAGTATTTGTCGTAGAAAAAGTATAAAATGCAACTCGTTTATAAACTTTTAATTAAATACTCGCTCGCAAGCTTGCTCGTGCCTAATTAAAATTCGTGACTAAAATGTCGTTTATTAAACTTGATACCTAATATACTACTATGTTATAACAAATGTTTATATTTATATTTGTATAAATTTTACAAATATCTCTGTTAATAAAATTTATTAATATTTAATATTGTTTTCAATATTGCTACCACATGTTACAAGTTAATTATGACATTTTCCCATTAAAATATAAGTCCACCATATTTATTTTAGGTAACAAATATTAAATAAAATTTAATGTAAATTAATATACATTGTTAATTTTTATTAATGTCTAAAATGTCATTTGCAAAATATTGATTAAATTAGATTAAATGAAAATTAGTTTAATAATTTAGGTATATTAGTTATTGGAATTCTATAATAAAGCAATTACATATATGCTATTTATTTGTTAATTTATATTTGAACAAATAACTCAAAACAATGATTAGGTATTCAAATTTTAATTGGGATGGCTAAAACATGATCTGTACCCTACAGGCTTCACGTAGAATGCATTAACTAAATCATCGAATCATTTGTAAAATAAATTTTTAAATCTGGCGGGTTTGTTACGCAGTGCAACAATTTTTGGTCATCGCTTCCAGCTCAAATAGCCTATTTGTGTGTTCAGAAACACCTACACAGTAAAAAATTTTGACCGTGTAAATTTTTTAGTGTAGGGGTAAAAATATTAGAGTTAATTTGTATGTGTAAAAGTTACACTACAAAATACACTAGGTAGCATTTAATGCATTTATTAAACACATCTAAAGAATATGAACATTATTCATAGGTACATTCACACTATTTATTATTAAAATAAATCAAAAGGGTAGAAAAACTTAATGCGAGTGTTTATTACCCCTTAATATGTTAAATAGTGACAAAATGTACACTACAGTGGATGCCAATTTCTTTATCTGTTTTGATGTTACTATAGTAATAGTATAAGAGCTCTTTTTTCTTTACACTACTAGTGCACATTGTATCACAATTAAAGTTAACCAATAGTGGCAAAATAGACTGAAAAAAGTGGTAATAACCGAAATGCGTTTTAAAATGTTTGGTTGGTACCTATCTACCTACGCAGTGCATATCCGGAGATACCGCGTTGTGGAAGTATGGCATTTTTGTTCAGTCAGATTTTAATTACGGTGAATCCATAAGAGGACATTCTTATTTTTTGGTAAGTGTTATACTTCCTTTTTCTTTAAGCCTTAATACTCAATAAATACCAATATGTTAAAAGGATGTCCATACCCGACCTATATTATATATCAATAATTTACGACAGTAGGTCGGGTACTTATAACATTAATAATATAAATACATACACACTTGATACTTTTTATTTTCAAGCGTAATGGTTATTATATTAACCTATACCTATATTTTTATTAATATTATGGAAAATTTGTACACGTGTGGTAAATCTCCGACATACAGCCGCCTGACGCCTCTCTACCAATGGGATCACCCATTTTTTTTAACAGAAAAATGGATTACTGATGAATTCTCAAGATAATTAATTGCTTACAAGTTGACAGCCAGTAAAACATTGCATTGATCTAAAACTTTAGGAACCATTTTGCTTAAGCCAGCTATACGACTCAAATATAAAATTATATTTTAAAAGTCACCGATTTTTCGTTTTATTCACTACCACCAATAGGTTTTACTCAAATAATAGTATTAATTTACACTAGAAGTTTGCACTAAAAGAGTAAAAGTACCTTTCTAAAATTAGAACTTTTCCAAAATAGTGTTAATTTACACTGAACTAAAGTGGGATTTTACCCAGGAAGTGTAGAAGTACACGATTTTAGCTAAATTAACACTTTTTAATACAGTGTAAAATTACTATATCCTCAGTGCTATAGTGTTAAATCATACTTGCTTACTTAGGGAAAATTACACTAGAAATTAACTCTAATTGTAGTGTTATAAAACAAAACTATTAAGTGTGGACTTGTTGATTTTTTTTACTGTGTATTTAACAAATTTTGTTATATTTCTTAAATTTATGTAGAAGATATTCAAATATAATTTTTAACACCCTGTATCTTAGTAAAAAAGCGTTTGTAGAACATAATAGGTTTAAATAAATATTAAACATATTATGTTTAAATTAAATTTTTTGCTGATACTTCGTATGTCAGGCATTACAAAAATCCCTACTATAGTATATATACGAAGGTTTTCTTTGTCCATTGGCCTACTTTTATTTCGCGTTAGATCCATTTGGGCTGGAATTTTTTGTTGCACGGTTTAATTTCATACGAAAATATTTACGATTACCAATTAAATAAATTTTACCCTTACTTATGTTCTTTTTAAAAAGATAACAAGTTTTACCTATTTTAATTTTTTTTGTTTAAAGTAGATCTTTCTATTCGTATTGGCTATCGGCATTGCCATTGGGCAAACGTATTTTTTTTAAATTTGATAAATTGAAGTGGTTTCATTTTATTTAAATTTTTTCCATTTGTAGAGCTTCCATAGAATGGCTTCAAAATTTAATATATGATTTTGTGAGGCATTAGAGTCTGATTAGACACATTCACAAATAATTTTACAGCAATTTTTTACAGCACAGATTCCAAGAAAATAATTTTTAAAGTTACATTTGTTTCCATATATGCCACATTTTGTGTCTAACGAGCTCTCTCATAAGATTTACATAATAAATTAACTATAATAATCAATTTTTAAGCTTGATCCTATTTCGTTTCTCGAGTTTGGAAACGAATTTTGAAATAATCCATGGAAAACTCGAGCAACAAAAGAGGATCATTTTGATGGTTTAGAAATTTATTTTTGTGGTTCGACAGTGTGAATAAAATATGCACTGGTTTATTAACGAACTAAACGATTTATTTTTATAATTTATTTAAAATAAAAACACTAAGAAACTACGAAACTTACTAATCACTCAAATACTAATTATTTATTTATTACTATTACAGAAAATAGTACATTCTGTAACAAGTTTGGAATACAGCATATTCCGCTCGAGGAAAAATTTGACACACGAGCCGAAGGCGAGTGTGACGGTTTTACGAGAGTGGAATATGCTATTCCAAACGTGTTTCAGACATTATTTTCTCTACGACTACGTAAGAATAGTAACGCTTATATAATTTTAAACAGAGAAAAGAAACCAAGCAGTTTTTGACATTTAAGTTTTTTGTCTTGTCAAACCATTTTGTGCCGTCACAATTTTATAATGTAAATTATAATAAATTTAAACAAATGGTATGCCTAAATCTTTATTATAATTAAAAATAGTTATTTACACTAACTAATAAAAAAATAACATTGTAACAAATACAAAACTAATTTTACAAGTAATTGTATGATTAGAGGTGTCCCTCTATAAACTGTATGTTTCTTGGGATGAAAATAAAGTATTTTATTTTATTTATTTATTTATCTATGTCAACATCTATTCTTTTTCTACATTTTAAAGGTCTTTTTTTAAACTTTTTGAATCTGTCAAAACTTCAAAGCCGGTATAGTAGGTAACTGGTTTATCATTTTAATATCAAATTTATTATAATTTTGATTTGTATATTTGAAAAACAATAAATATAACCAATTTTTTGTGCCTAAACCTTAATTATACAACTGCTATTATTTTTTAATTAATAAATAATACAGTAATATTTAAATATTTTTAAATTTTTTACGTTTACTAAACAGTCAGGAGATGTCGTTACTTGTGACCATTCTTAACCAAGAGTAGGAATATTCTCGCACAGTATTGCAGAAAAACATCCTTTCTATGATCAAAAATTACACTAGAATGTTACTATTCTTAAGTAGTCGTAGAGAAATGTATTTATTTGAACTTAGGTAAATTTAATTTGTTTCATCGCCTGTATCAAAGCTTGACAAACTACTCGACGCTCCACTTTGCCTTATTTATCTAGGGCGTACGTGACCTACTTCACGCAAGCACCTTCCCGAACATTCCAGCGAGTTTCACACTGCTCTCCGTCGTTCGAGGTACCCCCGACGTAAACAAGCGATGACTCATCGCCGTTGAGTCACCAAGTACTCGCTACAATATTTATATTTATGGGAATGCCAAAAAACAAATTTTTTAGTACTCTTTAAAATTGTAATCTTAAAGTTTGCGATTCTAACTTAAGAAATACAAAAATATGACAGTTTTAAACCTTAATTTATTATGTTATTTTTAGTTTTTAAGTAATGATTTGTTCACTAAAATACGGCGTTTTATTTTAATACATTGGCACCGCTTAATTTTCTGTCACGGCCTACTGTTATTTATTTATCAAACTCTTTAAATGAATAATATACTACCTTAATGTTGCTTTTAGTATAATATGTGCTATAAGGGCGATTCCGCGGGAGACGATTTTTGACATAAATTTTTAAATCACAGTATTTGTTACTTTTTTTTTATACCAATACAAAGAGAAAGATATAAATTTAATAATAAAAAAACTTTGAAGAACTTAAGTTATTATTTGAATATTTGGCGCGCTCAGAAATGGTGGCGCCTGAAGACTTGATGCAAACCATTCATCGACACTTCATAATTTTTCCACGAAATCGCTATTACCGGTGGTTTGAGGTTATATTTCACTGATGAATAATGAAGTCATAACATTTGTTTATTGCCTTATATAAAAAAATTAAATATTTATTATTATTTTTCTAACAATATTGATTAAATAAGAAACCATTGTTGGTCAGTTGCACCCGCGATATAAAAGAAATGAAAGTTTGGTTTTCTTGAAGAAATAAATTGGTAATTTTTTGAAACTTTGTAGAAGTAAGAAGAAATAAAAGGAAAACTTGATTCAGTCGCAATAGAAGGTATATTGTCATTTTAATTAAAATTAACGTTGACTAAAATGAGTTGCACCCGCGATCAAAATATTAGAATCGCGGGTGCAACACTTATGACTCTTACGATTACATTAGCGAGACCGGTAATAAAAAGTTAAAACCATTTTATTTTAGCGAGTAACCGGTAACTGCATGAAATGTCAAATCAGTAACCGCGGTTAAGAATTGAGTAACACAGATGTTGAGTAGTGTTACTGGTAGCGGTAAATATTCTTCTCTTTTTAATGCAAGTTTTTTGTTTATTTTTACTATGTTTGACAGTTCTCGATATCGAGCTTTTGAGTTTAGCTAATTTTACCGGGTTTTTGGGTTGAACCAACGGTTCAGTTAATTTTAAAATTAAAAATGATTGAAATTCGAATGGTAAATATAAGCCTTAATCATCAGGGAAGGGATATAAATTTAGAAGTAGATGAGGAAACGGCGAATGTATTGTTAAATGATAGGTAAATATTTTCATTTTTTACTAAATACAAATTTATTTATTTTGTATTTTTTTTATAATTTTTGCTATATAATTCTTTTATATCCATTAAATTTCATAAAATAGCAAACTAAACTAAAGGTAAACAAGATTTAAGGTTATGTCGAACTTTTTGACATTTATGTCAAATTAGTTTTGACAACTGCTACTAAAAAAAAAAACGTAGAAAAGTTACAAAAAAAGTAACGCAAAAGTTACGCGTTTCTTATGTTTACAGCGATTCTGAAGATGAACCTTAAGGCTGATAAATCGCCGACTATTCCAAACAAATAATTTATTTAAGTTACATAGGAAAGTGCTAATTAGTGATACAGCATCTATGGTCTCATATCTTTAATTTAAAGTTACATGGAAATGTTTATATTCACTACAGTGAGACGAGTTGCACCCGCGATAATTTTACGTTGCACCCGCGACTGGATAAAAAGTGAATAATTTATAATATTTATTTCTTTTAATAATTTTATATAAGTTAATAATTAGTTTATTTTGTATTCTTTTAAATAATGTAAAAATAATTTAGTAAATATTCCATAATTAACAGACTTTTTTCACTCTAGCTTCAGGAACTTTAATGGTGGGCCGATTTCGTTGCACCCGCGATAGCACTTTGAACCTCTCCTGTGTCTATTTATACATTTTATTAAATGTTTTTTATATTAATTTTTGTAAAACAGATTACAATGTAATCCTGCGACTAGTCATTTCTTTAAAAGGAGTTTTTATTTTCTTAGTAAGAAGCCTTGAGTGAGTCTAAATGTTGCACCCGCGAGTACGGAATCGCCCATAATAAGAATCGTCAGTTTTTACAAGTTTTATAAAACGTTTTGTTGTAAACAACAAAGTAAATAATTTTTGCAACAATTTACGTGGGTGTAAGTTTATAACTATAAACAACAACCGCTTTGTACCTAAGAGGGAACACCTAAGGATTTATCAATGTATAAATTATATTTAATTTTTAGGATAAATATAATCAAAAAATTTGGTAATGCATCTTTCAAACCTTTGAAATAATATTTAACGAAAGTACCTATTGCTGTTGTCAGAGGTTAGGTAAGGTTTTATTCGAAATTGCATATTAATATTGTATATTGACTGAATTTACTTAGGTAACGTTAAATTAACAATTCGCTTTGTTTTATTGTGTCATTTTTGTAATAAAGGTAAATTTAAAAAATATTCGCCTCGTAGTACTAGTACAATATTTACTGCAATTTGTACTAGACCAATATTCACAACAATTGATCAAAAATTGACAAATAAAGCGCTTTGATTGGTCTACTTTTGACAGAATCTGACAACCCTATAGGGTCCTATAGGACTAATGTTGTACCCATCAATGGGTAATGTTTTCTTTTCTCCGTTTATGACGACAGTTAACACTTTCCTCTGATTTATTTAAAATTGTTTTAACTAAACCTTAAAAACCTGTACTAAATTGCAACGATCTTTGATATTTTTTATGTACTACTAAAAACATTTAATTATTTTATATTTAGAACACACTACCAGTTAAATTTGACCTCTAGTCTTCAGGTATTAAGTATAAAGCCAAATTGATCACAAAAAGACACATTAATTGTATTAAGTCCACTTGTAGTTTTTTATATATTAAAATACGCTAGGTCTAATTTACAATTGGAAAGAACGAAATTGTAGGCAAAATATATGTTATTATATTAATGTAATTTTAAAATTAGACTTTACACAGTTTGGCTCTGGGTTACAGATTTACTTGTTATAAACCATCTTAAATAAGAATAATTATTAAAGGGTCCAAAAAAATAAAAGTTTTTAATATTTTGTCTTCACTAGTTTTTTTTATTTTATGAGATCTAAATGAGTGGCACGCAATTTTTTTTGGAATCGGATTATTTAGAGGTCGCCCACAGTGCAACATAAAATTTTTAACCAGATTAAATTGTTTTTTCCCGAAAGATTTAATAGTAAAACCCCCCTGGGTTTGTAAAAGTTGATTTCCTGGTCGGCAGTATCATTTTACAAAATGTAAGAAGCTCTAATTCCAAGTTGGGCCTGATTTCAATATTGAATACACAGTAAAAAAAATCAACTCTAAGCAACACTAATTAGAGTTCACACAGGTCCACACTAAATAGTGTTGTTTTATAACACTACATATAGAGTTACTTTGTAGTGTAATTTTCCCCAAGTAAGCAAGTATGATTTAACACTATAGCACTGAGGATAAAGTAATTTAACACTGTATTAAAAAGTGTTAATTTACCCAAAATCGTGTACTTCGTGTTCTTTTTGGGTAAAATCCCAGTGTAAATTAACACTACTTTGAAAAAGTTCTAATTTTAGAAAGGTACTTTTACTCTTTTAGTGCAAACTTTTAGTGTAAATTAACACTATTATTTGAGTAAAACCTATTGGTGGTAGTGAATAAAACGAAAAGATAAATAAAGAGAAACATTTATTTTGAACAAAAATCTATGACAATTATCAAAATCGGTGCCTTTTAAAATATAATTTTATATTTTAGTCGTATGGCTGGCTTAAGCAAAATGGTTCCTTTAAACGTAAAAGTTTTAGATCAATGCAATGTTTTACTGGCTGTCAACTTGTAAGCAATGAATTATCTTGAGAATTCATCAGTAATCCATTTTTCTGTTATAAAAAATGGGTGATCCCATTGGTAGAGAGGCGTCAGGCGTCGGGGATTTACCACACGTGTACAAATTTTCCATAATATTAATAAAAATGTAGGCATAGGTTAATATAACAACCATTAGGCTTGAAAATAAAAAGTAAATCAAGTGTGTTTGTATATATATTATTAATGTTACAAGTATAATACTTCCCAAAAAATAAGTCTATTTTGCCACTATTGGTGTAATTTAACTTTAATTGTGATACAATGGGCACTAGTAGTGTAAACATCAAAGTAGACAAAGAAATTGGCATGCTCTGTAGTGTACATTTTGTCACTATTTAACACATTAAGGGGTAATAAACACTTGCATTAAGTTTTTCTACCCTTTTGTTTTTTTTTAATTATAAATAGTGTGTATGTACCAATGAATAATGTTCATATTCTTTAAATGTGTTAAATAAAGTTAATAAGCACTAAATGCTACCTAGTGTATTTTGTAGTGTAACTTTTACACTTACATATTAACTCTAATACAGTGTTGCCAATTGCGGTGTAATTACACCATTTGGGTGTAATTTACTGACTGTGGTGTAATTTTCTAACATTTTTGAATGCGGTGTAATTTGGGTGTAATTTTGGACGGAGCATTTAAAACGTAGGTACCTATTTTTATTTAAGGAAAGTTTTGTTTATGTTTTTATGTTGAAGAAATGCAATCTATGAAAACAAGCATTTTTTTAATTTAAAAAACGGTGGACATTAAAAATTAATAATACCTAATAATAATAAATAATAGTTTGGACACCCCTGAATCATGATAACGTATTATTTTTGCAAAAAAATGTGGGTTTCGAGCATACGACATTTTCAATGTTATAAATCAGTCTTAATTTTTGTTGGGGTGTAATGTGGTGTAATTCTGGAGAGTTTGGGTGTAATTTTTCCAAAAGCAATTGGCAACACTGCTCTAATATATTTACCCCTACACTAAAAAATTTACACGGGCAAAATTTTTTACTGTGTATATATTTTATAAAGCAAGCAAGTTTTCAAAAGAAGACCTATATGGTTGTGTAATTGTTAGTATCCAAACCCCCTTTTGCATATTTATTTATTTTTTTAAATTCGTTTTCTTCCCGCTGTCTCTTTCTATTCTCCCTTGCTGTAGTTTGAAGATAAGCACTACTCATGCTACTTGAACAATCTTCTCTCGCTTTAGAGGTTAAAATTTTTATGCAAACTATGTGGTCTTTATTTTAGTCAGAGCGTCTTTCGTAGCAACATCTTCGAAATTACTTCTGAATATTCTGCCGCACAGTAAAATTATCGCTTTGACTATTACGGTGCTTGTTTAGAGCTAAAGATGGTTCCGACATTTTAAATACTTAAGTTTTTAAGGATCTCCCAAAGCATAAATTTTGATGACGTGTGTACTTTAGACTTTTCAATTTGGACCGGATAATAATGCTTTAATAAAACTGGTTCCCTCTTCCATATATTGCACTGACATCGATCGACATAAATATAAAATACTACACGGCATATACGTCAAACGGGACTATTTTAGATGAAATATATACTTTATCCAATAAATATAATATGAAAATGTTTCCAAATCGAATAAAAAGACATTTTTAGGTCAACGCAGTCGCTATCTCAAACATTCTTAACAATGAAAGATTTATCATCTGCACTTTGTTTAAATATTTAAGAGTTGCATTAAAAAAATGATAAATACATCAATACATTTGTTTAAGGCTTATAGTAAAACCTCGCCTAAACAACCTTTTAATTTCTCTTCTAATCCCCAATGTTCGCCAACAAACACCACATACCTACTATATTTTGCACAGGAATTAATTAAAATTAATTAATCCTAGAAAACAGACACGCAACTTCCATTTTACTACCTCCATCTTCCAGCACATAAATTACATGCTTTTGGACGTTTATCGATATCGACTGAAGGGATTGGGAATATTTATTGTTTATTCAAATTGAGCAACCATTTTTTAGTTCACTAAGGTTGGGCACGTCCAATAATATCATTTAATTTAAATTCTATCAAATCAGGATCTTTTTAATATTATACAATATATCTCATATGAGTATGAATATAAGTACGGATATAAGTATGAGTGTATATACCCAGTTACACAGCAACTGCACGACTTCACCCGTGTGTGCTGGGTGCGAATTTCTCGATGGCAACATGTAAATAGTTTGTAATAGCCCCTTCCTGTTTCGCCGGGCTGTTACTATACACCCAGTTAAATCAAAAAGGAGGTCGAGATGGGTGTTAGTGGGACAATTACGCCGACTCAAATCTTTGTACGATGCGGAATCCCCGTTGACCGGAATGTTAGTATTACTACAAACATTTTGGATTATTGTTTGCAGTTGGGGACTTGTCAGTTTGCAGTAGGGCCTATCTTTCCTAGTCGTTGTTTACATCTTGTCCTTCGTTGTCAGTACTTACTTCATAGATGATGTCGTTATTTTACTAGGCTAAAAAATATGAAAAAAGGAAACAACTATTTACAATTTATTTGCTCCACTGTGCAAAAACGTTAACTTGTCTTTATTGCCGAAGTATTACCGTCTACGTCGGGTTCTTCATAAGCCCGTCCTTATTTCACTAGACTGAAAATATGGTAAACAGATATACACACATTATTGTACCTCACTGTGCGTTATCCATTTTTGATATCCGTATTGCCCTTATATATATATCTATATATATATATATATATATATATATATATATATATATATATATATATAGTAGGGTCGTGGTTTTTTTTGCAAAATTGCGTATTAGGTCAATTATGAGTACTTATCGGTTTTTGCCCTTTCCACTCTTGGTTAGTCCGCCAGATATGCTGTCACATATCACTTCCGTATCCTTAGGGCAATCTTTATTTATAATATATTCAAAAACTCGGCTTATCCACTTTTTAATAGAAATGAGTTAGTGGTGTCTGTACATTTAACATGTATCCGACTATACCCTGAAAAGTTCATAATATTCTAAAACTCACCTTACTCCATTTAAAATTGATTTACAAATTGACTGTCGTTCCCAAACTTGCCTTATCTATTGGTTATATCATGCAAAACTCGGCTTATACGTATGTAATTTTAAATTATTTTAAATTGTAGCTATACTTTTTTAATCCAGGTATATAAATATTTTACTTATGCCTACATATTTCGTTTAAAGTATTCTGTTGGCATGATATAAGTTAGTACTCAGTGAGTACTACTCACGTTTAAGGTTTTTTACATTTTGCTCAAAAACAACTAATATGGATCCCCATGGGGATATGCATATGTCATATAAGATTTAATATCCACAATCTAAACTGCGCACCACTCAATTTGTCGCGAAAAAAAGTTCGTTCTTTTTCAAAACGACATAACTTTTTTGTTTCTTGAACGATTTTATTTTGGTTTGTGATGTTTGCTAGCCTCATCCTATGGCAATTCATGATATAGATATGAAGCTCGCGGTTCTTCAAGTAAATTTCCTACAGGGTGATATGTTAAACGGTGAAAAATTTCAATAACTTCATCGAAGCCCCGTTTGGAAACATGATAAAATGAAGATTAGACAATACTATAACAAACTTAAAAGAATACATTTTCAAATGACAAATAATGAAAAGATAATGTCGCTGGTTTGGTGCAAGACTATCCTAAGTCCATTTTCAAAGAATTGGAGAAATACACTTAAAACATTTCTATTTATTGTAACTAAATTGTTTTTTGCATAATAAGTATCTATTTATTAATCTTTGGTGTAAAACCTTCCAATTTTTAAAAGAATGACGCAAAAAACAATTAAGTTATAATAAATAGAAATGTTCAATAGTGTTTTTCTCCAATTCTTTGAAAATGGACTTAGGATAGTCTTGCACCAATGCAGCGATGTGATAACCATCACATGACAGGCTTTAATTTGAAGAACTGCCATGACATTGGTCATAAACACCTAGTTAAGTTAAAATTATAAGATAAAAAGGTGACATTCGAGCTGAAATAAGCACAAGTTAAAAAAATGTTATTCTTAAATGGCGCTTTTTTCAACCGTGAAGAAATCAAACAGATAAACAAATATTTCCAGTAAATTTATTATCAAACCTAAAGAATAAGAAAGGCCGTTCCTGGCTATGCCTCAAATACCATAAGATAAATAATTACAAAGTAATGACAGGCTGAAATTTGAAGAACTGCAATGACATTGGTCATAAACACCTAGTTAAGTTAAAATTATAAGATAAAAAGGTGACATTCGAGCTGAAATAAGCACAAGTTAAAAAAACGTTATTCTTAAATGGCGCTTTTTTCAAACCGTGAAGAAATCAAATAGATAAACAAATATTTCCAGTAAATTTGTTATCAAACCTAAAGAATAAGAAAGGCCGTTCCTGGCTATGCCTCAAATATTATTAAGAATGGCTTATAATTAAAACAATAATGAAATTGAACATGTTTTTAATTTACATAGTGTCGTGGGTGGATCGCGATTATATATATTCCAGCCGTTTTCCTTAAACGGATTTATCCGCGCCCTTAGGCATTTTTAAATGCTGTTGAAAGGGCTAGGGAAACTGGTACATAGTTTAAGGGATCATAGAGGACACAAATGACAACCAAGGCAGCCTATAAATGTTAAGCGGGAGGTACACATTCTGAATTTGGTGCATAAGGATCCAACGACAAGTACTTGTGTTATTAGTCAGTCAAAAGTTTGTAAGACTCTTCACAAAAGGATTTTTCGTAAGTAATATTATAAGGGCATTTAATTTTTCCGAAAAGAATCGAAAAAACACGTTGCTAAGTAATATTTTAACAAAAAGCATGAGTGCTGGTGGCAACAAAAATCCGAGTCGAAGAGGAGGATTTTTGCACTTGCACGAATGCATTTTGTTAAAAAATATTACTTAGCATTGTGTTTTTTCGATTTTTTTCACAGGAAAAATTATATGCCCGAATGGTATTTGACAAGACTATTTCATGAGTAACAGTTAACAATTAAAATATAAATTGCAATTTTTGGTGACAACAGCTGTCAAGTTTTGCCGCCGGTAAACTCGAATAAACTGCTGACAGGTGCTGTCACACAGTTTTTTCACCTAGAAACCATTTGTAATTTAAAATTGCGCGTTTGTGATTGGTGGAAATTAAGACGAGGGAAATAGTCAGCCAAAGCCAATTTTTGCAACTTGCTTATAGAGCAAAGATGGATTTTGGTGATGGATAAAGCACTTTTTGGGCTGTAGAGAATCCTAATTTTCAAGATCGTTTATTTGTTAATGTGTTGGCAGGTATTGTTAATGGCGGGTTAGTTGGACCATTTATTTTACCAAACCGATTAAACGATGACGACTACCTCCATTTCTTGTAAAATAGTCTTACTGTTTTGCTGGAAAATCTACCTAAAAATGTAATACCCAACATCTGCGCCTCCACATTTTGGGCGTGAAATTTAAGAATTTTTTTAATGAAGTTTCCTAACCAGTGGATCGGTCTTGTATGCGTCACCTGTCGCGTGGCCGCCAAGATCACCAGATCTTAACCCTCACCCTTTTGATTTTTGTGGGGGTGGTGGATGTCCCAAAATGAGTATTAAGTTGTAATGGCTAACTAAAATTAAGGCTGTTATCATTTTAGCTGGTCAACACATTAGCTAATCTTTATTTTAGCTTGGCATCATTTTATCTTTTCGTCATCTTATCTTTTCATTATTTTAAATTGTCATTTTTTTCCTATTGTCACTAGTATCAAGTGGAATTGTCATTTTCTATGGTGGATAGTTAATTAACAAGCTTAAGCTTGTCATCATTTTAGATCATTTTAGCTGGTCATTGTTTTAGCTTGTCAACATTGTCATCTTTTTGTTTGTCGTTATTTTAGTTTAGCAAAACTGTATGGGAATAAAACATGTATCTTAAACTTAAACCCTTCCATTTTATCTGCCGGCTTTAAAACAGAAATAAAAATAAAATATTCCATGCTGGAATTCGGCTTCTGCGTCTGAAAAGAGGTAATCCCTAAAATATTTACAAGCAAAAAAGACTCGACAGTTTTCGAATCAAACTGTGCGTTACTTTTAATCCTCACCGATAAAAAAGTGCGAAAAAATCGGTTTTACCGGCGATACCTTATCGAGCGGGGATTAATAAAATATTTCGGGCAATCAAATTTCAACTGCCAATCGGGGTATACGGCGGTCCCCTATGCAATACCAGTTTACATTTTTTTGTTAATTAAATATTAAGTGTCAATCAAAACGCGAAACCATTCAATGCATTCTATATTAGAATACGAATACATTGCTTTGTATTTGCTTCGTTATAATGATGCCATGATAAAAATATAAATGGGTAATAGTTTAAAAAAACTAAAAACACGCTGTAATGCACTAAAAAGTATTTTGGCATCGTCATTGAATATTAAGAAGTCACAAGTTTATTATTATAATATTTTAAGAAAATAACATTATTTTATACTTTTTAATTCGTTAAATCTTTTTAAGTCCTAACATTTAGTTGTTTAGTTGGTCAGTAACATGTGCCATATTACCATAAGAATGACGTCACAAATTCTGTTTGGCAAACCATTTCATTTGATACCCATGTCAAGTGGTGATTCGCCATCCTATGGCGGCCGCCATATTGGATTTACACCTTAGCCACCTTGTCATTTTCCACTGGTCATTTTTCATTTAAAACTTAGAGGGGTTGAAAAGAAAGGTGTGTTCGAAATTTTAGCTTAACGGTTGGGTGGAAGTAGTAAAATCTTCCTAGGAGATATTTACTATAGTGAAGCTAATGTAAAGAGTGTAAACAAATATTTTTTCTACTCCCACCTTTAAAACGCCCATTATTGTACAGGTTTCTATGACACTAAGTGACATTTTAAATACACATTGACAAGCTGTGGCATTATGGCGCTTTAGTCACGGGCTGAAGTTAGCAACAGGTTTTTAGTCACGGGCTGAAGTTAGTTTTAGGTTAGTTGACAGTTGTCAAATGTCACACGATCGTTGGAATAAAGTGCCTATTTTGTAAAATAATACTAAATGTGATAATTATTTTATTATCTCAATAGATAGTTTCTTGACGCCAATATTTGAAAAGAATATATGAACGTTTGATTTCGCCGTAGTAGTACATTTTGCGTATAGTATCCATTAAACATTCTCTTCTCTTTTACTGTGAAAAACTGCTTCTATATCGATTGATTGCACTATGATAGTTCGAATTACTAACATTGAGTACGCCCACCTATATTATCTAATTTTGGGCTGCTGATTTCAAAAATGCCACTCGTTTTGCTACAGGACGTCTAGGATTCTAAATAATTGCGTTATAAAATGCTCTACCCAATTATCTCAAAATGTAAGTTTTTCGTTAATATTTTGATTATTTATTAAATTATTTTGGCTTAAATCTATTTTGGATGTTCAGTATATTTTTGACGTTTTTTATACACGGACTCCATACAAAGTCATCGGTTGATAAATGTCAAATAATTTTTGTTTTCTTCTATTGTAGCCGTATACTATAATAGAACTATTATATAAGTATTATATAAGGGTATATTTAATAAAGCACTTTTTGTTAAAAAGTATCATTTTTTTTTAAATTTTTGTGTCGTTTTTTAATTACTAATTAAATTCAAAAGGCAACAAAGTAACTGGGTTTCGGTATAAACATTACTCTCCGACTATTATTTGATATTTTTTTATTCACATCATGCCTAAAGTATCCAAAAATTCAATCTCCAATCTTATTTATTAAGTCTTATCAAAATTTAATATCGAATTAAAGTATGAAGGCGCCTTTATCAACTTTATCGTTCAAGCACATTAAAGTGCATCTATTAATTTTTGACATTGTGTTTAATTTAAAGTGATTTTAAGAACCAAAAATGAAAAAAGAGCAGGAAATGGAAGTGGTAATGGAAGTGGCAGAGAAAGAGAAAGGAGACGAACCTTTATGTCGTCGTTGAAAATTTGTTTTGTTTTTGTAGCGGTACCTTTACGCCCAAGAAAAACCAACGCAATATTTCATTACAAAATTTTATGAGATATACCTACTACTTTAATTTTGCAGGAATATTAAAGTAGTAGGTATATCTCATGATGAGAACGATTTCACCAAGTAACTGCAAATCTAGAGCATTGCAGCAAAAGATGTACGACGATGATGAGGAGTAAGCACAATAATTCAATTAGATATTTGATAAGATTTAAATAATTTAAAATTATGCAATGCATTAAATTTTGTGGGCTTAATTTGGATAAAAAATATCGAAACTTGTTTACTTTGTTGCCCTTTTAATTCAATAATTAAAATAAACGACAAAAAATGTCAAATAATGGTTGTTTTTTACATAAAATACATTACAATTTTAGTTGTAGTATTTAAAATGACATATTGTTAAGTTAAATATGATCCATTTGCCGTATACCAATTACTTCAGTTATTCAAGATAAATTTAAGCCAAAATAATTTAATAAATAATTAAAATACTAACAAAAAAACTTACATTTTGAGGTGATTGAGCAGAGCATTTTATTAAGAAATTATTTTAAATCCTAGACGTCCTAGAGAAAATCGAATGGCATTTTTTAAATCAGCGGCCCAAAATTAGTTAAACTAAGCTGGAGTACTCAATGTTGGGAAAAAAAGTTTCTAAAACTATTATAGTGTTGTTAGTCTATTTTTAAGGGATACATTTTGATTAACACAGAAAAATTTAAGATTTTAACGCCGGGAGATTCCCAAGTTAGAAATTCTAAGGGGAATTACAACTGTCACTTTGTGTACCTTTAACATTTCCCGTGTAAGAATTTTTATACTTTGTGATTATATTTTGCAATTATAGTAATAAAAAATCAAAGGATAACATATTTTTTAACATAATCATATTTTGAATTTATTTTAATATTTTAAAGTATCAATAATTGTTAAGTTTAATTTAAATAATAACGGGCAATGTTAATGGTAAAAATTACGTCAAAAATGTTAATTGGGATGGTTACCTTATTTTCGTATAGATGTCGCGTTATACCTACAAATATTTAATTTAAATCATGTTTTAAATAATATTAAGTATTTGTCGTAGAAAAAGTATAGAATACAACTCTTTTAAAAAAATTTTTAGGCACTCATTTAATTAAGCAATCGCTTGCAAGCTTGCTCGTACATAAATTAAATTTGTGACTAAAATTGCGTTTATCAAACTTAATATAGGTACTAAAATTTTTTAACTTTATTTTTATATTGCCCAATTTAAGTTTGTCTACATTTTTAGTTTTTTATTTTATTTATTTAATTTTTTGCTGGTAATATTATAATTACATCTATATATTTGCTTGTCGTTTTTTAGCCTCGTCATAATTTTTGCTTTTTTAATTGGTAATTAAATTTTGAAAAATAATAAAGCAAATAGTAACATTATATTTCAAAAATGTCCTTTAGTTACGGCACTGCAGTCTATAATTTCACTAATAAATTGAGACTGAAGCTGATCTATAAACAATTTCCATCTGGCGAAATAATTGCTCAGTCGATCGAAAACTAAATCGACGCCAACCTGGCACATTGTTGCTCACTTTATTAACTTATTGTGTATGAGATATAAAAGGAAGCCTTACAGCTTAACCAACTGGGTAGTCTTAATCAGAAAAAATGTAGTCGAGTTCCATTCATGCGAACTGCGTCATTTAATAGCTTAAAACCATTATTTACATATTTTTTATACACACATTTTATTGCAGATATGAAGACCTAGTATCAATTAATCAACCTGCATACACAGTAAAAAATTTTGCCTGTGTAAATTTTTTAGTGTAGGGGTAAAAATATTAGAGTTGATTTCTAAGTGTAAAAGTTACACTACAAAATGCACTAGGTAGCATTTAGTGCTTATTAACTTTATTAAACATATTTAAAGAATATGAACATTATTCATTGGTAAATTCACACTATTTATTATTAAAATTTATCAAAAGGGTAGAAAAACTTAATGCGAGTGTTTATTACCCCTTAATGTGTTAAATAGTGACGAAATGTACACTACAGTGCATGCCAATTTCTTTATCTGTTTTAATGTTATTAAGAGCTCTTTATTCTTTACACTACTAGTGCACAATTAAAGTTAAGCCTTAAGCCAGCCATACGACTCAAATATAAAATTATATTTTAAAAGGCATCGATTTTGATAATTGTCATAGATTTTTGTTCGAAATAAATGTTTCTCTTTATTTACTTTTTCGTTTTATTCACTACTACCAATAGGTTTTACTCAAATAATAGTGTTAATTTACACTAAAAGTTTGCACTAAAAGAGTAAAAGTACCTTTCTAAAATTAGAACTTTTCCAGTGTTAACTTACACTGAACATAAGTGGGATTTTACCCAGGAAGTGTAGAAGTGCATGGTTTTAGGAAAATTAACATTTTTTATACAGTGTAAAATTACTTTATTAGTGTTAAATCATACTTGCTTTTTTGGGGAAAATTACACTACAAATTAACTCTAATTGTAGTTTTATAAAACAACACTATTTAGTGTGGACCTTTGTGAACTCTAATTAGTGTTGCTTAGAGTTGATTTTTTTTACTGTGTAAAGAGCCTCGGTGTCCCCTTGATTTGTATTGTACAAATCATAAATTTCCCAAAATATTTTTGTATAAATAAAACCATTTACATTACGCGCTTATTGGTAGAATAACTACAATGACACCAGCTTAAATGATGGAAATTCAATATTACGACAAATTAAAAAAAAACATAAAATATCGATAGGTACCAAAAGATTAGTGAAATGCAGAAAAATTAATAATAAATACTACAAAACCAAAAAAAAAAAACAATTTTATTCAACTAAAGCTATTTAGAATATAATACGTTCAATTCCCAAAACACATTTATAAAAGTCTGGTTAAATGTTAAAAATGCTACAATGTATTTCACACGAGCATGTTTCTTGTAATCATCAGCGCATTGCACGTGTCACGAGATATTTCCAGCTTTCATAATACCTGAACAAGCGCCGGAAAGCACCGGAGCAAACGTGTTTAGTATTCCAGAAGCGCCGGATAAAACTAATAGTGGGCTCGTTACCGCAGATCTGTTAAATTGCTCAAATCTAGAAAACGTCTAATAGGAGAGACACAAGGAAGCAATTAGGCGAACTTATTGGCTCAGATAATGAATGTTTTTTGGCACGTGCCACAGCTTAATTAAACGAATACGTATATATTATTATTATTATTATTATTATTATTATTATTATTATTATTATTATTATTATTATTATTATGTAGTTTTTAGCCTAGTTAAGAATCAGGAAATAAATTCCAAACAGTAACAATTAAAATGAATATGAATATAAAAGTGAATTGTAACTTTATTTTAACAAAAAATTTTAACACCAAATTAACACCATACATGGTCTATATCGATACAAACCAAAATGGTGTTAAATATGGTTTGTTGGTCCAGTGTAAATTCAAATACTAAAATTGTATAAATTTAACTTTCACACAGTATTAAAATAAATTTTACCTGGTGTAAATTGAACTCCTTTTCAGTTTTAAATATTATGTGTTTTGACGCATTACAAGTATATTATCAGTGGTAATCAACTCGCTAGAAATAATGTTTTTAGTGCGTTTCACCAACTTAAAATACTGATCGTACCTCTTCCACAAGTAAACACAAACGTGGTAGAAGTGTGCTGATAGAGGTAAAGAAGAACATTAGATCATCCCTTGTGCAGTTAGCTGGGCCTAATGTAGAACAAGTGTATGTTAGGGTTGAAATGGGTAATGAAACTTTCTTAATTGTGACATTGTATTAACCATGTATTTTATCAACATTGTACAGCTATCAACAGTATTCTAGAACAGCAGAAAAATTAATTAATATCTATTATTTGAGGTGATTATAACCAAATGTGCAATGGATAAATAAAGAACTAGGTGTTCGAGCAGCGGGAACTGTTAATGAATGTGCGGAATTGTTATGTGATACCTTTGCTTTGCACAATTTATTTCAAGTAAACATTATACCTAATGCATTAAATAAATTTCTTGATTTAGTCTTCAGTAACAGCTTAGATACTTCTACTGAAATTTCAAATGAAATACTTTTACCATGTGATGTATACCACCCTGCTATCTGTATTAACCATCCAATTGGAGAACATTTTGAATTACTTAACCATGTATATTATGATTTTCGTAATGCAAACTATTTTGCACTTCTTCTTCTTCCTGTAACTCCTTCTTGAGCAAAGGGCACCTGTAAAGGTGTTTCTAGAGCTTTCTATGGTCAAAGTGATGGTAGAGTAGCTAATTCTACGCATCGCCATTACATTCTTTCTATTGTTCCTTCCACGTTTGTCAGTTCTTTGCCATGTTCTTTGCTTCTGTCCATGTTAAACCTTGTTTTTATTGTTCTTCTCCATGTGTTATTTGGCCTGCCTGTTGTTCTTTTTCCTGGTATCTTATAGCTGAGTGCTTGTCTTGCTATGCTTTTGTTATTTTTTCTTAGTGTGTGTCCTATCCATTTCCATCTACTTTTTCTAATTGTTCTTTCTACTTTTTCCTCTTCTGTAGTTCTGTGCAATTCTTCGTTTGTTATAGTGTTTGGCCAGAATATACCGCATATAATTCTTAGACATTTATTGATAAAAGTTTGAATTTTTTCATGTTTCTGCACCATATAATAAAATGCTTTTTATGTTTGAACTAAATTTGTTTTTTCTGGATAGGATTGTTGATGCCCATATTTTGTTTAGGCTTTTAAAAGATTTCTGTGCTAGAGAAAGTCTTCTTTCTATATCTTTTTCGGTTCCGCCTTCCAAACTAATTATACTTCCCAGATAACAAAATTCCTTTACTTCTTATATTTCTTTATCGTCCATAATTATACTGCCTTCGGCTTAATTGTTTGTTAGCAGTTTCGTCTTTTTGCGTTAATTTTTAGACCTATCTGTGCGTTTTTTCCTAGACTTTTTGTTTTATCTTGTACATGCTTTTTTCTGGTCGCCAGGAGACAGATATCATCGGCGAATTCTAGGTCTTCTAACCTTTTAAAGACTTCCCATATTATTCCACTTTTCTGATCTTCAGTTCTTTCCATAACCCAATCCATAGTTATTATAAAGAGACATCCTACAGCCTTGGCGCACTCCTTTTTCTAGTTTAATTCCCTCAGAGAGATTTCCTTCATGTTATATTCTTGCTATATACTCTTCATATAATATTTTTATAAATTTTTCAGGCACTCCATATAACCTCAGAATATTCCACATCATTTCTCGTTTAACTAAATCAAAGTCGATAAAATTTATATGAATTTCTTCGTTTTTTTCCGCTACTTCTTCTACGATAAGTCTTAGTGTGCATATGCACGATCTATTTGATCTAAATCCCGCTTGGTTTTCTCGTAGTTTTTTATCAATCGGTTCCCTCATTCGATCTATTATTATTTTTGCTGAACATTTAACTGTTATCAATTGGAATGTAATATTTTTCCAGTCAGGATATTAATAAAAGCGTAGCTTTATTTTATGAGACATTATCCATTTTAATTGATTTATATGTTCCAAAGAAACTTGTCAAAAATAATAAATTTCCAATTTGGTTCTCAAAAGAGTTAAAGGACTGTAATTTGTAAAAAAATTGCCCACAAAACTATAAAAAATGTATCTCTCATTTAAGAATTATCATGCATTTAGTAATTTAAGAATCTTATGTAAAACTATGTCTAATGAGTGGTATGTAAATTATATAAACAAAGTTGAAAGCAATATATGCACAAATCCAAAATATTTTTGGACTAACAATGACTAACAATGTTAAAGTTAAAATGTTGTTTAGGTTATTAAAGACAGTTTTAAGAAAAGTTTTTGGTTATTTTTTATACAGTTTGTATTCAGTTCTTTACAATTTTATTTATTTTAGACAGTGTTATTATAAAGAGACATCCTACGTGTTCAGACAGTTTTGGTCATTTTTGACAGTTCCTATACGGTTTGGGTCAGTTTTTATAGTTTTACCAAACAAAACTGTTTTAACGACTACATGTATGTATATTAAAATTTCATTATTTTATATTTTGAGGTATTTCTATTCAAAAGTCGACTAATCTAAGTGAAGTGCTGTTTTTAAATATTACCGTAGCCGTAATTTATATATATTTTCTCCATACATGGAAAATTTGTTGTTTCTAAATATAAAAAAACAGCTTTGAACCTTGACGTATTAAATAGCCTTATTTATTCAAATATATTCGAATATAAAGGTTTTGTTTCAATTGATGGATCCCTTTCGCACACATCATAAAGGTGTTTCGACATAAAACAGGAAATGGCAAGGGGTCCGTTAATGATTCTATGAAAGCCCAGCACTTTCTGAACCTACCAGACTGGCCATATGTAACGGCAATCGCTTTTAGCCTAGATTAAAGCAAAACTACCAAACCAGCAGTCCCAAAATAAACGATTTAATGTGTTCCTATTATACAAGGGTAACTCCAAAAGTTTAAGTTTATATTCCAAACTCAAATTTAGCTTAACTTTACATTGTTTATAAGATAAGAATGCCTTTAATCTTGAATCAGATCGTTGAAAATCCTGCCATAAAAAACCATGCATAATTTAATTATAAATTATATAATTTTAAATAAAAGACAGTAAATTTATTTATTTAGTAAATAGTTAATAAAATATATATATTTATTAACTTGAAAGCAAATTTTGAGTTTTCATTATTAATATAGATTTTTGCCTGGCAGAGGTTATCCTAGTCAAATAAACCACCATTGTATTTTATTTTTGTAAAGCAAAAATACATAAAAACAAACTTGTAAAGTTGACACTAACAGTACGGTTTACACTTTAGTCACAATACACAACAAGCATTACGTATCCAGTCTTTTAATATGACTTGTACAGAAAAAACTGCAACAATAGAGACAATAATGTTTTATGTCACTGTGTGGACCAAAATATACACAACATTAAATGATGACAAGCTAAAATTAACTCAGGCCTGGTCAGGCTGGGATACTGAACTGACAACAGATTAAATAATGGCAAGGAAATTGTAAATATAGCTATAGTTAAAATGAAGACAAGCTAAAATAAGATACTCTCTTAAAATGAAATAGTCAAAATTCTACTATTTGAATTAGTACCAGCATTTTTTACTAATAAAATAGTCGTTTTTACTTTTAAATAGTTATCTTTTACTACGTAATTAGTTAAATTTTGAATAATTTAAGATTAGTCACCATCTTTGACTATTTCTGAGAGTTAAAAGTAACTAATTTCTTTAATCGTTTGTGGCCAACAACAAAGTATCATTTGAATTAAATGCATATAGGCTCCATGGTTAAATGGCCCATAAAAATAAACAAAATAGCAACACAATTAATATATTTATTGACAAATTAAATTGATTTTTAAAAGAGTGATAGCCACATTGGTTATGACAACAGCTTGACAAGCTTAACAAGTGACAGACCTGAGTTCAATCCCCGGCTGGGTCAAAACTTTTTTAAATTTAAATCTACTAATTTGACTATTTCATGCTGAATGCATTTAGTATAATTTGACTAATATTAGTGACTGCTTTTTCGCTATGACAGTTAGTCAATTATGACTTATAATTAGTTATTTTTGACTAATTCATTTTAAGAGAGTAGGCTTAAATAAAGACAAGCTAGTAGGATTGAAAGCTAAACCAAAGAAAAGCTAACAACCCTAGTAGAAATGGGTCCATTATTAGAAAGGCTGAATCATGGAAAAAATAAAATGTGAAATCTTGTCAGTTCTTAGACTCCTACCTAAACGAGTATTGAAATAAAATAAAAAATACTGTAGATCAGGACTTACCAACCAGTTAGGCTGGCTAGGCAATGTTTTGGACATTCTAAAAAAAATAACTTCTAAATCCACTTATAAATTCATTCGGTTGTTGAAAAATAAAATAAAATAGGGCATGAATATTTATAATACAGGAACGCTCAACCAAACTGGGAATGAAAATGCTGTAGATGATGCAATTTTTTTATTAATGATTATAATTAAGTATTTGTTTAACATTTAAGAATCCATTAAAAAACAACACATGCCTTGGTTGGTTCCATGGTTCCATGGCACATTTCGTACATTATCTCATGTCAGAGATATTTCTTCATATGAGTGTCAATACCATGCCTTTTTATATTTTTTTTTTCACAAACTCATAAAAAATTATATTGATTATTTCCCTCATTATAATATGAACCAATCAAAAGCCTTGAATTTTCGAATAAATTTCGTTTAGATAAGCGATTAAATCACTAGAACTATTTAACAGCGGGGTTAGAATTTCTCAAACGGGCCACCTGAATTAGGTCAAAATTAGTTTTTGATTGTAGATACATTTTTTCGATAGTATTTTAAATCACTAACACAAATCCTAAAGGATTTTGTAAAAAAAAAATTTTCAATTGACATATTCATGATATTAAAAGTAAAAGTTTTTAGTAATTAAAAAATAAAAAAAAATCATTATGGCTAAACTAATTATCCGATTCCAACGATTTAACTAGCGTTGGAATCTTGTTTTGACATAGATTCTTTGTTATTTTTTTCAATTGTACAATTTTCATTTAGGTCGATTTTTTTTTGTTTTTTTTATAACAAATTCGGAAATAATTGGCTTCTGCGCCAGCTATCGACTCGAAAAAAAAAACACATATACTCCAATCATTTTTCGAAATTATGCTGCTGAGAAAAAAAATGGCCCGCAGGTTCCAGACCACCGTAAGACGTCGCGTCACAAGCGCGTACAGCGTACACGGTTCGGAGCGTGAGCTGACACCGCGCGCGGCCACAAAAGGACGAATAACTTTTTGTCAACCTGCGGGCCATTTTTTTTCTCAGCAGCATAATTTCGAGAAATGATTGGAGTATATGTGTTTTTTTTCTCGAGTCGATAGCTGGCGCAGAAGGCAATTATTTCCGAATTTGGTATAAAAAAAACAAAAAAAAATCGACCTAAATGAAAATAGGACAATTGAAAAAAATAACAAAGAATCTATGTCAAAACAAGATTCCAACGCTAGTTATATCGTTGGAATCGGATAATTAGTTCAGCCATAATGAATTTTTTTATCTTTTAATTATTAAAAATTTTGACTTTTAATATTATGAATATGTCAATTGAAATTTTTTTTTTACAAAATCCTTTAGGATTTGTGTTAGTGATGTAAAATACTATCAAAAAAATGTATCTACAAACAAAAACTAATTTTGACCTAATTCAGGTGGCCCGTTTGAGAAATTCTGACCCAGCGATTAAATTTTAGCCTCCATATTTGATTTTTGTTTACGATTTTATGGTGTTATTTACAAGTTTTAACAAACATTTTTTAAAAAAACAATAAAAAATAAGTTATCTAGTTTACGAAATATCAATTATTACTTATTACATACCTTAAATTAATAAAATTTTCTTTAAAAAATATTTATAAATTTTGACACATACGTCAGATTTTATGAATTGTCAAATAGTTTCCTTTAATTCGAGAAATAATCTAGACGTATATCACTCAACCTATAAATTTAATCTGTCAAACTATGCTCAGTTTTTTTTATTTTTCTTTTTGGAAAATAGTTTCATGCAAAATAATTAAAAATAAAACCCCTCGACCGCTACGCGGTTTCCAACAAGAAACTACTGAGCCTAGTTAAACTGATTAAATTTATAGTTCTCGTGATATAATATATGAGTAAATTCCAATAAAAAATATTTTAATTTTGTATGATTCATATGACATATCAAATAACAAAGGACCCTCGTAATGAACTTCCTCTTCCCTGGATTTATTTTATATATTTTACTAAAAGTCCACTCTCTGCTTAAGCCAGTAGAAATCGGAAATCGAGGAAGTTATTTAATGATTAAAGAGATATAATTAGGAAGTTCTTTAAAAGCATTAACGTTTGATGGCCACTGTTTGAAACCCATCTGCTATTCGGCAGTTTGAAGGGCCGCATTCAAAGATCATTAACAATAAATTTAAGAGCCTGCTAAGTACTATCTTGCGTCATTAAATCGTCACCCAACAAATAATAATAATGAAGAAATGTTTGATAAACAATTGAAGTAAAATGCATATAATTAAATTAATTTTTTATGAATCGTTAATAGTTTATTTCTTATTTAAACCTTCATTCCAGAAAAATTGTAAAGTTTACAGTTACCCTATAAAATCTGGAATAATGCAAAAATCGTATAATAAATTATTGACAAATCTTAAGTGTTTCTTAAAATTCGCGAATGTTATCAATTGATCGAAAATGGAATCGCTGACGTAAACCTTGGAATAAAGCATGTCTTAGTAAATGCACAATATCCAGTGACAAGTTAAGTGTCAAATCTGTCAAATATTAAAAAAAGTATGATATGGGTCATTCTTACAATAGGGGAAATTTTATGTCCCTGACTTGCCATGCTCAGTCAAGTGCATGTTCACCATTTTTTATTTTATATTTATTTAGGGGTTTATTGACCCTATTCATACACCTATTAACTTAATAATAAAATAAAACCAATTCGATACATTTTCCCTTTAATTACATAAATTGTCATTAGCGTGGATGTCCCTGGATATCCTTTCACCAGAATATTTTTTTTTGCAAATTAAGAAACTGTCCATAAATACTCTAGCAATAGTATATTATAGACAACACTTTTTAAGATATGTTAAGCGGGATTGAGACAAAAAAATAAAATTGAATTGAATTTCTTAAATGTGTCCCTGAGTTTGACATCATTAGCGTGGATTATAATGATACGTATTTAAAATTCCCGCCTACTTTAAATTTTCCAGTTAGCGACCGTTATTATAAACATTTTGGTATAGGCTATTTACTTGATTTGGCGCCAAACGCGAACAGTTGCACAGTGAACTATGAAGTGTGAAGTTGTTATGTGTTTCATGGGCGTATGTTTAATGTGCATCATTGGAGTGCTAGTGACAATTTTGTTTATCTAAAAGCTATTAGAAAAATATTGAGAATAATTAATGATCAGTGACAACTACAAAAGGTATGCATAATTTAAATTAAATTCATTAATCCATTTGCTGTCCAAAGAACCTTAACCTTAATTTAGTCATTGGCGTGGATATTTACTTGCATCATTAGCGTGGACTTTTTTGTCCACGCTAATGACGGACTATCCACGCCAATGATATTTTGTACGAATAATGATAATAAGATATTTTTATCTAAAATCGGCAGTAAAGTAGTCAACAATCGACATTAAAGTAAAAGAAATCGGCAGTAAAGTAGAACTTTAGTACCGATTTAATACGAGCATTGTATGCAAACCATTACTGCTCCTTAGCAGCAACTAAATAATATTTTAAAAAAAGCACCTTCGCGGAGATCAATTGGAACCTTTCATAAAATGTTAAAAAAAAAATAATAAGTTAATTTTATTAATTAAATTAAAAATCGCCGCGGCGGGCAAATATATCATAACCCAAAGATAATATATAATATAATAATATAATATAATAATATATAATATAATATAAGATAATATATTATCTTTGTCATAACCATCGCAACAAACAGTATATATACTGTTTGTTGGTATACCATGGACACTACATTCAAATGACATTCGATTCAAATTTTAATGCAAAAGGTGTCTACTGTTTAAAAAGGTAAATAATTTATAATTATTAAATGCGATTTCGGATAAAATTTAATATCGTTACCCTAATTCGCAAAAGACGTAAGTTCACTTTTGAAAAACCGGGTTTTAGTGCCATCTCCTGTTCATGAACCTGCAGGTTTAATATCTACATAAACCGGCAAGTAGCATTACATTTACAATGGGTAGCTGCAATTTAGAGAGACATGGTATCCAGGTATGTCTCCTTTTTTTTATTAATATCGAGCACTGAGGTAAATTATTTTTAGGAATAATTGAGGATATAAATGGAGAAAACATAACTATTACCTTTATGGCAAGAAGTGGTAAATATTTTTATTGGCCTGGATCAACTGATCGACAAATCTTTACAGAAGCTGGTATATTATGTAAACTTGATTTGCCACCACAGCCAATTTCAAATAGATTTTTTAAAGTACCAAACTCCGAGGAAATTGATAAAATATGCTTAATTTATTAATTTTTTTTGTAACCAATGTTTACTTATAAATAAATATTAAAAATATATTTTCTATCATTATTCAATGAAAACTGTCATTAGCGTGCCTCTTAGTCATTGGCGTGGATATGGATTTTTGAAAAAGCCCCAAAATTAAAAATTGAGCTCAACAGACTCATCATTTCATAAACTTTATTCATTTCTTATAAAACAGTAGTTTTTCAAAATTTTCTGTAACTGTTTTTTTTTTTTAATTTCTTATACTCAAGATTGCTCCTATTATAAGAATATCCCATATGATATTAACTATATTATCTTTACTTGTCCGAAGTAAAAATTGGAGACCAAGAGAAATGTATGCTCGGGATAATACGTGCTTTCTCCGCCTGGTCTATAATATACTATAACCCATTAGCTTGTTGTTTGTCACTTTAGTAAACTACTGAAAGCCATTTTAATAGTATAATATGTGAAGAGGTGCATTTCAAAACTCGGCTTATACATATTGGGTTATTTTGAGCAAAATGTCAAAAACCTTACTCGTGAGTACTAACGCATATCATTCCAACAGAATACTTTAAACGAAATAAATAGGCATAAAATAGGTATAAAATTGATATACCTTGATTAAAAAGGTATACCTTAAATTTGAAATAATTTAAAATTACATACGTATAAGCCAGTTCTGATATGATATAACCTATAGATAAGGCAAGTTTTGGAACAATAGTCAATTTGTAATAGTTATTTACGTGTCAAGCTGGAGCGAACCCATAATCCAGTGAGCCTAGTAAAGATTAATTGCAAAGCGTGACACGTACAAACTTTTATTTTCACCTTTAGATATCGATTTTTAAATTTTAAAATTTCAATTAAGGTCAAATAGCCCGTAAAATATTACAGGTCTGTTCCCATAATGTATCTATTACTTGGATACAAAATCAACAAAATTAACCAATAAAATGTCATTTACTAAGAAGGTGGAAATAAATTAATTTTAAATAACTTCAGCCCGTGACTAAAACGCCATAAAGCCACAACTTGTCAAGGTTTATTTAAAAGGTCACTTAGTGCCATGGAAACATGTACCATAATGGGCGTTTTAAAGGTGGGAGTATTATAAATATTCGAAAAAAATATTTTCGAAGTATTACAGAGGGAGATAACACACTTTTCAAGCCGAGGCAGTACATTGTGAGCAATAGACTGGGCCAAAAAAATTGACTATTTTTTTTTTTGAAAAATATATCGAGAATGTCATTCAGAATGACAAAAAAAATATTTCGTGAAAATTTGAGCCCTTAATATTAATTTTAAGAGGTCTATCATCACTATTTTTTATTTTTAGTCATAATTTGATGTTTTACGTTAGAACTGTCAAAATAATAAAGTGAAAAAAATTCCTTTTCACTTATTTTTATATAAAATTAAATTCTCTACAAAAAAGGTGTGATTGAAAATTTTCGTCAGACGAGCCGTTTCCGAGTAATTGAGCTTAATAAATCGATGTGTTTTTTCGATTTGCCCTTTTTACTTTGAAATTTTGTAACTAATGAATCAATGAATATTTAAAAAAGCTCACATCGGATTCTTAAAGTAAATTTAATGTTCTACAAAAAAGGTCTCTTAACATTTTTGCCTAAATTTAATTTTTCAAAAGTTATTCACGATTAAAATCGAAGAAAAACTTAAAATTTCAATTTTTTCTTCGTGAATAACTTTTGAAGAATTAAATTTAGGCAAAAATGTTCCGAGACCTTTTTTGTAGAACATTAAATTTCCTTTAAGAATCCGACGTGAGCTTTTTTAAATATTCATTGATTCATTAGTTACAAAATTTCAAAGTAAAAAGGGCAAATCGAAAAAACACATCGATTTATTAAGCTCAATTACACGGAAACGGCTCGTCTGGCGAAAATTTTCAATCAGACCTTTTTTGTAGAGAATTTAATTTTTTATAAAAATAAGTGACAAGGAATTTTTTTCACTTTATTGTTTTGACAGTTCCAACGTAAAACATCATATTATGACTAAAAATCAAAAATAGCGATGATAGACCTCTTAAAATTAATATTGAGGGCTCAAATTTTCACGAAATTTTTTTTTTGTCATTCTGAATGACATTCTCGATATATTTTTCAAAAAAAAAAAATAGTCAATTTTTTTGGCCCAGTCTAGTGAGCAAGCATTTAATTGAAAAAAATTTTGACATTTTAACTTCATTTTTGTACAGAGGCTTATAATAATTTGACTTTTGCACTAGGCTTAATTAATATGAAGTATTTATATTATATTATACTTATGAGTGTTATAAGTAATATTAACATAATGTATTTTTTAAGTTTCCTTACTTTTGTTTATCTTATTTTTAATTTATAATATTAACTTTTTGTCAAGTCTTATTCCGAATATTTTGTAAAAATTGTATTTAAACATGCAAATAAAATATAATAAAAATAATAATAAATAAATAAATAAATAAAATTTATCAATTTATTGTTAAATTAAAAAGTTTCCATACATTTGACCACCACTGAAAATTATTAAATTTGGTAGACCAGCTTTTAGTAAGTAGGACAAAGAAACGCCTTAGAAAAACATTACATTACTCTTTAGGCTTCAATGTATTATTTTATTTAAAACCGACAAAAGGCCGACACAATACACTACTACAAAAGTAGACCAGATTTTTATTATTGATAGGTATTTTTTTGTTATTACTTTCTCATACATGCTGATACAAAGACCTGACGGCATCAAAGGAACTCTATAAAATAGCATAAAACCTAAATTGACTTACATTGCCTTTTAGTCGGCGTCGTGTTCTATCGATTATATTAAATCGTCCTTTATATATATAACAAAAATTCTAAGAAAAATAGAAAATTCAATTCGCAGAAATATGTAGCTATTACGGAAAATTAGAGAGAAACGTTTCATTTAATTGAATTGCATTAAAGCTAGATGGGAGTTATTATATAAATAATATGCTTCTGTATTACTTAACTCAGTCGGGTTAAGTTACATATTGAGAAATTTAATATTTTACTATGACCAGCGAGCACTTATTATATGACATACCTATGAGAATTTGCCTTAGAGAATATAACACAAAATAATTATTTTTTAGGACTAATTGTCATAGCGAAATATCGGTATTAGTGAAATTCTACCAAATTAGTAGATTTAAATTTAATTTAATTTAATGCGCCACTGCAATTTTTATAAAATTTAATTATATCTGTCTATAAATATTGTTAATAATATTTTAAAGTTGAATATATTTTTTTATTGTTGTTTTGAGCTAAACTTTTTGCATCTTTTTTATTTTTATGGGCCATTTATCCATGGAGCCTATATGCACTTCAATCTAAGAATAATTTGTTGTTGGCCGCAAGAATTAAAAACTATTAAAGAAGTTAGTTACTTACTCTTAAAAACAGTCGAAAATTGACTTATCTTAAATAAGTCAAACTTTAACTATTTAAGTGTTAAAAAATAAGTATTTAAAAGTGACGACTATTGTATTAGTAAACAATGCTGGTAGTATATTTTTCATTTTAAGAGAGTAGAAAGGGTAATTTCTATAGGGTCGTTCAAAGTAAAAACAATGACAACGACAAGAATAGATGATGACTAGCCAAAACCAAAAAAAAATCATTAATATCCATAGATATATAGGGTTGGCACAAAAATCCGACCACCTGGTTTTTTCGGTTCTTTTTACCTAGAAAAACCCGGAGAGTTATTGTCATTTTTTCTTTTTTTCCTCGTAATTTAATAAAATTTCACTAAAAATTAAAACTTTTATTTCACAACATTTTCTAAATAAAAATTATATATTACAATAAAAACGATAAAATGACTAAACAAATGTCGAGATCAATAATAAAAAACCTAAAAACAAGAACAAGTGGAGATCGTTACTTAATCCTCACTCTTCAGTAAAGAGTCTCATAAATTTTGGTAGGGTTTTACCATATCAATCTTCATCATTGCTGCCATTGTTGTAGTAACTATAAATTTTTACCAATTTTTCAACTTTTTCTGGCTTTAGCCTGTTTCTAACTTTTGACCAAACATGGCCAAAAGTTGAGAAAATTCGTTTAATTGCAGCTGAACTAGCTGGAATGCTTAAAAGCCATTTTTACACATTCTTATAGATTTTTAGTGCATAACGAACCACCACTTATTTGCTTCCAAATTTTCAATAGTTTTTTTTTAAACATTTAGACTGGAAATTTTGCCGAGTCTTTAATCTTAAACGATAACACATCTGTTAGATCAGCCTAACTCAAACTATTTTTTTCTTGGGCAAAAATTTAATATGTATGACTGCTACCTCAGGCGGGCCGCAACGACCTATAGGTATATATATATTACAATAAAACTCAACATTTAAACGTTATAATTTATTTCAAAATAAATAACATCTTGATTGTTGAAATTGTGGACATACTACTCTAAACACGTCGTCAAGGTGTGAATCAGTTAGTCGGCATCAGCACCTACGCATTGCATATGTGACGTGATCCGGAAAAGCAAACCTAGCATCCAAAAATCAAATTTTACATAAGTCGATTGAAGTTCGGGTAGTGAAGCGATTGAAGTTTGTATAGTGAAGCTCGACTTAAAAAATAATAACCATATCAATTCTATCTGGACCTTTCTAAAGATCATTTTTTGGACGCTAGCTTCCTTTCCTTGGATTGCGTCCAATATTTCATTTCAGCGTTTCAAAGTTATCGGGTACCAGGTACACCTTACTACTTTTTAAAATTTTTTTCTATCCTTTTACTTCTTTTTTGTTTAAAAATTGCTCCCAAATTTAAGTCGGTTTTAAATTCAATACATAATAATATCTGCGTTGTCAAATGTGATTTTATACTAAGGCAAGATTAAAAATAACTGTTTGGGTGTGTTTGCCTACTCGCGTCCCGCGACTTTAAATCCCCACCATTACTTACAAAAACGTATTAAAGGGGCTCGTCTAACGCCGTGTTTCAAACTCGAAACAGTCAAAGTTGGAAAGATGTACTGTACTTGGCCGGTCCACGAGCAATAAAAATCTCGTCATATTACAAAAAAATACTGCCCTTCTTTATCTCACAAGGCTGTGTAAAAAAGTGTTTTACATTATTTGGGCATTTTTTTATCTAAAAATTACTGAGGCTAGGCTTTGGGCCGCAAGAAAGGGTTGGCATGCGGCCCGCGGGCCTCAGTTTGAGTATCGCTGTGTTAGATACTCGTAGTTTGGAAAATTGTTCTGTAGCCACGTTTCTGCTGTTTCTTCCTGTGTTAAAGTTAATTTTTCCCCAAAAAAATTTGGGTCCAACAGGTAAGCTAAGAAATGGAAAGGCGTTATAGCTGGATGAAAGCATTTTATAATTTCGGATTTGTATCATTTAGAAGATTTATCCAGATGTCAACTGCTTTCGACAATGTCACATTATCGCTTTGTAATGCATCCAATCTGCTGCCCACACTTTGTAATTGTTTATGTAAATCCAGTGCATTTGAGTATTAGTTTAAGCTTATTTTTAATTGGCATAAACTTATTATTAGTGTCAAATTCGTCATAATCAAAAAGCATTTTGCCCTCGAAAAAAACCCAACAAAAACCCGTTTTTTCCAGAAAAACCCTGCGGGTCAGTGTTTTTCTAATTTTACCCGGGTTTACATACACTGAAAGAAATTTATGTTTCATATATGGACTACCACATACATTGCTAAAACAAACATATAATATATTTACCTTAACCATTTTTATATTTAGTTTTAACATATTATGTTAAAACTAAATATAATATATGTTTGTTTTAGCAATGTATGTGGTAGTCCATATATGAACCACAAAACATTGCTAAAACAAACATATATTTCTTTCAGTGTATATGTTACTTAACATGTTTTTATACATTTACGTATACGTAAGTAATATATTACACAAAAAGGTGGGAACTAAGTAACACACTAATAAAGGTTACCACATTTTTGCTTGAAACGAAAATTTTAGTGCATCAACCCTTCAATTATTATAATTAAGTAAAGTAAAATTTACAATAATTTACAAATTATTTGCATTGTTTTGTATTGCTTTGCATTGTACGTTGTGCAATTTATTACATTTCTGAATTTCTATGAGATTTTTAATTTTTAGGTTAGGTTCAAATTGCACATTAAATTAAATGACATTAATTCATTTTAGGCCAATAGTATTGTGCCTTGAAGATAAAATGTTACATGCTATTTGGCCTACAATTAACCGAAGCACAAAAATATACTTTTTAGCCAAATGGCGTACAGCATTTTATTTACAAGGAAAAATTTTATTTATTAAATGTGTAAAAGTGAGGTTAGATAGCTTTGACAAAAGTCGATTTGTTTTGAAATTATTCATTTTTACGTCCTAGTTAATAAATAACCAGAGATGGAATTTTAGGTCGCCTAATTTATAAAAATAGGTAAAGTTTTAGGTAAGAAATCTATTAAATAAGGTACGTACGAAAATAAGAAATTGAAAGTAACTTTTAGCTGGTAAAATAATTTAATTGATTATTGTATACAATTTTTAAGATTTTTATTATTTAAAAAATTTGAAAATAACTGACGAATATATTATATGATATACTTTCTCATAAAAAATGCACAAATTTGCTAAAATGTGTAAAAATTTATGAGATTATTTAAATAAATAATAAACCTAACCTGGAAAGACCATATATGGTCTTTCCAGGTGCATTCTTTGAGATAGTAGGTATACTAACTCAAAGAATGCACAATTACTGAGTGTCACAATGATCAGTTTCAGAGCTTGAACACTTTTAAGTTGTAATTTTGGCCTATCAATAAAAAATTTTAAAATTAAAAAAAAAAATAAAAATTTAAAAGTTAATTGAAATTTTTTTGAGAATGTGCCAATAGTGCCTTTTTTTGATTAGTGGGTCATGTTTCACAATATGCGTAAAATATATATACGTGAAATATAGTCAAATCTTATAAGATTCGTGGGAGCACTGACTTTTATATTTCATTTCAAACTTTTAGTTTTAATTTAAACTCTAAAATAAACTTGCTTAAATGTGTTGTATTCTTTTGCTGGGCTTGACATTAATTCTTGCAAAAAAATTATTAGATTTTTTCTCTCCACTGAAAAGCTTTTTCTGCAAATTGTTTCCTAACCTTTTCAAACTTGTTCGTGCTACATCGTGCCTACACACCTTGTTTTTTTGCGACAAAAACTTATAATCGAGGCTATAGACCCTACTTGAGCCCATTTATAACACTTTACGTTCTTAGGTGTGCAACTTTAAAAATAAAAGAGATAAGTGAGTCGAGTTTGTAAACATTTTTATACTGAAAACGGCAACTTCGGCCGTACTATTTTCGTAACAGCCGCTCTAATGGAAAAAAGTAGTTTGAAACACATAAATTGCTGCAAGAAATTAAAAACACAGCGCGTTTCGTTCAGATGCCACCGAATTTGTTTTGAGCAAGGTTAGATAAGAAATGGGTGTTTTCGAAACAGACATCTGTGTGTCTAATTGAGATATTTTAAAAAATCCCTTACATATTTCAACTAGTAATAAAAATAGAATACCAAATTAATTTTAAAAGTCACAAAAATAACTAATTTATACAAATTTAGTAGGTAAATAAAAAAATAAATACAATATCATTTAAAGTAAAATTAATTTTTTGGCGAAAATTGGCTACTACATTCTGAGCACTTTAAGTTTGAATAATTTAATTAATTAATTCATTTGATGCATTCACATTTAGGAAAGTCCAATATTATTGGTGAGATTTAAATAGGAATTTAATGAATTCGCATTACGTTAGTGCATTAGGATAATGCATTCTAAATATCAACAACATTATCATAGGATTGGTACAAATTGCTACCAGCACATGATACTTGATTTACACTGTAAATTACAGCTTTCAAATAATCCGACACAATTAATATTGTCATTGTCGGTAATTGCAGCTCATACTTAATAATTATTATTAGATCCTATATACGAAATGAATCGATATATCGATTGATGTGCTAATATTTAATGGTGTGATTCTTCAAATCATTTTATATACTCGGATGTGTAGGTTATAGGCCATTTTTAATAATCTATATAATAGGACTTGAAACAATAGAAAATAGATCAACACCTTTTATTTTTAAATCTAAAAACTTAATGTATAGTAGGGTGTCCCAAAAAAAAAGAATATATTTTTTTTTCTTGTCTCTTGTAAAAATATGTTAGTTTATCATGCTGTAAGAGCCCTTTAAAAATATCAGCTCGATTAAAAATTTTGTAGGGGTCGCTCAAGATTTTTAAAAATTTTAAAAATCGTCAAAAATTGAATTTTTGTTTTATTTTAATTCTTTTTCTCGTCTCGATATTATTTTTTAGGTTGAAAATAATAAAAATTCTGTAAATTTCAAATCAATATTTTGATTTTAAAGGTCGCTAAAAGTTCGTTGATATTTATATTCAGAGGTCGCTCGAAAACATTCAAAATACTCTAATTTGAAAGTTAAAAAAATCTTGAGCGACCTTTAGAAATTAAAATATCGATTTGAAATTTTCAGTATCATTATTATTTTTAAATTAAAAAACAATATCGGAACGAGAAAAAAAATTAAAATTAAAAAAAAAATCCAATTTTTGACGATTTTGGTAATTTTTAAAAATCTTGAGCGACCCCTAAAAATTTTTTAATGGTGCTGATCTTTTGACAGGGCTCTTAAAACATGAGAAACCAACATATTTTCAGAGACGAAAAAAAAAAAATATTCTTTTTTTTTTGGGACACCCTAATGTATAGGTAGGTAGTTTAGTTTAATTTATTTATTTTTTCCAAAAATATATTATGTATAACATTGTGTTGGACAAGTCAAAATTAAAGAAGCACAAGCTTGCTTAAAATATTAAAATACAAGACATTAAAATACAAAAAGAAGAAAACAAAATCAGAATAAAAATGTATACGCTCATATTTGCTTAAATTATAAAGGTGAAAATTTTTTAAACAAAAGATTTTAAATCTAGGGTCTGCAGATCATACACCTTAAAGGTGGTGCGTTACTTCCGGGACACCCTGTATATACATATATGAAGAACAATCGGTTGTAAAAAAAATCGGCTACTTGAGTTATAAGAGTAAGAACTCCACTTAACATCTTTGTATTGTTTAAAAGCTTAAAAACTGTGTTTTTAGATTTAATTGAGCCTGTTTAAAATGATGAAATGAAGTCCATTAGAAATCCTGCATCAGGGACCGTAACAAGAAAAACAATAATTAAAAAATTGGAAGATATTTTTACACAAGAATCTTCTTATGCTGTAATATTTCTCAAGACAGCATAAAACATGTTCTTCATTTCATGTAATTAGGAGTATGGGTGGCAAGACCAAATATTAAAAAAAACATAATATTTTCTTGGTTAACAATAATGTGTATGCCTATAACTATAATTATAGTTATGAGTCATTCCAAATAAAAACACCAAATGGGGTGCGCTGCGTGATTTTTTATTTTGATGAAAAAATTTGAGGATGATCTTTTAGGTGTCAAATATAAAAATCCGTTGCCGTTTTAATTTTTTGTTGCTTTACTTTTATTTGGCACCCCTTAGAAGTCTGAAATAGTGTCAATTTCTTACTCTCTTATAGTGGGCCAGAACTTTTTTTCTGTGACAAATATTGAAATAATTTTAATTTTGTTTTACTGTCCAGTAAGTGTGTTTTCAATATAAATTATTATTATCCAATTAGTTAATCTCATTAAAGAATGGTAAACCACTAAAGATTCATGATAATTTGCCAATTTTTGTGATTTTTGTCTGGCTCCTGTGCCTATTCTACTGAATTTAGAAAGTTTATTTTTTTCAGGTATAAAGTACTTATACAATAGAAAACGTAACTATTATTTTAAGTTTCTAGACTATCAATTTCTTTATTAAAAAAATTATTGAAAATTGATAATTCTCAAAATTAGCCAATTTTGCCCTCAGAAATCATTATGTTGAGGAAAAAATAAAAATCTGAAACTTTCAGGAAATGTAGTCCCCACCTTCATCTTCTCAGTCCAGTTAGTCTTGTTTTGTTATTTTTATTTCTTTAAAAGATATATTCATTTTTTTAATGCCCGTTTAGTAGCGATATTGTTTGTTTTATTTATAATTTAAAATTTAGATGGCTTTCATGTTTGGTGGAGAAGTGTCAGAACTGTCAAAAATATTTCATAAATATTATTTGTGCGTATTTCTTTGGTAAATTTTGTATATAACATAATATGTCATATTATGTTATATAAAAAACTTTTAAAATCACCAAAGGAATACCACAAATAATAATTATGAAATATTTTTGACAGTTCTGATATTTTTGGTAGTTATGTTATATTTTATGTATTAAAAAATCATATAAATATGTATAAGATTTTAATAATAATAATATATATATGATTATATAATATATACATTATAACGAAGTATTTAATTGGCTAATTGGTGTTTAAAGAAGATAAAATATATATTCAAGATCCTTATGGTTTATATCGTTAAGTATAATAAGTGAAATTAATAAAGAGTTCATTTAAACGTATAAAAAATGCGTTAAGCAGTTTTTTGTCGGTTTCTTTCACAATTTAAACCAAGTTAGTCTTGTTCTATTATTTTGATCCCTTTAGTAAGGCACTAAATAGAAAAAGTTAAATTTATGTATTTTAAATGTTAGTGTTGGAAAAAATTTACACAATCTGTAAATACTTATTTAAATTTTAGTTTTTAGGTAACTGGTTAAAATAAAACGTTATAATAAAGGGGTTTATTTAGAATATTTTTTGGTTTTTGCTTATTTTTAACAATTTAAAACTTCTCAGATTTTAAATATTTTCTATAAGAAAGAGGTACAAAATTATGATATGTTCTTGCATTTTTAATTGCAATTAAATTCATGAATCTCGAACACTCATTTATTACACTTGCAAACTTTTTGAAATCACAATTTAAATACGCACAAATAAAATTTATGAAATATTTTTGACAGTTCTGACATGTCTCTAACAAACATGAATTGACAAAGTCAAAGCCATCTAAATTTTAAATTATAAATAAAACTAACAATATCGCTACTAAACGGGCATTAAAAAAATTAATATATCTTTTAAAGGAATAAAAATAACAAAACAAGACTAACTGGACTGAAAAGATGAAGGTGGGGACTACATTTCCTGAAAGTTTCAGATTTTTATTTTTTCCTCAACATAATGATTTCTGAGGGCAAAATTGGCTAATTTTGAGAATTATCAATTTTCAATAATTTTTTTAATAAAGAAATTGATAGTCTAGAAACTTAAAATAATAGTTACGTTTTCTATTGTATAAGTACTTTATACCTGAAAAAAATGAACCTTCTAAATTCAGTAGAATAGGCACAGGAGCCAGACAAAAATCACAAAAATTGGCAAATTATCATGAATCTTTAGTGGTTTACCATTCTTTTATGAGATTAACTAATTGGATAATAATAATTTATATCGAAAACACACTTACTGGACAGTAAAACAAAATTAAAATTATTTCAATATTTGTCACAGAAAAAAAGTTCTGGCCCACTATAAGAGAGTAAGAAATTGATACTATTTCAGACTTCTAAGGGGTGCCAAATAAAAGTAAAGCAACAAAAAATTAAAACGGCAACGGATTTTCATATTTGACACCTAAAAGATCATCCTCAATTTTTTTCATTACAATAAAAAATCATGCAGCGCACTTTTAAATTCATTTTTGGTGTTTCCATTTGGATTGACTCTTATGTCAAAAAAAGTCAACAACAGTTTTGGAGCTTTAAGCTTTAAAACAATAAATGTTTACACAATTATACACATGTATAAATACGCTGTTGTCGGCCTTTATTTAATGTATCTTTTTCACCAATTTAAAGAATTCTTTAATATTAAATATATAAGTTATATAATTTTATCTCCGAAATTATGCTCTAACTACGAATAAAACTCTTTAAAATTGTTTGCCCTCAAATCTGCACTTTTCAATTATTATTTTTTTCCTTTATTCGATTTAATAGTATATATAGTTTGTGTTCTGGAGAATGGAGTGCCCCAAGGGCTAAATGTTAACGTTAAGCGTATTGTGTAAGTCGATGATATCATAATTTTTATTTCTGGTCCTATAGAAATAAACATAAATAAACAAATGCAAATGGCAATAGATCAGATTGTATGAATGGGCGAAGATAGAGGTTTCAAGTTTTACCCCTCCAAATCATAAATTATGCAGTTTTGCCACTTTAGGACTCCTCATTCCTAACTCTAAAGGAAAACGTCTTAAATTGTGCAATGGAATTAAAATACCTTGGGCATATGGACTATATAAAATAAAAAGTTTCAAAAGCCCTTTTTTTAATTAAGTGTATTGCCCACACTGAATCTCCAAGCTGGACTACGGATCTGTTGTATATGGTTTCGCTCCCAAGTCCACATTACAACCACTTAATGTATTACACAATGTGGGAATACGATATGCTAGAGGAGCTTTTCCGACAACACCCATTCATAGTCTTCACGTATAATCTGGTATTATGTCTCTGGAAAATAGAAGATTATTATTGGCACTATCTTACATTGCCAAGTGCTGAAAATAGTGAATTGCCAACTTTGTTCATCCTTACGTTGTAGCCTTGAGAGATCTTAGGTACACAATGTGTACTACACATCATTTATTTCTAAGGCCAGACTGATGGGTGATGAATTGCATCTAATTATGCCGGTAGACGACTCTTCATTTGTTCCCAATAATCCACCCTGGACTGTTACATATCTAAAGGATCTTCAACGCTGTAAGCAACAAGTTGTTATAACAATGTTAAGGTTGGGTCACACCAAATATTTCCTCCTGGAAGGTGCTGAGGTACATACTTGTAAAGGCTGTGGTGAAGTACTTTCGGTGAGACATATTCTTGTTATATGTCCCTCTTTACTTCATAAAATGGTAAACCATAGTATCTTTAACGTCCAACTAAAAGAATTGATTAAATATGATTCACTACATATTAAGAAAGTTTTCACCTTTATTAGTGAAATTTGATTTTGAAATCAAATTTTAAGTATCATCTGTGCTACCAAGTCTTATTTTATTGTATGTCATTTATTCTATTATGTTTATTTGTTGATTATTTAGGTAAATATAGTGAGGAGAGGTTTATAGCCGGTAAGAGTCAGTAATCATCCGGCCTCGGTGGTGTAGTGGTCAGAGCTCCTGGGTACGATCCGAGAGGTCGTGGGTTCGAATCCCACTTGGGTATGGTTGTTTATTTGTGTTTGTCCATTGTGTATAGTCCTTCGGAGGGGACTTTAAGCCGTCGGTCCGTTCCTACCCCTAACCCGCACAAGCCATTCAGTTGGCTTATGGGACATCTTAGTTTGGATGTAAGGGTGGAACTAAAAGAGCACTTTATAACTTTATAACTTTATAACTTTATAACTTTATAACTTTATAACTTTATAACTTTATAACTTTATAACTTTATAACTTTATAACTTTATAACTTTATAACTTTATAACTTTATAACTTTATAACTTTATAACTTTATAACTTTATAACTTTATAACTTTATAACTTTATAACTTTATAACTTTATAACTTTATAACTTTATAACTTTATAACTTTATAACTTTATAACTTTATAACTTTATAACTTTATAACTTTATAACTTTATAACTTTATAACTTTATAACTTTATAACTTTATAACTTTATAACTTTATAACTTTATAACGCCATAAAGTCACAGCTTATCAATGGGGGAGTAGATAAAAAAATTAAAATAATAGTCTGTCAAAATTCAGTTGACTACCTTGAAAAATCTACAAATTAAAATTTAATAATTAATTTTTACAAACTATAACCGTCTGAAATAATTTACTTTTTTCTTGGTTTATATTGCGTGTCTTTCATTAAAAAATATATAGGTAGGTACTTTTAATTATTATGTCGATTCAGTTGTGTGATAGGGCAATTTTATTTCTACCTTAATGACAAATTTAATATTTATATCATATTGATTAAATTCTATATGATGTATTGGGTTTTTATGTTAGTATTAGTTACCTAACGTTTTTTATTAATTCTTTTCAATTTTCAAATAACTTCAAATTTAATATAGTTTTTTTCCTACCTTAAAAAATTTATACGAAAATTGATTTATTAAGGTAATTCTAAGAAAACAATTGAATAAATTAATATAATTAAAATGAAATAAACGCTGGACTTGAAATCCAACATCAAATAGAAGCAAATAACGGCTATTAAAAATAGAGATGTTTAAACTTTAGGAACTCACAGCGACCATGTTCAAACAAATTCTTAAACATTTGCTTTCATTTGTCTAGTAACCTCAAAGAGCATTTCTGTATAAAAATGGTTCGTAAAGGCAAAATTGTCACAAGTGAAGTACACGCGGAGGCTTCATCGATATTTTTTTGTAATAAGGAAGGAAGAAGCGTTACCGTAAATAGAAAGAGAACGTTATATTGCTTCGGGCAACCTTTATCCTCACCAAGATGGTAATACTGGCCACCTTGTTGCCATTACAATGGCTTTGTAAATTTAAGTAAAAGTACTATACACTGAACGTGTAATCAAACAAAATTTGTGGCTTCAAGATGTGTTTTGACAGTTGTTTGATGTGTTGTATTGTTTTGAGTCTTTTTTACAAAAACAACCTTAAATGGTAAACGTTCATAGTTGTGATGAACAATACACCGTAAATACGACAGAAATACGTACATTTATATTTAAGTCCTCTTAGTCATTGGCGTCCCTTAATCTTGAATAAGTCACAATACATACAATTTTCTAAGTTTAAATTTTGCTTTTATCAACCTATATAAATTTTAATACTTATAGTCCAGTCATCTAGGCATTTCACCTCGGAATCTAACGGAATAAGCTGAATTTTTGTACAAACCTTTATTTTAGCATTGCAAATGTTGTCTTAAAAGTCACATATGCCAACGTGCGAGCGACCTTAGATATTCAAGGTCAAAGGTCGCAAAAATCAATTTTTTGAGAATATCTCCTTTTCTCTGCCTCCTATCGTATTTGCATTTATTATACAAGTTGTAGAGAATAAAATTCTCTACAAATTTTGTTTAAAACATTTTTTTATACGTCTAATCGTTTTTGAGATAGAGGGCGCAGAGTGTGGAGCGCTCAGCCATACGTACCTTTAACGCAAGGTAAATCATGAATCCCAATCTATTATACCTAGAGTTGGGGATGGTCAATTCACCGCGGTCAATTCACCAGTCAATTGACTGTCAATTGACCGCTACCTATTTGACCGTTCAATAGACCGGTCAAAATATATTTAATTTTTGCAGCATTTTATTTAGGTATTAACAATTACCTGTGAATCTCAAAATTTTTACGATCGTGCAATATCGACATCATTTACAATTTGGTGGTTTCCCGAGTGGAGAAGTTGCTAGCCGAACTCGGTACTTTGCCCTTAAAGCGGGACATATCTTTTTTAATAGCGAAACATAACTTTTTAAAGCCGCACAAACGTTTCTAAAGATGGACATAACTTTTATAATAAAAAAAAATTGGTAACGTATTTTAATTACCTATTTATTAAGTACAAATAAATCACAGTAATATTTATTTTGATATTTTATTTTGGTCAATTGACCGGTCAATTGACTGGTCAATTGACCAAAAACAATTTGACCGGTCAATTCCACAACCCTAATTATACCGTTTTTTTTAATTAAATATTTATTAAATATTACTTAAATAACAATTTAATACATTATATATATTTTTTTTTTTTTAAACAAATAGTCATTAAATATTACTTACTTTTGACATACAAATAATTAAATAATGAAGTGAATCATTCTAAATATATTCTAATGTTATTCTAATTAATGATAAATGCATTTTAAGAAGAAAATACATTAAATGAATTTGCCTTGAATATGTCTCTGGTCATCTCTTGGATCCAGATATTGCTTTTAAAATAACAGACCTGGAAATACTATAGTGGGCTTGCTATAAATAAAAAGGTTAGGTAAACCTATATTTAAAGCAAGTTGTGACCCTAGGTATAGGTTTAGGGTTGTGACAGGTAATATTCTTAATATTTTAAAGGTTAACATGGCTGATTTGTGTTTTATTTGTAATAAGTTACTCTCTGAAGGTGATTCTGTGACTTTGGTGCGCGGTATAAAGACTTTAAAAGAAGCAATTATTGAGAGAAATAAACATAAACTACCTAAATACTTTTAATTCTGTGAACGTTTAAATTGAGTGTCGAAAATTGTACGCTATAGCGTACTATAGTAAAATTGCAGCATCAAAACGTCGCCTTGAAGAGACCTTCAAAGTCATCAACTGTACCTTGTAAAAAAGGGAAATTTTTTGATTTTAAAATATTGTGCTTATTTTGTGATGAAGTCGCAGATGAGGCAACAAAGGCAAAAGAAAACTGAGTACAAACGCGTTATAAGTAAGTTTTTGAAGATATGACAATTCATGTCAATGATAAAGAGGAGAGTGATGATAAGAATGAGTTTGAAATTGCCGGCCAACCTGAAGAAGACGAGGATGAAGAAGATAAAGATTAATAATAATAATAGTAATAATAATAATAATAATATTGATATAAATAAAAACATTTTTTCCTACTCCGATCCAATTGGATTAATTATCGTTCATTAAAATTAAATTAAAATATAATATATATATATGAAGATAAAATATATTTGATTTAAAAGAAATATAAATATAAGTATAAGGTATTAAATTTTTTTTAGTAATATTTATTATGTAATTAATTAAAAAACCGGTATAATAGCTTGGGATTCACGATTTACCTTGCGCTAAAGGTACGTATGGATAAGCGCTCCACACTCTGCGCCCTCTATCTCAAAAACGGTTCGACGTTTAAAAAAATTTTGTAAACAAAATTTGTAGAGAATTTTATTCTCTACAACTTTTATATTAAATGCAAATACGATAGGAGGGAGAGAAAACGAGATATTCTCAAAAAACTGATTTTTGCGACCTTTGACCTTGAATATCTAAGGCCGCTCACACGTTGGCATATGTGACTTTTGAGACAACCTTTGTAATGCTTAAATAAAGGTTGTCACAAAAATTCAGCTTATTCCGTTAGATTCCGAGGTTGATCCCTTTTTTTGACTAAGATGACTGTACTATTAAGTATTAAGTCCAATCTTGTCAGTTTTACACAACTTGCCAGTAAAACCATTGATAATCGCGGGCAGTTGGACGTTGTTTATACCGATTTCCAAAAAGCATTCGATCAAATCGATCATTCAATACTGATAAGAAAGCTTTGTAATTTTGGATTTGATAACACAATTGTCCACCTTTTTACATCTTACTTATCACATAGACGGCAGATTGTCGCATTCAATGGATTCTACTAGGATTCTTTTGTATCCACTTCGGGAGTGCCGCAGGGTTCTAATTTGGGTCCCCTATTGTTTCTTTTGTTTATAAATTACCCTCCTAATAAAATTAATTGTTTCAAGCTGTTGTATGCAGATGATCTAAAAATGTATCAGCAGATAAAATGTGTGAGTCATTGCGTAGCCCTACAGGATGACCTAAATAGACTTAATGAATAGTGCATAGATAACAGATTAAGCTTGAATATTTCAAAATGCAAAGTTATGTGCTACCCAACCAAGAAGAAACCCATATACTTTAGCTATAAAAGTAATGATTTTGCTTTAGAAAGAGTCAATTCATTTAAAGACCGTGGTATTCGATCCCCAACTTGAGTTTGCTTCTCATTCCAATGATATTACCAAATCAGCTTTCAGAACACTTGGCTTTATTATTAGAAACAGTAGGGGATTTAACACAACCCAAACATCGCATTTACTATATTTTACTCTAGTGCGAAGTAAATTGGAATACGCGAGTGTGGTCTGGTCACCTATTTATGCTTGCCACATAAATCATATAGAGTCTGTACAGAGACGCTTTTTAAAGTTTTTATTTTTTTAATCTCAAAGATTCTATCCCCCGCAAGGATACGAACACGCTTTGTTGCTAAATTCGGTTAATTTTGTATCTATATCCACCAGAAGGAAGATCTTGTCAGTATCTTTTTTGTATAATCTTTTAAATTATAAAATAGATTGTTCTGACCTGTTAGGCCAAATTGATTTTTTGATTCCCAGAACCAGTAGTCGCCAGAACCATACCTTCAAGTGTCTGATTGCTCGTACCAATGTACTTATTAAATCACCTTTACATGTTATGTTTAATAACTTTAATAAAATATCAACTAATTGTGATATTAACTTTTGTTCACTAAAAACTATTCACAGGGCCATTTTAAATTCTAATGATGTATAAATCTGATTGAAAGTTTTTTTTTAATATTTTTTTTTGTAAACCTCTTTGTTATATAATATGAATGTCCTACTATGGTGTAAACTGTTGGGCAATAAACTCTATTATTATTATTATTATTATTATTATTATTATTATTATTATTTAGTTAACACATTTCCTTAGTTTTTTCTTGAAACTGCTCCGCCACTGCCCAAGTAGCATTGTAGTGACGAAAACTGATATCGCAACTTTAATGAGTGGCAATTAAGTTAAAATAACTAAATCTACCACGATACAGTTAAAAATATCTTCATATTATATTATCATAATAATTATTGTAATCATGTGATTTGCACCAGCAGAATATACTTCATATATAAAAGTGGTCATAACATTTTAGATACCAGACTGATACTATAGTTTTGGAGTATCAGTCTGTTATCTAAAATGTTATGACCACTTTTTTCACCACCTTAAAGTTGTCTAAACTTTAAAGTGGATTATAAATAGTAACGGCAACCAAACCACATCACTTAAGTATTACTTTGAAGTGGTAGTAGTAGTAGTAGTAAAGTCGGTATACCAGTTTTGGCAACGTTTTAGAAACTTTTCTTAAACTTTGAATGTGGCAGATCTTGATTATATCATTGCGGTGGTCATTCTTGCTACATGCTGTGATTTCCACGTTTCGCATAGGATTACCACTTTAAAGTTCCCTTCTTTAAAAGCAGTCATTTTTACAAATAGTCGCCATTATATGAAAATAAATGTATTACATTATAAATAATAATTTAAGTTTCAAAGAAAGCAAAGATAATAATATATATAATATGCTGGAAAGAGACGAGGATATAAAGTATTAAAGTTTTGCTTAAGTTTTGGCTACTATACCTCCACGTTATAGTCACGTAATCACAACGTGGTATAAACGTGCCTGTATACAATCCAAGAACGTTGTTGGAACATAACTGACACTAAAAAATGTGTTCCTCATTTTAGTCACTTCCACGTAATAGAACTGTTTCTACCACATATGGCAGAGATTTTGGCAATACACTTTACAGTTCGAAGTGTAAGTGTCCGATACGTTTCATTCACTAAAAATGCTTCTTGGGTCACCCAAGTTGGGTGTACATCTTGGAGCCAAACAAACGCGATGATTTTGACATACATTACGCCTCCAGTGTTATAAGGTTTAAGATTGAGACCGATCTTTCACTTAACCTATAACAAAATCCTAAACTATTTCAGGGGTAGCCCTTTGAAACTAGTTGCTCTGCGTTGCCGGGTTGCTTTAACGTGCTCCAAACCTTGTTTTAACCTTATCCCAATTGGATTAAGATCCGGTGAGAAGAAGGCCACCCTAAAACCGTCATACTTTACATTTCTCAACAGTTTTTGATAGCCCTGCTTATCAGCGATGGCGCATTATCCGGCATAAATAAAACAAAAATAGCAGAACACAGTTAAGGGTTCCACAAATATTAGTGCAAAATAGAAGGCCATTTAAATTGATATTTGGAGCATTAAAACTGGAGTAATAAAGATTAGAGAAATGTCTTATTTTCGGATAAATCCAGAATTGGCCTACGATGAGATGACCGGTGAATTCGTATTTTAAGAGGTCGTGGGAGACAAGCTAGACTATCCCTGATAGCAAAGGAGGAAGTGTAATGTTTTGGGGTGGCTTTATGATTGGTGAAAACATTCCTTAAATTCCCATTAGACAAACCCTAAGAGTTCTAAGGTGCACCTTGGATCTATGGATTTAGTTCTACAACCAGTAGTAGTGCTCTGAAAAGGTACTTTCCGTAATTTTTACATGATAATTCACCTTCATTTACCATTTAGAGTGGCCTTCTTATTTACCGGATCCTAATGGACTTGAGAACTTGTGGGGTAAGATTAAAAGAAGGATTATTGCTCTTCAAAATGGGAATGCAAAGAAACTAATAAAAGCAGTTTTAGAGGGGTAAGGAAATGTTTCCCAAAAAGAAATTTATAACTTGCTTCCCTCATCGAATGAATGCTTCTATTGAGGCTTGAGGTGGCAATACTGATTATTTTATTAACAAAACATTATTTCTTCTGAAATTCTAATTTACCGTCAAGTTTATTTCTAAAGAAATTTACATTTTTTGTTCGATATAAAATTTGTTTAAATATTTTTTTATTTTTTTTTGTAATAAAATTGGTTAGAATTAGTTAGATGCTTTTTATTTTCAATTCACTTTTTTTCTCGTAATACTGTTTTTTCTTAATTACTTAGTGATTCCATATAAGATTACGGTTACCACCAGTGGTAAAATTTTAAAAATAAATTTTTTGAATGTTAGAATTATTTTGCTTGGAAATGTCGCAAGTAGCATTAACCTATCGGTAAAATTTAACCTCTAGTTGTATTACATATGAAAATACCACGTTGCTAGGACAACGGTTTGTTTGTATCGTAAAACAAAAACGAATCGATATAATTTTTCAATTTTTTGAATTTATGGCAAAAGCGAAATATACAATAAAAAAATTGAGTTTAAAATTCAAACATTTTTTTAGTGAAAATTTTATCCACGAGGGTATTCGGCGAGACTATTTTACGAATAAATTTTAGGTACGATTTTTCTTCTGACATTTTTAATTTAAATTAGAAAAGTAAAAATTGACTTAATTATTTTTGACATAGCAACAACAATCCGCATCATAGCAACCAACCAAACAGTGGTTTTGTCCATTTTTATCGCTGCACAGCGTTTCAATTCTCGAAATTTTCGGCAAAATATCAAGGAGTAGTCGGATCCTCCTAAAAATCCGTATAAAGAGGTTTTTGGGGTCGCTGATAACGAATCTGGAATCAGAATTCCAAAATTCAAAATGGTAGATCCAAAATGGAGGACATATTTGTCCAAAAAGTGACGGAATAAATTGAAAATCACCATACAGGAGTTTTTGTCGTCTCTGATAACGAATCTGGAATCAGAATTCCAAAATTCAAAATGGTAGATCCAAAATGGCGGACATATTTGTCAAAAAATTGACGGAATAAATTGAAAATCACCATACAGGGGTTTTTGTGGTCGCTGATAACGAATCTGGAATCAGAATTCCAAAATTCAAAATGGTGGACATCAAATGGCGGACATTTTTATAAAAAAATTGTCAAAATTAATTAAAAACCCGTAAGATGTTCTTTTTAAAATGTAAATAAAACATCTTTTTATAAAATAGCTTAATTTATTTTATTATAATTACATTTATATGATATTATTTATTACCTACATATATATTAAACAATCTTCGTCACTGGATTCGCTAAAAAAATTGTCAACACAAATAACCAAAATTCAAATTTGACATTAACACACTACAATGCGCATGCGGAGTTGTTTTAACGCATCTATAAGAGGTGGGTTAAATATGTAAAATCGGTGTTAAATATCTTAGTAGTCACGAACGATTTACGCAAGTGAAAGTCTAGACACCGCTGTTGTAATAAACGTTTTGAGATAAATCCGAGTGAACCGATTACACTTCATTAACGCAACCCATAATAAAAAAAATCTTATATTTTGTAAAGCAAAAACACAGATACGCGCGCGATATAGGCTTAAAATCGCGAGGTTTTTTACCACATCCGTGCCTGAGCGCCCAAGAACATGTAGTTTTAAAGATCCGGGGCGAGTTGGGGCAGATAATTTATTGATGGCTTGATAGACAAAACTCTAAGCTATTCAACGGATCTTGAACTGATGCCTTACAATTCATTACAATTTTTGTAGCTCCATTGTTCTAAAAGCGCGATTCAAAGTTTGCGATTTTAACAGACCGATCTTGTCGGTTACAATAACCCGTTGTACAAGCAAAATCTACGAAAAACAAATATATCTCTGAATTTTACATACCTTGAAGATCACCCTTCATCAAACCGTATAACAATCGGACACACCAAACACAAGTTATTCACTTTTAAACAATAAACAATTTTCCGCAGCGATCGCGTGTAAAGTACCTTCAACTGAAAGCGTCAAGTTTAAACAGATGTACAGGACAAAATACTTATTTTATATAAATTTTTTTCAATACAGGATGGAGACAGGTATTAACTACCCATCTAACTCAAAATTTACCTGAAAAAAATGTCAATTTTTGAGGTTTTGCCGATATTTTCGAGAACTGAAACACTGTGCGCTGTAAAACTGATAAAACAACTTATTTTGTGAAACCTAATTGGTACAAAAAGTAATGAGTGGAGTATTAAATTTTATATTAATTTAGTACATGTTACAACAATGCAATAGTGAAATATTTTCTGTTAAAGTAAAACAAAACTTTCATTGTGTGAAATCCAATTGATCCAAAAAGTAATGAGTTAAATATTATTATCTACCTAAACTAAATTGACAAAATGTATTATTCATATAATATCGTTTGTTAAAATTTATTAAATATCTATTTCGTGTTTTCGTGTGCTGGAACGTCATTGTTTTCTATATCATTTAGTATCAACATGATTAATAATGGCCGAATCGCACAATTACTCTATCATTAAATCACATGAATGACCATGTTGAGATAATAATAGAGTAAAACTCAATACAAAATTTAATATATCGCTCGCCAAAATCGAACAGTAGCAAATAAAAGTTTATTATTTAACGAATTTGTATAAATCGGTGGCTGTGGTTATATTTTGTATTGTTTAATCTGAATATAACGCATTTAGCAAATGAGCATTATTTTTAACTACTTTTATTATTTCATATTCTTATTATACAGGGTTATTTTAAATTTGGCGTATAGGTACATATTTTAAAAGCGAATTGTATACGAATAAGATTTTTTCCCTATAAACATATATTCTAAAAAGCACCCCTCTAAGCTAAGCTAAGTTGCGATAGAAAAATCGATTTTTTAAAATTGTCTACAGTGACAGATTAAATCTTTTGAAAATTCTCATCCTTCCGATTTTTTAAGCACTCTATTTATTTTTTGCCTAAAAAATAATGTAAATCTAGTTTTAAGGAAGTTGGATGGAGGTCCACACCGTATCGGTCGAAATTTTAAGAAACTCTAAATTTAAACAACATAATTGTTGACCATGAAAAAATCTAAAATTTCATCAGTCAGACCATAAACAAATGTATAACAAAGATATGCTCGAATGAATATGGAATATTTTGCATGTTTAATGTTCAAAAAGAATAAGGGGATTAAAAACTTTCTTTGTCGAAATAGCAAAAAACGTTTCTTAAATAGAAGTAGCCCTTCCGCACCTAGAAATAATTTTTCAAGATGCAAACTTTAAAACCATTAACAAAAAAAAATAAATTTTGAAAGACCACTTCCTGTACCCTCTAGAAGATTTTTGCGAGATTGTAAAAAATCAAGGGACCACTTGGCGAATTTTTATTATCTTATTACATAATATTGAATTTATTTGGGTTTTTCGTATATTATGGAATCCATTAAAATCTTCCTGCCTATTAACGGAAATAAGGAATTTATTATTCCCGCTGCTAGGCATCAGTGATTGGCCGATTTTATTATTAACTGTGAGTTAAACCAATCGGATAGTTGTAAACTAGCTTATTCTAAAATTATCATAGACGCCCTTGGTGTCATAGATAAAATCTATCATCTCACATTTTACTTGTTTCACCTTTACTTTTTTTTCTTGATAAACTTAGTCAATAGAAGTATAAAAAGCATAGTATTCTCAAAATATTGTGCATTATTAACTCGGATGATTTACGTAATTTTTTTGATAAATATAACTCGTATAATAATAATAATACACTATTATACATAACTTTTGCTTTATTTTGTTATAGTGTGAGGCAGGTGTCTAAAATCCTCAAAAAAGTATGATGTACTTAAACGACTCCTTAAAGACATTTGATCTTATCTGCACATTAACATATTTTTTCATATAAAAATTGGCATCTGATATTGACGACAACAACTTTTGTTGGCTTTGCTCATCTAAAAAGATACGTACCGTTATTTGCAATCGGATTTATATGAATGGCATTTTTTAGGCATTAATCTGCACCAAACTATGTGGGAACCAACATTAATTTTGATGGCACAATGTGCGAGCAATATTTTATTCATGCTTGTCATACTAATGCCCAAGGATGACTTAATCTAATGTTTTCCGTTGCGTCATCAATTTGTGAACCAAGCACAGACTTTACTGTACTGCCAGTACTGCTGTTTGATTTGTATACGTACATAGCCGAGCAAACCGGTTATTGACATTTGAAATTGATGACACAACGAAAAACATTCGCCGCGGCGACTGTATGCATTCGTGGGAGTTTTTATTACAGGGTATGTTTAATTAATGAAAATATTTTGTTTCGCTGGATGTTCGTGGTTAATTGTTCTTAATAACATTATTAACTGCAATTTGTTAAATTACTGATAATGGTACCTACTAAAAAAATATTTGTTAATTTTAACCAAATATATCCACGTCCACATAACTTTATGTTAAGTTTTCAACCAACTGCAATCTGTTAACTTATTGAATAAGTAATTTGTAAATATAACAAACATTTTGTACATTTGTGAGTATGAGTATGGGGACGTATGTCAGGCTCCATCGACATCGCCTTACACTGATCTTCCAGGGTTATTTTACCTCCTTTCAGTTTTCCTACGTATTGCCCAGCATTGCCTGTGTTTGTTGGATCCGAATTCTCGGAATTTTGTCGCCGGGTCGGGCCACACGCCCAATTTAGGCGAACTGACTAAAAACTAGGTAAAATCCGGAATCCTCCTCAATCAGGGATTTAGTATTAAATAATCCATTCAATTGGGGTTTATGATGCTGGTCTTGTAGTACTTTCCGTTCGTCTGCTTCCATTTCTGATGAAAATTACCATGCTGAAAATTCGGGAACCGCTTTACGTCAATTGTCTGCCTCACTGTGCGAAACCATTTCTTCAGTCTAGGGGTCGAAAACTATCGATATATAGGCCATGTAACTACCGATAGTTATTGATAGTTATGTTTTTTTTTCTAAATATTTATTACCGCAGAAATGCGAAATTCTCTAATAATTCCGTTGTGTTGCCCAAGCACGTTTTGTGATAGAAGTTGTATTTTCTAACAAAAAAGTATTGCATTTATTTTTTATGTTAAACAAATGGTAAACTCAATTATTCTATTATACTATTTAAGGCTCGTAGAAGACTATTACTTTTATTCGATAGACGGGTGTTAAGTGGTTTATTTATTTATGTTTATGTTAGACGATCTGAAATTGGTTTCAAGTGTTACCTACTTAAGATTTTTGGGTTTATTAACTTTCAAGTCAGTCAACTTTTAAGTCGAACTTGCTTTGCTGTAAAGGCCTATATAAAATACCTACAGGTATTTTTTGGTCTATTACGATGTTGGTTTATTATTCCCTGTTCACCTATTTTGATGATGTTTTTTTTAATGTATTTTTGTTGTCCCTACAGATTTTCCTACTTGAGAAGGTAGAAACCCTAAGGCTTAGTAGGCATGGTGAATTACGGAATTACAAGTTTTTAGTTTTGCGAATAGCGTCGTGCAAATATAAATAAAATACTTATCCCAATTTTGCGGATGCTCCTTGTTTCCTCATGATTGATTTCATACACTTTGCACTTTGCACTTTAGTCCCGGTCGGTGAGGTGGTTATGCGCGAAACTATACACTGTTAAACGAAACCTTAAAGAATAATTACCTTTTAGGTATTCTGGATTTTAAATGCACTGGTTATTTTTGTATCCTTTGTGAAGCGATAGAAAGATAAATCTGATTGGTAGAAGCGGTACTGTCGTACTGTAACAAACATTTTGTAAATTTAATAACAAAATACTGTCAATAATTTAACCATAATTCTTGAAATTTTCAAAAAGGACCTTATATTTACAAATATATACAGTAACAAAAGTATTTGTTGGAAATTGGGAACTTAAATAAAACAATTTTGATAAGAACTGTTGCTTAATTAATCAATTTCCTAAACAAAAAAATTAAGACATACCTACATAAATGAACACAAAAATAACATACCCACAATTAAATAACACACCATTAATGCATTCTGAAATCATCAAATTATAAAGAAATTTTGTACAATACTTTAACTTTAACCCTAAGTATCCCCTAATTTTAGTTTGAAAGTCAGTTGAACTTGTTGATGCCTATTTTAGATTAACTGACTGAAATCACGTGTAATTTTTCAAAGAAATAATTTGTTACACAAAATGTTTACAAAATTGCATATTACCTTTACAAAACTTTCGGTAAAATATTTTCCTTTGTTAAAATAATAACAAACCCTGGTTTTCTACAAAAAAATATGTTGAAATTTTACAAAATAAAATTAACAATCTACACACTCATGTTAACAAATCTGATCAATGCAACTTAACGGTAAACCGCAAAGAAAAACGTATAAGATAATTTAATTTTTTAATTTTTACCCTGTATTAATACATTTTTAGCACTTCTTAAACTTTTTCAAAGTGTTTATTTAATAAACTAATCCACCAAGCACACCACAGCGAGTAAGCGATGCAAGGGGAAACTGCTGCCAAGAGAACTCCGGTGTTTTCGCATTTATGGCACTTCTGTGTTGTTTGTTCGGTGCTATTGTGTATGATTTTTTCTGTAAAACTAGGTTTGTAAAAATGGTAAATGTGTGAGAAGCTTTACTCTATTGAATAGTATATCTAAAAAATTATTGGTTATTACTGGTTATTAAGTACTTCTTCCATTGTGAATTTAATATTAGGACTCGAAGTTGGAGTATATCAAGCGTGTCGGCTTCTTCAGTGTTTCCTGCATTTTGTTTTTATTTCTTTTTGATTTCTTATTTGTTATTTTTTGTGTGCATCCGAACGTATCAAGGCAGACACACTACAGAGATTTTCACTTTAAACTATTGGTACGTCGGTTCACTTCTTCCTCTCAACTCTCGGCTACCGGCGCAAGCTCTGAATCTTAAATACATTATTAATCGAGTTTAGGCTCTGCGAGGATCTCAGACCTCAGTGCAGTGGTAGTCAACTATTGAATTATAAATGTAAGTAAAAAGATTAAAAATTAGTCGTAATATGTCCTAATGTACCCCAATATATTATTATATTATGTCTCTGGCATTATAAAAAAACTGTTCAAAATATTTTTAAAAACTTAACTTAATTCTTGCGAAGAAGAAAGTGAGAAGGAAAACATTCAGGTTTACAGAACTCAATACTAGGTCGATAAAGATAATTAAGCTTCAATCAATTGAAGTTAAGAAATTACTGGAAAGTCATTCTGTTCCAAAAAAATTCAATAACTTGAGGATGAAATATTAATCCAAAGAGTATTCCTAAAATTCCTCGACCGATTATCCAGCTGCAGCTTCAAATGAAGTAAAATAATTTTTACAATACAACTTTAAGAAATTTCCTATAAATAAACAGTTTGGACGGATTGGCACGCCAATGATTTCATGGATTGCAAAAGTAAACCCTTCGGGTCGGATGTCGGGTTTGTTTTGGTCGGCCGCCTCTGAATGCGGAGGCGGCGACGACAGCGGATGGCCTGCCAGGATTTTTTGCTCTTTAAATGTTAGCGCCATTCGAATTGCCAATTCGGAAAACGTCGATTCAAATGCGATATGATGCCATGCAAAAATAAACCTTAGACAAATATTTAAATAACGAAATACCCAGTTTTTGTGTCTATTTAACTACGTATGTACACAGTAATAAAGAAGAGTAAATACTATACTAACCAACAGTGGCGTACAGTGTCATTTAAAGCAAGGTACACAGCAAAAAAATATTTGTTAATTTTAAACAACAGTGTAAAAACAAGAATCCTTATGATCCCGGCAGTGTGTGACATCCTCACTTGACTGGCCAGAACACCTGAAAAGGTAAAACAAGCATAGCATGAATGGGTGAGCCATTAAACCATTGCAATGGGATCTTGTAATCCGTATTCCTGAATAACAGTTCCTATAATACCAATAGGTAGTTAGCACTTGGTTTATAATCGTTTACTGTTTTTAAATTAACAACAAAAGTTATCGCTCCTAAATCTATTGATATTCATATTGATATTTATTTGTTAGAATGGTAAAATGTTATTGCATTAAATACTAATTTGATTTATTTAATAACGTTACTATTGTATGTATACTATGTATACATTTAACGCAATAAATTCTTTGACATTTGGGCAAAATATTTCCCTATTTTGGTTTAATAGTAATTAATTGAGCAAATAACAATCTAGATTGCTTCAATTTGAATGCATTCAATGACAGCGCTGTTCTTGGTACTATGTTAGATTTTTTTCTGTGTAGAAAGGGATAACTACCTTGATACATGGACGCCTGACTTAAATCGCAAACTAAGATACATTCATAACTAACGTAATCAACCCTTGCGGGCTGCAAAATAAACTAAGAATTCTTTATCAGAAAGCATACACCTTCTCCAAACATTGGGACATTCCGTAAATACAATGAGGACGCTACAGTGACACGAACTAAGCACAAGACACATTACAAGACCAGCAATGTTAGGCCCCCATAGCGAGCTATCAACACCTCAGCCTTCAACACGACCTCCAAATGCTTGTGGCTTTTACTAACGTCCTGTTTAGGGAGGTTCCGAGTCGTACCTAGGTTTCGGTGGGCGTAATTGTCCCCTGATAACCAAAATAGTTTTTCCTCAAAATATGCTTTTTCTTCTTCTTCTTAAACTATTTATTCCCTCTTTCGAGAAAATTGGTCGGGTCAAATTAGCTTCGTTTTAACGCCCGTTGGGTTCAGCGAGATCCATCGGCTATTGGACAACTTCCATGAAAAATTTTAAATCTTGAAAAATCTACTCTATCTGATCGCTTTAAGGTTAGCTTGCTATATTGTCGAAAAATACAGGTATATTTCTATACCGGGACTTAAATCTTGTCCCAGGTCAAAAAGTCACATTGTTTTATCGAGCAAACTGCACTCTGCAAGGCACAAAACGAAGGTCCTTAAAAATCTTAAGTGGTTCACTTGCTGTCAAAATATCTTGCCTTGTTTCTATCCTCCGATATAGAGCATACGTTAATTTCCGCCAATTCCCAACCAATCAGAGCGATTGGGCGATTAACTCGATTTTTTGTTTTTGTTTGCGTTTTGAGGTTAAGTTAATACCTAGTTAAATTAGGATTTCGTAGATTTTTGCTTTTTAAATTATCTTTTCAGTTTGGTGGAATTTGTATTGTATTTGATTATTACATTTAAAGGGGTAAAAAGCAAAAGGGTACGAGTGCAAAAAAGAAAAGTGGAGTTTTTAAGTTTTTGCTATTTACAAAAATTTGGATACTTGTTTTAATATTGTTGTTTGCATTAATTATCATGCAGAACTTGGCATTTTATCCTGTTGCCATTTTAGTTTGTTTTTAGTCATTTCGGGCTTGTCGTTATTTGAACTTATAGTCATTGTAAGTACAAGTATTGTAAAGACGCTCAATACTTTAAGTCGACGTAAAATAGATATTCTGGTCTTCCTTTTAATTCTTGTGTAGAGCCGCCATATTCTTGTTATTTTAGACATTTCTTGTTTTTATTATCTTGACAACATTAGAGGTAAATATTATTAACTATTTGTTGTTTGCATAGTTGGACGCTTGCTGAATTTTCATTACAAATTCAGCAAACACACTAGTTAAAAATGACTAATTCTCATAGCGAAAAAGCAGCCAATAATAATTCCGTTCATAGCAGTAAAATTGTCCCCTGAATTCGAAAATGTCGTCAAAAGTTATGAAAGTTGAACAGATTTTGAGATACCTATATAGTCAATTTTCCATATAATATGCAATTGACTATATCTCAAAAATTGCTCTACTTTTATAATTTTGTCATGGTATTTTCGGATTCAGGGGACAATTTTACAAAATAATTGTCTATTAAATGTTGGAAATACCATGGTATAAGTGAAAAAGCAGCCTCTAATAACTGTAGCAATTTTTGACTAATTCATTTTTAGAGAGCATTTAAATTTTGCGGTAACAAAATTTACATCGGTGGCGGCTCTACCTAAGGTTTGCAGTTTTGCACAAGCCCAAAAAATATTTTTTAATTTTCTTAGTACCTTTCTTGTCCCAACTTAGTTGCAAATAATTTAATTTTTCTCTCGGCGCTATCGTATCGGTTATTTGACTGTTATTTGATCGAAGCCCGCCTGCTGCCATCTAGTGTATAATCTTTGGAGTTTCCAGGTTTGCGCCAAGGTCGAGACCATTAAAAACTTTCGCATTGGCCTGTTGGGACCACGTGATTAAATTACATTCAACAATATTGGTTTTATATAATCGAAAGTGGTTGCAGGGTAAATGCAACATTTTGTTTACTATATAGTAAACATAATATGTTTACTATATAGTAAACAAAATGTTGCATTTACATATTATGTTTACTATATATATAATATATATAATATATATATTAAAGATATGTTTTACTATAGTAAGCATATGTTTTCGGTGCTACGGACGTTTGCAGTATTCTTAGTTAGAAAGTTTCTTCTTTAAATAAGGATGTTGGTAAGCTTCATTTTTTAATAACTTAAAACCCTAGTAACAATTAATATCATATTTTTAATATCAATTTTATATTTTTATGATTTAAATTAATATGACCCAATTTATTTTTTAATGCGGTCTTGGCTTTGCACATCTCTCGTTATATCTACATATTATGTTCGTATGTACCTACATTTAAAAAAATTAATGACTTGTAAACCTACTTGTAGCAAATGTTAGACATTAACTAGTAAATATGTCGACAAAACCGGAGTAAAACTCACAACATTATCAAAAATAATTTCTATTATACGACCCTTTAATTTTTTTTGTAATTTAAGAAAGTGCACAATGGTCAATTTATTAGATTGTGGTCATTTTATCTTGTAAATTTTTAGCTGTTTATTCGCAATTTTGGCTTGTTCTCATTTAAGCTTAGATAATGAAAAATTGTTAGTTTTAAAGTAGTGAACAAGATATGTTGATCTCATGCAGACATCGTAAAGTCCGTATAAAATAAAAAGGATTTTGGTTAGAAGAATAAGCAGAAAGACAAAAATGCTGCTGCCATGGGTCGGGTAAAATGAAACTACATCCAATTATAAAAGTCAGTTTCGCATAAAACTTTTATCATCCCATAGTAATTATTTTCAGGATTGTCGCAAATAAAGAGATGTAATCCTTGTAGAAAAGCCGATTTAATGAATTCAGATTCAAAGACAAAAAATGGCTTCTGTTTATTCAGTGTCCCATTTCTAACTTGAACGCTACCCGGTCGGTTAACAGTGGGCTAGAATAAAGAATACAAATTAAAATTAAAAAAAACATGTACTGTATAAGATTATAAGCTACAGTTTAAGTATAAACTAATTACATATCCACAATTCTTAAATAAAAATATTTTACAATTTTACTAAGGTGCATGTAAATGTAAATTACATGCCATTAAAATTTTTTTAGACTACCCAATTTTTTTAGATTTAGGAGAAGTTAAAAAAAGTAATTTTTCGATGGATAAAAATAATGAGACTTAAATCAATTAAAGTTAATGCTAATTTTTTTCACTTTTTTTTTTAAATAAACGTTACCACTTGGGCCGTCAAAAATTGTTTTTTGCCGTTTTTTATCAAATGGTTTTTTTACATTTTCTTTTTAAACTTTAATCAATTAATCCAATCAAGTCTTGCTTTTTTGCACCCTTTTTCCTAAAGAAAAGAAATTTAATTTAGCAGTAAAATATAATTTAAATTTTTAACAAAATCAAAGCAAAATTAACCCAAATGCTTTTTCAATTAAAAAACTTTAACGATGTTCCAGTTATTCAATTTATTGTGAAGACCTTAAAATTGGACTGAATTTACATATATGTATATATTTTGACTTTTACTTCATCAACATATAGGGGAGACCGGGGTAGAACGGGGTTCCGGGGCAGAACGGTGTTTTTTATTTAAATTTCCCCCTTACGATCGATAGTAGTATCGTCCTTTGTTATCATTTACTAGAAGGCCAACACGTCATGACGCGTCAGTTGGTAATGACAAACGGGTTACTACAAACGTTTTAGTGTGTTTTAGACTAAACGTGGTGAAATTATGTTTAGTTTTATAACTTTTCGATATATAGATATGTATATTGTATATACCCATTTTCAGCTTAATTTGAGGGTTGGTTTTTATGCACACATTGCCAAAAGTGGGCTCACAATTCGTGTTCGAGGATAGAGAGTGATGACGACGATGCAGAACTTGTCTGTGAATTGTGTAAGCCCGATAACCCCATTCTGCCCCGTAGGCGCGGCGGAATGAAGTAAAGGACACTTTTTTTTAATACGATAATAAAAAAAAATTGTTAAGCATTTATGTTAATTTTTATTTTGTATTTTGTTTTTAATACTTTAAATAAATCGTTCTGCTTTTTGTTTAATTTGTACCACGTCTCCACTCTACTAAAAATAATTTTTAAACTTTAGAGTCCCCATTCCGCCCCGGTCTCCCCTATTTATTAAAATAAAAGTAGCTTTCGGTCCATTATACACGTATACGTGTAGAAGAGGATTAGAGTAGATATCAATAATAATTCTTGACAGAATATAGTTTTAAGTATAGAATAAGATAAAAAACGTCTTTTTTCTCTAATTATAATTTCTTATAGAATCTAGTATATAATGGACCGAAAGCTACTTTTATTTTAATAAATATATGTTGATGCAGCTAAAATTGCAGTAGAGGTCAAAATATCGATTATGACATAAATCGATTTTCAAAATTTTATCGATTCAGGATGCTTAAGACCTCACCTATAGGTGTATACATGTATACCTACATGCCTGAAAGTTTTCGCACCTACTAGAGGGTAATTCATTTCATGTTAAATAAAAAAAATCACCATTTTAAAAGTGTGAACATGACCTTAAAATGTTCCAAATTTAGTGTAGTAGGTATTTGGAAAAAAAAAATAACTAAAATTTGTTTTTTCCGACAAGGGCTCCCTTTTTACTTTCCGCATCACATATAATAAATTCACATAGGGGTCAATTTATATATAAGAATCAGACGTGGATTAACAAATCTGCTCCCTAAAGTCTGAACCAAATAGTCGCCTACACAGAACAACTTTGGTAATTTTAAACAAATTAATTAATAAGTAGCTGGCTCTATCGGCAACGCCTTACTCTGATCTCCCAGGGTTATTTTACTCCCTTTCAGTTCTTCTACGTATCCCGCCACTGCACAGCATTACCTGTGTTTGGTGGATCCTAATTTTCACCTTATGGTAAATCTCGCCTAGGAGGTCGTGACTATGGTTAAGGCCAAGGTTCTATATAAGTTTTCATATTCGAAATACCAAGTTGGACACAGTCCCTGTTTCAATTCAGTAAAAATCATAAAAAATATGTCGTCTAATTTCAAACAGCGTTATGCATTATTAAAAGAGTTAATTAAGGAAGTCTTCACTTAACGGTAAAAAACAAAAATTTAAAATTGATGTTCAGTTCGTATGCTCTAAATGTACTGTTGACAAACCTTGCAGTTCAATAATGCTATCGAGAGCCACCAGATTGCGCGCGCGTTGCCAAAAGCGTAGTCCAAAAAACTTGGCAACCCTGAGCTTATACATTTCAGAGGGATTGTCATAAAAACAAAATAAACAAATCATCTGGCAGCAATTCAACTTGACAGATATATTTTCTGACAGTTCCTGTCAGAAAACCCAAATTTTAAATCATTATAAGTACGCTAAATAAGTATCGCTAGTACCCCCACCACTCGGTTTTTATCATCGTTACAAAAGTATAACTTTTAATAATCAGCTGTCAAACGCTTATGTTACAAACGAGTGTTTTTAAGAACAAAGCCGGGAAATGTTAAAAAAAATACCGAAAAAAAACCGTGGCTCGATTTGTTGTGTTGTTGAGTTTATTTCGAGAGGAAATCCTGGGTTGAGTTTTTACCGGTTTTCCAATAAACAGTGTTAATCTGAATGAAGAAATACACATTTTAGTAGTGATTAACATGAAAAGTATAAACATTTCAATTCAGTAAAAATCGTCAAACAAATAAGTCGTCTAAATTTAAACAGCATTTAGAATTATTAAAAGTATGATTAAGAAAGATTCCACTCAACGGTAAAATACCATTATATTATGTATTATATAATATTATATTGCCATGAATTCGTAGGTATATGTTGATGTTTAAAATGCAGTTGTCGGCGTTTTTTTAGAGAACTCAAACATAAAAATGGTTGATTTTAAGGTTATGTTTGTGCAAAAAATATTTTTTCCTAATTTTTAAAAATGTCAAAACTTAAATATAAATTATATTAGGTAAAGTTATCATTAGTTAATTCTGCACCAACAAATGTACTTACCTAATTGGATCCTTTGGCAAAACATGAAAATGCAACGATTTAGTTCTTAAATTTTTTTTACAATTAAAAACACAATAATTCACCATGATCCCTTTATACACACACTAACGTAACTATAAAAGCATTTAAGCGATGAGTTTCTTAATCAATGATATAAAGAATACTCAATCAAAATCTAGTACTAAAAAAATTTTTTTCTTGCAACGTAAAACACAAATAACGTTCGCGATTTAGCTGTGCAATTGAACAAAATTAAGTAAGACTTCTGCCTTCCTCTCTTTTGTAAAAAAACTACCTATTTATTTAAAAATGATGTATAATCTGTGCTTTAAATGTATTGTTGACAATTCTTATTCACGCAATGTATTCGAACTCCACCAGATGGCGCGCGCGTTGCGAAAACCCGATATTTCTTTAGAGTATAACTTTGTTGTTATTATTAATAAATTTTAACTTTGTTTGATTTATATTGTAAATAAAAATCATCTTTCCTTTTACTCGCATTAAACTTTCCGTGAGAATTTATTCTTAGAAACTTTAGCAGATCGTCATATGAAATCGAATTTGTAGTGAGAATCATTATTTTGCTTTCAATTTATGTTTTTTGTCTTATAGTGAACAATTCAACTAGATCGTATGAAATTTCCAATGAATAAACAACATCATTTTAAGGATTCACTCCATATTTTTCCAACAGAGTGTTCGCAAAATTTAAATATTTAGTAGAAGAACGTAGAGAGCACCTACGAAGCCTAGCTGCTTATTTAGTAATCCGCCACTGATAAGAATGGTCATTGTTATATCATTGACCATTTTTATAAGCACAATAAATATAAACTTTATAACGGGTCCAGATTCTGGAAGAATTATTAAAAAAGTTTTTGATTCTCAATTATAAATCTTATGTACTTTAATTTAATATTAATAAACAATTCAAGTCTTGTCACGACTGTTGCATATGGGGCAATCCATGCCAAATCACCGAGGTTTTGACCCGACCCCCTTCGATTTCGCTGAAACTTTTTTATCATTTTCTATCCTACCAAAGACATTTTTCTGAATTTTTTCAGATTTTTTTACCCGACCCAAAAAAAGTTACGAATTTTTGAAAAAAAAAACCGCTCTTTTTTTTTAAATTGCAATAACTTTTTCACAAATTGACCTTTCGGCACGTTTTTTTTTTGAAATTTTTGTTTTTAAATGTAGTTTTCAGAAAAAATTACAAACAATTTTTCGGAAGTCACGATATATGAAATATTTCAGTTTTTTCAATAAAACCGTCATTTTTTCGAATTCTGAAACCTTCGATTCTTAATTTATTTGTCTCAAAAAAAACTTCAACTAAGACAGTATTTAACCCCACTATTCCCATTTTGTGCCCACTTTCCATTCTATTGTTTTTTTTTCGATTGAAAATAAAGAAATTTCTCAATTTGGCTTATTTTTTATGACTTTGCGTTGAGGTTTTTTTTATTGTTTTTAAAAGCTCAGAAGTTGAATAAAATTGGATAAAAACAACCGTAAATTTTTTATTAAAGTATTGTTTTTACATCGTTAAAAATCTAAATATTTTAATTATTTTCCTCGGTTTAGCGATTGTTTTCTTGAATTCTTAACCGTACAATGTTGTGTCTTAAGGGATGAACTTATGTTAAAGAATGAACTTGCATTAAAGAAGGTACGGAAGGTTATGGTAATAAAAAAACATAAAGAAAGTATGAAAGGTTGTGGTGGATGTTCAGTGACTGATGGTAATGAACTTGTGTTAAAGAATGAATTTGTGTTATTAAATTATAAATAAAGACGATTATAATCACATTCAAATATGGGGCAAAATTTGCCAAGTGTACCAGGTGAAAAAAATTTTGTCACCGATTTTGTTTAAACTTTACTTATTTGTTGTTCTTATAACGAAGAATCATAGCATAAATTTTTTTTGCTCTAGGATTGTTCATTCAAGAGTTATGGATTATTGAAATTTATCGATTTTTTACTTTTTGGTGAAATCGCTTTTTATTTAAAAATTCATAACTTCTGTTCATCTCTTTATTAAATATTTCAATTTAACCACCTTAAATGATTTTTTCCGTACTTTTCAATGGGCTATACCGTTTTTGCAAAAAAATAAAAATTGCAATTTTTTTTGAAATTTTGCAAAATTTTGCATTTTTTGAAACAATGTGTATTTTTTAATTTTTTTTAAAATAGCATAAAATCCAAGTTTATTATGTTTCCTTTGAATAAAAAAAAATTTAGAGTGGGCCCGACATGTAGAAGTGAAGTTTGTCATATTTGAATGCCGCACGGTCTAGCCATCGAATAGCTCTACACTGCGGTATGCGTTTATACCTAGTAGATGCGAGTAAACGAATACAAAATGATAATTTAAAATGTAAAATTATGTTTGAGTAGTCATTGATGTATTTTAAATATTTACACTGCCGCACGATATAGTTTTTTAACTGTATTTTTTGCACAAATTGTTTAAGCATGGGTCTACATAGATTTCGCAAGGAGGATCGATGATATTAAATAAAAAATTTATTGTTATAACCGTAACGGCTTGCCTATAAGCTGAATGGCGCCTTTACGGTTATAACAATACATTTTTTATTTAATATCATCGACTCTCCTTGCGAAATCTATGTAGACCCATGCTTAAACAATTTGTGCAAAAAAATACAGTTTATATACAAAAGTGCTCTTTTAGTTCCACCCTTACTTCTTAAGAAGTCCCATAAGCCAACTGAATGGCTTGTGCGGGTTAGGGGTAGGAACGGACCGCGGGCTTAAAGTCCCCTCCGAAGGACTAATACACAATAAAAAAAACTATATCGTGCGGCAGTGTAAATATTTAAAATACATCATTGACTACTCAAACATAATTTTACATTTTAAATTATCATTTTATATTTGTTTACTCGCATCTACTAGGTATAAACGCATACGGCAGTGTAGTAGCTATTCGATGGCTAGACCGTGCGGCATTCAAATATGAAAAACTTCCCTTGTACATGTCGGGCCCACTCTAAATTTTTTTTTTATTCAAAGGTAACATAATAAACTTGGATTTTATGCTATTTTAAAAAAAAATTAAAAATACACATTGTTTCAAAAAATGCAAAATTTTGCAAACTTTCAAAAAAAAATTGCAATTTTTATTTTTTTGCAAAAACGGTATAGCCCATTGAAAAGTACGGAAAAAATCATTTAAGGTGGTTAAATTAAAATATTTAATAAAGAGATGAACAGAAGTTATGAATTTTTAAATAAAAAGCGATTTCACCAAAAAGTAAAAAATCGATAATTTTCAATAATCCTTAACTCTTGAATGAACAATCCTAGAGCAAAAAAAATGTATGCTATGATTCTTCGTTATAAGAACAATAAATAAGTAAAGTTTAAACAAAATCGGTGACAAAAATTTTTTCACCTGGTACACTTGGTAAATTTTGCCCCATATATGTTTTTTAAAGTAGGTATACTTGACGTTTCGTTGTTTTTTTTTTATTTAAAAGAGGTGGTAAAATAATAAAAATGTGAATTTTTTAAAAAATATCACTTTTAATAAACTAATGTCTTGATATTTTTTTAAACTGTGAATTAGACTATTTTGTTTCTTAAAAAGAGTTTACGTTTACGTACATTGTACGGTTAAGAATTCAAGAAAACAATCGCTAAACCGAGGAAAATAATTAAAATATCTATAGATTTTTAACGATGTAAAAACAATACTTTAATAAAAAATTTACGGTTGTTTTTATCCAATTTTATTCAACTTCTGAGCTTTTAAAAACAATAAAAAAAACCTCAACGCAAAGTCATAAAAAATAAGCCAAATTGAGAAATTTCTTTATTTTCAATCGGAAAAAAAAACAATAGAATGAAAAGTCGGCACAAATTGGGAATAGTGGGGTTAAATACTGTCTTAGTTGAAGTTTTTTTTGAGATAAAAAAATTGAGAATCGAAGGTTTCAGAATTCGAAAAAATGACGGTTTTATTGAAAAAACTGAAATATTTCATATATCGTGACTTCCGAAAAATTGTTTGTATTTTTTTCTGAAAACTACATTTAACAACAAAAATTTCAAAAAAAAAAAAACGTGCCGAAAGGTCAATTTGTGAAAAAGTTATTGCAATTTAAAAAAAAAGAGCGGTTTTTTTCAAAAATTCGTAACTTTTTTTGGGTCGGGTAAAAAAATCTGAAAAAATTTAGAAAAATGTCTTTGGTAGGATAGAAAATGATAAAAAAGTTTCAGCAAAATCGAAGGGGGGTCGGGTCAAAACCTCGGTGATTTGGCATGGATTGCCCCATATACTTCCTTCGCAAGACTTGGCAAGCCTATTACACCAATATATAGTATCGTACTGAGAGAGTTTACCTATTTTATTCATTTTTAACAAAAAATGCCATCAGCAAAAATCCTTTTTTTCAACGGTATGGTTGTTTTCAGTGACTATTTTTTATAATAAAAGTGGTTTTACACACAGAAAAAAATCTAACATAGTACCAAGAATGCATTAAAATTGAAGCAATCTAAATTGTTATTTGCTCAATTAATTACTATTAAACCAAAATAGGGAAATATTTTGCCTAAATGTCAAAGAATTTATTGCGTTAAATGTATACATAGTATACATACAATAGTAACGTTATTAAATAAATCAAATTAGTATTTAATGCAATAACATTCTACCATTTTAACAAATAAATATCAATATGAATATCAATAGATTTAGGAGGAATAACTTTTGTTGTTAATTTAAAAACAGTAAACGATTATAAACCAAGTGCTAACTACCTATTGGTATTATAGGAACTGTTATTCAGGAATACAGATTACAGGATCGCATTGGTTTAATGGCTCACCCATTCATGCTATGCTAGCGTTTTTTCTGTGCATTCACTGTCGACATCATGTTTCAACCGTATTAATGTTTCTGTATATTTAGGAATTATAGTTCCGGTAGACTCTTGTTACCAGACAGTAAAAACTGGATTGTAAAAAGTAAGGAAAGATTTTTTTAGTTTTACAAGCATTGAGAACTTTGGTCATTAGTTCTTCAACATTTACCTTTTTATTTTATTTGATTCAAATTCATTATTACTTTTTTGGTTCTGGCTCGCGAGTTTACCTTTAAAAAAGTCTGGATTATGGATTTAAAAAAAATAGTTACTGGACATAAAATATCTTATGACTATAATAATAATAATTGGCTAAACATTTTTAACAGAGACTCAATAGAATTTTCTTTGCCAAAGTAGATAGAAGTCAGGAAAAACAAATGTCTACTTCAAAAAACATACAAAATTAAATACATTTTGGGTACATCCCCTGGATAAGAAAATCTTAACATCTTAAAAAAAAGTTCAATTTTTTTTCCCCAAAACAGTATTTTTAGATTATAATTATAATAGAAAATCTTTTCGGTCCCACCGTGGAACACTTCTTGTGCCACTATTCCTCATTAATAAAACTTGGTATATTTTGTTTTTCCTCGTTATTTACGTCTTCCAAAGATAAAGTAAACCGTATCAATGAACAATAAATACTCGAATTTTAATGACGATAAAGGTAAACTTTAGAAAATATTTGGAACGTTAATTGCACAGTGGTGCAATTAGTCTTTACATCAGAAACAACAAAAAAGAGTTTATAATTGCTAGTTACGCGTTGACGTGTCGAATAAACATAATGATAATTGTTCGAAAATCCAGTAAAAGTCAAAAGGATGTTATTTCGTTCTACGGTTTTTAATTGACCTAAAAGTTTTCCAAGCCCGCTTGCATTTAAAATATTTTTTTTTTACTTTTTTCAACTTATAATTTCCCTTGCGAGATTCTAAAAGTTCTAAAAAGTAGAGCAAACACCACGTGCCATTACACATGATTCCTTTAATTGGAAAGACTAACTGAAAAGGAAAAAGGATTAGACTAGACAATTTTCGAAATCAAAGGATTTTAACTTTTAATCTAATTTATCTTTTAAGGAGGCATTCTACACACTACAAAACAAACTATAAATTTCCTTAAATTTAAAATGGTCTTTGTTAGGGTTTGCCATCATTTTAGCTAATCGTTATTTAAGATTCTCTTTTTAACGATTTTAAAAATTAAAACGGCTTTATTATACACAGGAGACCATTTTTATTCAAGTTTATTATAAATTTAGGTAATTGTCAATTGATCATGTCTTTATTAAAGATTAACATTATTTTAGCTTGTTTTGATTTAAGATTGTTATCACGTCAAGAAGTCCAGGAAAATAAGCACAGGGTTCAGTTCAGGGCCCAACACTCTGAAAAGTCTTGGATATAATTCCCCGAAGGAGTTAAATTGCTGACTTTCGCGGACGATGTAGCGCTGTTGAACGTCGCCATAACTGAGACAATTCTCATGAACCAAGCAAATGCAGCACTACTGAAGATTACAAAGTAAATGCACGAGAGAAGTTTAGAGATTGCACCCCCCTCGAGAAGGGTAAGCCCAGTATTCTTTGACGTTGAGAGCTGTAAGTATGTCTGGAAAAAAAGCCTACTTTTAAGGAACATGTAAACCGAGGCTTAAAGTAGCGGCTGAGAAGACAATGACATCCTGTATTATTTCGAACAACACGGGCATCAAGAACATCGAAAAGAAAGATATTGTTAAATTTGGTTCACTCGCAAACGAAAAAACCTCTACAAATACTACCAGAATCCAGAGACTGATAAATATCAAACTGTGTCCGCAGAAGTATCAGGGGTTATAGCCGGAATACCGCCAATAAAAATAATGTTGGAGAAGGAGCAAAGGCAGACCTACAAGGGTAAAAAACAGAGGCAATGGAATTCTTTGTAAGAAGCTGGCAAACAAAATGGGACGAAGAAAAATGTATAATCATGATTGCTTCTGAAACTTTCTATTCAAAAGTAAATGGTTGGAGTCTACTACTGCGAGCATGTGGACTTTTACTGCCAAATATCTATACGACCTTTGGGAAAAAATGGACTAGTTTTTTCGTCTGAAAACATGACAGAGTGCCTGGACGCAAGTCCACACGGCAATAAGGGACATACGAGGTGTGTTCAGAAAATAACGGGAATTGTTAAATTTCGCGGGTTCGGAGGGTCCGGTTGTCATAAAATTTTCTTTATTATGTTGGTATACTTGCCCCTGAAGTATGATACAAACTTTAGCTGTTTTCATTGTTTACTTTGTCTGAGGCAGCCGCTAAGGTTAGACGTGTTTTATGAGCTCGGCGATTTTTCGTTCGTTAAAAGAAATGGATCAAAGAATTTGTAACCAATTTTGCTTAAAAAATGAAATAAATTCTGTGAAATGTTAACAAAGGCCTATAGTGAGTCTGCTATAAGTAAAACAAGAGTTTACAAGTGGTATAAGAGTTTCCAAGATGGCCGTGAAGACGTTGAAGATGACGAACGCCCCGAACGCACAAGCACATTAACAACCGATAAAAACATGGAAAAAGTGGAAGAAATGGTTATAAACCATCAGAGAAGTCGCTGATGATGTTGGTATATCGATTGCCTCATCCCATGAAATTTTTTTGAATGTTTTGGGTGTGAAACGCGTGGCAGCAAAATTTGTTCTAAAATTGTTAAATTTAGAACAAAATTTTTGGCCAAAAACAATACTGTAATGATGACCCAGCCTCCATATTCGCCAGACATGCCTCTGTCTGACTTTTTCCTATTCCCAAAAATAAAGAGAACCTTAAAGGGCCGTCGTTTTGCAAGCATAGATGACATTGGAAAAAGAGCTGGCACATGTACATAATATCCAATGAGGACTATTTTGAAGGCGACAACATTAATGTAGACGAATAAATAAATATTTGTTTCAAAAAACTAAAATTCCCGATATTTTCTGAACACACCTCGTATTATGTATGTAAGGAGGAAGACCACGGGATAGGGAGTAGACGCCAAATTTGAGGTAAAAGCATTTAAGGAGAGCATGCAGGACGACATCGAGGAAAGTACAGATAATGGGGTAATGATCACGTCAATTCGGATATGTGGGGGGTGAGTGAAGTAAAAGACGTTTTTTAGTCAGTAATAATCCATCACTGTGTCTTATTTAAGATTTTCTCCTCCTCTATGGAAATAAAATCATTATCATGGTCACTGTCATTTTATCTTGTGGTCATTTTTGCTCTTTATTATCGCTTGTCATCATTTTAACTTGTCGTATTTCAACATGTCATCATTTTGGCCAATCGTTATTCAAGGTAGAGAACATTTTATCTTGTCCACATTAAAGATAACAAAACGTTTCTAACCAATGTTAAAAAAATATAAAATGCTCTTGCAGAATGACCTCTTAAAATCGGAAAAAACGTTATTAAAAAGGCCTTGTTTGCCTAAAGCACGTGTATGGACCATTCTTGTTGGTTCTTCAACCATAATTATACAAAGCCCTCTTTAGTTCGATGTTTAAACAGTTTGTTGATTTATATGTCAGGTAGAAAAAAATGAAGCTCGCATGGGCCTTAATTTATTTATAAAACAGGTGTTATGCTGTTTGCCGAGCTGAAAAAGTAAATATAAAGCTTTTATGCAAAGTAAAAATCACAGTCGTGCCTTGTAATAAACGGCTACAAAATAAGTGAGACATTACCTACGTTTAAAATGCATGAAAAGACACAAACAAGTGGAGAGAAGATCGTAAAGTTTTATAGTTTAGTAGGGTAGGGTGGCCTAAGAGTACCCACTCCACTTACAATTTTTACAATCTTTTTAAGGTTTTAATATTTAACCGATTACACTTAATACGTTTGATAATAAGTACATTTTTAAAGATTATTGATTAAACAATCTTTGACAAAGGATCTTGAGATAACAATTTGCTCCAAGATTCGTCCTTTTATTAGTTTATTACCAACTTTATACCAGCATGGATTTATGGGAAATAGATCTACTACAACTAATTTAGCTCATTTAACGCAATTTCTAACTGGATTTTGTACATACAGACTTTTCAAAGGCCTTTGACAAAATCGATCACAGTATTGTTTTATCCAAAATGGAAACTTTTGTCTTTGCAAATAGTTTGATAGACAATATTTATTAACGACAAAGGAGACCAAATAAAAGTTATATATTAGTATTTGCGGATGTCCTAAAGATATATAGCATGGATGATTGCATTAGCCTCCAAAGTATCTAAGAATTTTAAGCTACTGGTGTGATTCCAACAAGTTCTTCATAAATGAATGCAAATCATACACAAATAAGAAACGTTTACTTAATTTTGACTATGCATTTAATGGGGCACCATTACAAAGACTCTATTGTAGACCAATGAGTTCACTTTGATAACTCCTAGGCTTTTTAATCCCTAATACAATATTATTTAATAATGAAAAATCGGTCAATATGTTAAACTGTACATTTCTAAGAACGAAAATAGAATTTGCAGCCTAAGTGTGGAGACCTATTTATAATGTTTATATTATGCAATTAGAAAATATTCAAAGAAAATTCTTAAAATTTGCTTGAGTAAAATTTGACAATTTTTATCCACCTAGAGGTTATAACAATGATGTACTCCTGCTTTGATTTGGTATGATCTCATTAAGGTTAAAAATATTAATCCTTTCAATAAGTTTTCTATACAAAATAGTAAATAATAACATAGACTCTTCCTTTTTGTTAAATTTAATAAACTATAAAATATCTGGATTGTTTAGCAGGCATAATTCAACTTTTTACGTTTCACAAAAAATGTGATGTTAATGTCTCCAATTTATTTCATGTGTACCAATTTTAATTATCTTTGTATTATTTGTGATATTAATTTTTCTTCTTTAAATATGATAATATATATGTATATATATGTATATATATAAAATATATATATACATATATGTCCCCGGATAGGGTTGCCAAGAGGAGAAACTTCTTTATTTTTCATTTTACGAGAAAAATGTATTCTTCATAATAGTGTTTGCTTGTTTCAAAATGGCTGAATCAGTTTCCACCGTTTCAAATTTCCTTTCCGTTAAAGAGAAACATGAAAAAATAGGTCCTTTTAGTTGAATATTTGTTTAAGTCCCAAAAATTACTTTTCGTTTTCATGGCAACAGTTAACACGACTATTGTTTATTAAGTTTTTATTGCAACAATTCAACAAAAATCAAGTCGTTTCATTGTCAGTCTAAAACAAACATTTATTACAGTTTTTATTACAATTCAACAAAATAATTAAACTACTAATAAATTTCACTCGATCCATTTACCACCTTCATGAACGCATAGCTCAAGTCTGCGACGCAGTTCCCTATAACATGTTTCTGATCTCTTCCAGCGGTAAAGACGCCACAGCATCTCTGATTTTCTCCTTCAAACGTTCTACATTCGGAGGAAGATCATTCGCATAAACTATTTGTTTCAAACGGCCCCAAAGGTAAAAATCTGCAATAGTCAAATCAGGGCTCCTCGGTGGCCATAAAACAGGACCATTTCGGCCGATCCAATTCTCTCCAAATTGCTGATTCAACCATTCTACAACTATTCGAGCATAATGGACAGGACAACCATTTTGTTGAAAGTAACACCTTGCAAGATAATTAATCGGTAGATCGTCCAACCTTTCATTTAGAAAATGTTGTAACATATCTAAATACGTATGCTGATTAACCGTATTTTCAAAAAAATATGGTCCAATTATACCATGATAAGAATATTGTCGATTACGAGCGATTCGGAAATAGGGATTGTGATTGCTCCAGTACCTCACATGCTGAGATGAAACAGTACCATTGGTTGAAAATGTGGCTTCATCAGAAAATATAATATCTCGATAAAAGTATTGATTATAATTATCCATGATTTGAGCACCCATCCACAAGCAGAAATCCAAACGTTTTGCGGGATCTCCGTGCTCTAAAGCGTGATTAAAAATTGGTTTGTAAGGATGAATTTTACATTGTTTCAATATTCTTTGAATGTGTGTTTTACTTATCCCCAATTGAAGTGATCTTCGTCGTAAAGAAAGTTTCGGATTATTTTGTATCGAATCCGTTACGATAAGAGTGGAAGCGTCATCTTCATTGCGATCTACCTTAATTTTCTTTACATCCAAAACGGAGCCAGTAATTAAGAATTTCTTTATTAATTTTTGTGCACCACATTTTAAGATGTAAATATCGGGAAACTTTTGATTGAATTCTTCTATAACTCGTCGGGTTGCTTTATCACCTTTACCATAGCACTGTATTAAATAAATTCGTTGCTATTTCGACATTAATTTTGACAAATTTTCGTTTTAGACTGACAATGAAACAACTTGATTTTTGTTGAATTGTTGCAATGAAAACTTAATAAACAATAGTCGTGTTAACTGTTGCCATGAAAACGAAAAGTAATTTTTGGGACTTAAACAAATATTCAACTAAAAGGACATATTTTTTCATGTTTCTCTTTAACGGAAAGGAAATTTAAAACGGTGGAAACTGATTCAGCCATTTTGAAACAAGCAAAAACTATTATGAAGAATTCATTTTTCTCGTAAAATGAAAAATAAAGAAGTTTCTCCACTTGGCAACCCTATCCGGGGACATACTGTATATATATATATATATATATATGATAATACAGATATAGAGCCAAAATGGTGTAATTGTACGCCTATGATCAATTTTTTTTGGCAAGCAATTGATATTAGCCCTTTATATTAGTAAAAAGCATTTTAAATTTTAACCACGTGGGTAAAAGGGTTACAGAGATATTAAATAAAAATCGAATTTTAGTGTTCTCCTGTAGAAAAAAGTTTGGACCGATGTGCATAGGAACTGTTTTCATGTGTTTGTTAATAGAACACGGTTCTAAAATATTGCTCTATACTTAACGAGGACACCCTGTATAACATCCCTTTTATATGCTTAGGGTAATTCTGCATATAAGTACACAGTATTAAGTTTCTGGTGCGTACTCTTGGCACGCATTCCCCTACGCATCTTAAAATAACCTAATAAGATGTATGCGCACGTAGACAACATGAATTTGTGCCCTATTAAATAAATGTTGATTTGAACTAAGAGTATTAAATATATGTGTTTTATCTAAAAATTACAAGCCGAACAAATTCCGCTTATATGTTCATAAAATTAGAATAATAAAATCCCCGCTATATCCGCTGACACGGATATTTGGAATACGGATTTACAAGTCAAACTTGCTACAATAACAATTGGTTTACGACTTTTCGGGAGCTTACAGATCATCGTAAAGTTTTCAACATCATATTCACACCTTTAACACCAATTTTACCCAAATATAAGCACAGATTCAACAAGAAGTAATTAAATTAATATGATTTAAAAAAAAATTATTATTATTATTATAATTTAAAGGGCTTACCAATAAACGCACCAGAACTTTATACGGGTAATTTTACCTATTTTATTTTGTAACGAAAATATTTACATTTGTACAACACAAGGTAGGTAAACTTTACCTATTTATTATTTTCTGTTTTACCACAAATTTATCAAACGCACGCAAATATTTAAAACCTCTTTACGTATTTAATTTATTTATAAAACAACCCTGAAATAATAATATATAATAGTAACAATTTAAGTGCACTTAAACACCAACTAACAAAATACATTATTATAATAAAGCTGCTTTTAGTAAGATAACATCTTGCAGCGTTTAGTTAACTGGTAATCCCCTTTTTACCAATAAACTATTTTCAAAGAATTCAGATTTTATATGCCATAAAGTTTTCTGAATTTAACGCTTTCATAAAACAGTGGACACTAAAATGAAAATTGTTTTTGGTTGGTTTAAAGTCCCCTTAAATTTAAATAAAAACGATTATGAATTTTGATAACTAGTACCCCCTTTAAAGTCAACCATCAATAATGTTATTGGATTGGCCTTTAACAAAACTCGGTTTAAAAACGATTATTTTTTAAAGAATTTAGTTTTTTAACCTTTAATAATAGTATATTATGTATCAAGTTTTAAAAACGCAATTTTAGGTACGAGCGAGTGTTTAATAAAAACGAGCGTCTAGAGAAGTTTATAAACGAGTTGCATACCATACTTTATCTACGACTAACACAAAACAGAATTTAAAGCCAATTTTATTTGTTAAAAATTTGACTGCTGAATTTAACCTCACTTTTTCCCAATTTATAAAGCTAACTTCAGCCCCTGACTAAAAAGCTTAAAAGCCATTGTTATTAACTTCAGCCCGTGATTAAAGCCTTGAAACTGTTATTTTATATCCAAAAAATGGCCCGCATTGTTTACAACACTGTTCTTACTTAAAAAACTCAACCAATTTTAACAACACCACGCGTTGTAACGACAGCTGGCGAAACAAGATCGCATCATGCCGCCTGATTCAGGCGTTGTTAAATTTGGGGGGTCAAGCTTCCAATTTACAATTTGCTGGTTAATAAAGAAACAAAACTTAAAATGTGACATCCAAATATATTGTAAAATAGTTATTTGTTTTACAAGAAAAGCGATTTTCTCATGAGAGTGTTTAAGTTGCTTAGGAGGCCGTCAGGCCGTCAGGCCGAGTGTGTAATGCCATTACGAAATGTGACTTTTACATAGTGGTCGTAGAAAAAATAATTACGAACATAATATTGTTATAATAATTATACCTATATTGTACCGCAAGAATAGTATAAAATAGGACTAATGTCATAAGACGTCATTTTTTCGCACGAGGACAATTTATGACATATTATGTCACATCTTTTGTAATATCCCTTAAAACACGTGCAAACAGATGCATATGCATGGAATTGTGATGCAAAAAGTTTTGTTTAAATTAAATTATATCCCGTATGGTCTAGTGGTGATACCTCTCACCCACTCTGCTCAGGTTTTATTCCCGGTGACGAAATCCTTTATCTTTTAATTCTCTCTAAAAAATACCCACTCCATTTAAAAAAAATATTTTGTATTCTCAAGTTTAACTTAATACAATCTGGTACTACTTTTACCGGTTACTACTTTATTTATTATATAATTATCGAGACAAATTTTACACAAACATGCTAAACAAATTTATACCGCCTAGGATAATATAGGTAATATCGAGGATAATATTAACTATTATTATATTAACTATTATATAAACTATAAATGAATACAGTAAATAAATTAGGCAAATCAGCAGTTTAAAATATCATAAATACAACAAAATTTTATTTGAATTTAAATTGTTTTCCTGTGAAAATTTATCGATTAAAATAAACGGGACATAAATAAAATCAATTTGTGCTTTACATTTACAATAATCCATTTTAACCATAATTTCGAAATTTATTTATATCCTAATGGATTATTTGCATACAATTTTAATTAATATTTTAATAGATGTTTAATTGTTTAATTTTGTTTAAACTATGTTTTTGTGTGATTTTATTTATTTTTGTTATTTTTATTTAATATATAACCATACTTATTATTTTAATTCGCGTTCATAGAGTTATGGTAATGACATATTATTATATGAGAGATAATGCAGGGTATTATTCACGAGGATGAGGTTTGCATCGCCATCCAAATTAATATTGCGAATAATCTCGAGTATAATACTCTACTTAATCTACTTCAATAAGTAGATAATTAAATAGGTTTCAAAATTAAATAAAAAAAATCTGTCATCTGTCAAATGGTTAACCTCACTTTTTACCTATTTAAAATGTTGTTATAGTCGCCTTCTCTTAATTTAAAACCCGATTGGTTCAAATCACAATGAATATTGAACTTATGCCTGAGTCAGGCAGCCTGACGTGAATAATGAGTTAATATTATTCATCCAAATTTTTAAGTATGAAATTATTCGATTTATAAATTAATTGTCAAAAAATTTAAAGATCACAGGTAAAAAACGATCCAAGTCACAATATTAACATTTCAAGAAGATATTAATACCTAATGAAGAAAAACTATTATATACGGTTTTTCGATCAAATAAAATATATTGTTTTAAAGTAAATGATATTTACTGAATACCAAATAACATCAATTTATTTAAACCCATATTAGGGAAATGTTTTGGATTTTCAGGGTTTTTTTCTTTTAGCATTATTTTTACAGATTTTCACTTGGCAGATACACATTTTGTACACTAACAAAACTTCAAAATCAAAATGTAAATAGTCAATATGGCGGCGACTGGGTGCAACCACCTCTTCGACAATCTGATTGAGTGGTGGAAACAGATGCGCAAGAATAAACCTTGTTTTCTTGTACCATCTATCGCTCGTCCGGTGATTTACCGGTAATTTTTTTGCTTGTGTTTTTTAAACTATTTTTATCTATTTTGCGTTCATAATGACTTCATTATAACACCGCTTTCAGTGCTTTAATGAGATACTTTATCCCACCCAAAATTTTGATTTTATATGTTGGCTATACTTTAAACAGCATAATATTTTGCATTTTGGTTATAATATTTTTATCATTTTTCTAGTACTTACGAGATTTTTCTGCCAATAAATTTTGTTTAACACCAAAGAATGTTATAAGACATCTTGTCGCACTCGTCCGTTACAAAAGTCGCTCATTTTATAAATTGTCCGCGTGCGACAAAATGACGTCTTATGACATTAGTTCTTTAATATACTATTATTGCCTTTTAACCAAACGCCACAGGTGGCGGGGTTTATATAAGTTTAAAACTCTTTTTTTGTACACTTCTGTATATATTCGTTTAAATACATACTGTATATTCTTGCATGACTATTCATTTATTTATTTATTTAGCAAGTAATGGATTTTCTCTTATGTCATTAAAATGTAATTAAGGGGGGTTAAACGACATCGGATTTTTTTAAAATTGTTTTTAGACTCAACAAATAATAGATGATACCCATACCCACACATTTTTGCCATTTTCACAATAGTTCCTAGCCATTCAAAAATATGTCAGCTCAAAGTTGATCTACAAAAAAGGTTTCTTTATTTTTCGATAAATGTAACTAAGTAAGCGTTTTAAAAATTTACTAAATAATAATTTGAGTTACATTGTGTGTGTGTTTGAAATTTAATACATTAAGAAAAACGCATTGCATTTTTACAATGGACGTGCCCGAACAATAAGCTTCCAAAGCCTTTTGTGTAAATACGGTTTTATGTGCGATAAATAAAACCATTTCTTATAGTTAAAAATGTTAAAAATTGTTGGGTTTGGTTTTAATTCTCTTAAAATTTGACCGCAATTGCTTTATATGCGAATGTTTATTTAAATTTTCGTGTTTTGCTAAAGTTATTTCTGGACAATGACATGGTTCTCTCGTATGTAGAGTGAAGGAGGGTAATATGGCTACTTGTGGACGCTCATAAACATAACATTACGTGGTATTCTTAACTTTTCTTATGTTATTGGGATGGATCGTAAAAAAGACCAAATCTTAACGTGCATAAAAAACTTTATATTTTACAATTTATTTTCTAAATATCCAAATGTTAACGCCATTCACGTGCTTACTAACGTTCTAAATGACTAAACCTGCAAAAACGGTTGTACAAAATAGAACTGCGTTATTTAACTCCTCTTTACCATAGACAACGAAAAGTTACATGCAAATAATAAATTCGACTTTAAACCAAAACTGCGGTACGGTGCCAATATGTATGTATGTATGTATGTGTGTACGTATATAAAGTATACTGAATTGCGGTATAATATAAATTGCGCGGCATAATTTTAATACCAGCCGCAGAGAGATTAAAATGTATGCAAATTTCTGGTTTTGATGTTTAAATAGTGGCCACAGTAATATGGTTGTTTTTCCTCTTTTGTAGTTTATTTTACAGGGTGCACCAAGAATCTTATAAATATAAGTATTTTTTATTTGAAGAGCTACAAAGTCTGATATATAAAAAAATTGCCTATTAAATTAAAATTCTAAAAAAACAGCGGTTCTTAAAATATTTCAAAAAAACTAAAAACCTCTCGAAACGAAAAATGGTTTTAACTTCGTTATGAGAATTTTTTACATGTAAACCTACACATTTATCTACATTTTAATAAAATTTCTTTGCTGCTATATTTTGAGTTACATCACTATCTTTTGTTTTTGTTATGGCATCCATAACTTATGTATGTAATGGATTCTTTTTTTTTCTATCTAATTTTATTTCAATATGGTGGTTTTAGTAATAACAAAAGATGGTGGTGGTAACTCAAAATATAAAACTTTCTATTTTTTTTTTTTAATTTCAAAGAATAACGAAATTATAAGGCTTTTTGGTTTTGACAGGTTTTAAGTTTTTTCAAATTATTTGAGAACCGATATTTTTTTTTCAAATGTCACTGTAAGCAAATTTTATATAATTTAACTGACCTGGTAGCTCTTTAAATAAAAAGAAAGATACCCAATGGGTATTACATATATGTATACGGGGCAAAATTTGCCAAGTGTATTTTTATAACAGTGCAGGAACTATAGTAAGCAATATTCTGCACATAAGATTTAGTATATTGACATCACTGGTTAAAGCTTAAGTTTGTAAACTCGTGTTTGTATAGCATTTATTGAAGAATATTTTATTAAGTATCCTATGTATGGGGCAAAATTTGCCAAGTGTACCAGGTGAAAAAATTTTTGTCACCGATTTTGTTTAAACTTTACTTATTTGTTGTTCTTATAACGAAGAATCATAGCATAAAATTTTTTTGCTCTAGGATTGTTCATTCAAGAGTTATGGATTATTGAAATTTATCGATTTATTACTTTTTGGTGAAATCACTTTTTATTCACTGACTTTTTTATCGTCATAAATCCAGTTTCAGCACAACAATACGCATCAAAAAGTTCAAATGACTTCAGCAACTGACACTTGTTTGTTTGTTTCTGCTTACTTCGTAACGTGTTTGTAACAACTGTCCAGAGTGTTTAGAATATATTACCAGAAATCTGTTATTATTGTTATTCGGATTCCTTATTTAACGAGTGTTCATTGGTTTTCAAACTGAACTTAGGGTTGGGTTAAAGTTACGAAATACATCAGTAAGTGTTGTAGTAGTACTGAAAGTTAAATTGTACCAAATTTCTTTATAATTTGATAATTTTCTGTCTGGTGTGTGAATGTTATTTTTTTGTTCCTTTATGTTTATTTTGTTGTTTAAGAAATTGATTAATAAAGCAACGATTCTTATCAAAATTCTTTTCATTTAAGTTTTCAATTTTCAACAAATACTTTTGTTACTGGGTCTGCAAAAAGGTTTGTAAAAATAAGGTTCTTGAAAATTACAAGAATTATGGTTGAATTATTTACATAGAATTTTGTCTGTTATAATTAAAAACTACTTATTCAATTATTTAACAGATTAAAGTTGGTTTTAAACTTAACATAAAGTTATGTTAACCTGGATTATAATAAAATCTGGTTGATATTTGGTTAAAATTAACAAATATTTTTTTACTGTGTTGCAATACCCATTGATGTGACAAAAGTAGTTATTGCTGTTTTGAAAGTACCTAATCCTTGAAGTTTTATTAGAAATTGTATGATTTGGGATACTGTCAGGTTTTTGAGAAATTTAAAACTTTAAATTAGAAAAAACTTATTATGTTAACCCTATTTTGGTTAACAGGCTTTATTTAACCCTTTTTGGGCAAGTCAGAATCTTTTTCTGATAATACTTTTAGTGATTTTTTCTACTCCCACCTTTAAAACGCCCTTTATCGTACATGTTTCCATGACACTAAGGGCCGGTTTTTCAATCGTTGGTTAAGTTTAACTTACGGTTAACTTTCTTAGATACTATTGTGTTAACAATAGTTTCTAAGGAAATTAACCGTAAGAAAAACTTAACCAACGATTGAAAAACTGACCCTAAGTGTCCTTTTAAATACACATTGACAAGTTGTGGCTTTACGGCGCTTTAGTCACGGGCTGAAGTTAGAAACAGGTTTTTAGTCACGGGCTAAAGTTAGTTTTAAGTTGGTTGACAGTTGTCAAATGTCATACAATCGTTAAAATAAAGGCCTTTCTTGTAAAATAATACTAAATGTGAAAATTATTTTATTATCTCAATACGAAAATACAAAAATATTAAATAGTTTCTCAACGCCAATATTTGAAAAGTTTATATGAACATTGTACTGACCTTTTAATTTCGCCGACAGTAAACTATAACTTAAATTCGGGCACGGACTATACTGTAAAGTCCTCATAAAACATTTCCTTTACTTTCACTGTGAAAAACTGCCAATTTTCAAGATACATTTCGATTTATAACCTTTATAATAATTATTGTATTTATAAAATTTAAAAATGTGACATTTGACAGTTTCCCCTGTTGTTTCATAGATGGCGCTCTACACAATTTTTTTATTTAAATCATTTTAAGATAATAATAAGTATTTGTCGTAGAAAAAGTATACTATATATAGTATGCACCTCGTTTAAAAACTTTTCTATACACTCATTAAGTTAAGCACTCGCTCGCAAGCTCGCTCGTGTCTAAATTAAATTCGTGTATAAAATGGCGTTTATCAAACTTGATACATAATATAGTATTATGCTTATAGTTTAGTATTAGTAACAAAGCTTTATGTCGAAATGGTCGCATAGTCCATGAAAATAATACCTATCTTAAACATAATTAGGTATTTATTTATTTAAAATACATTTTTAAATTAAATCAAATTATTGAGGAGATGTGCAAATACCCCCTACTAAAAAATCCGTGGGTTATTACAATCCTAATTGTTTAAAATGTATTTAAAAAGTCATTTAAATAAACTAACATTTAAATCTAGCGGGAAGCAGAGTAATGTAATTGACGTAGAGTGCCGAGCGCTTGGTGTAGAATTCAAGACGGGAAGGAAAGAACGGAGATCATTCTAGAAAATCCGGAGCAAACAACAACAGGTAAAAATTCACCGAACAATTTGGTATAATTACAAATGCCTTGTGTAAAGATAAATATTCGATCAATTGACTGGGCTTCATCGATCTGTCTATTCCGCCATGATGGCTGCTGTTTAATAAATCGAAATGATGAAAATTTTCTTTATGTACTTGATTTTACCTAATTAAAAGGGCAGGGTTGTACTTGATTTTATCTAATTAAAAGGGCAGGGTTGTACTTGATTTTATATAATTGAAAGGGCAGGGTTGTACTTGATTTTATTTAATTTTAAGGGGGAGGATTGTACTTGATTTTATCTTATTAAAAGGCCAGGGTTGTACTTGATTTAATCTTAATAAAAGGTCAGGGTTGAACTGGATTTTATCTAGCTAAATATCAGGTTTGTACTTGATTTTATTTAATTATTTTAATAAATATTTCTTAAAGGGGATTTACCATAAACTCTACGTAAATTAAGTGGATTTGGATTAGGATTTTTTTCAAATTTATTCGAATTCTGATTTAGCGCGCTAAAAACCATTAAAAATTAAGTATTGTTCATGTTTACATTTTGTAGACCTCAGTAATTTTACAATTATTGGTATCATTTTTTAACATGGTATTAAGATAAAATCTTGTTTCTGAAGTCTTGAAGAGTGTGTTTATTATATAATCCTCAATTAATTTGTAGGTTTACATAATTAAAACTTTGCAAACTTTTAATACAGTTAATAAATATCTTGACAAATTTTCCTTAAAACTTTTGCAAGCAATATTAACCTTAATCATAATCTCATCAATCCCGTATTAAATTTTAACATTTTCTTATGAATAACATTTGAACAAAGATTAAGTTTGTTTTACTCTTTGATATAGATAATTAATGCCTTTATGAATTATTTATCGACTTTCCTAAAGGCAAACTTAATATGATGTGTAGGATGCAAACCTGGTAGGATTTGAGGTTTTAATATTTGTATCCAGCATAAGGCCCACCTTCTCAGTTGATATTTTTTTGGTACGCCACTGTGAGTGCATTGCAGCTGCTTGATTTTCTCTTTGCCTACAGACCAAAATGAGATAGGAGCGTTCAGCATTGCTATCAGTTTACAAACAACCACTGGACCACATCGACTTTTTCTTTTGGTCTTTTCTTTTCACTTGGTCTTCTCTGTTCTATCTCTGTCCTATGCGGTAGACCGCGTGCACACCATTGCCATATCTCGGGCAATAATAAACCCAGTAAATTCACTTTGTTTGGTTCGTTCGAAATATAAAGTTGTAAACTCAACAACAAAATGGTTAGTAATTATTTTTTTAGACAAATTAAATTGCTTGTCTTCTAAATATATTATACCTATTATGTAAATTCACTAAAAATGTTTTATACCTACCGTTATTATACAAAAATAAATTAAAGTATTAAAACGTTTGTTGGCGCCAATATTTCAAAATATTATATGAACATTTTGCAGTTAACTAGATTTAACTGGTAGAGCGTTAAAAGTTTTACGTACAGTGCCCATAAAACATTTTCTTTTCTTTTACTATGAAAAACGGCTTCTATTTTAATGACTTTGGATTCCCAAGTTAGAAATTCTAACGGGAATTCCAATAAATACAAATCACTTTTTGTCCCGTGTAAGAATTTTTAATACTTTGTGAAATAGTTTCTTAACATAATTATATTTTGAAGTTATTTTAATATTATAAAGTATCAATAATTGTTAAGTTTAATTAAAATAATAACGGGCAATGTTAATGGTAAAAATTAAGTCAAATTTTTTTATTGGGATGGTTACTTTATTTTTGTATAGATGTCTTTATACAAATATTTAATTTAAATAATTTTTAGATAATATTAAGTGTTTGTCGTAGAAAAGAATAGTGTGCAACTCGTTTATAAACTTTTCTAGACACTCATTTAATTTAGCACTCGCTCTCAAGCTCGCTTGTGCGTAAATTAAATTCATACATTATACTATTAAGAGTCTCTAAATATATTAAATTTTTGTAAAAAAGTTGCAAAAGACAATTTATAATAATTATTATACAAAACCTTAAAGCTTTAAATATTTTTAGATAGGTATAGAATTTTTCTTGATTTTTAAAATTTTAGACATAAATATAGATTTTAAAATGATTTAAAGTTAGTTAATACATTATTTTTTATTGTATTGTATAGTATACATGTTGTCTCAAAGTGTGCCACACTGTAATAGGGTGCTGCAAAATATAACTATTTTTAAAATTGAAAACGCCTGTGCATAGAAAACTTGTGTATAATAAAAATAAATTTTTTGGTGAAAAAAAATTAGTTTTTTTAATACCTTCCATGGTCCTAGATATAATAATTTGATATTTAGAAACGGTTAAAACAATTTTTTTGAGCCAAGATTTTTTTGGAGCATAACTATAATTTTACACATTGATTAAAAAAAAATGGGGCCCACGAACAATTTTAAAAATGTCCGCCCATTTAGCTTGTTTTTTTTTGAAAATTGATGTGCTTAAATTTAGAAAAGTTACTTAGGCTCAAAATAAAAACTTGTCTCAATTGTTTTTAATGTTTATATTACCACCGTATTTGCCCCCATCTTAAATTTTATGTTTGCCATCGCTCTGCCGTAGTTATTTGAGAAATAAATTTTTAAAATTGGACACTTTTGTTAAAAAAAAAATCGGCGGAGGCCCTCATTTAGCTTGTTTTTTTTTGAAAATCAAATTACCTAATTTTGTAAAAGTAAATTATTTAAAAAAAATTAAACAGTTTTCCACCTCCGTATATTATAATTTTTATATTTAAGATGGCTTTGGGGCGGTGAAAGGAATTAAAAATAAAATAAAATATTTTCACTAAAATGTTTATTCTTACCATACACAAACAAGTAGGTATTCTATATACAGACGTTTTTAATTTTAAAAATATTTATATTTCGCACCACCCTACTATAAAATATTAAATTAAAGAAGAAAATAAAGATTTTCTTTTAAATTTGTTATTTTATTTTTATTCGAAAATGGTGCATTTTATCGATGTTCAACAAAAGTACATTTTTTACGAAACGAAACTTAAAATTTTTATATTCTGCATCCAACTTGCAAAAAAAATTGCACATACAAAATTTGAGGCTAAAAATACATTAAATATTTTTTTTTAAATTCAGCATTACAATTTAATGCAAGCATACAAAATTTCATTGTTTTATCTCAAATCCAATGTTTATAAGAAGTTTTCTTTCTATTTTGTCTTTAGAAACCACATGTAGAGTATTGAACACTATTTTCGGGACACCCTGTATAGTCGGCTCGTTGAAATCATCGACAGCAGTGCCGATAAGAACCAGAGTTAAACAACTGGCCGAATCTACTTAGTCTGTCGATCCCAACCGCTTAAACGTTAGGTAGGTCATGCCAAACAAATGCCTAAGAGTTAAGTAGCACTAATGCAAAAGTAACAACCTATTACATGATACCCTGTATAAGTACTTATTAGCTACATTTTTTTATTTTTACACGCTTTTAAAAAAAGCGCCACCTTAAAACTTTGTATGTTACATTAACATTGACGATAATGGCCGGTCAATGACGTGAATGTTCATTTTTCCTGGCCAATATCGCTGATGTCCTAGCATTGACGTTATGGCCGCGGTTGCAGGTGGGCAGTGTTGTGTATATTTTTATATATTTCCATATTCGCATCACTGCCCGGTTTATAACGATAATGGCCAAAATCAGCTGGAGAAAGTTGTGGTACCACGTACCACAATTTTAACGCATATCCATTATCCTTTTGATAAAACAATAAATGTGCTATTTATAAATTGAAATATTTGCTTTTGGTACCTTGATTATAAATTTATACTTGTTTATACTTGTAGTATAGTTTTCAGTATGCAATAAAAAGCATCAAGTGCTAAGGAAAATCTTTCATCATCATTACAAGACTTAATGGCGGACATAAAGAGCAAAATTTAGCAGTACAATAATGCATTTTACGTTTATTTTGAAAGCCACACGCGTAGTAAAATTAATTAAAGCAAACTAAAGAGTTACGTGATCCATATATATCCGGTAAATCCTTTTCTTTTCTCTTTTCTTTTTCTTTTTTTTTTTATTCGTATTTATGCAGGGCTGGGCTTAGAGAAGGAAGATAGGTTTATTTGGACCATAATTGATAATACATTGTATTAAAATTATTATTATTATTATAATTGAGTTGGTTCTAAGTACAGTTTTGGGTCAAAATTTAGACATGCACACCAACGCATGTAGGAAATTATAATTAAATACTTTTAACTGTAATCAATCTTACATTTAGCCATCACGTAGTAAGATATAAATCCTTTTTTTATTGGATGATTTTTGTAGCTTTAGCCATCTTGTCAGAATCTGTGTCCACGTCGGTTTGTTTCTTCCCCTTTTACTGACTTCGAGGGAGACCTCTGTCAAGTTGTTCAAAATAGGAAGCTGGCTTAAAAAAATTCAACTGCTTATTCCCAGTACTGACTTCAAAGAAGATGCAGCCATTTTACTAAGCTAAAACTATAGAAAACAAATTACACAATTTATTTTACCCCATTGTGCGTAATCCATTAATTTGTCATCAGTATTGCCCTTGTTTATTTATTGTTGATGGCTGGGTGACTCAACCCACTAATTTTTTTTACCATGACTGCGATATTGCATTTTAAGGTAGTTGTCGTGGTACAATATTGTCAAAAATTTTTAGATTATACGCACCCTAAAAGTATACGAGCTTGTAGCTAAGTGATTCATAATTTTTTCACAAGACTGTACCCTGGAGACGTTACCTTTACGTAATACCTTCAAATATTTTCATAAGTTTTAATCCGGCAACGTCGCTTATGCTCAACCAATAGATATAGTGGAGACTAAATAGTCTGTTTGAATTTACTGCGGAAATAATATCTATACTCGCGTACAGCGTTGCCAAGTTGTTTTTATCTGACACTAGTGATGTATACTTTTTACAAATTGTTGAACTTTAAACGGTTATTTATAAACAATTGGACGGTCAAAAATTTTTAATTATTTTTTTCTAACTCAGCAAAAATACATTAAAAGACTGTTAGCTTTTTGAAAGCTTCTGACAGTTAGTTTTTTTTATAACTAAGAAACTGGTACAGAACTACAGAAAGCGTATACAATCCATGTTAATTATCCAATTTTTAATTGAATTTATCTCGGGTTATAGTCGGTCAATCGACTTCAAATTTTAAGGATAATTGTATTGTCATGTCCTTAATAAGTATACAAAAATTTAAAATTTTCTGATGGTATGCTTACAGCACGACAACTACCTTAAGACAAATGTTTATTTACTGCTTGTGTTGCCTACTGTTCGGTACTGCTTCACTTAACAGCTTTTCCTAGATTGAGAAGGTTTTGTACGATTTCTAATTACCAATAATTATGTTTGCTGTCCTGTGGGTTTATTTTTAATATCTCCATTAATTGAATGTTTTACGATTTCCGTCTCTGGTTTGGATGCTTTGGTGATGCCTAACCTATCCAAGAGGAACTGGTACATTTAATTTATTTACTGCACTACTGTATAAGAGCGATTTAAGGTTTGAAACATTATATTTCTGTAAAGACTTGGGAGACAGGTACAGTGATTTCACCTTCACAGGTAGAGTCAATTTTACACAGTATTTTTCTTGCTAAAAGATTGCTTATTACAATGTACTACATTATATATAGGCAACTTAATGTTTCTATAAAGACTTTTATTATGATTCGGTTTACTTTAAGAGCGTTTAAGTGCACGTCTGCCCTTTATGAGGTCAAAAGCATAAATATTTTTAACTAATGAATGAATGAAAAATACCACCCTTAGTATTTCATATTTAGTAAATTTTTTGATTCTTTGACAAATTTTAGATTACTGCTATATACCACATTTATGTATCTCATTTTTTTAAATTTTATACCTACTATTTTGTTACATTATATTATTTTTTTTTTTTTACAAATTAATAGTAATTTATTTATTTTTCTAAATTAAAGATTTTACACGAAGAAAATAAAACAGTAACCATTGAACTCTAATCCACTCAATATTATATACAACATCAATGTCAATATACTATTTAAAAAATTTTAATAAAACCTCACGGGTTACTTTGAGAACAGCAACAGTTATTTTTGTAACATCAATGAGTAGTGCCAGGAACTATAGGGAGCAATATTCTGCACATTATAGTATATTATTATACGAGAGATAATGCAGGCTAATATTAACGAGGAATTAAGTCTCGAGTCGCCAGACGAGAGACCCAAATCATTTGAGTGAATATTGCGCATAATCTCGAGTGTAATACTATACTTTATCTACTCCAATAAATACACAGAAAAAACGCTTTGATATAGTCAATAACAATGCTATAATTGATTGTGTTTTCATTTCTCCAATAAAAGTTAAAGTTTATTCAATCAAATATGTTTGGAGCAATTGAGGGTAAGAGATTGATGTTATTACAAATATTATATTCAGCCCATAACAAAATATTATCAAGTTAAAATTACTTGTTATAGAGTGAATGGCTCTTTAGATTTAAACCTAATGGAAATGTATACTTCCTTGAAAATTATAGAAATGATTGCATTAAAAGTTTATCTGATCAAGGTAAAATTAACAATATTTAATTAAATATAACATTGATTTACATTAAAAGTTATAATGCTTCAACCAAAAATTAAATACAAATGAAATAAGAATAGTCTTTGTTTCTTTAAACATGTTTATGATTTTTATTCCAATGGCAACTAAGGTAAAGTAAGTTATTACTCTCTTACAGTGAATAACAATGTTTTCACTGTCTTGAAAAATACTTGTTATTTGCCCAATTATCATTCCCATTTTTTCAATGCGGCCTATATTCAATTCAATGATTGCTAAAATTCAGACAAACGCCCCAAGGCATCCCCTGCCACACCACACATCGGCAACCTGCAATCGCGTATAGCTATAGTTAAATGTGATCAACTGATTAATCGGTATTTCTGGTGACGCCAATTGACATAAGTGTATAGGTTATCTCTGGATGGGGTAGTGTTTGGTTGTTATACATTCGCTAATTTCTTGGAGTTGTACTTCCTAATCCAGAATTTACAAGGTAAGTTGTACATGTTTTTTAATTGTATGTCCGCCATGCATTATCCAGTAATTTAATTACTCAATTATATCTAAATAATAACAGAAAGGTAAATGTGTACTCATATACCATGGACAGTTTATCTTGATATTAGGTGTCATGCCTTAAAATAGCTATTTTGCTTAAATGGACGAAGTTTTTATTTATTTATAAAAAAAAGTCTTATAGTCTTTTAGTACCATCATGATATCCTTGTAGGGCGTCCTGAAAGTATATATTGCTTTAGGACTTTCAGCAATCTTTCGGATTCGCCTCTAAATACATAAGATGAAATTCCTATTTCGTTTTAGAATAACCATGTACCATGACAGACAGATCCTGCACATCCAGTATATTAACTGTTGCTAGTGATGGGTCAGCAACTTTCTTAGAGCCTAATATCACCAACACTTCTAGTGGGTTCCTAAAAGTTACTACAGAAAACAGAACAGTTTCATTTTATGGATCGAAAAACCTGTGTACACAAGACTATAGTCTGGTATACCAGAAGGAGTTTCCAGAATTCATTTTATTTAAAGTTCATATTAATGTATTATACAACTACCCAGGCAACACAGTGACGTGAATATCACGTTTAATTTACGTCTACGGTGACGTCGAAGTCACCAACTTAGACACGTCTTATCGTCGTAAAATTGACGACAATATGTCACAGCGATTTCACGTGTAAAATCACGTGATATTACGTAATTATTTACGTAATTTGACGTAAATAATCACGTAATATTTCTTGAATAATATATGATTAGGTCATACATTGATCAAAATAATTACCGATACTGATATCAGATATTTCAATGCGAAATGTGATTTTGTCAAAATTAAAAAAACAAAAAATTTTTAGTTGTTCTTTTAAATTTTAAGAAATAAATAGGTAAACCCTACTATATATAGTATATATATACTACTATAGTAGATATATATTTAGTAAATAATTAATAATCAAAATAAATGTATGTAAAAAAGTAGAATATCAAAAAAAAATGTCTTGAATAATATATGATTAGGTCATACATTGATCAAAATAATTACTGATACTGATATCAGATATTTCAATGCGAAATGTGATTTTGTCAAAATTAAAAAAACAAAAAATTTTTAGTTGTACTTTTAAATTTTAAGAAATAAATAGGTAAACCCTACTATATATAGTATATATATACTACTATAGTAGATATATATTTAGTAAATAATTAATAATCAAAATAAATGTATGTAAAAAAGTAGAATATCAAAAAAAAATGTGTTAGTTAAACTTTGCAGAAACACATATATGTATACATATGTCTGGCATTAAAATATCGGATATAAGAATAAATAATTATTTTTACTAGTGCATAAAGGGCTTTTGGTTTAATAATTAATAAAACATGTTTTAAGTTGCTCAAAACATTTATTATAAAATCAAACACATTAAATTTTAAGACAGATGACAGGTCAATATTTTAGGAGCTTATGTAGGTACTTCATTTAGGTGTTATGACTTCGTTAGTAATTAAAACATTAATAAACAAACAAAAATTGACCTACCTGACACAGCCAAAGTATTATCATTATCAGCATAGAAAAAGTATATTATCAGATTATAAAAGTTGGACGCTTGAATCAACCATATTGTTTTTTAGGAATAAACGTTCCCTCGCTTTGTAAGTAGTGTCAAAGAGAAACAGGGTTGCCAGGTGTAAAAATTAATATTATCGAAGAGGGTTGACAAAATGATCAAATTTACAGAAAATTATATAAAATTATCAAAACAAAAATAGTATAAAAACAAGCAAAACTACGCGGCGGATTAAATTATGTTACAATTATCGATTATTATTTAAATTTTACTATTTTAAAAAAGAAAATTATAAAACATCTGGCAACACTGTAGATAAATAATTTTACTAAAATTAAAATTGTGATTGTCAACTGCAGTAACATGTTAATTTCTTATTTTGTGATGAAATGATAAAGGATTTAAAAATCGCGAATTTGTTTTAAAAAATCCATTGATCAATAATTATTAATCTATCTAGTTTAAAACCAAATATTGTTTAAAATTATTTTAATAAAATATTGTACGTTGATTCTCCGTCGAAATAACGTAAATTAAATAAAAATAACAATTTTGTTTTTAAAAATATTCCAAAACTTTTTGTCGGCCCATTAAAACGGGCCAACTGTTTCTTATTAATTATCACTATATTTTCATATTTTCTTAAAAATTTCGTCATCTGTTCACGTGATAATGACGTCATTTATTGGTTATCATCGACCTAAGTTAATACCCAGGCAACACAGTGACGTGAATATCACGTTTAATTTACGTCTACGGTGACGTCGAAGTCACCAACTTAGACACGTCTTATCGTCGTAAAATTGACGACAATATGTCACAGCGATTTCACGTGTAAAATCACGTAATATTACGTAATTATTTACGTAATTTGACGTAAATAATCACTTAATATTTCTTGAATAATATATGAATACAAAAATTTAAAATTTTCTGATGGTATGCTTACAGCACGACAACTACCTTAAGACAAATGTTTATTTACTGCTTGTGTTGCCTACTGTTCGGTACTGCTTCACTTAACAGCTTTTCCTAGATTGAGAAGGTTTTGTACGATTTCTAATTACCAATAATTATGTTTGCTGTCCTGTGGGTTTATTTTTAATATCTCCATTAATTGAATGTTTTACGATTTCCGTCTCTGGTTTGGATGCTTTGGTGATGCCTAACCTATCCAAGAGGAACTGGTACATTTAATTTATTTACTGCACTACTGTATAAGAGCGATTTAAGGTTTGAAACATTATATTTCTGTAAAGACTTGGGAGACAGGTACAGTGATTTCACCTTCACAGGTAGAGTCAATTTTACACAGTATTTTTCTTGCTAAAAGATTGCTTATTACAATGTACTACATTATATATAGGCAACTTAATGTTTCTATAAAGACTTTTATTATGATTCGGTTTACTTTAAGAGCGTTTAAGTGCACGTCTGCCCTTTATGAGGTCAAAAGCATAAATATTTTTAACTAATGAATGAATGAAAAATACCACCCTTAGTATTTCATATTTAGTAAATTTTTTGATTCTTTGACAAATTTTAGATTACTGCTATATACCACATTTATGTATCTCATTTTTTTAAATTTTATACCTACTATTTTGTTACACTATATTATTTTTTTTTTTTTACAAATTAATAGTAATTTATTTATTTTTCTAAATTAAAGATTTTACACGAAGAAAATAAAACAGTAACCATTGAACTCTAATCCACTCAATATTATATACAACATCAATGTCAATATACTATTTAAAAAATTTTAATAAAACCTCACGGGTTACTTTGAGAACAGCAACAGTTATTTTTGTAACATCAATGAGTAGTGCCAGGAACTATAGGGAGCAATATTCTGCACATTATAGTATATTATTATACGAGAGATAATGCAGGCTAATATTAACGAGGAATTAAGTCTCGAGTCGCCAGACGAGAGACCCAAATCATTTGAGTGAATATTGCGCATAATCTCGAGTGTAATACTATACTTTATCTACTCCAATAAATACACAGAAAAAACGCTTTGATATAGTCAATAACAATGCTATAATTGATTGTGTTTTCATTTCTCCAATAAAAGTTAAAGTTTATTCAATCAAATATGTTTGGAGCAATTGAGGGTAAGAGATTGATGTTATTACAAATATTATATTCAGCCCATAACAAAATATTATCAAGTTAAAATTACTTGTTATAGAGTGAATGGCTCTTTAGATTTAAACCTAATGGAAATGTATACTTCCTTGAAAATTATAGAAATGATTGCATTAAAAGTTTATCTGATCAAGGTAAAATTAACAATATTTAATTAAATATAACATTGATTTACATTAAAAGTTATAATGCTTCAACCAAAAATTAAATACAAATGAAATAAGAATAGTCTTTGTTTCTTTAAACATGTTTATGATTTTTATTCCAATGGCAACTAAGGTAAAGTAAGTTATTACTCTCTTACAGTGAATAACAATGTTTTCACTGTCTTGAAAAATACTTGTTATTTGCCCAATTATCATTCCCATTTTTTCAATGCGGCCTATATTCAATTCAATGATTGCTAAAATTCAGACAAACGCCCCAAGGCATCCCCTGCCACACCACACATCGGCAACCTGCAATCGCGTATAGCTATAGTTAAATGTGATCAACTGATTAATCGGTATTTCTGGTGACGCCAATTGACATAAGTGTATAGGTTATCTCTGGATGGGGTAGTGTTTGGTTGTTATACATTCGCTAATTTCTTGGAGTTGTACTTCCTAATCCAGAATTTACAAGGTAAGTTGTACATGTTTTTTAATTGTATGTCCGCCATGCATTATCCAGTAATTTAATTACTCAATTATATCTAAATAATAACAGAAAGGTAAATGTGTACTCATATACCATGGACAGTTTATCTTGATATTAGGTGTCATGCCTTAAAATAGCTATTTTGCTTAAATGGACGAAGTTTTTATTTATTTATAAAAAAAAGTCTTATAGTCTTTTAGTACCATCATGATATCCTTGTAGGGCGTCCTGAAAGTATATATTGCTTTAGGACTTTCAGCAATCTTTCGGATTCGCCTCTAAATACATAAGATGAAATTCCTATTTCGTTTTAGAATAACCATGTACCATGACAGACAGATCCTGCACATCCAGTATATTAACTGTTGCTAGTGATGGGTCAGCAACTTTCTTAGAGCCTAATATCACCAACACTTCTAGTGGGTTCCTAAAAGTTACTACAGAAAACAGAACAGTTTCATTTTATGGATCGAAAAACCTGTGTACACAAGACTATAGTCTGGTATACCAGAAGGAGTTTCCAGAATTCATTTTATTTAAAGTTCATATTAATGTATTATACAACTACCCAGGCAACACAGTGACGTGAATATCACGTTTAATTTACGTCTACGGTGACGTCGAAGTCACCAACTTAGACACGTCTTATCGTCGTAAAATTGACGACAATATGTCACAGCGATTTCACGTGTAAAATCACGTGATATTACGTAATTATTTACGTAATTTGACGTAAATAATCACGTAATATTTCTTGAATAATATATGATTAGGTCATACATTGATCAAAATAATTACCGATACTGATATCAGATATTTCAATGCGAAATGTGATTTTGTCAAAATTAAAAAAACAAAAAATTTTTAGTTGTTCTTTTAAATTTTAAGAAATAAATAGGTAAACCCTACTATATATAGTATATATATACTACTATAGTAGATATATATTTAGTAAATAATTAATAATCAAAATAAATGTATGTAAAAAAGTAGAATATCAAAAAAAAATGTCTTGAATAATATATGATTAGGTCATACATTGATCAAAATAATTACTGATACTGATATCAGATATTTCAATGCGAAATGTGATTTTGTCAAAATTAAAAAAACAAAAAATTTTTAGTTGTACTTTTAAATTTTAAGAAATAAATAGGTAAACCCTACTATATATAGTATATATATACTACTATAGTAGATATATATTTAGTAAATAATTAATAATCAAAATAAATGTATGTAAAAAAGTAGAATATCAAAAAAAAATGTGTTAGTTAAACTTTGCAGAAACACATATATGTATACATATGTCTGGCATTAAAATATCGGATATAAGAATAAATAATTATTTTTACTAGTGCATAAAGGGCTTTTGGTTTAATAATTAATAAAACATGTTTTAAGTTGCTCAAAACATTTATTATAAAATCAAACACATTAAATTTTAAGACAGATGACAGGTCAATATTTTAGGAACTTATGTAGGTACTTCATTTAGGTGTTATGACTTCGTTAGTAATTAAAACATTAATAAACAAACAAAAATTGACCTACCTGACACAGCCAAAGTATTATCATTATCAGCATAGAAAAAGTATATTATCAGATTATAAAAGTTGGACGCTTGAATCAACCATATTGTTTTTTAGGAATAAACGTTCCCTCGCTTTGTAAGTAGTGTCAAAGAGAAACAGGGTTGCCAGGTGTAAAAATTAATATTATCGAAGAGGGTTGACAAAATGATCAAATTTACAGAAAATTATATAAAATTATCAAAACAAAAATAGTATAAAAACAAGCAAAACTACGCGGCGGATTAAATTATGTTACAATTATCGATTATTATTTAAATTTTACTATTTTAAAAAAGAAAATTATAAAACATCTGGCAACACTGTAGATAAATAATTTTACTAAAATTAAAATTGTGATTGTCAACTGCAGTAACATGTTAATTTCTTATTTTGTGATGAAATGATAAAGGATTTAAAAATCGCGAATTTGTTTTAAAAAATCCATTGATCAATAATTATTAATCTATCTAGTTTAAAACCAAATATTGTTTAAAATTATTTTAATAAAATATTGTACGTTGATTCTCCGTCGAAATAACGTAAATTAAATAAAAATAACAATTTTGTTTTTAAAAATATTCCAAAACTTTTTGTCGGCCCATTAAAACGGGCCAACTGTTTCTTATTAATTATCACTATATTTTCATATTTTCTTAAAAATTTCGTCATCTGTTCACGTGATAATGACGTCATTTATTGGTTATCATCGACCTAAGTTAATACCCAGGCAACACAGTGACGTGAATATCACGTTTAATTTACGTCTACGGTGACGTCGAAGTCACCAACTTAGACACGTCTTATCGTCGTAAAATTGACGACAATATGTCACAGCGATTTCACGTGTAAAATCACGTAATATTACGTAATTATTTACGTAATTTGACGTAAATAATCACTTAATATTTCTTGAATAATATATGATTAGGTCATACACTGATAAAAATAATTACCGATACTGATATCAGATATTTCAATGCGAAATGTGATTTTGTCAAAATTAAAAAAAAAACAAAAAAATTTTAGGTGTACTTTTAAATTTTAAGAAATAAATAGGTAAACCCTACTATATATAGTATATATATACTACTATAGTAGATATATATTTAGTAAATAATTAATAAATAATCAAAATAAATGTATATAAAAAAGTAGAATATCAAAAAAAATTTGTTAGTTAATCTTTGAAGAAACACATACATATGTCTGGCATTAAAATATCGGATATAAGAATAAATAATTATTTTTACTAGTGCATAAAGGGCTTTTGGTTTAATAATTAATAAAACATGTTGCTCAAAACATTTATTATAAAATCAAACACATTAAATTTTAAGACAGATGACAGGTCAATATTTTAGGAGCTTATGTAGGTACTTCATTTAGGTGTTATGACTTCGTTACGGAATATACTGAGTAATTAAAACATTAATAAACAAACAAAAATTGACCTACCTGACACAGCCAAAGTATTATCAGTATAAATGGTTTGTTCTATGTATAAATGCCACAGATTATAAAAGTTGGACGCTTGAATCAACCATATTGTTTTTTTAGGAATAAACGTTCCCTCGCTTTGTAAGTAGTGTCAAAGAGAAACAGGGTTGCCAGGTGTAAAAATTAATATTATCGAAGAGGGTTGACAAAATGATCAAATTTACAGAAAATTATATAAAATTATCAAAACAAAAATTGTATAAAAACAAGCAAAACTACGCGGCGGATTAAATTATGTTACAATTATCGATTATTATTTAAATTTTACTATTTTAAAAAAGAAAATTATAAAACATCTGGCAACACTGTAGATAAATAATTTTACTAAAATTAAAATTGTGATTGTCAACTGCAGTAACATGTTAATTTCTTATTTTGTGATGAAATGATAAAGGATTTAAAAATCGCGAATTTGTTTTAAAAAATCCATTGATCCAATAATTATTAATCTATCTTAATTAGTTTAAAACCAAATAATGTTTAAAATTATTTTAATAAAATATTGCACGTTGATTCTCCGTCGAAATAACGTAAATTAAATAAAAATAATAATTTTTGTTTTTAAAAATATTCCAAAACTTTTTGTCGGCCCATTAAAACGGGCCAATTGTTTCTTATTAATTATCACTATATTTTCATATTTTCTTAAAAATTTCGTCATCTGTTCACGTGATAATGACGTCATTTATTGGTTATCATCGACCTAAGTTAATAATTGGTCGTGTTTTGGTGAATTTTGAGACGTCGAAAAATGGTTGAAATGTAACTTCGACCAAATTCGACCCAATTCGTCGACGATTCTACGTGATTTCTACGACCCTGTGTTGCCTGGGTAATTGGTCGTGTTTTGGTGAATTTTGAGACGTCGAAAAATGGTTGAAATGTAACTTCGACTAAATTCGACCCAATTCGTCGACGATTCTACGTGATTTCTACGACCCTGTGTTGCCTGGGTAATATTTGCACAAGAATATACATATTTAAAGGAAATAGAGCTTTGATTGCATTTAATGTAGCCAATCATTAGAAACCATAACTATTTATGCCAATGATAGTTTTTCATTAAGATTCATTGTGGCTTCAATTAAATAACAATTTAATTCAATAATTTCTTATGTTTTAACTAACTAAGTTTTAATATAGATTTAATAGAATCACAATTTAATTCAATGACTTCTTATGTTTGAACTAATTTTAAGCAGGTTTGCACAAATAAAAGTAAGACAATCATTCATTTGGTCATAGCTGTAATTCAGGTATTGCAAATACAGTATACCATTGGCTCAATGGTTAACCCATTCACAATATAAAAGCTTTTTCTCTGTGTAGATAATTAAATGATTTTCAAAATTAAATAAATAAAATCTGACATCTGTCAAATGGTTAACCTTACTTTTTACCAATTTTAAATGTTATTATAGTCGCCTTCTTCCAATTTAAAACCCGATTAGTTCAAATCACAGTGAATACTGAAATCGGCCAATCACTGATGCCTAACAACGTGAATATTGAGTTTATTATTCACTTTGTTATACAGGAAATTTATAATGCTTTACAATATTCACGGAAAAACACCAAAATTATGCAATAGGAGTAGATAAATTATTATTTAAAATAGTTTATTGAGTGGATTTTTGTTCTGTGCATCAATTGTTACTGTTTTAATTTCTTGCATTTTTGTTTCCATCTTATTTTTATACAATTTTTCTAATCTGTCCATTATATCTTTGTTATTTTTCTAAATTGTAGAGATGCCTTATTTTCATATTTATTTAAAAAGTTTAATTAAGTTTAACATTATATAGTATAAAACTGTTGAAATCAAATTAAAATCGTAAAAGCATGCCTTTTATTAACTTTTTAATTTTAAATTGTTTTATCCTTTTAACTTTAAAGTTTAAAGCCAGCACTGTATATTTGTGTTCCCATTCTTGCGCTGGCTGTTTTATTTTGTTGGCCTTTGTGAGGATAAGAAAGGAGAAGGAAATCGTCTACTGACTGCCGCATTGCACATTCTGTTAAACACAATTAAAATCGGAAAAGTCTACAGTCATTACGCCAGAGCTGCAACTACTACTGACACTACGCTGGCCAGACCGGCAAATTGAGAACCGGCAATATATTTTTAACCCGCGAAAATGGATTTCCCATAATTAAATTCAACTTTGTTCTGCCTGATAATAAATTATTTCCGAGCTCAAAGGCCACGCCATATTTGTATAAAATTCCTGTAATCGAATTTAATTTTTAGAGCAATTTTTAAAATCTAATTCTCATGTAAACATTTTATTTTAATTAACTGTATTTTATTAATTTAAAGTGGAAATCAGGTCGGTATTTCTGATTAAAATATGGAATTTGTTGTAATTTTTGCAAATTAAATGCATTTTGTGTGTTATATTACCATTAATGGCCCTCAAATTCAACAGAAATTTTCCAATTTCGTAAAATTATAGTTTAAATTTACAATATAATTGCATTAAACCATATCTGTCAATGCCCCATCAAAATTATAATAAACAATTTACACCCACAGACTGTGTTTACACCTATTATTGTATGAGTAAAGTAAACTGATCTCCCAGGGTTATTTTAGCCTCTTGCAGTTCTTCTACGTATCCCCCCACTGCACAGCATAACCAGGCCGGGCCATACGCACGATTTAGGCTAGTGGAGTGCAGAAGGGTAAACATTTTGGTTTTTGGGAGACATTAAACTGGCCCAAAACTAAGTACAATCCGGAATCCCCCTCAACCAGGAATTTAGTAATAACCCCATTCAATTGGGGTTTATGAATGGGGCTTGGTTGATTAGTATGCTGCTAGAACCGATCCTTGCTGGTCTTGAAGTACTTCTTGTTCGGCTCTGTCCTTGTCTTTGTCCGAGTCAGAGTCTTTAGGAAGTCGGCCACTTCGGTTGGTTACCTAGTTTATGGTACCCTTAAATGTGCTTAGTAATCTACAGATGTTTATTTCCCTAGGATGAGTTTCTTTTGCCTAACGTTTATCTGAAGTTGAGTGATTAATAACTACTTTAGTAAGCCCTTGTTTGAGTCCTTTGGGTATGCTTGCTGTTCTTATGGGAACTGTTGGCGGCTAATTAATTTTTACCTGGTGAAGTTCTTTTTTAGTTGAGGTTGCGAATATTGCATTAAACTATTATTCAGTTATTCAGTTGCAAAACAATACATAAAAACCATGGGCTTTTATTTAGTTTTCAAAGATTGGCGCCATTGCCTTTAAAATTTTGACCAAGTGTTTTTATACAAAACTAATACGGTTTATAAGTAGCACAATTCTGCGAATATTTTTTCAACAATCCAAACTGAGTTTTTTTTTTTTTTTATAAATATTTATACGAGCCCCGTTTCATATTAGGTGGCCCACTGTTGATCGTATTTTGTAAACGTATGATATTTGTAATGGTATACTGAGATACATTTTTAAATTGCAAAACTTATAATTAAAAAATATATACCATTAACGTTTTTAACTTAATTTTTATTTGTTTTATTAGGATACATTTTTATATAAAAATGTCAAATAACTGTCAATTTCATTTGCTACTTTGGTGTCTTGACTGAAGTTATATTGCTAAATCTGCTTTTTACGGTAACAGTTTGTTTAAATCATGGTATGTTCATTTTTACCATCAACATCAGAAATTATTTGTTTTGTTGAAGAAAATTGTAAACTGACTGTAAGTAATAAATAATGTTATAATTAAATTCTGTATTATAAATTGCGTTTTGATTATAAAATAAATTTACAATATTTTCTCGTATATATAATTCTTCTAAAATACACTTGCCTTAAAGGAATTAGTCAAAAACAACTAATTGTCATAGCGAAAAAGCAGCCAATAATAATTCTAGTTAACAGCAATTTGTATAACTGACATGTAGCAGTTAATTCCCACTCTCTAAAAATGAATTAGTCAAAAATGAGTTTTTATATAACTGTAGTCCACAGCAGTTTGTATTTTGGACAAAAATGGCGATATAAAGTAAAATAAGGAGGGTTAGATTTTTCTTTTGCAATATCTACCCTCTCTCTCATAGTCTAATCATTACTCAATGGTCTAATCTAGTGGTTTGTGATGTTTAAAAATCAATGTATACATGTATAGCAAAATTTCAAAATATATCCGTACGGGATATATGAAGGCTGTCGTAAGACACAAAGAGTAGGTACAGAGTCTGAAGTCTCAAGCGAGAACCTCAGATGCCAAATATAATTCATTCCGCAGATTAAAATACACACATGCACGTCAAAGCTGACGTCAAGACTCGACTTTGGAGCGAAATTGTTGACACTTTTTAAAATGATATCTCTCAAAAGGGGTTTAAGACTAATTGAAATTCTCTAAAAAGCAGCAGAAAAATTCGTATTATTAATATTATCTTGAAGGATTTTATTTAAGTAATTTTACTAAAAAGAGTTTGCATACATTGTGTTGATAAAATTTTAAATCAGTTTTGATCATGTTTATTATTATTTATTTTTTGTTCACGATTTTCTTAAACTATAGTTGAATTGCCGGAATGAACAACCGACGCGTCGCAAACCCATTTGTTTTAAATTTATATATTTCCGCTAAAATTAAAGTGTTTTTTTCTTTGGTTTTGTTATTAAATATGTCTGATACGAGTAGCGATGATGAACCATCTGCAAAAACGTACGGTAATTTTTTCTTATTACGGTAATTTTTACCAAGCAGGTACGGTAAATTCATTTTGACCATCTGGCAACACTGTATGCAGTAGTCTGAATTTCACTCTAGATGAACACAATGTATGAATGAGCAACCATGAAATAATTTCAAAATTAAACTTTATTTTAAGCATATGCATTTCCACACTGGTAAGCCATTGCTTTAGGGCAGGGTCCTTTAGCCACACTGCTCGACATTGTTGCTGGTTCCGGCATCTAAATGTATAAACACAATAAAGCGCTGATAATTAATCACTATAGAACTAGACCATACCATAGAAAAGAATATACTATTCCACAGAATAAGAATATACCACACTAGAATTTTTTTGTTTTTTGAAACAAACAGAAAAATAATACATCGAAACAGAGGTTCTGTGAAAGAATTCAACAATCAAGCCAATCGCAGAGCAGCGGCAGCGCAGTACTACATTTATAATCTGTGATACTACCCTAAACCAAGTTTAGGGGTACTACCACCACAGGTATACTGGATAAGTAGTAAAATTTTTTATGAACCTGAAAAAATGAAACACCCTGTATATATTTCCATAATTTTAAGTTAATAATTATTGTCAACATATTTCCAGGATATTAAAGCCTATTAATAGTCGGAATTCCGACTTAAAGCTCTCAACCTATTTTGAAAATGAAACGCCCTGTATATATTCCATAATTTTAAGGTAATATCTATTGTCAACATATTTCCAGGATATTAAAGCCTATTCCGACTTAAAACTCTCAACCTATTTTGAAAATAAATTTTGTCCCTTCATGGTGTCCAAATACCCCAGTGTGCGACGCAGCGCGGGGCCAGTTTAGGCTACTGCATGGAGACCGTTCAATTTCAACAAAATTCTTTAAATTAAACTCGCGATAACTCCTTAACTAAACGTGCGATTTTTATGAAATTTGGACAGAATACTTAGATTGGTACAGCGATGCTATTAAAATAAAAAATACAAAATTTTAACCACAATTAATTAATAAATGCATCAATATTATTTAAGTCATAACTATGCTTAAACTAGTAGATGTTTATAAATTATATATATACGGTTTTTTTCTTGGTAAAATAAAGAAGTTTTTCTCCAAATTTGACAATTATTGATAAATTATTATAGCCGTAATACAAATAAATAAAAGAGCCCGCGCGCGGCCGCGGCGCGCTGCGGCGGAGCAAAGACAACAAAGTGCATAAGAATCGAAACTAAACTCGATTTATCACGTTAAAAGCTTAATTTGCAACAAATCATTTATTATTACTTATTATATCTAAATGTGTTTACATTGAACACTTTACACTGTACAATATAAAACACGAATTTTATTTTGAAATAAAATGATTACCTAGGCCGCTACTGTTTGCTATTTTTATCAATAATAACAAGTGTTAAATATTTATCTTGGCTACTGTTTGATTTGATTTTTAAATATATAAACAAATTAACAACGAAAAAGATAACGAAATGTTACAAAAAGACCTAGACCATGTATCAGAATGGCTTCAAGTAAATAAGATGTTTCCTAACGTAGAAAAGTGTGCAACTATAACACACACGTAAATATAAATTTATTAATAGAACATATAATCTAAATAACATTAGCTTAAGTAGAATTTATTAATGTAAAGATCTGGATGTAAAATTGCAATTAAATATGAAATTCAACTCTACCTACAATACAATAGTACCTAAATAAGGCATTTAGGGTACTTGGTTTTGTACTTAGAAATGCCAAATATTTTAAACATATTTCATCCCTTACTAAATTGTATATATTGTATGCATTAGTGAGGCTTCATCTTGAATATGCTTGTATTATCTGGTCACCTACAGCAGAAAGTAATAGTAATGTCATTCAAAAAGTACAAAAAAGATTTCTTAGATATTTACATGTAAGGAATATAATTTATACCGGTTTTTGGTATCATATGTATCTATAGATACATACATTTGGTTTCCACAAATTATTATTCTTCGATCTTTTTCGTCCGATTTGTTCGGACGAAAAACATCGAAGAATAATAATTTGTGGGAAGCAAATGTTGCTAAAAGTTAAAAGATATGGTAATAATTTTATTTCAAAATAAAATTCCTGTTTTATATTGTACAGTGAACAGTGTGCAATATAAACACATTTAGTAATAATTACTGATAATAAATGATTTGTTGCAATTAAGCTTTTTACGCCGCCGCAGGCTCTCTTATTTATTAGTATTACGGCTATAATAATTTATTAATAATTGTCAAATTCGGAGAAAAACTTCTTTATTTTACCAGGAAAAAACCATATATATATATATATGTATAAAATTTATAAACATCTACTAGTTTAAGCATAGTTATGACTTAAATAATATTGATGCATTTATTAATTAATTGTGGTTAAAATGTTGTATTTTTTATTTTAATAGCATCGCTGTACCAATCTAAGTATTCTGTCCAAATTTCATAAAAATCGCACGTTTAGTTAAGGAGTTATCGCGAGTTTAATTTAAAGAATTTTGTTGAAATTGAACGGTCTCCATGCAGTAGCCTACTGATCCCGCGCTGCGTCGGTTGTGCATTCCGGCAATTCAGTTAAGGAAATATATTCACTTACTTTGTAACTACAGTTAATTTTTTTTTATCTGGACTCGTGTTTTTGTTAGGTTGGTGGCTTATGCCAGTTTGACTTTTACTATTTAAAAATTTTACTTCTGCTAAAGAATTTAATTAAATACTTTGACACTGTCAAATTGACAATAATATTTATTATTGATTTAATTTCTTTTATATAAATTCTTTTCAAAGCGAAGATTATTATCTGCTAGGAATACTTTCTCTTCTGGGCTGTAAAGCAACCTATATTTAACTACTTTTTAATATGATTTTACTCATCCAAGCACCACCAAAGCCAAATTAATTGCATTTTTAACTACGAATTTCGACAACTCAACTTAACAACTGCACAATGTAACCCTCAATAATTTATACATACATACATACATACCACAATTAGATTTATAACTATCTTAGTTTGTTTTAATCAATGCGACCAACTTGACAACTGTATTTACCAACCAAACCCCTAAATTTGCAACGTTGCCGCAGTCCAGATAAAAAAAAGAACTTTATGTACATAAATGCTAAATGTAGAGGAAAAATTATAAAATAAACTATATTAAAAAATTATAAAATATTTACCTAAAGTTTTAATGTGAATATGTAAAGTTCTTATATAGGTTACAACAATTATTGTAGTTAAGGTCGAATTAGCACAAAATTAATGATAATTTACTTAAAAAGATTTTTTAAATAAGGATGAATTATTCTATATCTCCAATAGGTTCTTATCTTCTACCTGGGCATAAAATTAAAACTTTGATAAAATTCAAATGATCCCCCCTATAGGGCTTCTTTTCAAAATGCAAGTAAAAAAAAGTAATGTTTAAACGTTAGGTAATTAACAAAAACCGTTGGACTTAGACCTGAAATGGAACCAGAATACCCAATAAGTTATTGGCAATAACATAACATTGTTATGTATTGTAAGTAAAGAATGTCATGTGAAATTAAATTATGCATGAATCTGTTTACAGCTTGGAATTAAATTATTAAATTAAATTTGATTAAAAGATTTAATTTAATCAGGCAGCATTTAAGTTAAATAAAATCGTTTAATAATAAAATGTGCAACTTCTGGGTCAACAAACTTTATTTAAAAGTTTTTTTACTGTGTAGATATACACATATGTGTATGTCATTTTTCACTAAAAGTAATTTTTAAAAGCTCCATTAGTCAAACAGTAACTACACCGTCTAACTATTAATTATATTTGGGGAATATAAATAGAAGCTAACATAATTGTTTTAACGTAGGCAATTTATAGAGTAAGCTAATTTAACATGGAAACTATTTTAAATATAGAATGATTAAATACCTAATCGTTAGTTTAATTAAACCCTCAAAGATTCTTATTTTTTTTTCTAGAAATCATACAAGTCAATAAAATATGAAAACGGCTTTATGAAATATTCTATACCCTCGTATCTAACATTAAAGCATTTACGCTTGCTATAGTATTATAATACTTTAAATTATACCTTATTTTATTATGAGCTCTATAAAACGAAATTATATATATTCAAGCAGCTCATTTTCCGTAGTCAATTTTAAATTGTAAAATGCTACATTCAAATTATACAGTTTATACTAGTCTGCTACCTTGAAAGGAAGGAACATATTAATAACAACCGTAAATCTTATTCCACAGGATATCCACCTATTATTTATGTTAAACAAACTAAAGCAATATGAAAATTTTACTAAACAGCACTGAAAATATTATTTTGTTAAGTGCTTTTATCTACAACCATAGTTAAGTGTGTATGAATGGGCATGTCCAAATTTGCGCAGCTACATATATGCATTGTATACATACTATGCAACTAATTTCGCTTCGGAGACATCAAGAATCGTGGAATTGTTTCAGTGTGGCCCCAAAACAATGTATTCAATGTGTTCAAATAACACAATCCCAGCGCCCAATTTACAGAGCCATCTCTTGAAATTAATTATTGGCTCACGAAACTTTCTGCGCCATAAGTAATTGTAATTCCACCAATGAGCCAAGTGTTACCATTTTGGTAAAAATAAAGATCTTTCGAAAGATTACCATAAAATTATGTGAACAAATATTTGGTTAATATCGACCGTTAACGTTACCTAGTAAGGAAATGCCATGTCATAATCCACAGAAAACAGTTATTATTGGTGGATGCAATGAGGTCTTTCAGTACAAAGTGTTCTTCGAGTGGATGGATATACTCTCTAAAAATGAATTAGTCAAAAATGACTAATTTAATAGTTATTAGTGGTTGCTTTTTCACTTGTATCATGGTTAACCATGGAATGTCATGGTATACCAAAATTTAACTGCCAAAAATTGTCCCCTGAATCCGAAAATGTCGTCAAAAGTTAAAAAAGTTGAATAGTTTTTGAGATATAGTTAATTGTCCATTTAATATGGAATTGACTGTATCTCAAAAACTGATTCAGTTTCATAATTTTTGAATGTATTTTCGGATTTAGGGGGCAGATTGGCTGTTAAATTTTGGGATACCATGGTATTCCATAGTTAACCATGTTACAAGTGAAAAATCATTTTAAAATGATAGATGGTGAAACTTTAAACCACGATCTTAGAGGTCCTGCAAATTTGAGTTTCGACGTGGGCCTTAAAACTACTTAAATGAATTAGTCAAAAATGACTAATTGTCATAGCAAAAAAGTAGCCACTAATAATTTTAATCAACAAGAATTTGTATACCGGACATTTAGCAGTCAATTTTCATGTAAAATTGTCAGCTGAATCTGAAAAGTAGAACAGTTTTTGAAATATAGTCAATTTATCATATACCTAATATGGAATTGACTTTATCTCAAAAACTATAACTTTTGACGGTATTTTTGGATTTATAATAGCGGACAATTTTACATAGGAGTTGACTATTAAATGTCCGAGATACAAATTGCTGTGCACTACAGTTATATAGGGCTGCTTTTTCACTATGACATCTAGTCATTTTTGACTAATTCATTTTAAGAGAGTAGGAATGCGCAGTTATAAAAAAACGGTTATCGGTTACTTCAAAAATAAAAATAATAATAATAATAATAATTTATTAATCACAGAATTACAACAGAAAATGGTAAATATGACAGGTCAAAAAGATAAATTAAATGTATAGGTATTAAACACAAACATGACTTGGGTGTAACAGCATGCAGACTGCAAAAAAGATTTTATGATTTTTTTAAATTCATAAAAGGGTTTTTCTCTTAGACCAGTTGGCAAATTATGTACAAGACAAAGAAGTTTGTATATATATATATATATATATATATATATATATATATATATAGATATGCAATCCTACATTACCAAGCCCGAAACGTTACCTTCTACAGTATAAACGAAGCCCACCCGGTTTTTACGAAGCCCGAAATCGGGCTTCCTAAAATTAGCGTGTATAAATTTGTTTTAGAGTTAAGTGATGCCCCCTTGTTTCAATGGCGAAAAAGTGGTGGGCTTCCTAATGCCATTCAAACCTATCAAAATATACACCCTTAGTTCCAATGCTTTGGCGGTAGGGGGCACACGAGTCAAAGAAGATTATATACAGCTTTGTATAAGTATTACGCAGTATACGAAGCCCGTACATCTGGCAACAATGGGGACTATACGCTCGATGACTTTTTGATAGGAAGGCGGGGAAAATAATGCGGGATTCTTAAATTTGTATCTACTGATTTTCAAAATAAATGTTATATTCCCAAAATTATGTTTTGTTCACTACATGGCGTGGATTAAAAGGCAATGTTTTGTTAAATACTTTCGTAATACACTTAATTTTAAAGAATTATTTATTTTTGAAATATTATTTGGAGTGCATTTTTCTTTGGGGCGGTTTTACAAGTTGTCCAGATATTTTACATAGTTTTAATTGGGGAAACAAGGGGATTTGTATATATTATTATTATTATTCAATGTTACATTTAAATAATTTAAATAAAAATAATTTTTAATTTATTAAAAAAATTTCCAATGGCGGTATGAAATAAATTAAAAATTATTTTTATTAAATATCATTTTAATGTAACATTGAATTGCAAAAACTGCTTTTTGACAGATAGCTTCTCATGGCAATTTGTCAATTAACATTCACAACTGGTCAATTTATTTATACATGGCAAACAACGACCAAACAACAATAAGAAATTGGGTTCTTTATTTCGATAGTGCTTATCTAAAAGGAACCAAAAACTTGTTCGGAGCTTAACAAACTTATTTGTATATACCTAACTCATTTTTAATGCTGCTCAAAAACTTAATTATAATTTGAAAGTCCTCTCAATAATTTAAAAGAAGTTCTAAATAATGATAAACTTTTTGAGCATTATTAAAAATGAGTTATTTTACAAAAAATTTTGTCCAAAATTTTGTCCAAAAATAGTTTTTGGCGCTTGGTTCCTTTTAGATAAGGATTGTCCATTTATACTTACCATTACAATATTATTTTATCAACCGTTTTGGTTAAAGTAATATTTTATCTACGATTTTTATTGGATAAAAGGCAGCTTTAACTTTATAATGTAGCTATAAAACAATATTTGGTTGGTAATACATTTTTCTTGTTTATAGGATGCTAAACTAAATTTATAGCAATTTTCCCCACTTCTTTTTTTTATTTTTTAACTTTTAATTTGGTTTAGTTTTCCTAAATTTTCTCAACATTTATTAAAATGGATATAGCCGGTTTTCCACGGATGCTCCTCAACTATGGTCTAGGTCTTTTAAATCAAATTTGCCTATAATTATAAATTTAGACAATATTTTTAAATAATGACTTATAATTCATTCAATAATATAATAGTTTTTATTAAAATAATTATAAATCACACTATTTTTAAATACACTGAACTACAAAATTATTGCATAATAAATTAAAAAATATAACTCTAAAACGCCTTTACTAATCTTTATGAAATTTTGGATAAAAATACTTCAACTTATACCTATCTCAATTTACGTGTTCAAGGGTTTTTCGAGAAAATATGTATAAAGCCTTTTTATTTAATAATAAAAATAAGTTCGAAAAATCACTTTTAGAGAATTTTTTTAAATAAATAAAAAATATGCTGTTAAAGAGCGTATTTTTTTTAGTATACCCTGAAAATTTTGTACAAATTAAGCGAACAGTAACGAAGATACAGCGCTTCAAAGTCGTGAAAAATGACCACTTTTCAGCAAAATCAAAATCAAAAAGGCGTCATTTTTACCGACTTTGAAGCGCTGTATCTTCGTTAATGTTCGTTTGATTTGTACAAAATTTTTAGGGTGTACTAAAAAAACTTTTTTTCATTATTAAATAAAAAGGCTGTAAACATATTTTCTCGAAAAACACTCTAACACGTAAATTGAGATATAAGTTAAAGTATTTTTATCCAAAATTTCATAAAGATTGGTAAAGGCGTTTTAGAGTTAATTTTTTATATTTATTATGCGATAATTTTGTCGGGCAGTGTATTAAAGTATACGTCATTATTTAGATTTTTTAGAATTTTTAAATCTAATAATTAGTATTTAAATCTAATAATTTAAAAAAAAACTAGATTTCTTTATAATTCATGAAAAAATATTCAGTCAGTTTCACTTCTTTTGATTCCCATTTAAGTTTTACACAAAATTACCTAACCTCAACAATAATTCTTGTAATAATTATAATTATTGATATATTTGTATATTTTTTATTAACATATGGAAATATATTTTTTAAAGGCTTAACTTTTAAACAAAAACAAATCACATCCATGTCATTTAAGAAAAAATGTTTATAATTAACCCAGCTATCATCTGACAAAGTTTGCAATAGAGCTTGTAGAGCACCCTGTATAAGATATTTAAACCTTTTCAAAATTATGATGTATAAACAAAATATTAACAATACTTTTAAATTATTATAATATAAATAATTATAATTTAACGATAATTATTATTATAATAATTATAATAAAACAATATTATTAAATATTTAAGTATACCTACGTCATTATTTAAGAATATTGTTAACTTTAAGTATCGTCTAGGTATTTTAAATCAAATTTGCCTATAATTATAAATTTAGACAATATTTTTAAATAATGACTTATAATTAATTTAATAATAATTATTATTTATTATTTTTTTCGATTAAAAAAAAACCCTAATAGCATATTTTTGCAAAATAAAAATTCTATTACTATTTCTAGCAAGACCCCAGGATAAAATATTAAAACTCAAAAGGCATATTTGCAAAATACACATTAAGAAGAGCTGAAATATTTAATTTTTCCTTAAGCTATAGGTATAATAGATAAATGGATTTTTTTAGTTTCATAGCTATAAAATCAATGTGTTCATCCCATGTAAAAGATTTATATATTATCATTCCTAAAAATTTGGACAAATTCGAGAAATTAAAAAATTGATTATTGATTTGAATTTCTTTCTTAAGATTACCATAGGAGATTTGGATCAACACACCGGCAAGTTAACTTACCTTCAAATAACCGCTATAAGGTTAACCGGCGCTAAATAACCGCCTGTTATATAAAAATAAATTTCATTTTTTGACCACAGATTACCAGGTTGGCGCACAAGCACGAAAACTAGACCACAAATTGATATGGAGGGGGTGAGGTTGTAACGAAGTTACTTTTTTCCTATCCCTACCCTGTGTTATAGAATCCCGATTTAAATGATTTAATTCACGTAAGTCATAAACAACCCCGGAATAGCCCATATGTAGCGCTACCATCGGAATGACCCGTATGATAGTCAAAGCGCACAGCAAAAAGTAGCCCGATTGTTTACTTGTGCCCTTTCCCGAAATCCTCTTTTAGCGTTTTTATACGAAACTCGACAACGAAAGCACCGTCGAACCATAAAATTTGCCACAAAGCCGTGATTAGCCAATCCTGACATCACGCCTGAAAAGCGCGCAGCCCGCCATAGGAGGGAGACCAGAGGGCATATAAGCGGGAGCAGCGCCTTCGGGGATTACTTCTGCAGCAGCCGTAACGACGAAGAAGTGCCGACCGACCGTCCGACCGCCAAAGATAACGTAAGTTGTTGTAACTAATCTTCTGTTTGTTTGTTTGTTTCAGAAACTCCACTTTTATTTTCGTATTATTCATTGTAAAGTCATATTCCATTTTATTTATAATTTTATTGTTTTGTACATACGAGGGCTTATTTCAATATATGTATTAACCGAACCACACCATTTATTCATAAATTTCCCGGCACCCTGGAATTTTATCTCCACTGTTAACCCTAAAAGCTACCCTCGCATATAGTGGAACTTCAACCACTTTAAACCCGTTGAAGTTGGCGCCCGAGATTTTATTAGAAAGTCAGCAAGGTAAGTGACGCCAAGCTTAAAAAGGAAAGTTTTCCCCCGGGAAATAAAACCCTTTTACAAGGTAAAAAGCATCTGCAATGATGAAGATTCTCAGTGCTCCATGGACGATTTAATTTCAAACGTCATAAGTCACCCTTGATTTTAATTGGCCCTAATAAGATTGGGTTTGTGCGCAATGCAGTTTTATTTATTCTATGCCGACAAAAAAATCGCGTCAAACATAGGAAGTTTGTACTCCTGTCTCTATTCTTGCGCCACATATAAATATAAGCGGCGCAAGGCAGCCAACAACTTAAAGCACATAAAAACACTGTCTATAACTCAAAAAACGTTATTTGCAACCACTAATAGATCAGTGCAGCCAACTATAGGGCATTGCCAACATTGCCAACTCTTTTAAAATGAATTAGTCAAAAATAACTAATTATAAGTCATATTTGACTAATTTGCAGTCACTCATAATTAGTCAAATTCTACTGAATGAAATAGTCCAATTAGTAGATTTAAATTTAAAAAAAGTTTTGACCCAGCCGGGGATTGAACTCAGGTCTGTCACTCGTCAATCTTGTCAAGCTGTTGTCATAACCCATTTGGCTATCAATTTTATTTCTCAATAAATATTGTTCATAATATTTTAAAGTTGAATATATTATTTGTGTTGCTGTTTTGAGCTAAACTTTTTGCATCTTTATTTGTTTTTATGGGGCATTTAACCATGGAGCTTATGTATATGCATTTAATTCAAATAATAATTTGTTCTGGCCGCAAACGAAAGAAATAAGTTACTTTTAACTCTCAGAAATAGTCAAAGATGGTGACTACTCTTAAATTAGGCAAACTTTAACTATTTACGTAGTAAAAAATAACTATTTAAAAGTAAAAAAGACTATTTTATTAGTAAAAAATGCTGGTACTAATTTAAATAGTAGAATTTTGAGAGAAAATAAACCTCCTTTTTCTTCTCAAATCTTATTTATTTCTTGCTTATGTGAAATCAGGGTGCAGTAATCCACACAATAACCTTTATCGCCGGTTATTACATCAACAATTAACCGGTTAAACCGTAGTTTCAAAATAACATAAAATAACCGGTTAACTGCAAGAAGAATAACCGATTATTGCAATAACCGGTTACTTTTGCCCATCCCTAAGTTAAGAGACAAGAGGTAGTTTATTTCACCATGGTGGTGAAATAAACTACTACCCAGTAAAATGAGTATTTCTTGTATGTTTTATTCTTTGTTAAAACTCATTTTCTAATCTCATTTATTCATTCTTATTTCGTAAGTAAGTAAATAGTTATTTACCTAACTGGTGCGGAAAGTGCTACTTTCCCGCACGCGACTGCCGTTGAACGAAGGACGCCTAGCGGAGTTCGGTCATTAGTTGGATACACTATTTTTTCTACAAGCAAGAGAATGTCGCAAGTTTCCATTGGTAGAAAAATATTTTTTCTACAAGCGTGCGGAAAGTTGATACTTTCCGCACGCATTTACTTTCCGCACTACTGTGTTATGTGTGCGAAAAGTAGCAACTTTTCTCACGCATGTAGAAGAACACATTTCAGTGACATTGCGGTACATAACTCAAATAATAATCACGAATTAAATCCTCTTAAATTATCCGACACCACTTACAAGTAACATTATAATTTCGAAGATGTAAACAAAATCAACATGCCTACAATAGGCAGGGACCCGGACCGAAATGAAATATCGGTTCCGGTACGGTTTTGGTTCACCCTATTTTCGTTTTAATGGTTCCGATTCCGGTTTCGGTTTCGTGGAGTTATAACGGTTCGGTTCTTTTTGGTTTTAAGCGGTTCCAGTGCGGTTATTTGTTTTACATAATTTTAATCTATAACCTCACATATATATATATGTTATATAATGTTATTAGAATAAAAGCAAATAAAGGTTTCGGTTCCGGTCCAACAGATTTTATCAAAAGCGAAAACGGTTCCGGTTCGGGTTTCGGTTTGGAAAAAAAACCGGTTCCGTTCCGGTTTTCGGTTTTTTTCGGTTTCGGTCCGGGTCCCTGGCAATAGGGTTTTAAAAATATAGATTATTTTTATGGAACTATCAACTGCGATTTAAAAAATGTAGTTTATGTTACATAACGCGTGCTAATAAACGTAAACCTACGTTAGGATTAAAAAAATGTACGTTACTCTCTAAAAATTAAATAGTCAAAATTCTACTATTTGAATTAGTACCAGCATTTTTTACTAATAAAATAGTCGCTTTCACTTTTAAATAGTTATTTTTTACTACGTAAATAGTTAAAGTTTGACTAATTTAAGATTAGTCACCATATTTGACTATTTCTGACAGTTAAAAGTAACTAATTTCTTTAATCGTTTACGGCCAACAACAAAGTATTATTTGAATTAAATGCATATACCTTTCCATGGTTAAATGACCCATAAAACAAATAAAGATGCAAAAAGTTGAGCTCAAAACAGTAACACAAATAATATATTAAACTTTAAAATATTATGAACAATATTTATTGACAAATAAAATTTATTTTTATAAGAGCGGCTGACAGCCGACTGGTTATGAGGTTAGGTTGACAAGCTTCATGGGTCAAAACTTTTTTTAAATTTAAATTTACTAATTAACTATTTCATTCAGTGGAATTTGACTAATTATTAGTGACTGCTTTTTCGCTATGACAATTAGTCAAATATGACTTATAATTAGTTATTTTTGACTAATTCATTTTAAGAGAGTATGTCTATGTAGTGGTTCCATATATTTAAATATTTGAGTAGTTCATTTCACCGAATAGTAAGTGTTAGTGCCTCCTGAAATGTGTATCAATGGTGGTGTAACTTTTTTCATTAAAATTGGGCTATGTTGCAAGACCTGAATATAAAACCGCAAAAGTCAATAAATTTTGGTCGCCGTTAGTTGTAAAAATTTGGACATGGGTAATGCCTTTGATCTAATCGTACAGAAAAGTAAATTTGCTTTGCATTATCGCCATAAAAACAGTATTAAAGAGGTAAGAGGTAGATGTAAAATGAAAATTAAACAATGTACCGATAAATAATTAATGTTATGGTTAAAGTTGTGCAGCGCATGTTTAGGAAAGTTATACGGCCGCAAGTTGTAAGTTTGTCTTTTTTAATTAGAAGGACCCTCGTAATGCAATTTAAGTGCGGTAACCAAGTTCTGAAAACTTTTTATTCGTCTGAAACCTGATAGTCAGTCTAATGGCTAACATGATTTGCTTGGCAAAATAAAACAAAATACGTGAGGAAATTTTACAAGTTTGCAAAACAATTTGATCTCTTTTGTTTCTAGTTTGTTTGCTCGTTTGAACGATGATTTAGGTTCATAATTCGTCCTGGTTATATCGTGTCAAAGACAGATGATATTCATACGGTTTTGCGACTAAATGTATGAATTATTTAAAAGTCTGCATGCAAGATTAATACTATGCCAATCATCATAAATAAGCTTATGGTTTATTCCATTTCGCCGATGTCTATTTTGATATCAAATATGTATTGAGTAGAAATCATACAATAGCACGAAAATGCTATTCTAGAATGATACAGTCTGCAGCCAGGGCCGTGGATAGAAAATCGGGGCCCAGGGAGGATATAAAAATTCCTCAATTTTATGATTTGGCGCTAATTTATTTACCTAAAATATTTGTTGACTTTATTCAATTATCAAGGGGGTAAATGTTTGTACTATTAATAAATTTTAACCAAATGATAACCAGATTTTATGTTAATCCAGGTCCTCATAACTTTAAGTTAAGTTAACTAATTGAATAAGTACTTTTTAATTATAACAAACATTTTGTGGATTTAATAACAAAATCCTATATCAATATTTCAACCTTAATTCTTGTAATTTTCAAAAAGGACCCTATTTTTACAAACCTTTTTGGAGACCCAGTAACAAAGGTATTTGTTGTAAATTGGGAACTTACATGGAAAGAATTTTGATAAGAAATGTTGCTTTATTAATCAATTTCCTAAAGAAAAAAATATCATTCACACAATTAAATAACACATCATTCTAAAATCATCAAATTATGAAGAAATTTGGTAAAATATAATTATAATTATCAGTAGTACTACAACACTTACTGGTGAATTTCGTAACTTTAACCCACTTCACTGTATTCAGTTTAAAAACCTACTTAGCACTTCGCACACTCGTTAAATAGGGATATGAGCAAATAATAAATATTTTTTTATAAATCGCGTATAAATTGTATGGGAAAAAAACATTAATAAACAATAATAAACACACAAAATGATGATATTTTAGATTTTATAATCCCAGGCCAATATGAATAACCTTATGTAAAGAACAAACGAGTTTAACCAAGAGTGGAAGGGGCCATCACCTGCAAAAATGTGATAACTACTAATTAAACGCATAAACTTATACACAAAACCACAAACACCAGTTCTGATATTTACATAACATAAACATAAACATAATAAACTAAACACCTCTAAATTTTAGGCATCGAACAAAAGTAATAGCCTGCTGCGAGCCGTATAAGAGAATAAAAAATAAAACAAAGTTAAAAACAACATATAGAATAAATAATGTAAATGCAATTTCTAATTGTTAGAAAAGAAAAGAAAAAAAAAGAAAACGTTAATACAATTTCTACCACAAAATGAAGTCAACCATATTTCAATAGTTCTCGACCTCTACACTTAAGAAACGGCTTTCGCACAGTGGGGCAAACAATTGCTCACAACAGTTTATGAATTTTAGCAGTCTTCAAGACCAGCAAGGATAATAGGGAGCAGCGTACTAACCAACCAAACCTCATTCATGAACCCCAATTGAATGGTGGCATTACGAAATCTCTGGTTGAGGGGGATTCCGGGTTTTACTTAGTTTTGGCTCAGCAATGTCACCCTAAAACCAAAATGTTTTCCCTACTTGTCCCGCACTCCACTAGCCTAAATCGGGCGTACGGCCCGGCGACAAAATTCCTAATGGCCTTACCATAGACACTGTTATCCACGACTTTCTAGGGAGATTTACCAACCAGGGTGAAAATTCGGATTCACCAAATACAGGTAATGCTGTGCAGTGGCGGGATACCTAGGAAAACTGAAAGGGGGTAAAGTAACCCTGGGGGATCCGTCTAAGGCATTGCCGATGGGGCCTGGTATACGTTCCTTAAACTCATACTCATACTTAACCTAGGCGATGCACATAAGGCAAAATGAGGTATTTACGGCGACAGAAGTAAAAAAAACAGAATACAATAATATTCGTTTATTTATAGCAAAATGTTCTCAAATATTTAAAACCTTAGAAACAGCAAAAAAATTGTAAAACGGATAAAGACAGAGTTGAAAAAATGTAATATTGTTCGCGTGTTGTCAGGTAGTCGTGCGCGCAACCTGTATTTTGCCAAATTTAGTGCTAATACATTGTGTAAATTTGCAGTCACCGCGAAGTAAATCTAAAACTTTTAAAATGGAGGTGTTACCATGTTGTGAGTTTTTTAAATCAACGTATATATTAACGATGGAAATCTAATTTCTCAAGGTGAATTATCCAATTATCTAAACAGAGTAAAATTTACATTGTTTAGTTTATTATTAAACTTGATAAAAGGTTATAAAAAAAGTTCCGCAGTTTCGCTTTTTATTATAAAATTATTTTTTTTCCACATACTTCCACATTTAAGTGTTTTCGTCTTTATTTCAAGTTGTGGAGCTCACAAGAGAAGTACTATATTTAGTCCTAAAAAAAGAACGTTTTTACGAGTATTTGCTAATAAAGTGTTATAAACGATTATATGAATACATTTTGAGCAGTTTACAAAATTACACTTTCTATTTAATGTTTAAACCCATAAATAATTCGTAATAATAATACCTTTATTTTTTCGGGAGTCCAATCATAAAATGTATATCATTATTTCATTAATGTATTAAAAATATAACTTTTTTTTTAATAAGATACATTTACAGAAATACATACTCATGGCATTAAATGGCCTCCGTACCCTGTTGTCAAATTTCGGTAAAACTGAAAATGTTCTTAGTTATATCAACTAGTATAATTTGGTAAAAATATGTATAAAAGCGCCCTCATCGTAAGAACGGTGAACCTGATTGTGTATCTGTATGTGTTTCCATGTCGAATTTACCTCCTAGCTGCTTTCCAATTGGCCTCCGATTTCGGAGGCGCGTTCTTTAAAAAAGTTTCTATTTCGGACGTGTATTAGCCGTTTTGCACATATATATATATATATATATATATAGATATATATATATATATATATATATATATATATATATATATATATATATACATCCCTAATACAATATTGCGTCATTACAATTCGCGACCTTATTGCGTCTACTAGAAATACGGTATTTAGCGAAAATATAGAAGAGTATATTGGCGTACTTTTTTTTGCTGATTCCAAAAATCTGGTCAGATTTTTTTTATCTTAAAAAATAAGATATACACTTTTTTTTCAAAAGTCACTACATTATCAACTCATTTTAATCTTGATATAATATTGCGTCACGTGTATATTTCATTTTAAATTTTATATGGCTTGTGCAGACTTTATTGCGTCCTACAGTGTTGCCAAATTGTTATGACGCAATATTGTACTAAGGATGTATAGATATATATATATGTATATATATATATCCGTAATACAATATTGCGTCATTACATTTCGCGACCTTATTGCGTCTCCTAGAAATACGGTATTTCAACTTTAATAAGATATAAATGAATTTTTAACATGTGATTTTTCTTCTATGTAATTTTTAATATTGATATTTTGCATGTTTATAAAATAATGTCTGTATTAGAAATGTGAGGTTTAAAAAGTTTTAATTTTATATTAAATTTTAAATATCCCTATTATTTTTTAACCTTCAAGGTTTTAGTTTATATTTTTTTCTTGCTATACATTTTAACATGAATAATTACCATTAATATTATATTAATTACTATAGTAATTCTTTTTGAAGGGTATATTTTTTAAGGCTATATTTCTTCGTATTCTTAATGAAAAATAGCATACTTACTTTACTAAGAGAAATAGTAAAGAAAAGTATACGTTTTCTGGTTAGCAAAACTTTTTTACCCATCAACACTTTCATTAAGCACATTTAAAAAATCGTAAAGAAAAGTATTATATTAATCAATGCTTTTTTATGACACTAGCAGAATAAATTCGACTTTCGCTTAACATAAGTTCTTTAATAATTAATATTATTAATTAAGCCAATTATTGTCTTTAGTTTGGTAATTTTTGTTTATGAATTAACTTAAATATTAACAATTTTTCTTTCTTAAAGGGCAGCGAAAGTCGAATTTTCATTTTGTCATAAAAAATAGTGTACATATTTCGTGGTGAAAGGCGGCGATTTCTAAATAGTGTTTTCTACATTCGCCTCGCTCGTGCAGCAAAGCTCACACTCTTCAGAAATCGCCGCCTTTCCCCATATGCAATGCTATATGCAATGCACTATCCCATTAAGAATATGACAAAACAGCGTGGTTAATGGGTGCACTCCAATTTTTTTTATCTCGTGGAAATTTGCATTAAATAAAAATCTATCCCTTTTCTCTTTACTTATAGAATAATTAACTATTGTTGATTTGCATGAAATATTTATTTATCGTTATTAAAATGTATTTTTAAATAAAATTAATTAAAATTATTAATTTTATTTTAAATATCTGTATTATTTTTGTAACCTTAAATGATTAGGTTTCTATTTTTTTACCTTTGTTAACATTAACATAAATAAAGATAAGTATTTTTATTATAATTCCACAACCCTAGTCTTATACAATAAATTGTAATAATTATTATTTAGAAAACGTCTAAGAATTTTCAAACCCCTAAGGGTGTAATATTTTGCTGTAAATTATTTTAAATATAATTACCTAATTTTATTTATTATTTAATTTAAATCGTATAAAAATCAACAATCAACCAACAGATAAGACTAGGGTTGTGGAATTGACCGGTTAAATTGTTTTTGTACAATTGATCAGTCAACTTACTAAAATAAAATTAAATAAAACAAAAAGTTATTGTTGAGCTGAGATATTATAATAATATTTCATATTATTTTAATTTTACTTTGTTAATTTATTTTAAAATTGTATTTTTGTTTTATAATAGAATTTTTTTTTCTTATTTATTTTTTAATTTAAAATAAAAAATTTCTACAAACAAATGTTCTATAGAACATGGTACTTACTTATTTACAAAAATAAGAAATTTCAAATAAAATTAATTATAAGTAATTTTATTTGAAATTTCTGAATTATTTTTGTAACCTTAAATGTTTTAATTTCTATTTTTTACTTCGTGAATATTTCTCCCTTACAATTTGTTTGTGTCTCCAGTAGTTTCTGAGATAAGTAGGGGCCACTTTACGTGGACCACTCTATACACTGTACAGTGTACAGTAGGCTGGGCAGAAAAAGGCAAAACTAGTGTTGCCATCTTGGAGAATTTTTCACCATTTCTGGTGATTTTTTGTTTTTGGTTGAGTTTTCAAGTTAGATGGCGACAAGTCTCAAACCTGGAGAATTTAAAGATGCATCGGAGAGTTTTTAGCGAATTTTTAATAATTAAAATACAGAATAAAAAATATTGAAAGTTTTGGTTGGGTGCGTTGTACTAGTGATTTTTTAATTAAGTTGGTAGCCCTGCAAGAATTTGACCTTTCGGAACTTTGATACACTCCATCCTCATATTTTAAAAATATGTGATTCCTTCATCCATTAAAGTTATTAACGGTTACAGTTAATAACCGTCAGTTATGCTGTAAGGACTACCTCCTCACTGATAATGTATTAAAACAAATAGGTACCAAAAAAATATATAACATGAGACTGATGAAACAATAGATGATATAATTGAATATATTAGTACTATCTAAATCCTTCTACAGTTTATCCTAAAATGTGCCCGTCAAACTTTGTATATAGAAAAATAGACTTATTTTGATCTATACCTACATGACGTTAGCAAAGTTTGGCCAGCTGGTTTTGGGGCATCCTGTTCTCTTAAAATGAATTAGTCAAAAATAACTAATTATAAGTCATATTTGACTAATTGTCATAGCGAAAAAGCAGTCACTAATAATTAGTCAAATTCTACTGAATGAAATAGTCAAATTAGTAGATTTAAATTTAAAAAAGTTTTGACCCAGCCGGGGATTGAACTCATTGATTGATTGAATTCATTCGGCCGCTCTTATAAAAATCAATTTTATTTGTCAATAAATATTGTTCATAATATTTTAAAGTTGAATATATTATTTGTGTTGCTGTTTTGAGCTAAACTTTTTGCATCTTTATTTGTTTGTATGGGTTATTTAACCATGGAGCTTAGGTTTATGCATTTAATTCACATAATACTTTGTTGTTGGCCGCAAAACGATTAAAGAAATTAAGTAGTTACTTTTAACTCTCAGAAATAGTCAAAGATGGTGACTAATCTTAAATTAGTCAAACTTTAACTATTTAAAAGTGAAAACGACTATTTTATTAGTAAAAAATGCTGGTACTAATTCAAATAAACTGCGCACCACTCAATATGTCGCGATCAAAAAAATCGTTCTTTTTCAAAACGACATAACTCTTTTGTTTCTTGAACGATTTTATTTTGGTCTGTGATGTCTGCTAACATCATCCTCTGGCAATTTATGCTATAAATATGAAGCTCACAGTTCGTCAATTAAATTTCCTACAGGGTGATATGTTAAACGGTGAAAAATTTCAATAACTTCATCCAAGCCCCGTTTGTAAAAAATAATTTTTTTCTCGTTTTTACTTTGAAATAATAAATTAATATGTGTTACCTTGAATATTTTTTCAATTTTTTCGAATTGGAATCTTAGCAACGAAAATATTATTTTTTTTCGAAAAGAGTACATTTAAGGCTTTTTGGTAGGCAATACACTCAGTCTTTTTAAGAACAAGAAAATAAGATGGTGAAAGATTGTTCCTTGAATAATTCTGACCAAGCGACAAGCAACAAACTTCCATTATTTTCAGAGGGCCTAAGCTAAGACCACTTTTTGAAAATGACATTTTTGAGAAAATTTGCAAAAACTAAACCTAAACCGATATTTACGTTCGTAATATGTTTTCTTCATAATTTTGACCTCCTGATTGAGATTCAGTTGTCAAATTTAAGTTTCAGATAAAACCAAAATCACCAAGAATCAAGATTCGAATACAATTCCCGACTGTTAAATGATATAAAATCCGTTTGCTGGTTTTTACTGTTTTTTACTGTGTTTTGCATCTTTAGTACGTTATTATCATCTCGCTGAATGATCAAATCGAGGATCAAATGAAAATTTTTTCTTGAAAAACATTCAAAACGCATTTTGAGGGATATTCTTGATTTTTTCAGTTTGCTTGTGTTTTTCCAAATTTCGAAGTTTTTTTGCATAAGTTATACCTACCTACCTACATACCTATCCCTATCTTACCCAGGTTACTTCCATTCTTTCTCTAAATGAATAAAATGCTTAAAAAGACTTAGTGTATTGCTTTCCAAAAAGCCTTAAATGTACTCTTTTGGAAAAAAAATCATATTTTCCTTGCTAAGATTCCAATTCGAAAAATTTGAAAATGATTTCAAGGTAAGACATAATACTTCATTATTTCAAAGTAAAAACGAGAAAAAATATTTCCTTTTTCAAACCGGGCTTGGATGAAGTTATTGAAATTTTTCACCGTTTTACATATCACCCTGTAGGAAATTTACTTGAAGAACCGTGGGCTTAATATCTATGGCATGAATTTTCTGAGGATGGGGTTAGCAGACATTACAAACCAAAATAAAATCGTTCAAGAAACAAAAAAGTTATGTCGTTTTGAAAAAAATCGCACTTTTTGGTCGCAACACATTGACTGGTGCGCAGTTTAGTAGAATTTTGACTATTTCGAGAGTGTGCTTTAAAAATTATTTTTTGTTACTTCCATGTTAAAATTAAATGTTTATTATATAAAAAGGCATTAACGCGTTACATTACAAAGTTATTTTTTATATTTATTTTTTTGTTAACTTTTTAAATAAACTGTTTAATATTTTTTGCTTTTTGTGTTCATACAAACCTTTTTGTTTGTGCCCATTAAAAGTATTGGAGATTTTTTTTTAGCAAAGTTGGAGAATTCTGGTGAATTTTTGTTTAGGTTTTTGAGAATTTTAACATTTTACTGTTGGCAACACTGGGCAAAACATTTTTTTGGAAATCTCACTTGGCTTAGTTAAAAAAAGTTGTAAGAAGGGTACACAAACAAGCTGTTTTTTTCAAATTTTTAAAAACAAATTTAGCCGCGCTCCGGGGGGTTAAAATTCCTCAAAATTCAATAAAAAATATTTTTTAAGTTAAATTTTGAATTTGGCATATTAAAAAACTATTAGGTATTAACTTACATCAAATAGAAAATATTTAGCCCAATGGTATGACATTTTGAATACAAAACCTAATTTTTTTTTGATAAAAATAACCATTTTTTTGACGTTTTTTAATTATTGAATTAAAAAGGCAAAAACTAGATGGGTTTCGGTATAAAAGTTACTATTCCACTATTATTTGCTATTTTTTATTTACATTAAGCCTAAAGCATCCACAAAATTGAATTTAAAATTTGAATTTTTCCTGTTTAAATTTGATTTATTTTATTTATTTAAAAATCTTGTCAAAATTTATCCACTTTATCCGTTCAAGTGCAGATGGCGTTAGAGTGCATGTCAAATATACGATGTCATTTAGTCGCATGAATTTCAAATTGTATTGCCAGATTTTTTTTGCAAAAAAGTATTTTTAAGATCCAAAAAATGGAAGGTGAGCAGGAAATGGAAGTGGTAGAGATAGAGGAAGCAGACGAACCTTTATGCCGTCGTCGTATAAATTTATTTTGTTTTTGTTGCGGTCTCTTTACGCCCAAGAAAAACCAACGTAATATTTCCAGTGACATTAAAACATTTTACGAGCTGTACTACTCTCCTCATAAAATATACGAAAATGTGAACTGGGCACCATCAATTATTTGTACATCGTGCATCATTCGATTTTCTAATTGGGCCAACACAGGTGAAGAAATGAATTTTGGTGTACCGGTATTATGGGCTGAGCCAATTGAGCACATAGAAGATGAGTGTTATGTGTGTTGTAATTATAAGTTCGGTCAGAAGCGAACACGAAAACAGGAATACAGAGGTACAAAATGGGTTCAACTACCATTGCCACATTCATATAATATTCCAGTACCAAAAAAACCGAATCCGTCCATAGCTCTAACGTATGAAACCGAATCAGTTGATAACGAGGCACAACATTCGCAATACCAACCATCGAATATCGTACCGAATTGTGGTCATGAAGAATTCTCACAAGATGATTTTAATAATGTTGTGAAAGAGATGAAACTGTCACAGAGAAATTCAATATTACTTGCTTCGAAGCTAAGAGCAAAGAAGCTTTTAGGAACAGGTACCCACGTGTACGCAGCTCGTGGGCGACAGCGTGAGTTAGCAAGTTATTTTAAATCAATAGAAAACAACACATTTGCGTACTGTACTGATATAATTGGACTGATAAAAGCAATGCATGCAGAAGCATACAAGCCTGAAGAATGGCGCCTATTCATCGATTCCTCAAAGCGCAGTCTTAAAGCTGTTTTACTTCATGTAAGCAATTCTAAAAACTCGGTCCCGCTTGCGCTCAGTACGAATACTAAAGAAACTTACATGTCATTAAAAAAAATCATTGAATTAATAAAATACAATGACCACAATTGGAAAATTTGTTCCGATCTAAAAGTAGTCGCACTTCTGAGTGGAATGCAAACCGGTTACACTAAAAATATGTGTTTCCTGTGTTTTTGGGACACGCGCTATAAAGGAAATCAGTACGACAAGCATGATTGGCTGTTGCGTGGTCAGCAACATACAATTGGACGAGGAAATATGATCGAAGTTCCACTGGTGCCGATGAATAAAATTCTATTACCGCCTCTGCATATAAAACTTGGTATCGTAAAAAACTTTATAAAAGCATTGCAGCCGAACCAGAATGCGTTCCAAGAATTATGCCGAATTTTTCCACGTTTAAGTGAAGCAAAAATGAAGGAAGGTAAGTAAATAGTGTTTTAGTATTTTGGAGTATTATAAAAACAACTATTACAGGAGTATTGAATGGGCCCGACATACGCCGTTTAATGAAAGATCAAGCATTCGAAAATGCTCTAAGTGTTGACGAGCTTGTCGCATGGGACAGTATTAAAGTTGTCATTAAAAATGTTATTGGCTCATATCGAGCTGAAAATTGGCGTATACACATTAAAGAAATGCTCTCTGATTTTCAAAGAATTAATGTGAATATGTCTTTGAAAATACATTTTCTCCATTTTCATCCAGATAAATTTGCCGAACAGTCACCTACTGAATCTGATGAACATGGAGAACTATTCCATCAAGTGACTGCAAATTTAGAACATTGGTATAGCGGAAAGAAGTTGGATTCGTTGCTAGGAGACATTTGCTGGAATTTGCAGCAAAAGACATACGACGATGATGATGATTAAGCATAATTTAATTAAATTACATATTTTATACGATTTAATAAATTTAAAAGTGAAAAACGGTGGAAAAAATTAATTAATTTAATTTAATTAATTAATTTTCATGAACTCGGATTTCCTCCAAAGTATGCAATGATTCAATTTTTTTGCGTACTTTAGGCAAGATATACTAAATAAGAGTAATTTTCAAACCAAAACCCGTTTACTTTGTTGCCTTTTCAATTAAAACGACAAAAAAATTTAAAAAGTGGTCATCTTTTTCCAAAAAATAAATTATAATTTTAGTATTAGTATATATTGAAAATGCTATATCGTTGGGCTAAATATTTTTTATTTGACGTATACCGATGACTTTAATACATTTAAGGTAAAATAATTCAATAAATATATTTATAATTATAATTATAATCAAAATATCAACGAAAAATCTTACATTCTGAGATGATTAGGTAGAACAATTTATTACGCAATTATTTCAAATCTCAGACGTCCTGGAGCAAAACAAGTGGCATTTTTGAAATCAGCGACCCTGAATTAGGTAATCTAGACCCGCGTACTCAATGTTAGAAAAAAGAAGTTTCAAAAACTATCATAGTGTTATAAGACATTCAAATTTGTATTGTGTTTTTGTTATTTTGTGTAAAAACTATAATAAATCTACTAAAGATACTAAAGAAAAAATGTCAAAATTTACTAAAAACTATTTTTTTTTAATCCGCCCATAAATAACTTACATAAAAAGTTTTACTTCAAAACAAAGTTTGATAATTCAAAAACAAAAGCTCCATTGAAAACTATTTATTAGGAAGCCTAATTTAGATTGTCAATTTTTAGTAGAAACACCCTGTCTTTATAACATTGATGTTTTACTTTTTTTAAATTTTTTTGAATTACCTGTTAACATAAAACACATTGTAGTTATTTTCAATGATATTAACCTTTTTTTTTAATATCTAAAAACATAAAAAACTTTTATTATTTTTAAAATAGTAAAATTAACAGAAAAACGATGATCATTTTTTTACGATTATAAGCGTAAAAAAATGATAATCGTTTTTCTGCCTTTAAATCTGCATCTGCATATATAATTTAAAAAATACATTGTCACAATTACTTATGGACAAAACAATTTTATCTTACAATCAGTTTTAATAAATCGACCGTCATGATTGTAAATTTCATAAAACTCGACGCGCGCCCCAAGATTATATGATTACATTTAAACGAAAGAACAACTGTCTCTAGCGTGACGTCACACGGTGCGAGAGAGACAGCGCTACCATTCGCAACAGTATTGTGAGTTTAATTCAAATATTAAAATCATAGGCGAGACGTTGCCAAATTGTGCGACGCAACAACATACAGTATTTAAAAACACGTATATTGGAAAACGTATATTATCGCAACGCCCTCATCGTCAAATGGGTTGAACTAAATATACACATTTTTTCCATTTTTAGTATGTTGCTGCACACTTTTTGTGTTCAAATTTTTCTAAATATTTAAAAAACGCAGGGTCGGACATAAAAAATTTTTGGACACAAAAATTGGGCATTAAATTCTACACAGATCTGTATTAGCAAGAATCTTAGAAAGTGCTGGGATGAAGTAAATTTTAAGAAATAAGCGCTTGACATTAGTGCGTCAGATATACTGACGCAGTAAGGTCGTTGACGCAATAAGGATAGGGATTTTATAAATGTATGGACGCAGCAATGATAGAATTTTGTATAATAATAATAATAATAATAATAATAATAAGTTTATTTTCAAAAACAACTAAGGTTGTACAGAAAAATAGGCAATTCCTTACAATATTAATAAAAGAATATGCATATAACCTTATAAATAAAATAAAGTAAAATAATTGCAAATTAAATATTAATTAGCTAAGAATTTATGAAAATTTCTTATGAAACACTAGTTACCTAATCCACACTAAAAATCATCATTCAAGAATTCATGATATGAGTAATACGATTTGGTAATAAGAAGTTGTTTTAATGAAGATTTGAAATTTCTTAAATTTTGAGATCTAATGTGAACAGGCAACTTATTGTAAAATTTTGGGCCTAAATACAGAATACTCTTTTGGAATAAACTGGTGTTATTTGCCTCGTATATGATTAAACCATTTTGTCTCGTGTTTGAGTTAAAAAAACTAAAATCACTTTTATTCTTATAAAGAAAAACTAAACATTCAAAAATAAACAAGGAGGGAAACGTCAAAATGTTGTTTAAATTAAAATATTCTTTACAACTTTCCCTTTTTTTTAAACCTAAAATTATTCTTAAGGCGAATTTTTGCAAAATAAATACTTTAGATGAGACTATTGAGGAGCCCCAGTATATTAAGCCATATCTTAATCTACTTTCAAAATAACTAAAATAAACCATTTTCAGCGTATCCATACTAATTCCCTTAAGTTTTAATACTCTTAGACAATAACACGCTGATCTTAAAGAGTTACACAAGGAGTTAACGTTGTCTTTCCAGTTCATTGCCGAGTCAATAATTATACCTAGAGATTTAATTGTACTTTCGTAGTTGATATTATAATTTAGAATGGGGTGTTCTGCGTTGGTATTTCTTTGTTGAAAGTATATACATTTGGTTTTATTTTATTTAGAGTGCACCAAGTTTGTATTTTGTCAATTGTATTATTAATTAGATGTTTTTGAGTCAAGAAAAATGTATCATCTGCAAACATGGTTGTTGATGCGGTTGAAACATTGGAAGGCAAATCATTAATATAAAGTAGGAACAGGAATGGACCTAAAATTGAACCTTGAGGGACCCCTGCTGAGGTTTCACCCCACTCCGAGTAGACGCTGCTTGATCCCGTTGTTATTTTAGTCCTTTGAAGCCTATGTTTGAGGTAAGACTCAAACCAAAAAAAGTGCTGTTCCTCCTATTCCATAGTGCTCAAGTTTCAGAAGTAATATGTCAAAGTTTACACTATCAAAAGCTTTTCTAAAATCGCATGAAAGACCATATATATTTGATTTTTTGTCTAAATGTTTAATAATATCTTTTGTTATGTTGAATAGGGCAGAGTTTGTGGACCTACTTTTTAAAAAACCATGCTGATATGGACTAAGTATGTTAGAGTTTTTAATAAAATTCTCTACACGGACATACATTACTTTTTCAACAATTTTTGATGTCTTTATCAAGAGTGATATGGGTCTAAAGTTGTTACATTCATAACTATCGCCTCCTTTAAAAATAGGACACACATCAGATTTTTTTAGGCAATCAGGAAAAATTCCTTCCTCAAATGATTTGTTGATTAAATCAGCAAGTTTATCCGCCACCAAAACAATAATTTTTTTAAATATAAAAGAGGGTATTTGGTCCCATCCACAAGAGAAACTATTTTTTATGCAAGTTGTTAAGTTTATTATTTCCGTTCCTGTCGTGGGACCAATAAAAAAACTTTTATTGTTGGCTGGGCAGGAATTCTTCATAAAATCTCTAATTTTAGAGATTTCAGTTTTAATTTTATTTTGCTGTACTATACTTAAAAAATATGTATTTAAGTTGTTCACGATTTCCCTAGCATCGCTTATTATGGTTCCATCCTTATCAAGCTTAATAACATTTTTTGATTTACTCTCTGTCTCTTCCTTAACTATATTCCAAATAGATTTGATTTTATTATCACTGTTTTTTATTTTGTTTTCGTATGTTATTTGCTTAGCTTTTTTAATAACTTTGTTGTAAATTTTACAATAATTTTTAATGTGACATTCTATTATTTCTTTGCCCTGAAGATATAAAGGTTTTATGTTGCTTAACAAAGATAGCAGTAATCTTTTGTTTTTTGATGATTGTCTGATTCCTTTACTTAACCATGATTTTTGTTTGACTTTAACTTTTTTAAGTGGAAAACAATTTTCAAATGAGCTGCTGCAGATATTTGAGAATTCTAAAAATTGAATATTTATATTTCGGTTATGTAAGTAATTGTTATAAATTAGTTTTTGATTAATTTCATTAATAAATCTGTTGATGTTTAAGGTAGAATAAATGCGTTTGGTTATGTATGAGTTGATGTTATTTGTTTTTGGTACTTGGACCGATAATGTTTGCTCTTTGTGATCAGAAAGTCCAGTTTCTGATATTAATGTTCTATATTCTGTAAGGTTTGTAAAAATATTATCGATGCAGGTACTACTATTTTGACTTATACGGGTGGGAGTGTGTACTGTTTGAGTTAAATTAAAAGTAGATAACAGAGTTAATAGTTGGGCACAGTCTCGACTTTCAGTTAAAAAATCAACATTAAAATCGCCACAAAGAATAATTTTATTATATGATTTAGAGAATACCTGAGACAATAGTAACTCCAATCCTAATATAAATTTTTGGAAGTCACCTGAAGGAGAACGGTAAAGACAAATAACATAATTTTTTTCATGCTTAACTATACTAAATTCAATATCTTTTTCAGATATTAAGTAATTATACTTATCAATATTTTTGCATTTTAGATTTTTTAATGAGAATATGCAAGTACCTCCGTGTTTAAAAGTACTTCTTGTAAAACTACTAACAAGATTATAGTTATTTAAGTTAATATATTTGTCTTCATTAGGTTCAATCCAAGTTTCTGTAAAGCAAAGGAAGTTTATTTGTTCTCCTACAGGGTGACAGTTTACATAAGCTTCTATATTTAATAATTTATTTCTAATACTACGAATATTTAGATGCATTAGATTTAGGTTTCGCGCCTTGCTTTTCATATTCTTTGGGTTTGCGAAATGGATATCGGGATTCTTTTGGTGGTACAGTCTCGAATGTGGTTGATTGGGAAGAAGTGTTACCTTGTGCTCCAACATCGTTTATGTTTTGACCCATATGCGCTGTTTCGGCGTGTCCTTTTCCTTCATTATTTGTCGGGAAATCATCATCCAGTTTTTTAAGGTCTTCTACTGTCCATTGTTTTTTATTTATAATGAGTCGGTTTCCTTTTATTTTTGCAGTATGACCCTCTTTTTTTGCTTCATTCATATGTTTTGTTAGGATTTTTCGTTCTTCTTGGTTTTCTTTTATAAGGTCATCAGCTATTGAGATTTCTGTTCCTTTAAGTAGATAGCAATTTTTAAAAATGGCTTGCTTTGTTTTTAGGCTTAAAAACTTGACAAGAATCGGACGATTTTGTTGTTGAGGTTTCCCGATGCGATAAGCCATCTCTACATCAGAAGAATTTATACTAATTTTTAAGTGTTGATGCAAGTGGTTTATAACTATTTCCTCGACCTTTTCCTGAGTATCTTCTTTAATTCCAAATATTAAGATATTATTTTTTCTAATATGTTGTTCTAAATCTTTTACTTTTGATTTAAGAGCTTCGTTTTCTTTGTATAGTTTGTTAATTTTACCATCCTGAATTTGTAGTGTTGAATTTAGTGTAATATTGATGTATTCTTTAACTTCTTCTGCCTGCTTAACGATTTTTGTTTCGATTAGTTCCAGAAGTTGTTTATTCGTTAAATCACTCATATTTATGAAGTACCACGATTTAATTTTTATTTTACTCTTGGCAACAGTGTTTATAAAACTGCTAGATGGTTTATGTATTCGCGCTGCTTTTTTGCGGGGTTTTTTATTAATCGAAATGAACTTACGTTTGTTCAATTAAATGTAGAAATATACTTTAGAGGTTCTTAAACATAATAGTTCATTTGCCAAGCCACTTTTCTTCACTTATTTGCAATGTCCACTAGTTCACTTTTTTTTAAATTTCAAATTTAACTTAGTTTTATATCACAGTATATAATAATCGTTTTCTTATATTTTGCAAGGTTGCCACGCATATATATATATATAGGGTGTTTCAAAAAAATCGACTTATTCTTTTTCTTCAAATGGTCAGCAAATTCTTTCAGAGGATGTCAAAACAAAGACCTCGTTAAAATTTGAGCTTTTAATTTGAAGATTTAGAGGTCGCGGATCGCAATTTTCTATTTCCCATTTAAATAACATAGGAAATTTTTTTTTTTAACTTTGGAATTTTATACGTCTATATCGAATCAACTTATGGCAAGGAACATCTTAGATGTTTATAGTAAATTTAACGCTCTATAAAAAATGTATCTTATAATTTTTCTATAAATTGATTTCTTCCAGAGTTATTCGAGGCCAAAGTTTGATTTCCATCGAATTTTCTCGTTTTTTTAACTTTTAGCATCATGTAGTAAAAAAATCACATATTTATATCTGAAACATAGGAAGTGTTGTAAAAAAACAAAAAACAAAAAAACGTCACTTTTTTCCAAAGCCTACTACAAAGTTTTAATGAAAATATGAGATGTGTATAATATGCAGAGTAATTTATTTATAAATGCATTTTTCTCGAAAATGGTGCATCTGAGCAATTCAAATCAAGAGTACCTATTTTTCGTAAAAAACTATAAATTCTCATAATTTCATAAAAAAAATTAAATTATTAACCCAGAAAAAAGTTGGGGCTATTTTTGTAACTTTGCCCCCTCCAAATGTTACGCCTATGATTAAATTTTAACAGTTTTGATCATAGAAATAGATTCAGCATGTCAAAATTACCTAAATACCGAAAATTCATTTGTTCATGTTCAACCCTCTAGGAATAGTTTTAAAAAAATTATCCTCTTAGGCTCCTATTCAGGGGGCCGTAGCTCCTTTAGGGAGCATTTTTTGATACATGTTTATTAAACATAAAAAGTGTTATTTTTATACGAATAATGCACTGTTTAAGTTTGGCCCCCTGATTTCGGGACACCCGTATAATGAAAATTGTACCATAAATGTTAAAAAAACGCTAATATTCGATGGAAATCAAACTTTGGCCTCGAATAACTCTGGAAGGAATCAATTTATAGAAAAATGATAGGAGACCTTTTTTGTAGAGCGTTAAATTTACTATGAAAATCTAAGATGATCCTTGACATAAGTTGATTCGATTCAGACGTATAAAATTTCAAAGTTAAAAAAAAAAATTCCCATGTTATTTAAATGGGAAATAGAAAATTGCGATCCGCGACCTCTAAATCTTCAAATTAAAAGCTCAAATTTTGACGAGGTCTTTGTGTTGACATCCTCTGAAAGAATTTGCCGACCATTTGAAGAAAAAGAAAAAGTCGATTTTTTTGAAACACCCTAATATATACAGTGTGACCCATTTGTTTGCAACTCACCCCAGTAAAATCTTTATTTATTGTGCGATTTTTACCGTATTTGTTTTAAAGTGTAGATCTTGATAAACTATTTTTGAAGCAAAAAAATGCCATATTTTTACAAAATACAAGACCTACTATGTCAGTTTTTAAGAGTAAATTTTTAAGAATTCATATTAGCGATTTTTTTCAACAAAATCTAAGCATGGCACTGGATTCACCACCCCTCAAAAGACCCTATACTAAATTTTATTGAAAAAATTTAAGTAAAAAAATGCACAATAATAACTACAAAAATTTATTTTGTCAAGTTATCCATGAAAAAACATTGAAATAAAATTAAACTAATAGTAACATGGTGCCGTGCTTAGATTTTGTTTAAAAAAAAATCGCTAATATAAATTCTTAAAAATCTACTCTTAAAAACTGACATAGTAGGCCTTGTATTTTGTACTAATATGGAATCTTTTGCTCCAAAAATACAGTTTATCAAGATATACACTTTAAAACAAGTCCAGTTAAAATCGCACAATAAATAAAGATTTTACAGGAGTGAGTCGCAAACAAATGGGTCACACTGTATATATATATAGAGTCTTATTTTTATTTTGTTTTATGCACGGTAATTTCTATATTAAAATTATTCAAAATATTGTGTACTTTACTTAAAAAAATCGCTTACTTTGAACACCAAACCGACTTAACTAGATATATCTATATAAGTTGGTTTGGGGTGTTTTCCAGTGTTTTCCTTAGGTACTTTTATTGATTTTATATAAAAACAATAAAAGTAGCTAAGGAAAACACTGTTTGGACATTTGCCTATCATAAATATTTTTGACGCCGTAAATACATCATTTTGCCTTACGTGCGATGTAAGGAAATGATTTAGAAAATTTTTAAATTTTATATCGTTTATAATTCGTATCATACGTGGAAAAATAAAACAAGGCCATCCATACAAAATATAGCGAATAGGCGGTATATGTGTGAAAGTTTGTGCTTTTAACTGCTGTTTCTCCACCTACAGTGGTGTTTTGCGTCTTCAACTGTTTGCTGGTATTCCATATTAGGAATACTATTCCATATCTGGACACGTTTTTCTATGTTTTTTTTTTTTATTTTTTAAAAAGTGTAAAATTATCGATAATTTTTTTTCCAATCGTCTCAAAACATTTTCATCCACATGTATTTTTTTGGTAATTTGTGGAACGCAGAAAATTAGTTATGTATTAGTGTATAATTGATCAATTTTTGTTTAGTTTTGCCCATTTTCAATTTGTATGTGCTTAAAATGTAAAATTTCACAATGTTTGTTATTTCATTAGAAACTTGTCGAAACCGTATCCTCGAAAGGAAAGATAAAACATTTTAAGATAAATCTTGTTGACCGCAAATTTGTCGTAAATTCCCGTTAATCCTTTCAGAAACGCGGTGAAAAATTGACGAAAGAACGTGCGGCAATTCCTTAAGTAGTCACACTCAGGCTTAGGCGATAGTCTGGGTTGTTCGATCCTTTGGGATATTCTTCTGGGGAAGCGACGGGAGCGGCGGGTGTCGAGACCGGATGCATTCCGGGCTTGCTCCGGACCCTTATTCGCTCCGCTCCGGAGCGTTGCTTATGTATGGCCTGTCTTGTACTTACACGGACCAGGACACAATAAACCATGTTGGTTGTTTGCTTTGAGACACAGCGACATTTAAAACTGTTAACTATTTTAACTTTTTAATTTTGTTTTATAGGTATGTTTTTGTTAACCAAAATAAAATACCTACTTTATCCTGTTGACAGAAATTTGTCGTAATTTATAAAAAATTAAGGCAGATGTTGATACCTTACGATTTTAATGATCTGGAATTGGGAGCATTCTAGTTTCAAAGAATTTTTTTTTAATTTTATGAAGTACCTACTGCAAATAACTCTGAAAAAATTTAAAAAAAAATCAATAAAATTTCGTAAAAATGTTATGAATAATCAAATGTCGTAACAGTAATGTAAAAATCATGAAAATGTGTAAAATTAAAAAAGAATAAAAAAAATTTGTGAAAATGTAAACAATCATGAAAAATGTTTTAAGGAGGTTTTTGTTCGCCCCCAGCAACTGCACGGCTTCACCCGTGTTTGCTGGGTGCGAATGTCCATTGCGTTTCCTACTGTCCCCTATTTGGGTCTCGAGAGCGACATGCGAATAGTTTTAATAGCCATTCTCGGGTTCGCCGAGCCGATGCTATACGCCCAGTATGAGGAGGAGGGACGGAAGGGACGGAAGGGATAGACGTTTGTTGGTTTTTGGGGGACAATTACGCCGACTTAAAACTAAGTACGACGCGGAATCCCCCTAGACCAGTCGATTAGTATTACTCCAAACATTTGGGATTACTATTTGGAGTTGGGAAGTTGTTATTTCGCTGCAGGGGTGTAGTTTCCTAGTCGAGGTCTTCGTCTTGTTCGTTATTGTCATTGTCCTTGTCCTTGTCCTGGTCATGCAGATAGTTCCTGCACTTGGTAAAGTGTGTCAGTTGTTTTTTTTTATTTTATTTTTATTGTTGCTTAGTTGCTCCCAACTGGTCTTGTTAATTTGTGAGAAGTGCATGTTTTGTGCTAACGTGTCATGAAATGGTCTGTAAGGTCTAGTTTAAGGGTGGCTTGTAGTATGTTGTTGCGTTGCCTACGAGTAACGTGGGCCCAGTATTTTAATTGGGCTACTCTTACCCTTTTGGTAATGGTTTTTCCCATTAGCAGGTCGCGGGGATGTTGGTGATGGTAGTCGGGTAAGTCTGTCGTTAGTAGTGTAATTTTTGTCCCAAGCACGTTTTGTAGTAGAGTTTTTTTTTTCTTCTTAAATTCCAAAATTAATTATTGCATTTATTTATTAGTTAAACAAATGACAAGCGCAATTATTCTGTTATTTGTTTACAAATCCAGTAGAGTTTGATTATTAATAATGTGTTAGTTTATTCTGTGTGTCTAGTGTTTATTATTGGTATAGTTTGGGTTTGCCTTACGCATTTGTTGTTGACAGATTTATTGGCCTTTCTTAGGGTTTTAAAGATATCTGTCGAGTTTAATTTGCAGATTATGTGTTAGGTCATGCATATGCTTAAGGTAACTTATTAATTTTTTGCGGATGGCCACCTCCCCTCTTGTTTGACCTCCTTTGTTTGTCCAGTGAAAAACGTCCAATGACAGGTGGCACTTAACTCATTCATATCCCTTAACACTTCACTCCTCATTGACCGTTACACCATTTTAGTTTGCACTCTATGAAAATTGTTTGTTTCACTATAATTGGTTTGCACAAAAATTATTGTTGGTTTTAATTTTTAAACTTTTACGTTTTAAGAGCTGTCGCTCTCGCGTGGTGCCTTCTCAAGTGCTGGAACCTGACTGATTTTCACTATACCTATTTGATATCTCAAAAAAAATCAACATCGTCATAATTTTAAATAATTTAATGTTTTTGCCGTTCTAAAACTGTATATAATCTTCTCTTGTGTTGCAATAACTCAACAATTTGTGTATAGTCGTGGCTTTTAATAAATCTCCAATATTCGTTTAAAAAACAACACTACAAACACAAATATAACCTATAAATCGCGATAACTGCTATATTAATTTAGGTACTTAGTAAAGATTAGTTGCATATTGATAAACAGTTTAGCTACCACTTTAATTTTATTTACCAGTTAAGAAACTTAACTGGACATTGATAAACCGGCCCTAAATATACTTCTTTGGCTTGTCAGAATATCATGGTACTTTAAAATAGATTGTTTAACATCACAATTTATTCTAAGGGTTAACTCGTCCGGTTCTTTTATATGACAATACTTCTCTAAAAATCCTTTAAACAATGGGTTGTTAATTTTGCAGAATGCTTTAGCTTTAACAAGGTTTTTGAACTTGTTGACATGAACTCGAACCTTCTGAAGCAAGAGATTCGTTGTTTTTATGTTTCTTACTTGCAACGTGTTATTCCAAATGACGTTTGTGTGAGCAGAAAAAGGTAGTTTGACAAACATTACGTCTAAGACTAGTATCGTCCTGAAACACTTAGGACGCGTGAAAATGGTTGAATCAAAATGTTTAACTTTTCCGCCATTTTATTCTTCGGCTCGACTCTAATCTAATCTTCAATTAAAAATATACATATATATTATGTTAAAACTTGACTACATTTTTTTAAGGTATCTTGAGATTTATAATTATGACATTTTTTTCTTTGAGAAAATTGTGTTTTTTAAAGTTAAATAAATCCTATTTTTAAAATGTAATTAGCTATATTTTCCATGACAGCCAGCACGCAAGTATTAAACATAAATTATTCAAATACAAACAAACAATGTTTATAAAAATTATCAATAGCTTAATATACCTAGATCAGCTTTATTTATTCATAATTTAAAACGAGTCTAATAAAACTTGTTTTAAACGGATTAAATCCCCCACATAAAATTAAATTTCGTTCGGGGTTAATAATAATAATTAAACGTTGGGTGTAATCTCTCAATTTAGATAAATAAATCCCTAAATACAGTTTTGTACGAATTTATAATCCTTTTGCGAAGTTTCGGATATAATTGAACGGCCAAGGATACATTTGACAAGCAATTAAATTCGGACAGAAATCCTTCGTCCCGAAGACTAACGACCATCCTAATGATGTGGCTCACTGATTCATTAAATAGGTGTACGCGCTAATATACCAGGTTGGCTAAAATAACCAGCATTTAGACAAAAATGTTGCGTTTGCGATTTTGAAATCAGCAATGAAAATAGTAGGTACTTTAATTAAATTAATTAAATTTCGTTCGGGGTTAATAATAATAATTAAACGTTGGGTGTAATCTCTCAATTTAGATAAATAAATCCCTAAATACAGTTTTGTACGAATTTATAATCCTTTTGCGAAGTTTCGGATATAATTGAACGGCCAAGGATACATTTGACAAGCAATTAAATTCGGACAGAAATCCTTCGTCCCGAAGACTAACGACCATCCTAATGATGTGGCTCACTGATTCATTAAATAGGTGTACGCGCTAATATACCAGGTTGGCTAAAATAACCAGCATTTAGACAAAAATGTTGCGTTTGCGATTTTGAAATCAGCAATGAAAATAGTAGGTACTTTATCTAACAGGCGGAGAAAGCGCTTATAAAAGCCGAGCTCAGCGTTCGCTGCCGAGACTCAAGGCAGCAGATCTGAGCAAGGCACTTAATATGCTTTTTGTCGCCGTGTTGACAACACAGTGTTGTATATACTATTTTTTAAGCCTTTAATAATTCTGAGTTTTTGATTTAATTTGATAAAAAAACTAAAAAATGTAATTTTCTATATTATCATTCATCATCAATTCATCATTATGTTGATGAAACTTAGTGGCTTTGTATTTTTGACAGATGGCTATTTAATGGCATTGTAATGGTTTGTAAAAATAATGTCCTTTTTTTAAATGACAAGAATTATGGTTAAATTATTGACAGAATTTTGTTATTGAATCTACATAATGTTATAATTACAAACTTTAATTAGTTAACAGATTACAGTTGGTTGTAAACTTAACATGAAGTTATGTGGACCTGGATGAACATAAAATCTTGTTAATATTTGGTTAAAATTACCAAATATTTTTTTACTGTTTAAGTATTATTGTACCGTAATTTGTTATAAAATCGCATGGGCTGTGAAAAACCATGACTAAAGTGACAAGTGACAGATTGTATCGATAGTTGGTAATTGTGATGACAGATTGATATTTTTTATCAAGTACAATTTGTCATAAAATTACAAACAAAAAACATGTAATTTTACATAAAACAAGTGTCTTCGAATCCCTGAAATCGACAGCTCGTTGAATATCTTCTCTTGGAATGGAAACAAAAGCATCTTAAATTTTGAAGGAAAGGTGTTCGACATTCAACCCCTACGGTTCTTTTACAGAACCCCATAAAAATATTCCATGTGCGTAAGACAAGGTAAACCTACCGGACCATAAGTGCCCATCCATGAATTTGGAAAGGTTAAATCAAAAAATTATCTCACAATTCGGGCGTTGTTCTTATTGTGGGTGCAAGAATTTCAAATAGCTCCATTGAAATTGTCCTCAATGAAATATGGCCCTAGAACTTGATTTCCTAGCAGCCTTGCTGACAATTTGTAGTCAAAGTTTTTTGATTAAACGTAGATTTTTAATCAAAATGTATACATCGAATTGGTGAATTATGACCTATCTGTCCAAATGATTTTCCTTGCAAACTGCGGCTCATCTAGAAGTTTTCCACAAAACCATTTTCAAAATTTCAGTGGCCTTTAATTATGATTTTTTTTTAAATGATTTTTTGCACTTTTGAATAGTGGTGCCGTCTAGACAAAATAAGACAAGACAAGAGTTACTTACTCTTGTCTTGTCTTGAAAATTTTAAGACAAGAGTTGTGTGAGTGTTTCTCTTGATTAAAAAAAACCTAATGCGGTCTTGTCTAGATTAACTAGTCCAGATTATTATTTAAGAGTCTAGATTATTATTTAAGAGTCTAGATAGAAATTATGCGTCTGCGCACAGTGGGAGTCCCACTCTTGTTTTAGAACCAGTCAAAACAAATCACTGTACTCAAATTGCCCAGCTGGGTGGCGACTTACAATGCTCGGCAGGTGATATATCCGTGATTGTACAAGGAAAATGTTTAAAAACTTCAGAATAGTATATTATACTACAAGGGCCGAAAGTAAATACTTTCGCCCGATGTATGAAGAAAAATAGTATACACCAGACGGGCCAAACGTTGAAATCTCGGTCCTGCGCGTCATGATGCCCTCTGCTTCGCCTCAGAAAGTTCAACTTTCGGCCCTTGACATACTATTAAATATATGTAGATAATAATTAATAAAAAGCCCAAGATTTAATTAAAATATATATATTCCTTATATGTTAAAATTCATGAAAATTATGCAAAATACGCCGTCCTACACCTATTTCCCCCCTTAAAACATATTAAACGTTTGTAATTTTTTTTTAACAAAAAAATAAAAATTAAATGTTTTTAATATTTTTTAAAAAGTTAAATATAATCTAGTCTTGAAAATAATCAAGAATTTTGGCTTAAAGTCTTGTCTTGTCTTGATTATAATCAAGAGTTTTGGCTAAAGTCTTGTCTTGTCTTGTCTTAGACAAGATATGTTGACGGTCTTGTCTTGATATTGACGTTGACGTTCAGTTGTTTTGCTATTTTCACCATTTTAATCAGACGAAAGCTCCATTAATTGTAAGAAGAACTTTGAACACCCTGTATACTGTATACAATGCGTTATGCTTTATGATTTATGCTCTTAAAGTGGTTTTTGTTGAAACTAAATATCTTTGAAATCCAAGAAGCCACAGAGTTTCAAGCAAACCTCTGATAAATGCAAAATACTCCCTAAAAATGAAACAGTGGATTTTCACTGATTGGCAGTGCATATTAACTATTTGCCGCAGTGATAAGTATACCACTAGCAATTAGTGAATACTCACTTTTTCATGTAGCGATTTCTTTACACTAATTTATTTAGTGAAAATTACACTGTACAAATTAGTGAAATAGGTTTAGTTCAAAAAACTTAAAATTTTACTATTTTATGTCGAGAGTTCCAGAAAAGTAGTAATAATAAAAAGCACTAATTTGGAGAAGTTAAAATTTCACTAATTTATATTGAAAAACACTAATTTTACAGTGAATAATAACTCACTGACGAAAATAGTGAAAATTTCACTGTTTCACTTTTAGAGAGTAGGCTGACGCAGCAATTAAAATTTTTAATTTAAAAATGACCGCTTACGAAAAAAACTAAACAACTCCCTAGTATACCTAGTACAAACATAATAAAACATATACATATAAATAAATACATTTTGTCAGCAATTGCCTTTAAACAAAATTTAAACTCTTGTAAATGTTTTAAAATTAAGTTTTAAGAGAGATTTTAGACATAAGATTTAGAGCGCAAAGTGATACTTTGCCGCTCTGAGCGAGAAGTTTGACGCGCGACACACAGGATTTTTTTCTCCCGACGCATTCGCCATGTTTGAAACATTTATTAAATATTTGTATAGTTTTAAAATATTCACAAATCTTCCATAATTTCCTATAAGCATTTATCAAAATAAAGTTTTGTCATTTAAGCCCGTTGTGTTTATTAAACAAAGGGAAACATAATAAAACTGCTTTATTTTTTATGGACACAAAGCATGTCCCATTATTTATTTAAAATTTTAGTTAAATAAATGGTTTGTATTTATATTATTAGTTTTGTTTAGTTTTTTTTTAAATCGAATCATTATTATTACATTTGTATCGATTCATATTAAAGCTATATATTTTCAAACTTTTACAATTACAAGAAACATTCATTTCGTTTAATTTTTTACACGCTTTATATTAAGCCGGGAATACATCTGAGAAACGTTGCCATTCGTTCGCGTTCGTTTGCATTCGTTCGCATTCGTTTGTCAAGTGTGGATGATCATTTGTGGTCATTCGCAACGAATGAATTTTGGTGCGAACGGCCAGCACAGCAAACGAACGTTTTCCATCGTCTGTCGGTAAAAAAGAAAAGATCAAAGGGAAATCCGAGTTGCGAATGTCTGCGAACGTTGTTACTTCGCTACAATACAGGGAGGAAAGTTGATTTTGTTTCCGTACATGAAGGATAAAAATGATTGAGAATCATTTAATAGTGGCCTGTGCCTCGTATATACTTAATTATCCATAAAATCATTAAACGACGAAAAGAAAAACAGAAGAGGAAAAAGAGACTTGTTTGGATGAATGATTTATATTTGAATAGAACAAGATATGATGGTATGAACTTTTTTTTAAACTTGACTAGAATGTCTCGAGAAAATTTTAGCTTCCTTCTGGAAATGGTTAAACCAGAAATTGTTAAACGGAATACAAACTTCAGAGAAGCAATACTGGTATTGGTGGTCACCAGAAGTTAGACTTGCTATTTGTTTACGATTTCTAGCATGCAATTCGCAAATGTGTCAGTCTACCAAGCAACGTTGCTGCGAATGCCTACGAACGAGCGCAAACGAGCAGCAATGTTGGCAATAACAGCGAATGCGAACGAATGGCAACGTTTCTCAGATGTATTCCTGGCTTTAGATACACTTGTAACAAACTATGACCACAAATCTAGGAAATCGATTTTAATCTACTTTCACCAAACCAATTGAGCTTATCACTTCTTCTTGTTTAATAACTATGCAAAAAGTCGAAGTACACAAAAATAATTAGAATGCCAAATAAAAAAAATTACATTGACCTTCGTCGAATAGCGCTCGTAAGTAAACAGTAACCACAGACGGGTAATAAAATTTTACCTTAGACAAAAAAAATTATAATAATATTAACATAACTATTATGTTTAAATATAATAGATGACTAGGCTAATGCTAATGCTAATGCTTATGCTTATGAGCATTTAATTTACATCTTACTTTATTAAAGCCGTTGTTTTATATTTTGTAAAATGATTTATGCGTTACTTTTTTTGGTTTTGTTACTTTTACAATTTGTAAAACTGACTTTGTCTTAAACATTATTATTCACTTAAAAATGACAATTTTGCAAACGTTTAGTGTCAATTTAGCTTATTAATTTTAAATTAAAGCGAATTTCAAAATGAAAAATTAATAACTTACCTCCTAAAAAAAGTTGGGTGTGCTAAGAAACACTCGTACTTATTTATTGTATTTTATTATTGTTGCAAATTTTACCTTGAATTAACATTAACTAAAAATACCTTACAATTTTGTAAGTAAAACAAAATTTATATTTAAATTAACAAAATAAGTATTTGACATTACCCTAGTTTACAAAATCGAAAAACAAATCTGCACACCATATCCTATTATAATTTTCCCATGCATTTTGACCCACTAAACACAAAAATCACTCTTAATTTTTTAATGGAAGCGTTTTTGAAATATGAATTTTCAATTGTTTTTTTTACATTTTCGGAGGTGTTTTGACGTTTTTGAGTATAGCTTGAAATCTAATTGATCGATTTGGTCAAACAAGCCCTTAAATTAAAGGTATTTGAGCCCTCTAAAACTTTCCTTTACATACTTTTCATATCGAATAAGTATTTTGACGCTAGCGATTTTAATAACATAAAAATTCGTTTTTATGGCAAAAATTTAGGTCGAAAATTTACATATCGTCCTGGGAAAGGTTTAAATCAAACAGATAACTCCAATTTGATTTTTTTTTCATGAAGCTAACATTTTTACAAAAAAAAACAAGGTAATGTTGATTAAAATACATGAAAAAATGGGGAAGTTATGCATTTTTTAGTGGAAGACCAAAATTCAGCTTTTTGATGATTTTTATTTTATTTTTTTCTTTTATTTTGTAATATGTTTATTCTTTAATGAAAACCTAATTAAAGTGCATGATTGGATTTTTTTTAGTTTTTTTACATCCTTTTTTCACCGAAAACATTATTCAAAATTTAAATTTGACATGACTCCGCAAACGTGAATTCTTTTGTTTCTCGTGTTGGCATAGTGACATTTTTCTATTTTTTGATATTTCAACAAGGTATTTTAATCATGGTTTTATTTAGTTCATAAAAATGGTAAAATGAGTAAAAAAAGTAGAGAGTTCGAGTGCGTAAATAACTCGGACAATCTGGGAGACGTAAGTGATGAGCACGGAGAACGTTTTCACCAGCAAATGAAGGCTATGGAGCGGCGGTATCACGGCTTCTGGGATGCAGCCATGATGGGTGATTACATTTGGTCCTCCATACGAGAAATGGAATGCGAAAGAACAAAAAACAAAGAAGGAGCCAGAATTTTTTTAAACCTATACCAAATAAAACTTAAATGTTCAATATTTATTGTTCAATATTCAATATATAATTTAATTTCAATATTTAATGTATAAAATAAAAATCAATGTTCAATATTAAATTTTATATAATTCAATAAAATGAAAAAACCGTAAAAATTCTAGAAAAACTGAATTTTGGTCTTCCACTGAAAAATTCATAACTTCGCCATTTATCCATGGATTTTTATCAACAGCAAAATAAATCAAACTGGACTTATATTTACGATTTCTATCTTTCCCAGAAAGATATGTAAATTTTCGACCTCGATTTTTGTAAAAAAAAAGGAATTTTAAACTTCATAAAATCGCCAGTATCGAACTACTGAGCCAATACCAAAACTATACAAGCGAAAGTTGTAGAGGGCTCAATTACCTTTGATTTAAGTGCTAGTTTCGTCAAATCGATTAATTAGAACTCGAAGTATACTCTAAAACGTCAAAACGCATCAGAAAATGAAAATCCATATCTCGAAAACGCTTCCATGAAAAAAAAGCAGACTCACCTAAAAAGTGATTTTCGAGTTTAGTGAGCCAAACTACACAAGAAATTCATAGTGAGACATGGTGGGCAAAATAGCTGTGTTATTAAAGTTGAAAATGCCAATTCAACGAAGATTTAAATTTAAGTTGGAAACAAGAAATTGGCACTATTGATATTGTAATTTTAATGTATTTTATTTTTATGTTGATAAACAGGTTAAATGGCGTTAGGGTGCATACTTTTTAACAATATTACCTTATTTATGAACGGTATTTTAATAATAATAGTAATTTCAATTAATTATTAACATAGTAATTAATAACTTTGTACACGAAACTACATAAACAATGTGTGTTAATTAAGTTGTTTTGTTACAGTTTTCGCAAATATTAGGTATTAATTATCTGCGAAATGCAATCTTAGAGACTGCTTTTGTCTATTAATTTAGTAAATTAAAGCAACGACAAAATTAACTGAGAATTTATGATATTACACTGTGCGACCAAATTTAATGAAAAAAATTATCTGGGTTGAAACCATAAAAAATAGTATTACAAAAAATTAATTCGTGTTTTAGGATTTTTTCATATTAGCTCTAGTTTTTGAGTTATTATATTTTTGGTATTTTTATAGGAAAATTTTTGTTGGATTAGCTATTTTCGTAAAAAATCAATCAAAAATTTTTAGTATCTTTAGATTGGTCGAAAGCTTTCAAAATATCTTAAATTATTTGAACACATTCACATATTTTTACTGTTATTTTACAAATAAACTTAATCATGCAATAGAGAGAGACTTTATAAAGGTTTCTATGGATACCATCGTTGGCAATTATTGATTTCTTATATAAGGCAAGTAATTATTTTTAAAATTAAAGTTTAGAAAATAATGTAATATCCGATATATCATATAATGGTTAAAATATAAAAAAATGCAGTTTTGAAAAATTACCATAAAAATGTATTTTTATACTTTAAATCTTAGTAAGTAGGTAGTAATTAAGTTTTATAATTTTAAAAATCCGATATTTTTGGCTAACATAAGAACGTCACATTAAAAACAAAATAATTTTAATATAGTAATAGTACTACTATAATAGTTTGTACTTAGTTTTTAGGTAAGTCTGCTTTACTTTTAACCTATTAGGTTAATTCTGCGCACATCTTTAAGCATCTGTAGTTTTTAATTATTAGTATTATTTCAATTTTATGATTTTTTTTATTTTTAATTATTTTAAAAGAACACATTTGTACTTAAATGCAAACGGGTGAATATATTAAGATGTCCCCCAGGAGAAAATGATTATTTTTTATTTTTGGTTGTTTCACTGTTAGTCTAGAATAGGGTTTTTGGGAAGCCACCAGGTCTAGTAATAACATAACATAACTGGTTCTGCATAAATGCAAGAATTTTAGGAAATCATACATTTTGAATATTACAACTTCACGGAAGATAGCTTTACGGAGGTTAGGATTTCGTATGTTTTTTTTAACATCCCTTTGTATATTTGAAATAAGTTGTTGTAAGTATCTTTTGACATCTTAATATTTTTAAAAAATACAATTGTACATACATAAAATATTTATAAAAAAATCTACTTACTGAGATATTACACTTCACGATGGATAAGTTTTTAAATAGCAAATTAATGAACTTAAACTTTTGAATTATAAAACAGCAACACTCTCATTTGCATATAAATTCTAACTAACCTTCAGCAATCACTGTGTAGGTGTTACAAAAATTGATTATATCCTCCGTGAATCTATTTTTGCTTTAAATTGTATGCAACGGGTGGCGCCTTAATCATTTTAAATAAGCAAAAACCTCTGTTTACGACATTATAGATGCATGTGATTGAATTGAAGCGCCACCCGTTGCATACAATTTAAAGCAAAAATAGATTCACGGAGGATAGAATCAATTTTTGTAACACCTACATTAGGGTGTCCCTTATATTTATTTTTTTTACGCATACCCTCTAATTATGTTTATTACTTGTTTATATACTCCCAGTAAAAATTTCAGCTCATTCTATAAACGGGAACCCGTGCCGACTTGCATCTAAAATCTCCGTTAGCCAACGTTAGGTGCGCGCGGTATTTTGTAACACCAAACACTTTAAAAATAAGATATACTTTATGACTGTATTTTTCTAATGATTTTATTAAATATGATTACTAATTAATATTATTGCTTTTGTTTCTATCATTTGTCTCACTAATTTAGTTGATTTTATCCCTTAAATATATTAATATACTAATTAGTATTGCTAAAATATACTGTTATATGAAATTTCAGCTTTTTATAAGCATTTCTTTTCTTGATGTCCTCCCAAAAATATTTCAGACAGTTCAATAAGTTTTCGGTAGTCATCTCTCACAATAGACTCTTTTAGTTATTTAGAGTAAAACCCATTAAGTTTATCAATTTCAGAGTTTACGGCCTATTCACCAGACCCTTCCGGATAACTAGCCACTCCCTGTGAAAATATACATTTTTATCAAAGTATACACATAAATAAAATTATATTTTAACATTTGTCAATAATTTACAAACACAAAATGACTTACGATCGAAGACCTCGCGACCAACCGTGTTACAAAATACCGCGCGCCTAACGTTGGCTAACGGAGGGTTCAGATGCAAGTCGGCACGGGTTCCCGTTTATAGAATGAGCTGAAATTTTTACTGGGAGTATATAAACACGTAATAAATATAATTAGAGGGTATGCGTAAAAAAAATAAAAATAAGGGACACCCTAACCTACATAAATGGTTATAAAAATTATTTCTTTTAATTTTTAATGATATTTTATATTTGATTCGATTGCGTTGGATGTGTTTAATTTACTTAGTAAACTGATATTTTTAGTATACTTTTACTATCTCAGATATTTGAAAAAATATAGGTTAACCTAGAAAGGGCAACAGTCACGGAGGATAGTGTTAGACTTTTAAAACAAAATAATTAATTACGGTTAAAAATATCTACTTAATTATGGAAGATAAAACACAATTAAAGTGTAGGTCAAACTCATTTAGTTTTATTAAATATCACGGGGTAACACCATCGGGAGACATTTCGTGAGATTCACCCAAACAACATTTGCATATTACATAATAACTTATTTAATACACGTACCCAAATTAAATTGTATCAAATATTCTAAAAACCAGATCGTATTTACTTCTTCTTCTTCTTCGTATTTACCAAATATAATAATAACACTGTGCAACACTACGAAAATTACCTGGACGCGGTACGGATGGGTCAATAGAACTAATTTTAAAAAATGGATATAATGACCGTTTAAACGGCCATTTCAAGCGCGCAAAACGCACGAATTACAAAACTGTTTTTATAAAAAAAATTGTAGATTATTTATTATATAATATTTTGGCATCAAAATTGTCAAAAATATTCTTTTTTTATTAGGTTATACATTAAATAAAAAAAAAACGCAAGAAATATTTTATGAAAGTAGATATAATAGATATATAAAAAAAAGATTTATCTTGTCCCGTCCACCCCTGTCAATTATTGAGATTATCTCTACTTTTATAAAATATTTCTTGCGATTTTTTTTATTTAATGTATAGTCTAATAATAGAAGAATATATTTGACAATTTTGATGCAAAAATAATATATAATAAATTACCTACAATTTTTTTTATAAAAACAGTTTTGTGATTTGTCCCGTCCATCCGCTTGAAATGGCCGTAAAAGCTCATTCACATCCACTTAATAGGCGTAACTTAACTTAACTTAACTTAAGAAACCTACGTCTGTTTACATTAACTTAATACACGCAAAGAACGTAATATACAAGCACGTGCAATGTAGACATCGATGTAGACTGGCTTGCCTATCTATCTATAAAAGTGAAACAACAAGATAGCGCTATATCGTTTTACTGGGCATGTGATTGGCTCTATCTATAAAAGTGAAACAAGATAGCGCTATATCGTTTAACTGGGCATGTGATTGGCTCACGTAAGAAACGTATTGAGCCGGACCCAACTTTTGGATACGTTAAGTTACGTGTGATAAGTTTTCTACGAATGTAAACAGCTGCATTGGTTTCAATGTATTTCAACTTACGTCTCTCTCGTAGGTTAAGTTAAGTTACGCGTATTAAGTGGATGTGAATGAGCTTTAAAGCTTAAGCGCCTGTATTGACTTAAAGTAATACTTCGCTTTTTTACAATAAGGAGGTTTGGGCAGTACATTGCGGGTAAAGGGGTTAGGGGAGTTGCTTTTATGCTTAATGTATAAATTGCAATCAATTTACTTTGTTATTTTATTACATTTAATTTAAAAAAACAGATAATTTTCGGACTTATTTTTTATTTTAATACAAAAGGTACTGTATACATATACATTGTAACACTGGAACGTGAATTATAAATCGTAAAAATAGAATTCAAACTCGACAACATTTCGAGTTGTTGATAGTTGGTTGCTATGGTAACGCTTTTAGCTTTTGACAATGGCAGTGACAGATATATATGCTGTGATATTTAAAATCTTAAAATAAGTGGTGAAAACGAATTATTTTGTCTTGTAAAACGAATTAAGGCTACTACGAAGAAAAAATATTAAAAAAGGTATGGGAACTAAAAATAAAGCAACTGAAAACATGCAGTATGTTGAAAACAAAAATAAGAAAACCATAAAAGGTGAAGGATTGTCTAATTATTTAAAAAAAAATCTTATAATAAATAACAATACAATTGTGTTTTTTTTAATAACTTACTTCAGAAACTAAATAATGGTACCAAATAAATTAAACCAAATACCCCTAGATAATCAGGTTTTTGTAATCCAGTGTTGTCGAATCTTTTGGACGGGAATAACAGATTGATAATTTTGGTTGGACACAGTTAATATTTTTGTTATTTATTGCAAACTGTGCTGTAAAAGTTTTAAAATTTATATATGTGGGTCATTTTCAAGAAACACCCGCTTTCAGGAAAATGAAGATCAAAATTTTTTTTGCTTAAATTGACTTTTGGTTGGATTTTTATAAAAGTTTAGAGTTTTGTTTACTTACATTTAAGACAGGCAGTGTTTAGCTAGCTTTATATATCTCCACTATGTTATCCATTTGAAATCCAAAATTTAATTCAATAAAAAATTTTTGAAATAAAATTTACTTAGTTCACAAACTTTTGACTCCAATTTTTTATTTTATTTTTTATTAAAAATTGTATGCTTTTTTTAAATATGTATGTTCGTTAAATTACTTTTAAAAAAAAACCATTCCGATTCTTTGTTAAAAAAACAATACCATTAATATTTTCTTTTAGTCACTGTATTAGTGAGTTAAACTCTAATTTATAAACACGTATTACCAAGTGGTAGTGTATAAAAATCATTTTTTTAACAAAAACTAAAAAACTAACAAAATAGACATTGGTATCACAACGGACTGGGGTACACAAAGGACTTAATCAGATAACGTAAAACAGAAACTATATAGGGTGGTACGATTTTAGAGTAATGCATAAACAAAATCCCTTGTAGTGGTGTTCACTTGAATAACTTAGATTTCTAAATTGTAGACACCCTTTTTCTTTGACTATAAGCTGGTGAAGGTCCCTTTTAGTACTTGTATATTGCGTGGAATTTTCCCTATATCATGAGTTGTAATCACAAATAATTTTAAATTGGTTTATCATAAACTACTTTTAATAAAAGCGACGGTAAATATACACTTTGTTGTCGAAATATTCTATTGCGTTACCCTAAATTCCATTGCGTTACCATAAGGTAACATAATGGACTCGGTAACGCAGTGGAAAAAGTTTTGTGAAACCATATTTAAAAAATAATAATAAGACATTACTACTACATTAATTACTCTCAATGAGCTTTAGTGCCCTAAAATAAACATAAACAAGAAAAATAGTATTTTTTCTTACCTTATTTCTATTATTTTTTGAGTAACTTAGCGGACAAACAATTATTACGTTCGCGTTACCCGCACCTGTTTCAACCGGTATCTTCTTCCTAGAATAAATAAATTCAGCTGGGTAATGTGTACGTCCGAACATCATTTGTTGATCACGTGAGTGCCAAAAAAATTGCCATATATATGTTTTTTTTAAATATTCTATCGGTAACGCGACGGACGTAACGCAACGGAAAAAATGTCAAATTTAAAAAAAGTAGATTAAAATTAATTATTTTATATATAAATTGTATACTGTATTAACTAAGGATGTTATGGATTGCTATAAAGCAACACAAAGTTCTGGTTATTCAATATTAAAAAAAAACATGTATGTAAGTTTTATAAAACGCTAATGGGACAGTCGAAAATGTGTGTTTCGCAAGTTTCAAAATTAAAAAAAATATATTCTGTAATAACTAAACAAACATTTTCTGAAAGAGTTTACTAAGGGCTTGTTGGGCTTTCACTTGGTTTTTAAATCAATAAGATCCGATAATTTTTAACAAAGTTATTGGAATTCAAACTTACGGACCGCGGAAGGCGGGTGTTTTTTGAAAACGACCCATGTAGGTATAGCACTTCTACAGGCATAAGGGCATACGAAAAAAAAATTCTTTAATTTTTCAATATTACAATAAATATAGTCATTAATTTTCGGACACCCTGTAGTCTTGTTGCATAAATTACTATTTTAAAACTGGCATTTCTCACCCGATTTTCGAAATACAACGAAAACATTGAAAATAATTTTAAAAATTGAATTTAAATTGTTGTCATGACAGTTTTTATTTTACTGCCGACTATACATACATCTTAAGTTGTTTAAATTAAACATAGTAAAAAGTTTAATTTACTTATGTAGATTTAGAGGAAAAAGTGCCAAGACGCGATACTAGCTGAAATTTGTGGTGGAGCAAACACATGGACGAACATCGCGATGAAGATAATAATGATGAAGATTAACAAACAAAAGAGTCGTTAGATGATGTTATCATTTCAGATGATGATGATGACAAGGATAATGTCAGGAAATGCAAGAGGACTATCATTTTTTTATACTTTGTATTTTTTAAATGTTTTTTTCTTCCTTGAATTATAAATTTATAAGAATTTAACAACTTTAAAATTGAAGTATGGGAAGTTTTTTCATATAATTCCATTATTAAAATAATAATTATGGTATATTATGTATCAAGTTGGATAAACGCCATTTTACTCACGAATTTTAATTAGGGGACATCAATCAATTACGTGAAGCATTTTTCTGATAATTTGGAACTTGAGAATCTGTATTACCGTCGCGCCAATCAAAATGTCAAATTTATATGGGTAAATCGAAATTTATCTCTTGAAAATGGACTAACAACCGTTTAAATGATGATAAAGCAGCAGTTTTTTACAGTAAAAGTAAAGAGAATATTTATGGCCACTTCACGAAATTTGCAATGCTTTCTCCACCCGAAATTTGTAATGCTTTCAGTTGAATCTAGTTTACTGCCGGTAAAATCAAAAGGTTAGTGCAAACTTGCATACAAACTTTTCAAATAGGGAAATTGGCGTTGAGAAACTATTTAATACTTTTTGTATTGAGATAATATATAATGTCCACATTATTACTTCACACACAAGAAGGGCACTTTATTTTAACGATGTTATGAAATTTGACAACTGACAACTAACTTAAAACTAACTTCAGCCCATGACTAAAAACCTGTTGCTAACTTCAGCCCGGTACCTAGGCACAAATATTGCAGGTTAAACATTTTCGCTTAACAGGCCAGCTGCACATAAAAACTTTTTATCTCCACGCGGTCTATAATTTAAACTTGATTGTTGTCAACATTCGATAAAGAAATATCTTGTTATGGCCTAGGCCGATACAATTTTTTATGAGGCAAGTAATTAGTTCGATTTTTTCTCGTTGGGGTATTGTTTTGACAAATTAATCCTTTTCTAAGAAATTAACGTACTAAACTGGTTTAATTTATTTATAATAAGCACTAATTTGTTTGTTTTACTGTTAATGTTTATTATTTTTCATTAAATTATTGTAAAATTAAATATGAATAATAAAACAAAAAGTGAGATTAGGCAACCCAGAAAACGCACGATTCTTTTTCTACCATTTAAATTATCTTTAAGTTAATTTGCTTTAAGTTTTCAGTGAAATTAAATGTTAAACACAGCTTAAACATTATAAACTACCTATTTTTAAATAAAAATCCAAACAAATTGAAATTAGATACCTACCTATTTATTAAACAATTTATTGAATTCAATGTAATAGCAAAAATCCATTTCTACTTAAATCATGTTGCTAGGTATTGTCAAACTATTACTGCTTCTAAAAGCAATAATAATTATTGTACATTTAATGTAATCTTTAACTAATAAATAAATGATATTCTAAAAAAGTGAGGTTAGGCCGCTTTGATGTTGAATTAAATTGACCTATATAAAGTGCTTTGAAGATAAAATGTTGTATGCCATTCGGCTAAGAAGTGCCTTTTTGTGCTTCGCTCAATTGTAGGCCGACGCATAGCCACAAAAAGCCTTACTTCTTAACCTAATGACATAAATAACTATTATTCCGTTTTACCAAAGTAAGTCAATGAGTCACTCAAACTTTAAACGATCATAACTTTTGTCGAACGTTTAGCCTATGTTGCGAGGAAATTTAAAAGACCTGTTATCAAACAGTGTATAACCATTTCTATCGGGCTATTTTCGCACTCGACACTGTATACTAAAATCTTTTGGGAATATTTTAGCCATACAAATGTGCAGTTTTACCATCGTTACCTTACATAGATTTAATATTAATTATATTTTAATGCAGCAAAACCCCCATACCTAATTAAAATAGTCTGGATAGTTTTGCTAGTCGTATTTTATCATTAACCGCGTATAATTTTAATACCTTGTATAGTGCGGGCGGGTTAGTTTTCTTTCTCGGGTGTCGTAATTAAATTACCTTGTAGCTAGCGTCGTTTTATACGAATATACAAGTCTTGAAATGCGGTACTGTGAGTGATAAATTATTTTGCTAAATTTAACTGGGTACCGGCGTAAAATCTAACCGCATCGAATTTATGCAACCACTTGCAAATTTCTTGTTTCCTCATTTTGTCATGAAATTATTAAGTGGAAAATTTGTAATTAACATTTTTTTGGAGTGAAAATAAATACAAGTATCAAAACCAATTTGTTTAAATTACTACAAGATTCAGTTATTTAATATGAGTTTTAATTAGTTAATAAAGGAAGTTTATACTTTGTACTTTTTCTACGACGAACACAAAAAATCTTGCTTTCTATAGTCGGTTTATTATGATGAATGACATTTAACAAATGAAGTTTGAAAGAAACTGTTGCTAAAGCAAGATTTCAAAATTCTTTCCATTTAAGTTCTCAATTTCCAACAAATACTTTTTTTACTGAGTCTACAAAAAAGTTTGTAAAAGTGATTTAAAAAATTACAAGAATTGTGGTTGAATTATTGATATAGGATTTTGTTATTAAATCTACAAAATGATTGTTATAATTACAAACTACTTATTCAATTGAATCGGTGAGAAAAAGAACAGTACATGTCCAAATGTTTGAATTTTGAGAGAAAACAAAATAAACTGTATATTTTGTTTATTAGGATTTTTTCAGCTTTGAAAGTACAGACAAGCTGTGGTGTATGAGTTTAGACGTCCATTAAAATTACACGTGCATGCTTTATTATATACAAAAAATAAATTTGGACTCGTACTGTTCTTAATCTCTATAAAATTCTGACACAGAATTCCAATAATAATCTTTAGAATTGAAAAAATAAAACATCACGATGTGATAAAGCATTTTTATAGATAAGGAGCATTTTTTTTAATAAAAAGCATTTTTTTAACAAAAAGCTTTTTTTTACATAAAGCATTTTTATTGATCAAAAAGCAATTTATTGAACAAAATAAACATTTGTATTGAACAAAAATGTTAAATAATCAATTTTGTATACCGGCATCATCATCCTTATTAGTGTTTGGCCATGGTAGTAAAACTCTAAAGTCTATTCAAATCCAAGCTGGACTAAATGTAAACACAATCCTCCGAATCGTCCAATAAGAGCTCACAATCCGAGTCACACCATCAGAATCGACCAATAGAAACGAGTTATCACGCGTCTGGGCGTTTTTATTTAGTCCAGCTTGGATTTGAATAGACTTTAGATCTTATCCCCTGATGTACCTACTTCATTATAATTGTTATATCATTTATTTTCTTTTCATTACATGGTGGTCCAGTTCTTTTTTCTTCGACAACTTTTCCAGGTGTAGACATATAAAACTCACCACGCTGACGTGCAAACTTTCTATTATTAATTTTTCATCGTTCTGAATTTTTCCTACGTCTTGTGTCATTTTCGCTATCAGAAGATAATATTGTTGTATTTTACATTTAAGCAGCATAAAATACCAACTGACAGCTTTCATGAGCATAACCACCTTAAAGTTTTAGTAGTTATATAATGTCCATAATCAACAACAACATTTATTTGAAATAAAAACAGGACTTCTTCTCAATGCTTCACAGTTAGCTCTAACAAACACCTTCACAAGCCGATTTTAAAAATGTTCTTCTACTTCTTAGATGCTGCTTCGACTTTAAAACATTTCAGATAAAAATGTCAAATTTTGGACTTGTACTGTTCCTATTCTCACCGATTCAATTAGTTAATAAATTACAGTTGGTTGTAAACCTAAAGTTATGTGGACCTGGATTAACATAAAATCTGATTAATATTTTATTAAAATTAATAAATATTTTTTTATTGTGAAACTAAAATTTTCAATAAACTTTAAAGCCCTCTGACGGACAAACAAAGCATTTTGGTGTAAAGGAAAGTTTGGTCCGATCAACTAATTTTGACCTTAAAAATCTGTGGTTTCTCTATGTCCATGGAATATTGGGATACCCTGTATATAAAAATGTCTACAAGTTTTTTTTTTAAACAGACTAAAATATCCAAAAACTTTTCCAAAACTTTTCTCAAACGGTATTAACAATGTTATTAATTGCTTGAAATAATAATAAAAAATAAACTATGGTTTAATATACATATCCTTAACCTATTTTTATGCTAAAACGATTGTTCCACTCTAGAACTTTATCTTTACCGTTTTATTTTTGAGTGCATAGTTTTATGGAAAAGTCATTTATCGCAAATGCTTAATCATAAACTGAGAGGCTTTTAAAGTGGGAGAGGTGTTTTTCTCTGTCAACAAAACAATCTCTTCAGTTTATTAGTCCTGATAAAAGACTCTTAGACTGGAAATGTTTCTAAGCGATCTCAAAGGACGAAAACTTTACCACTGCCGACGCCTTCATGCCGCTCTGTAAAAAAGAAAAAATCAGCTCTTTCGAAAAATAAGCCAGAGATAAGAGTCAAGACGTTCCACTTAAAGACTCCAATTCTAAACGCATTTGAGGTTAAAAAATATGGATTTTTTCATTAAAATTTGTAGCTTTTTATATTATTAGATTTTTATATGATATCATTACAAAACACATGTGCACTTTTAAAATATTAAAGCTGTCCCCAAATTAATGGATTTTTTAGTAACCTTTCCCAAAACAATTTTCTCTAGAAGGGGTTATTTTAAAAATAAGAAATACAAAATTTTGTATGACAAATTGTTTTTTAGTTGTAGGTACCTAAGAAGAATATTTATTTGTATAAAGGGATTAAACAGAATTTTCTAATGACGTTACAAAAATAAAAAGTTACATTATTTTAATAATAAAGTTTATGATGATTTAAAGTTTTTTTTTTTCTGACTAACAGAAAATATATCTGTCAAGAATGTTAACTTTAAGGCGCTGAGTATTTTGTTTTCACGACAACCGTTTTTCAATGTTTTTTAAATCGCCTTAAAAAATACACAGCGTGGCCAAGTTTTTAAAAACTTAAATTATTATAATAATTTCAAAACCAGTTGTCGGAAAAGTGGTTTATATATTTTTTATACTGCACCACCTCTACAACGTGGTTATAAAAATATATAGATTTTGGGTTCTATAAAACCCAAAATCTATATATTTTTATAAAATTGAATATGGGAGAGACAAATTATGAAAAGTAATTTATTTTATAGGACATTCGATTTTATCTTTCCAAATAATATTATGTAGATATAATTTAGTAGGGTTAAGGCTGCAAAACTATAATGAAAAAATTGCACCCTACTAGAAAACTGTAAAACTCGAAAAACCGACCTATAGATAGTATACTACAGACTATAAACGCAGTATTTTATGGTTTTTGGTTCTCTTTTGTCCCCATTTATGACGTTTATTTATGCAAACAAATTAAATTTCTGTACACTGTAATAAAAAAAGTTTGTAATAATTCTGTAAGTACCTAACTCTGCATATCGGGTGACATAGCGGCAAATCTTAGGAGGCGGTAAATGAAATAAATAGCAGACAAAAATAAGTGTTTTTTATAATTTATTTGTTCCTTTTCTTACATAACTTCAAAAAGTTATTTTGGGGTTTTATTATAATTTGTTTTAAAAGTTTTTGTTAGTTTATTTGAAAATTATATTTAGAATTGTTGCCTAATTTATTAGTTTAGGTTTTAGTTAATAAACTTCTACAGTGTGTGTTTTATTTTGATTTTATCATTTATTAATTTGTACCAAAAAATTTATCAGTTTTAATCCCTTAACTTTTAAAATTGGGTAGGTACTATGCTCCACACATCAGTCCCACCACGTGTCAAGCTAATTTCATCTTATTTTTTTTAAATAAGTCAATAAATGTATTTTTTACTTCTATTACGGAATATGATAGTTCTTAAATCACTTTTTAATGTGGAATTACATATATTATATATTAAATTGTTACAGAATAAATTATTCTATCCTCGGATGACGAAAAATTATTCAGTAGAATTTGTATGAATTATTAGTGACCTATAATTAGTCATTTTTAACTAATTATTTTAGGAAAACAACAGAATATACTATTTTTGTGTTCTATAAGACGAAACTAGCTTGACACTGACAGAAAATTAACCTTAATTATTTGTAACAAAGTACATGGTGGGACTTTTGGATGTAGGCCATAGTACGTTCTTGTGTCAGTTTAAGACAATTTAATATATTTTAGATATATACCAATATATATCGCCGACGGTGGACGAGTGGTTAGTGCTGCTGACTACAAGCCGGAGGTCGTGGGTTCGTGGGTTCGAATGTTCGAATGTCCTATTGTGTAATAGTCCTTCGGAGGGGACTTTAAGCCCTCGGTCCGTTCCTACCCCTAACCCGCACAAGCCATTCAGTTGGCTTATGGGACTTCTTAAGAAGTAAGGGTGGAACTAAAAGAGCACTTTTGTATATAAACTTTTGTATATAAGAGTATTAAATATATTTTTCTACTTCCACCATTATCATACATGTTTCCAGGACACTAAGTGACCTTTTAAATACACATGGACAAGTTGAGGCTTTATGGCGCTTTAGTCATGGCCTGAAGTTAGCAACAGGTTTTTAGTCACGGGCTGAAGTTATTTTTAAGTTAGTTGACAGTTGTCAAATATCATACAATCGTTAAAGTAAAGTGCCTTCTTTGTAAAATAATGCTAAATGTGAAAATTATTTTTTTATTTCAATACAAAAATACAAAAATATTAAATAGTTTCTTAACGCCATTATTTAAAAAGTTTATATGAACATTGTACCGACCTTTTAATTTTGCCGGCAGTAAATTATAACTTAAATTCAGGCTCGGACTCCACTGCGAAGTGCTCATAAAACATTTTCTTTACTTTCCACATGAAAAACTGTTGTAAACAATACATTTCGATTATAACCTTTATAATCTGTGTTTATAACACATAAAAATTTGACATTTGACGGTAACGCAGATTCCCCTATTGTTTTATAGATGGCGCTTTATACAAATATTTGATTTAAATCATTTTAAGATAATAATAAGTACCTATTTGTCGTATGCACCTCGTTTATAAACTTTTCTAGACACTCATTAATTTAAGCACTCGCTCGCAAGCTTGCTCGTACCTATATTAAATTCGTGTCTAAAATGGCGTTTATCAAACTTGATGATACATAATATACTATTACGTTCTTTGAGCTTAGACATGAAAACCAAATATATGTTTAAAGAGTTATTATAATATTATTATAGGTAAACATATTTTTACCATTTTAAAATTTATTACTCTACTAAAAGTATACCTACATACATGAGATTGTGATAAGTATGTTTTAAAAAAACGTATTAATGCGAAAATATTTAAGCGGTAGTAGATGCAAGTAAGATAAAGCTAAATTTATATCGTTATATTTCATTTTTAGCATTTTCCTGCATAACATTATTATGCATTTAATTAAAAATTCGACTTAAAAATCTTCGCGTGTACTGCATGCAGTTAAATTTTATATAAAAAGCTTTTAGTTATGATATTTAAGTTATTTTAATGGCCCTTTTATAAGACTAAAATTAAAATATAATTTTTATATAATTATTTTAATCTAACATTTTTAAAGCCTATATGAATACATTATTTTTCCTAACAAAATTTTTCAACTTTTTACACACATAGTAATTTCATTTAATTATTTTTATGGAGCGATAAATTTTATTCGCCTCTTTGAAATCGATAAATTTTCTAGAAAAATTGCTGCCTTCATAAAACTATAATGAAGTATAAAAAGTACTCAAGGTATATGAATATTTTAAGCTCACATTCTGCAATTTTTTAGTGAAATACGAGGAGAACATAAAGTTTTAAAGAGCCCAGAGAAAAATATAGGTACATTTATCCTGATATGGCGCTATAAAGTTAAAAACCCAGCAACAATGCATCATTTGATGCGATTTAACCTGCATTGTATGTTTATTATTTACAAATTGTTCTATTCTATTTTTTATTTTTTTATATATAAGAGGGAAATTGGGAAATAGTATATTAAATACCGAGGTGAAAACTGTTTCATTACTGTGGAGAGATTTATAACTAAAGCGCGGAGCCAGGCCCGGATCTACAAAATTTCTAAGGGGGAGCAAGTTTTCATATTAAAATAAGAGGGCAATAAAAAATGTAAGTACTTACCTAAAACAAAAATGCATAACCAGAATTAAGGTGCTTTTTTTTATCCAACATATCTACTACAAACTCAAATTTATGTCAATTGACAATCTTTCTGGACTCTTGGAAGAACGAATATAATTACTAATTTTAATTTACTAAACTTCTTTCACAACTTAGGAGATTAGGGGAAGTCCAGGACCGTTAAACCACTTACCATTTTTTTCTTGAGATTTTAAACTTACCAGATTATTGTTGTTTGAAAGATTATACATTTGGGGAGGAATGGATAATAAAGTTTTTAAAATTAACCGTATTAAACAATAAAAATAAAATAATAAAATCAGAAGAATGCAAATGGATCATATCTCCTCAACCTTCAAGAGACATGAACCTCCTATTGGGGAAACTTAAAACATAAATGATAATTCAAAAATATTAGCTCAAATAATAGTTATTTATGTAAGTATCAAGGCAGTAAAGTCGTATTTTTTATCATGCATGTGCAAATAACCACGTAAATGATAAAAAATGACTTTAATGCCGAGGTGCATATTAAATTTAATCCGAAATCACATTTAATAATACTAATAATTAATATTGATGATTAAATCAAATGTCATTTGAATGTAGGAAGTGTTTACGTATACTGTTTGTTGCTACGGTTATTATATATTTGCCCGCCAAGGCGATTTTTTAATCTAATTAATAAAATTAACTTATTATTTTTATTAAACAACATTTTATGAAAGGATCCAATCAACCTGCGCGACGGTGCTTTTTTTTAAATATTATTTAGTTGTTGCTGAGGAGCAGTAGACACATCTTGAAATGTATAATTGGTTGCATACAATACTCGTATTAAATAAAGTTTTACTTTACTGCCGATTTCGGATAAAAAATATTTATTTGAAAAAGTCAATAAGATCCTATATTAATGTAATTAATCAAAGGAAAATAAAGATTATTATTATTATCTACAACCTCTTTTATATTGTTCATATTGAGTAGAAACACACTGTATTAATAACATTGATGTTATCCATTTTTAAAAATATCTTTTGAGTTAGGCACTTTGTAAAACAAGATTTTAATAACCTTTTTACTTTTAATATTTTTAAAATATTAATCATAACAGAAAAATGATGATTTTTTTACGCTGGCTTTGCATATAACTTAAAAATACATACAATACATTGGCAAAATGATTTATGGACAAGTACAAATCCAGTAATACTCGCTCATAAAATTATTTTCTCTTACAATCAGTTTTATTCAACGGTTTTAATAAAAAAAATCGGCCGCATAATAATAATAATAATAATACTTATTCGACGGACGAAGAAGAAGAAGACGTTAATATCAGAAATAGTGATGAGCACGGTCTCTTTTGGGCACACCCATATCTCAGTTATTTGATATGGGACCTACATCAAATTTATATGTGTTTATAATGACATTATATAGACAAGTATTACAGGTTTTGTACCACTTTAAATTTTTATTATTTATTTTACCAAATTAAAATAAAAATAGAAATGGTATAAAATCTGTAATACTTGGACTATTTAAACAAATTTTGAAATTTTTTGATAAACTGTAGAGAATTATAAATTGCACTACTTTAATTTGAATTATCTTAAATTGGGGGGCAGGAGGCTGGGGGGCACACTAAAAAACTAACTTTTTTTCGCAAACAATTTAAATTCTGCTTGGGCAAAACTTGTCTATATAATGTCATTATAAACTCATATAACTTTGATGTGGGTCCCATGTGTAATAACTGAGATATGGGTGTGCCCAAAATCCACAAGCCGCCACTCTCTTATGTAAGACCGTGGTGATATGTCATCACTGATGAGTTATCAGTGATGACTCTTCGCCTTCGCCCACGCCTAACAGTTCTAGTACTTCTAGAATCAGATTAATCAAAATGTGTTGTATTTTATTTTGTTATTGTTTTTTATGTTATGTTGCTATGCATACAGAACAGAGGCACATACTCAGGGCTCAGGGCCAAGAATGGACCCCAGGGTCAGGGAGGGAATAACAAATAAATAATTATAATACATTTAGAAGTATTGTTTATGTGTTTTTTACGTTTACATTATCATAAAACTTAAACTTTTCAACTTTTCCATCTTTTCCGAACTTTTTCGAAAAATAAAACCGAACTATTTCAAAAAATAAAACCGAACCTTAACAATTTTAACTTTTGCGGCGGCAATTTAATTCACCATTCAATTATCTCCCCATTTATACCCGAAAAAGTTAGTTAGTTATTGTTTTTCATTTAAAGTAACTAAAAAATATATTTATTAAATTTTTAATCCCTAACCTATCACAAAATATTTTAAGGTTTAATTTTTGCTCCGTATAGGGAAGCGATTTCGGACATTTTGTTATTTCACCCCTTTAAATTTATACCATTAGATAAATAACCCTGTATATAGGGGGAGACTAAACTGATCTCCGAATGCCCGTATATTTAAATTTATGTAAAGTAAAATTCAAAAATTTTCGCATTATAAACTGCTGCCTGGGTCTGTTAGTTTGTCTTAATTATTAAGATTGTAGTCTTACGTCATAGATTAAAGTAAACAAAATTCTAAACAATTTAAATAAATAATATATAAGGTAGGTAGTTAAAGGGTCACATACATATGAGCTCGTAAAAACTAATGTTTTTTGGTGATTTTTTTATATTGAAACGAACGAACTATATAGCATCAAATATAATATGTTTAGAAGTATTTGTAAAAAAAATTGTATGCGAAAATATGGAAAGTTATGGAAAATATAAAGTTAAAGTTTTAAGTTTTAAGTTTATTCAATTTGCTTTAATATTCGTGAGGTAGCACGCTATAAACTCTTAAAAGTATATGTTGTAAGATTATTTAATAAAAAAAATCGATTTTTTGATCGAGCACAAATGTTTGTAACCCCTTAATTCATTTCATGTTATTTAAGGTATTTTATGAAAGCATTTTTATGATCTAAAAAATATTACATAAGAATCATAAGATGTCAAAGTCGTATGAAACGCTAAAGTGGATTGTGGCTCTGGTTTGTGTAAGTGCTGTAATCGAATTTCCACGGTAGATTTTCTCTTTTCCCGCGCGCCATATTATACAGACCTGTTACTCCAAAGAGCAAATGAGATTAAGAAAGAAGAGAGAGTAGAAAACATTTATTCTGCTTGTTCGCAAACATCAACGGTCTTGTGCCGTCAAGTGTGTAGGCTCCACTTGCCAACGCTTTCCGGTCGGTCTTCTAGTGTAGGTACTTTTCCTTCCTTTAAGCACCCCCACACCCCGTGCGCACCTGTTAATTTTACCGATACGAATCAGGTGTTTCCGCAACAGAAACTTAAAAAGTCGTTATCCTTAGAAAACCGTTAAGGGGGTAGTTAAATTTGTGGTTTTAAAAGATATACGAGGTGTGTTCAGAAAATAACGGGAATTGTTAAATTTCGCGGGTTCGGAGGGTCCGGTTGTCATAAAATTTTCTTTATTATGTTGGTATACATGCCCCCGAAGTATGATAAAAACTTTAGCTGTTTTTATTGTTTACTTTGTCTGTGGCAGCCGCTAAGGTTATACGTGTTTTATGAGCTCGGCGATTTTTCGTTCGTTAAAAGAAATGGATTAATTAAAACAAGAGTTTACAAATGGTATAAGAGTTTCCAAGATGGCCGTGAAGACGTTGAAGATGACGAAGGCCCTGAACGCACAAGCACATTAACAACCGATAAAAACATGGAAAAAGTGGAAGAAATGGTTATAAACCATCAGAGAAGTCGCTGAAGATGTTGGTATATCGATTGGCTCATCCCATTAAATTTTTTCGAATGTTTTGGGTATGAAACGCGTGGCAGCAAGATTTGTTCTAAAATTGTTAAATTTTGAACAAAATTTTTGGCCAAAAACAATATTGTAATAATGCCCCAGCCTCCATATTCGCCAGACATGCCTCTGTCTGACTTTTTCCTATTCCCAAAAATAAAGAGAACCTTAAAGGGCCGTCGTTTTGCAAGCATAGATGACATTAAAAGCGCATGGCTGAAAGAACTATAGGCTATCCCAAAGATCGAGTTTTAGAAGTGTTTCGAGTATTGGAAGAAGAACTGGCACATGTGCATAATATCCAATGGGGACTATTTTAAAGGCGATAACATTAATGTAGACGAATAAATAAATATTTGTTTCAAAAAACTAAAATTTCCGATATTTTCTGAACACACCTCGTATGCGATTTAAACATAAAGGTGTGCAGAATTATTAACAAAAACTTTTTTATTTGTAGGTTTAAAGAAAAAATGACTTATTTTTCAAATATGCGGTTTTAGAGTTCGTTAAGTTAATTAAACTTAACTTAATTGATTTTTTCGGGGATTTACCAAAATTCGGAGGAAATGCGCTGGGGTCGTAAAATGTTTTTTTAATAAAATAATTTGTTAAAAAATTTAAAACATTAATATTAAATGTTATAAATAGGTACAGGGTGATCCCCTATAATGTCGCCCCCCTTTAACTTTTTTATTTTAAGTGTCCCAAAAAATTTAAAAGTGTGGTTATGTAGGAACTAAAAAATACTTTTTTTCTACGTATAAAGAAAATTGAAAAATTTATCAGTATACAGGGAAAAACAAAAAGTTTATTTTTTTTTCAATGTATCACCCTATATTTGAATTTATTTTTCGATTCCTTGTAAAATTCTGAGCATAATTTATATACAAACCATATACCTAAACTCAACCGTTTCTGAAATATTCGCATTCGAAATGTCATCATTAAATGTTTTTTTAAACTGTTAAAAATCAAGAAGCCTCAGTATACCAAAATTTTTATTGAAAATAAATTACTATAGTGACATTATGTCAATAAGTGTTGTTAAATAAGTAAAAATGGCCTACTCAGACAGAGAAAGACAAACTATTTCAACTTATTATCTTAAAAATAATTTAAATATTTTAGAAACGGTTGAATTTAGGTATATGTTATGATATATGAAATATGCTTAGAATTTTACAAGGAATCGAAAAATAAATTCATATATAGGGTGATCCATTGAAAAAAAATCAACTTTTTGTTTTTCCCTGTATACTGATCAATATTCCAATTTTCTTTATACGTAGAAAAAAAGTATTTTTTAGTTCCTACATAACCACACTTTTAATTTTTTTGGGACACTTAAAATAAAAAAGTTAAAGGGGGGCGACATTATAGGGGATCACCCTGTACAATGCCAAGAAATTAATAGTATATTATGTATCAAGTTTTATAAATGTAATTTTAGTTTCGAGTTTTATTAGGCAAGAGCGAAGGTTACAAGCGAGTGTTTAATAAAAACGAGTGACTAGAGAAATTTATAAAACGAATTGCATACTATACTTTATTTACGACAAATGTAAAAAAGACTTTAAAGCCAATTGTATTTGCTAAACATTTGACATCTGTCAATACGCTAAAGAAGTATCGGGTTTTCGCAACGCGCGCGCCTTCTGGTGGACTTCGAATGCATTGCGTGAATTTAAGAATTATCAACAATAAATTTAAAGCACCGATTATACATCATTTTTAAATAAATAGGTAGTTTTTTTACAAAAGAGAGGAAGGCAGAACTCTTACTCGACAAATTTTGTTCAATTGCACAGCTAAATCGCACACGTTATTTTTGTTTTACGTTGCAAGGAAAAAATAAAAAAAACTTTAATAGTACTCGATTTCGATTGATTATTCCTTATATCATTGATTAAGAAACTCAACGCTTAAATGCTTATATAGTTACGTTAGTGTGTGTATTTTATCAAAGGGATCGTGCTAAATTATTGTGTTTTTAATTTTAAATAAAATTCAAGAACTAATTCGTTGCATTTTCATGTTTTGCCAAAGGATCCAACTCGGTAAGTACATTTGTTGATGCAGAATTAACTAATGATAACTTTACCTAATATAATTTATATTTAAGTTTGGACATTTTTAAAAATTGGTAAAAAATAATGTTTGCACTAACATAACCTTAAAATCAACCATTTTTATATTTGAGTTCTCTAAAAAAACGCCGACAACTGCATTTTAAACAACAAAATGTACCTACGAATTAATGGAAACATAATAGTATACATATATAATACATAATATAATTGCATTTTACCGTTGAGTGGAGACTTTAAAACATCTTAATCAACGCTTTTAATAATGCTAAATGCTGTTTAAATTTAGACGACTTATTTGTTTGACGATTTTTACTGAATTGAAATGTTTACACTTTTCACGTTAATCACTATTAAAATGTGTATTTATTGTATCTAATAGGTACAATTTACACACAGAAAATGTTATTTCTTTAAATTATTTTTTGAACTGAAACATAACGGTTTTATTTGGAATAATTTTTAACAACTTAACATAAGAATAAGAAAATGTTTGAATGAAAAAAAAACTTATTCTTGAACTGACAAAATGTATTTGTTCAGATAGAATATAATTTTTATTTTAAATAGTTATATGGTTTCTTTAAGAATTCTCAATTTTTAAATCAAAAAAATATATTTGATTCAAGAGTATGTTTCTTTTGAATAAACCCACGCATGCGCTAAGAAACCATCCCCTTCGTCTTGACTCAGCGTAGCGTCCTTCTTTACATGACGGTATACCGGTGCAAGTTCTCGGTGTAATTAATGGTGGTGAAATTGTGGTATATTTTGTTGTCTTTTGTTTAATTGGAGATAACTTGGGTCTTCATTCAGTGTTAGGTTACCAAGAATATTTTTCTGCAATTTTTTTGCAGGTTTTGCACTTTACCCAAGATAGAAAGTTTCTATTAGAAACACGAAACAAACAAGTTACAGAAAAAGCATTCCTGTGAAGGGAGAAAGAATGGTATTCTAATCAATTGGAGAACAGCTTTATATTTTCACTGTAAAAATTAAAATGAATTTCATATGAACAGATAGGGTTTATTTTAAGAATATCATGGTTTTACTTTAACACTGTATCTTTTCAAATTAAAAATACGATTTTTTAGTACAAAAATATGTCGATAGTTTTTTGAAAAATATTCTGCTTATTTTAAGAAAACATAGTCTTAAATCAAAATTGTAATAGCTACAGAATAAGAATTAACAAAGTTTAACCGCAAATTGACGAATTTCAATTTAAGAATTTTAGGGATTCAACATAACATTACAATTCGAATAAATAAATTTCTTGTAAGAAAAAAACATTTATTTGTGTATATGGAAAACTAAGATTTGCTTGAAACAATAGTATTTTATTTGTTTTAAAAATAATCTTTTTTCTGTGTATATTTACAGAGACTGTATGCAATTTATTTCTTCATTCAGATTAACATTGTTTATTGGAAAACCGGTAAAAACTTAACCCATGATTTCCTCTCGAAATACACCAAATAAACAACACAACAAATCGAGCAACGGTTTTTTCGATATTTTTTAAAATTTTCCGGCTTTATTCTCAAAAACACTCGTTTGTAACCTAAACGTTTGACAGCTGATTATTAAAAGTTCTACTTTTGTTACGATGATACCAGCCGAGTGGTGGCGCTACTGGCGATACTTCTTATTGTATCGTATTGTCAACGGATTTAACTTCACTTTTTCCCAATTTATAATAAAGCTAACTTTAGCACGTGAGTAAACTCCCAAAAGCCACTAATGCTAACTTCAGCCGTGACTAAAACGCCATAAATTCACAGCTCATCAATCTAAATCATTTTAGATAATACCTAATAAGTATTTGTCGTAGAAAAAGTATAGTGCAACCCGTTTATAAAATTTTCCAGAAACTTTATTAATTAAACACTCGCTCGAAAGCCTAATTTAAATTCGTGACTAAAATGGCGTTTATCAAACTTGATACATAATATACTATTTTCTACTCCCACCTTTAAAACGCCGATTATCGTACATGTTTCTATGACACTAAGTGACCTTTTAAATACACATTGACAAGTTGTGGCTTTATGGCGTTGTAGTTGTATGGGAATGAAGTTAGCTTTAAGTTAGTTAATATAATACAATCGTCGGCAGTAAACTAGATATAACTTAAATGGAAATGTATTCCTTAAAAATGAAGTAAAAACAGTTTTTCACAGTGAAAGTAAAGAAAATGTTTTATGATCACGGTGGAGTCCGAGCCCGAGTTTATGTGTGTGATATGTATGTATGTAAACATACACATTAATCTACATTTTCATCTAATTTTTCGCTATGTTTTGGGTTACACCTTTTTTTGTTTTAATGGCCGCCATAAATTATGTATTGTGATACATTGTTGGATTCCTAACCATGTAAATTTTCAATATGGCGATCAAAGGAAAAACAAAAGATGGTGGTGGTATCTCAAAATCTAGTAGGCAAAAAAATCACTATTTGGATGAAAATGTGTAAAAATTACTTTTATTCCAAATTCGCAGGAATAAAGCAGTTATAAAGATTTTTGATTTTGAAAGGTTTTTAGTTTTTTTTTCAAATTATTTGAGAACCGCTGTATCATCTAAATTATATGTTTTTTTTTGTAAAACTATCCTTTTAAATGATTTATGAGGTCAAAGTTTAAACTAATTTAAAAAAATATCTTTCTTTCTCTGAATTTTCTTTGTTTGCTTTTTTTTAACTTGGGTATCATCTAAAATTTAGTTTGAAATAAATAAAGATTCTACCTATATTATTTATTTTCAATCTAAAAGAAATTGGGGGAAAAATAATTTGTTTTTCAAAATTGCTTTTAGTTTGTAGAAAAACAATTTAGATGATACTTAAGTGAAAAAAGCAAAACCAAGTTATATGTAGTTAAACATTTAGGTCTGAGGTATTTTTCAAAAAATTTAAGTTAAATATGTATTTTTACTATTTTTACTGTGGTTTAGACCTAAGTATATTACTATAACTTTAAATATAGGACTGATATAGTTAAGAATATATATGTACATAAATCAAATTTGACAAATAGTGAGTTACTACAGTCTTCCTTCCAGGCGTCGCGATGCGTCGATTTGTCATCCGCAAAAATAAATATTTGGTTTGTGTTGGAATTCTGAACGAAAGATAAGTAAATATTTCCCTTTAAGGTTTAAAATGCAAAATATTACAAATATTGGGATTTAAATTCAAGAATTGTCCTATAGATGGTCACAAACTTAATATGATATAAAATATGTATGTAATATGTATATGTATTAAATTGTAATAAAAATATTAAATTTTGTAGTTTTTTACAAATGTTTTTAAAATTTTTATAAACAATTTTATATAAAATAATAATTTTTATATTTGTATAGATTAAAAATGTTTTGCGTTATTTCGTTAATATTGTAAACCACATATTATTATTAAGTAACATATACTTCTTAAATAATAATAAATAATAATTTTGAGATATGCTTATAAGTAGGGATGGGATTTTAGTTATTTTACCTTTTTTTTACCGATGCATCGGTTAAAAAAAGGTAAAATAACTAAAATCCCATCCCTACTTATAAGCATATTGTAGCGAGTACCGCTCTGGATATCGGAGTGATGACTCATCGCCGGTTAGTCATCGCCGGTGAGTCATCGCCGGTGACTCAGCGCTCGAATAATCGAGAGTGTGGAGCTCGCTGGAATGTTCCAGAAGACCTTGGCGCTGAATATATAAGAAACGGAGCAGCACACGGCAGTCAGTTAAGATTTGGTACTCGCGGCGAAATAAATAAATATAAGTGCAAATAAATAGACTCTTGAACAATAGTGATATATAAATAATTAGTAGTTAAGTGTTTAGTTAGTTTTATAGTGTTTTAAGTGTAGTTAAGTTATTAAATAAATAGTTTAGTTCGTTAATTAACCAGTGCGTGTTTTAATTCACACTACGAACAGTTAAAAACGTTACAATTGGTGTCAGGAGTGCGGTTAGTGTGAAAGTTCGCGAAAATGGTTTCGTTAATGGACTTAAAAGTGGCGGACCTTAAGCGGAAGCTGGAAGAAAGGGAATGTGATACAAATGGAAAAAAGAATGTGTTGCAGCAGCGGCTTCGAGAAGCGTTGGAGCAGGAAGGTGAAAATCCAGATACGTATTTATTTGAAGGCCCTTGTGACATGCATTTAATGTTGCAAAATTTAAAAGATCTAAAAGTCGATTTACAACAGAATATTCTAGAAAATTCCAACGAGTTGCAACAGAAAATGTTGGAAAATTCTAGCGATGTACAACAGAGAATTTTGGAGAATTCTAACGAGTTGCAACAGAAAATGCTAGAAAATTCTAAAGAACTGAAAGATTTAAAGGATGATTTGCAACAGAAAATGGTAGAAAATTCTAGCGAATTAAAAGTCGATTTGCAACAGAAAATGGTGGAAAATTCCAACAATTTAAAGGATGATTTACAACAGAAAATACTGGAAAATTCTAAAAATTTAAAAGAATATTTGGAACAGAAGATTCTAGATAATGTCCAAGAATTGGAAGAGAAAATGGGGCAGAAATTTGACGACGTAAGGATGGAATTGAATGACGTAAGGATGGAATTGGATGATAAATTGGAAGTCAAAATTAAAGAAATAAATAGTAAACTGACAGCTGTAAATCTACCCATGATGCTGGCGGAACCAGGAACAATGCCGGAGGGGAGCCGAGTTCGGATGAAACCACCTCAGTTCGATGGAAAAACTTCTTGGACCAACTACATCCGTCAGTTTGAGGCAGCAGCAAAAGCAAATGGCTGGCTACCAGAAGAGAAGGCTACAGCATTGACTCTGGCTTTACGCGGAGATGCAACGGACATCTTGCAGACGCTTTCTCCCAACGAACAAGAAGATTACGAAGCGTTGGTGAAACATCTGGAACTTCGATATGGCCAGACACATCTGGAACATGTGTACCATTCCCAACTGAAGAATCGCTGCCAGAAATCAAACGAGACTTTACAAGAGTTCGAGGCTGATATTGCACGCTTGGTTCGGCTAGCATATCCAGCTACTCCAACGACCGTTATGGAACGATTAGCGGTTCAAGCCTTTTTGGATGGACTTCGGGACAACGAAACAAGACAGGCTCTGACATTGGCTCGTCCGAGCCAACTGGTTGATGCATTGGCTCGAGCTTTGGAATTCGAGGCGGCAAAGCAGAGCTGCAGGAGCCAGCCTAGAATAAGGAGAGTCGAGGAAGAGAAAGAGGAGGAACCCAGTATAATTGAAGCAATCAGGCGAGTTTTTAAAGAAAATCTACCAGAGAAGAAGGAAATCCGATGTTGGAGATGTGGGAAGCTAGGACATATACGAAGTCGTTGCAGAGAAAGTCAGGCAGTGCCGACTTCGTCTCAGTCGGAAAACTAGATAGGGTCGAGGAAAAGGGGCCACCGTCGACCTGTAACCAGCATGCCCCAGAAGATATCGAACGTGTTGCATCTCTTCTACACCAGTCCAGCAGTGTTTTTGTGGATGGTTTAATTAATGGAAAATTACATGTGCTGCTGCTGGATACAGGTGCGACGAAGACAATTATTCGGCCAGATATTGTCGAAAAGTCCAAGATAAAATCTACCAATCGGCGACTACGTACTGCAACAGGAGATTCTGCTACTGTTCATGGAGAAGTGGACATCACGATGGTCATAGGAAACACGAAATTTAAACATCGAGCATTAGTAGCAGATATTGAAGATGAAGTTATTGTAGGCATGGACATTATGAACTCTATAGGATTTGAACTAAACTTTCAACAAGGAATATTAAGAGTAAATGGAGAAGAAGTCGTGTTGCATCGATCGAAAGAAAAGAATATTCGTGTAATGTTAACAGAAGATGCTTTGATACCGGAACAAAGCGAGATGATATTGAAGGCTTCCTTGGATTGTAAATCAGAAGATGGAAGTATAATGCTTCTGGAGCCGAGAATTGATGACAAAGAGGTCGGTCGAGGAGTCGTAGTAGGGAAGACTTTAATACGTGTCGGAAAAGAAGTGCTAGTAAGAGTATTGAATGTTAATGGTTACTCTGTGAACTTGAAAAAAGGAATCGTTTTGGGGAACTGTTCTTCTGTTTCTTCAATTATTAGAAGCATTCGTGAGTCTGGAGTTCCGGCCAAGAAAATTAGCAATGAATTGACGACTCTGCTTTCGACTTCTTCAAAGGACTTAAAGCCAAATGAGAGAATAAAGCTGAGAGAGCTGATACACAACTATCAGGACGTCTTTGATGATGGACAAGAAAAGAAGGGTAGGACAAGAATTGTCCAGCATAAAATTAACACCGGTGATGCACAGCCTATTCGACAGTCGGCAAGAAGGCTGCCACTTGCCAAGCGAGAGGAAGCTGATAAAATTGTGCATGAAATGGAGAAGGAAGGGGTGATCGAACCATCCAACAGCCCATGGTCTTCCCCAGTGGTGTTAGTTAAGAAAAAGGATGGATCAACTAGATTTTGCGTCGATTTTCGTCAGCTGAACAACGTGACGAAGAAGGACAGCTACCCTCTGCCTAGGATAGATGACACCCTGGATACATTGGCTGGATCCCAAATATTTTCGACTTTGGATTTGAAAAGCGGTTACTGGCAGGTTGAAATGGCACCAGAAGATAGAGAAAAGACGGCGTTTACCGTGGGTGCTGGACTGTGGCAGTTTACTGTCATGCCGTTTGGACTATGTAATGCCCCTGCAACTTTTGAAAGGCTCATGGAAATGGTTTTGAAGGGACTATCCTGGAAGACTTGCTTGGTGTACCTTGACGACATTATTGTGGTTGGAAAATCATTTGAGGACCATATGAAGAACCTGAAGGAAGTTTTTCAGCGCTTAAGAAGTTCCGGCCTGAAGCTTAGCCCAAAGAAATGTCACTTGTTCCAGAGGGAAGTGCAGTATCTGGGCCATGTCGTTTCAAGTCAAGGAGTTGCAGTGGATAAACAGAAGGTGAAGACGGTGCGGGAATGGCCAATACCGAAGAATAAACATGACTTAAGAAGCTTTCTTGGATTATGCACCTACTACCGTCGGTACGTACCAGGATTCGCAAAGGTTGCTAAGCCTTTGACACGTTTAACAGAGGGAGAAAGACGATTTCAATGGGACGACGAATGCCAAGAAGCCTTTAAGAACCTGAAAAACGCGTTGACCAGCTCACCAGTCCTGAGTTATCCACTTCCGGATGGTGAATTTATTTTGGACACGGACGCCAGCAATGTGGGCCTGGGAGCTGTTTTGTCGCAGATTCAAGAAGGAAAAGAGAAAGTTATTGGATACTTCAGTAAAACTCTATCGAAACCAGAGCGAAATTACTGTGTTACTCGACGCGAGCTGTTGGCAGTGGTAAAAGCAGTCGAACACTTTTACAAGTATCTGTATGGAAGAAAATTCTTGCTAAGAACGGATCATGCTGCCCTAAAATGGCTTTTGCAATTCAAGAATCCTGAAGGACAGGTAGCAAGATGGATTGAGAGACTACAGGAGTTCGACTTTGACACAGAACATCGGGCTGGGACCATCCATAGAAATGCTGACGCCTTGTCAAGAAGACCGTGCCCGGAAGACTGTAAACATTGTCTCAGGGCCGAAGAAAAGGATGTGCTTGTTCGCAGGACTACAATTGTGGATGATCATTGGCAATCCGCTGAGGTTCAACAAGACCAGGAAAGGGATCCGGATTTGAAGCTTATCATCGATTGGAAGAAGAACGACCGTAAACCAACGTGGCAGGAAGTCGCCCAATATTCGCCGAATGTGAAATCGTACTGGGCCCAATGGAATTCCATCATCTTGAGTGACGGGCTTCTAAAGCGCGTTCTGGAGATGCCAGAAGGGGGGGAAGACCGGAAGCAGATAATAATCCCCAGAAACAGGATACCAGAAGTGCTGCAGGAAATCCATGATGGAACTACTGGAGGACATCTTGGGGTGACCAGGACGCTCGGAAGACTTAGGGAACGGTTTTATTGGGTCAACAGCCAGCGAGATGTGAAGGAATGGTGCAAGAAGTGCGCCGTTTGCGCGGCAAGCAATGGACCCCAGAAGCGCCCAAAAGCCAAATGCGACAGTACAATGTGGGCAGCCCATTTGAGAGAATTGCAATCGACGTGGCGGGTCCATTTCCGGAAACAGAATCTGGAAATAAATACATCATCGTTGTAATGGACTACTTCAGCAAGTGGGCGGAAGCGTACGCCTTGCCAAATCAGGAAGCTGCCACAGTGGCCGATGCCCTTATTAAGGAGTGGATTTGTCGTTTTGGTGTGCCAATGGAGATGCATTCAGACCAAGGCAGGAACTTTGAATCTATACTGTTCCAGAATGTCTGTAAAATTCTTAACATTCGGAAGACGAGGACGACTGCATTACATCCGCAGTCTGATGGAATGGTAGAACGAATGAATCGAACGATAAACCGGTACCTGTCCAAGGTAGTCTCTGATCACCAAAGAGACTGGGACCGCTTCCTTCATCTGTTCCTGTTGGCGTACCGTTCTTCTATCCACGATACAACCGGCCAGACACCCGCTAGCATTGTTATGGGACGTGAACTTCGTCTACCTTGTGACCTGAGGTTTGGCTGCCTACCAGGGGAAGATATTGCTGGAGAAGATTACGTTAACAATTTGCGTAGAAAAATGAGCGACATTCACAGCCGAGTTCGTTTAAACATCCAGAGTGCCAGTGATAGAATGAAAGAGGCATATGACATCAAGGCGGAAAATGGAGGATTTCAACCTGGAGACCTAGTTTGGTTATACAACCCTCAGCGCCGTCGTGGTTATTCACCGAAGCTGCAGACTTCTTGGGAGGGACCATACGAAGTCATGGATCGAATAAATGACATTATCTACAGGATCAGGAAACAACCAAGAGGAAAGCCGAAAGTGATCCATTTCAACCGATTGGCCCCTTACGCTGGAAACAATGATCAAATAGACGATGCTAGAGTAAGGAGAGTTAATCCGCCGGAAGACGACTTGCCTTTTGAAGACTTCATGTATTTATATTCGAGCGGTAAAAAAGCTCGCTACGGTGTCACTAGAGAAGAGCAAAAAGATCTGTTCACGGTTTCGGCCGATTACTCCTTGGCTCACTGTGTTGCAGAAGACCTAAGGATGTCCAGGGGAATAGCGGTTGTCTTTAAAAACAAGTTTGGACGGGTCGACGAGCTACGAAGGCAGAATCCCAAAGTTGGAGAGGTGCTTGAAATTGTGAATAATGAGCAGAAAGGCAACAGAAGTATTTTCTATCTGGTAACGAAGCAGCTCTCCCATCAGAAGCCAAACTACCGTGACGTATGGAATGCCTTAAATAAATTGAGGGATGCCCTTTTATCCAAGGACATCATGAACCTGGCGATACCAAAGATTGCTTGTGGACTTGACGGTTTGGACTGGAGAATAATTAGAAGTATGGTGGAAGTTATATTCAGATTTAGTGGCATACACATTCTTGTCTGTTGCCACAACCCTAAAAGAACAACCGGAAGGAAGACCGTAGACTGTTACTTCTATAGGACGTCACAATGCAAGTTTGGATCTCTATGCAAATATCGCCATGAAGCTGAGGACCATTTTCGGGACGAAAATGTTTTAAGACGGGGGCAATGTAGCGAGTACCGCTCTGGATATCGGAGTGATGACTCATCGCCGGTTAGTCATCGCCGGTGAGTCATCGCCGGTGACTCAGCGCTCGAATAATCGAGAGTGTGGAGCTCGCTGGAATGTTCCAGAAGACCTTGGCGCTGAATATATAAGAAACGGAGCAGCACACGGCAGTCAGTTAAGATTTGGTACTCGCGGCGAAATAAATAAATATAAGTGCAAATAAATAGACTCTTGAACAATAGTGATATATAAATAATTAGTAGTTAAGTGTTTAGTTAGTTTTATAGTGTTTTAAGTGTAGTTAAGTTATTAAATAAATAGTTTAGTTCGTTAATTAACCAGTGCGTGTTTTAATTCACACTACGAACAGTTAAAAACGTTACAATATCTCAAAATTATTACATCGCGATGTAACTATTTGAAAACCAATAATGCCAAAATGTGTTTTAAAAGATTTTCTTTTATATGAACCTAACTTGTTTTCACCTTTTTTACCTTTTTTGGGGGTTTTTGCTTTAAACTACCTTTTTTATACTTTTGTTACCTATTTTTTTAACTTATTTTCACCTTTTTTACCTTTTTTGGAGGTTTTTGCTTTAAACTACCTTTTTATACTTTTGTTACATATTTTTTAATTTGTCAGTTTATTTTTACCTATTTCTTACCTATTTTTACTTATATTATTTTTTGTGTTTTTTTTTAATTTTGCGCCAATATTTTATCCAGGGCGTGCAACTCAACGGTATAGAATTTTTTTTTATGTTTACAGACTGTAACAGTAACTTTCTTTATAGTTACCTTCTTTTTAGTGAGCTTATGTTCTGTCATATAACTTTCGTGTAGTGAGTGTCACTCACTGAGTGTCACTCAGTGAAACACAGTTGCATAGAAATAGTTTATTGTGGGTATGTTCTGTGTTTTGGTATGCGGCTAAACAAAATTATAAACGAAACATGAACTTTTAATGTTTTTTTACCTAAAATGCTGTTTTTTTAACCTAAAATGATTTTTTTAGTACCTTTTCAGTTACCTATTTTTCAGTTTTTATTACCTAAATATCCCATCTTTACTTATAAGCATACTTAAATTTGTCATATTTTTTAGTATTTTTTTAAATGTAATACTGGATTTTACCTTATTAATTAAAATAATAGAACAGTGGCGAATAGTAGGTAAACAATGCTCAGAGAATGTAATGTGTTACCATAGAAGGGAAATTAGATATCAATTTGATTGTTGTGGGACTGATTGATCTCCGATGATTTGTATTATTAACGATAATTTGAATGGAAATTACACGTAACACCTAATCGGTGCACCTGCAATGCAACAATAATTTTGAAATAGAAAAATTTAAACAAAATAAAACACTTTTCTATATCTTAATTTAACAAATTTTATAAAATATTTTCCTTTAACCCAGTGCACCGCCGTGTAATAAATGGGGTTATACAATTTTTACACTTTCATGCAAATAGAACATTATAATCTCATCTTTCACTATCAAAATCAATTTATCACTTCAGACGAGAAACTTATAAAACTATCGAAAGGCGTCTTAAAAGCTTTTTGGAGTTTATAAGTTGAAAGTAGTAAATATTTCAATAAGGAATAATGATATCAGAAGGATGATGAGCAGCAAAGTTACCAAACATTGCCCGTTTTATATTTCAATTTAATTTTATGCCACTTACATTTTAAACAAAACATAAGGTATCAAAAAGGGACTCAAAATAAACTAACTTTGCATAGTTTAAAATACAATTTAGCATGTCAGCTCTTTAGCTTATGATCATTTTGGTCTTGTCTAACTGTATTTTTAAAAGTTGGCCAAGTATTGACCGTCTATTGTTTAGTCCACTTGACGTACTTTTCCAACAGTATTTTTAAAAGTACTATGCTTAGCAGTGGCGGCTGGTGGATTTTGGGACACCCATATCTCAGTTATTAGACATGGGACCCACATCAAATTTATATGTGTTTATAATGACATTATATAGACAAGTTCTGCGCAAGCAGAATTTAAATTGAAGTTTGCGAAAAAAAGTTAGTTTTTAAGTGTGCCCCCAGCCTCCTGCCCCTCCAAATTAAGATAATTCAAATTAAAGTGGTACAATATTTAATTCACTGAAGTTTATCGACAAATTTAAAATTTTGTTAAAAAAATTTAAGAATTACGGGTTTTATACCATTTTAAATTTTTATTATTTCTTTTACTAAATTTAAAAAAAAATCAGAAATGGTATAAAATCTGTATTGATAACCTTTAGTGAATTAAATATTGTACCACTTTAATTTAAATTATCTTAATTTGGGGGGGCAGGAGGCTGGGGGCACACTTAAAAACTAACTTTTTTTCGCAAACTTTAATTTAAATTCTGCTTGCGCAGAACGTCTATATAATGTCATTATAAACTAATATAAATTTGATGTGGGTCCCATGTCTAATATCTGAGATATGGGTGTGCCAAAATCCACCAGCCGCCACTGATGCTTAGTATACTATATAAGTACTTAGTATACTATATATTTACTGCGTATTATCTGCAGTAGCGTAACTAGGGGGGGGGCGGGGGGGGCGGTCCGCCCCGGGCGGCACTTCTTGGGGCGGCAAAAATCGTGTGAGAAAATGCGAAAAAAACTGGAAGACAGAATATAAAAATAAAAAAAATATTTGATAATTAAATATTCTCTTTTGAAATAATATAATTCAAATTCCAATAGATTTGAGATTTATACAATTACTCCCAAAATATTCCAAATCAAATAAAGCTAGCAAAAAATAGAAACAAGACCGGTATTCTAAATATTTAAACATTTTTATTTATTTTTTACTCAGGTTTAAGTTTTTTTGTAGGTACTTTTACATAAGGTTGAGAATTTATCTCTTTGTTTTTTTCATATAAATTATGTTAAAGCACATTTTATTTGTTGTTTTTCTTTACCTAGGTCTAAGAATTTTTGTTTGTTTTTAATTCTTAAAATATTACAATTTAATGTTATATATATATGTTATATATATAATTATATATTTTTAATTTTGCGTACGGTCCTCAAAACTGACTCCTAACCTAACCTCTCTTCCCCCCCCAAAAAAACATGATGGCGACAGCCACTGCTGCCCCGGGCGGCACTTTTTCTAGTTACGCCGCTGATTATCTGGTCCACTTGACAATGTATTTTTCCTATGTATATCAATGGTATAATACCATGCAGATAAAGAAACGCTATATTATAATATAATATATATAGGTATATGTTACAGCTAATGTGCAAACTTGGATAGTTTATAAACTAGCTGGATAGTTTATAAACAAGCCAAACTGTCAGCTATTTTAATTGAAAATGTATTTTCAACTAAATTAGCGGCTAGTTTACAAAATAACCAAGGTTCTTGGCTAATTTACTTGAAATTATTAGGGAAACTAAAATAGCTGGATAGTTTGTATACTATCCAATTCAATTTGGCTAATATGAAAACCAAAATTTCTAGTAACACAAAATAGCCAAGCTTTAGCTAGTTTGTAAACTAACCAACTAATTCTCTGGCTAATTTATTAAAAAAGTGAGGTTACGGCATTGTTTTTCGTTTTGCCGGCTTAACCGGATTTGTTTTGTGCATTTTAACGTTTTTAAAATGAATCATAGGCAAAATTTTAACGCTTCTTTGTTATAAAACTCAATAACACAACCCTACCGACCCCGCCCCATTGCCCCCTCCCGCCCCATTGGTCAAATGGTCAAAAATGAGAGAAAAAACCCAAACCAACCCAAACTCAGCAACACAACCCAACCGACCCCGCCCCATTGGGCCCCCCGCCCCATTGGGCCCTCCGCCCCATTGGGCCCCCCACCCCATTGGGCCCCCCCGCCCCATTGAGCAAAAAACCCAACTAAAATGGGCAAAAATGAGAGGAAAACCCGACTAAAATATGAGGAAACCCAACAAAAATTGGCAAAAATTGCGAAAATATGCAAAAAAATTGTAAAAAAAAACTTGTAAAAAAATTAATTTTCATAAAATCCCCCAAAAGTCAAAATTGTGACGTTATACGAAATTAGCCAGAGAATTGGTTGGTTAGTTTACAAACTAGCTAAAGCTTGACTATTTTGTGTTACTAGAAATTTTGGTTTTCATATTAGCCAAACTGAATTGGATAGTATACAAACTATCCAGCTATTTTGGTTTCCCTAATAATTTCAAGTAAATTAGCCAAGATCCTTGGTTATTTTGTAAATTAGCCGCTAATTTAGTTGAAAATATGTTTTCAATTAAAATAGCTGACAGTTTGGCTAGTTTATAAACTATCCAGCTAGTTTATAAACTATCCAAGTTTGCACATTAGCCGTAACATATATATTATACACTGTTATAAAATTAGATTTGTTACATGAGTTTGTAATTTGTTAATTTTATTTTGTAAAATTTTAACATAATTTTTTGTAGAAAACCAGGGTTTATAATTATTTTAATAAAGTAAAATATTTTATATTTTGTTTAAGTTAAAATGTTGTTAACATTAAATATTGATACACCTACACCTAGAAAATGTTTTAAAAAATATAACAAAAAAAGTAGTTTGTCTTAATAAAGTCTTCGTCTTACAATTGCTTTTGTTACGGCAAACAGATAATTTTTTAAAAAATTATGTATCTTCAAACGCTGCTATCAGTAATAGCATTTGTATTAATTATAAAGTAAATTTACGTTATGTTTATAAAAATAACATCCTTTCAGATGCAGAAACGTATTGATAAATACAGTTATAATTATTTGTCCAAAAAAACAGTTCTATACAGTTTACAAAAACGTTTTGTCGAATTAATAAAACCCTAATGGTAATATTCATAAAAATTTTGTACATTTTACAATTCCCTTTTTGTTTAAAATTAAACTTTTTTTATAATATTAATAAAATTTACGTAAATTTAACAACAAATTAATTGTTTATTCAATAAAATATTTTCATTGTAACAATGGTCACATTATCAACCTACTGTTGTGGGTTGGGTAGTTTTTTTTAAATAATTGCAAGGCATTAAAACAAATTATTTATTATAACAAAAAAACTAAAACATATTATTTAAGTAAAAAATAAAAAAAATATGTAATTTGTAAACAACAAGTCTGCTTCGTTTTTAGAATAGAGTCTTTTCAATAGACCTTAAATATTTCTTTTAGAAAACGTCGAAATTTTAATTTTCTTAGTGATCTTTTTGATATTTTTATTATGTTATATTTTACTACATTTTACTCATCAAGGAGAGCGCTGCAGCGCGCTGGCCCTTTCCCCCTCTTTTTAAGGGATATAACAAAAATTTTGTTACCATTGCAAAACAATAGTAAATATTAAAAAAGTATTTTTTATAATAATAAAATATTTTTGTTATTATTCTTAACGTAAGCTATTAACAAAGATTTTCTAACTGAAATAAAATTAATTTGAATTACAACCATAGAAATTTAAAAAAGACAAATATTCCATAGTAAAATTAACAAATTTTACTATAGCAACTGCGCTTTACTGTATGTAACAACTATTACTTTGTTGCATGAAATTTTTTTTTATAAAAGCTCAACTCAATAAGACACTGAAAATTTAATAACAAATTTACCCTGGGTGGTACTTTTTTATAGCCATTACAATTTTAAATTTAAGTTAAATAATATTATTTTATTAATCGCTTAGAAAATTAGTTTCATTATCAGTGCATGTACATACATTTTTCTGAGTGTAATGACTATAATAGATAGCTATAGGCAAGGGCATATTGATAAGTCCTTTTTGGATATTCTACATGGGGTTGGGACATGTAATTTTTTTTATTGCATATATTGGAATTCACACAGTAAAAAATTATTTGTTAATTTTAACCAAATATTAGGTAATCAGATTTTATGTTAATCCAAGTTTACATAACTTTATGTTAACTAATTAAATAAGTAGTTTGTAATTATAACAAACATTTTGTATATTAAATCTATAGATTTAATAACAAACTTGTGTGTCAATAATTCAACCATAATTCTTGTAACCTGACCATATTTTTATAAACCTTTTATAAACCCAGTAACAATAGTATTTTCTGGAAATTGGGAACTTATATGATTTATTTGATAAGAAATTTTGCTTTATTAATCAATTACTTAAACAAAAAAATTAACACATTCCTGCCTAAATAAACACAAAAATAACATAAACACAATTAAATAATACACCATTCTGAAATCATCAAATTAAAAAAAAATTGGTACAATATAATTATCAGTACTACTTCAACACTTACTGATGTATTTCGTAACTTTAACCCACTTTACTGTATCCCCCACAGACCTGTAGTATCCCCTAATTTCACTTTGAAAACCAGTAATGGCATCTTTTTTCGGATACTTTGTACACTCTTAAATAGCCTATTTAAAATAGGTATAAGGAATCCGAATAACAATAATAATAGATTTCTGGTAATATATTATCTGGTAATATATTATCTGGTGCAATATAATTATCAGTACTACTTCAACACTTACTGATGTATTTCGTAACTTTAACCCACTTTACTGTATCCCCCACAGACCTGTAGTATCCCCTAATTTCACTTTGAAAACCAGTAATGGCATCTTTTTTCGGATACTTTGTACACTCTTAAATAGCCTATTTAAAATAGGTATAAGGAATCCGAATAACAATAATAATAGATTTCTGGTAATATATTATCTGGTAATATATTATCTGGTAATATATTATTATTATAATAATAATTATATATAACACTCTGTACTGTACACGTGTGACGAACACGTTACGAATTGGAATAAAGTAAGCAGTCAGTTGAACTTGTGTACTTTTTCAACCAAGTAATTTTTTTAATTAACAAAATGCTTACAAATTTGCTTATTACCTTTACTTTAACTTTCGGTAAAATATTTTCCTTTGTTAAAATAATTACAAACCCTGGTTTTCTACAATAAATTATGTTAAAATTTTACAAAATAAAATTAACAAACTAGAAACTCATGTTAACAAATCTGATTTTTATAACAGTATATATTTCAACAATTATTATAAACACTTTAACGGTGGACTATTGAGTAATGACGCTGTTATTTGCAAGTTTGCTACAAATAAGGACAGAAGAATGAACTTTATGTTAAAACACTGTACACAATGATAAAATATAAATTAGCATTTTGTTCTTTATTTAATACATACATATTTCAATGTTTAATCTGGTATTTTTTATTGTTTTAAATGCTTGCACGCCGCAAGCCCCAAAAAACTCCCCCATGTCTTTTTTTAAATTTGTGAACCTCCTTTATTATACCTAGATTACGAGCTGCCACTAAAGAGTTTGTTATTAAAATTGCTTTCCTTTCTTTCTCAAAAACAATTTGTGAGAACGTCACAGCGTTTTGGAAAACGTAAAATTCAACGATGACCTTGAAGACAGCGCGTGACGTCATAATTTAATAACAGATGTGTCAAGAATTACGAATTAATTCAACATTTGGTTCTACTAGAAACTTTCTAGCACGGTCTTGTACATAGTGCAATTTTTTGTCCCCAACACATTTATTTTAGATACCAACCCCACTTTTTTCATCAAAAATTGATAGTGCACATTTTTCTAAGTACGACTTTACCCCATAAGTGGGGTTTAGTAAACATTGTTTCCAGCGTGATTATTTACAAATTACAAGTATGAAATTGTTATTGTTATCCTATGCTTTAGTTTTTGTGTGTTGTGGCTTTGGCTTTTTAGCTATTCTTGTTTTTTCGCTTAGTTATTGTTTGATTAACATGTCACAATGTGACATTGTCACATAGCACCTGCGTATTTTTGTTAATTGCGTTTTTGGGTCCGTCTTTATATTTTTTTATTTTTAGTAAAACATTTTCCGCTTTATTTGTTGAAGTATTTTTTTTATCCAAGTTTTTTTTAATAAAATTGCAATATGTTACACTTAAAATTTTAGATAAAAAAAGCGAAACCTGTGCAAATCACATGAGCAAGTTGCAAACCTTTTTAATGAAAACACCCAGATTTACCATTACTTTCTCAGGCAACTATGTCTAAAATGCATGCCTAATTTCGTAAATATGGACATCAATATTTTATTAGCTTTTGAAGAATATCCAACAAGTTTTAGGCGTCAGATTGAACGTGAAAACGTACATGAATTTATTAACAGTGATTCTGATAGAAGATTGCAATTTTGGGAGCAAATGCTGGATATGTTAAACAGGAATATTATTTATTTTGCAGATATTCTTTTTACTAATAAATTAACATTTCCTCTTAATGGCGAAAAATAAGCAAAATTGCAGATACGGGACAAAATAAAACTCCCAATGGATGCGACAAAGTCATACCCAATGTCCTCAGAAAATCAACATTTGGGCGGTTATTGTTGGTAATCATGTGGTGAAACCTATTTTCATTGAAAATCTTAACAGGGCTAGATATCTGGAAATACTAAGAGAACCAACTTTAGCAAAGTTGTTTTTAAATCCATTGGAACCTAATCTACCCAATAAAAGTATATGGCTTCAACAAGACGGTTCACCACCCGACTATTCCTGTACGGAATTATTTAAATGACACCTTCCCACACAGGTAAATCGAAAGAAAAGGTTTTATAGAATGACCAGCAAGATCACCAGATATAACAACTCTAGACTTTTCCTATGGAACATCTAAAAAACAAGGGTGTTTAAAATACAACCTGCTAATTTAGATGAAACAGTTTGCATAAACACCGGACGTTTAATGTATTTAAAAAAAATGTTTAGTTTTTAATCTGTCATTACATTCCACCCTTTATTGAAAAATATGCAATTTTGGATGAAAAAAAATGGGGTTATTATTTAAGATAAATGTGCATATTGTGCTGGGGGAAAATAGTGAGGGAAAAAATATAAAATTATAATTATAAGATTTTAAATAAAATACTAAAGCTTAAGTGTTCGAGCGTTTTTTTTCATCGAATAACGAATTTTATTCCATAAGTAAGAACCACACTGTATACAGTGGCCATAATAATAATTATTATTATTTCTGCTGTTGTTATGTCTCAATTAAAGCTTATGGCTCTTTGAGTTTTGCGTTTTGCATTTAATTGTATTTAAATGCGTAGACCTGTGCAGAAGGGGGACCGTCACTTGCTCAATTAGTTCAATAATAAATCATAGATGGAGAGCAACTTTCCAGACTGTCTCCCCTAATAATATTCACAATAGTCTCTTTCCCTACTATGAAGTTTTGCGACACATGGCTTTTGCATCCATTATAATCGTTGAATGTCAGGGGTTATGCAAAAAATATGACGCTTCTGAATATAACGTGTTTTATCGAATGTATAAATTGCAGGGATATTGAAATGTTATTTTTTTATTTTATTAGTTATGCATTTATTAAATTTTAAATGGTTCAATTGAGCAAACATTTTAAACAATTTTTATTAATCAGCTAAAATGCGTTTTGTTATTGTTTGTATTAATTTCTGCTAATGGAATATTTTTAAAAATATAAAAACAATTTTTTCATTTATATAGGAGAAAATAAACGAGTTAAAAAGTTAATGTATAACATTATTATTTTTAAAAATACTAAAAGCACCGTTACTTTTTTATCTAGAAATTCAAATACGCGTGCAAATCGACAAAAACACAAAATACAAGATGGCGGACAGGAAGCTACACTGAAAAAAATAAGCTGTTAAAATAACAACTAAAATATTAATTCAACTCTTTAGGCACTTTAAATACAAGCAATGGTTTTTGCACGTTTACTTAACCATCTAAAAATGTCAAATTGTATTGTTTAATTGAACAACAAATATTAGTCAAATGAACAAAATGAGAATATTTGTTCTAATCTGCTAATCTGGTTAATTAAACATTCTTGATGTGTGGGAGTAATATTTCGAAAATGGTTGTGCTAAAATTTTTAAGATGTTAAGGTAAATTTCTTGAAATGTCCAGGTAACCTTTTTAGCATATTCACTTAACACCAATAAAATGTTAAATTAAAATAATTTTCGCTAATGTTGGGTTAATTAAATTATGGAATTAATATAAAGAGAAAGAATTGATAGTCCAGTCATCTAGGCATTTCACCTCGGAATCTAACGGAATAAGCTGAATTGTTGTACAAACCTTTATTTTAGCATTACAAATGTTGTCTCAAAAGTCACATATGAAAACGTGTGAGCGGCGTTAGATATTCAAGGTCAAAGGTCGAAAAAATCAATTTTTTGAGAATATCTCCTTTTCTCTGCCTCCTATCGTATTTGCATTTATTATACAAGTTGTAGAGAATAAAATTCTCTAGAAATTTTGTTTCAAACATTTTTTTATACGTCTAATCGTTTTTGAGGCAGAGGGCGCAGAGTGTGGAGCGCTCAGCCATACGTACCTTTAGCGCAAGGTAAATCATGAATCCCAATCTATTATACCGTTTTTTTAATTAATTATTTATTAAATATTACTTAAATAACAATTTAAAACCTTATATTTATTTTTATATATTTTTTTAAAACAGATAGTCATTAAATATTACTTACTTTTGACATACAAATAATTAAATAATGAAGTGAATCATTCTAAATATATTCTAATGTTATTCTAATTAATGATAAATGCATTTTAAGAAGAAAATACATTAAATGAATTTGCCTTGAATATGTCTCTGGTCATCTCTTGGATCCAGATATTACATTTAAAATAACAGACCTGGAAATACTATAGTGGGCTTGCTATAAATAAAAAGGTTAGGTATACCTATATTTAAGCAAGTTGTGACCCTAGGTATAGGTCTAGGCTTGTGACAGATAATATTCGTAATATTTTAAAGGTTAACATGGCTGATTTGTGTTTTATTTATAATAAGTTACTTTCTGAAGGTGATTCTGCGACTTTTGTGAGCGGTATAAAGAAGCAATTACTGAGAGAAATAAACATAAACTACCTACATACTTTGACTTCTGTGAACGTTCATATTGAGTTTCGAAAATTGTACGCTATAGCCTATAGCGTACTACTATAGTAAAATTGCAGCAGCAAAACGTCGCACAGTGGGCTAGAGAGCCAATTTAACGCGAAGAAATTATTTGGTTAAGTAATTCTTAGTTAATGTTATTTTTTTTTGTCTTATTGATAAAATTTCAATAAAAAATACTTTTTACTACCAATAGAAAAACAAATCGACAATATAATACTTTAACAAAAGTATATTTGTGTGATGGCAAAATTAAGATCTATAGTTTTAATGAGTAAATTACAAAACTATAACTGAACTATATAAAAATAAAACCTAATTGTTACGTATGACAGTATTTTCTACAATAATATTACTTCTGGGCTTTCAGCGTTTTGCACTTGATTTTAGATTTATTTAAAAGAATTTAAAAGCTATTAAAAACACTTAACAGAGAGTGTGAGAATGCTGACATTTTTTAAAACCTTAGTATTGTTCATACATACATAAAAAATATGCAGCGCTTTCTTTATTGAGGTAGGGACAGTACAATAATTATAAAAACTTACCATTATTTGTTTCAGCCATAACGTATGACAGTATTGAATACAATGATGGTCAAAAATTATAAATAAATTAAGAATTAACATTGTAAGAGAAGCAAAACCTTCACGCGCAATTTACCAACACAAAGCAAGATTTGAAGGTGATATAACATTATTTGATTTGCTACAGATATTAAAGAATTCAAAATTCACTAAATTTTGTCGAAATAAAACACTTACTCATTTTAAATTTTCGCGCGCTGGAAGCGCCCTCTAGCTTACCGCGGTGGTGACAAAATGTATTAATGTATTAATATTCACTAATAGTTATCAGTAAAAAATTTAAAATTATTAATTGTTATTAGTAGCTTTTTAATTGATGGTTTCCATCACCAATGTATGACAATATTTAATACAATGATATTTATTCTGGGCTTCCAGCGTTTTTCTATATTAAAAAAAAAAATTTGAATAATTTTTTTTTCGAGATATATCTATTTTTGAAAATGGGTAGTCTACTAAGTAATTTAAAACTAATTTTATATTGAAATGCTTCAAACTAAAACACTTTTCACAAAGCTCCGTATGAGTTAGGGATAATGTATTAACTGAAAAAAATAAACAAACCATATTTGTTGCGCCTACTAGCACTTGATTTAAGATTTATTTGAAAGACAGAACGGTAAGCTATTAAAAAAACCTAAACACAAAGTGTGACAGTGAGTGACATTTTTTAAAACCTTAATAATGTCCATACATACATTAAAAGTATGCAGCGGTTACTTTATTAAGGTAGTGACAGTACAATAATAATAAAAACTAACCATTATTCGTTCCAGCCATAACGTATGACAATATTTAATACAATTATAGTCAAAAAGTAAGAATAAATTAATAATAAACATTGTAAGAGAAGCAATACCTTTACGCGCAATTTATCAACAGGAAGCAAGTAAGTATAATTCCTAAACTTTGAATGGTTACCTGATAAAAATTCAAAAGATTTGAAGGTAATTTAAAGATGTTTCATTATCTACAGATATTAAAGAATTCAAAATTCCCTTAATTTGGTCGAAATAAAACACTTACTTATTTTGAATTTCTTCGCGCTAGAAGCGCGCTCTAGCCTACTGTGCGTCGCCTTGAAGAGACTGGACCTTCAACGTCATCGACTGTACCTCGTAAAAAAGGGAATGATGTGTTTGATTTTAAAATATTTTGCCTATTTTGTGGTGAAGTCGCAGATAAGGCAACAAAGGCCAAAAAATCTGCAAAGTACAAACGCGTTATTAGTAAGTTTTTGAAGATATTACAATTAATGTCAATGATAACGAGGAGAGTGATGATGAGAATGAGTCTGAAATTGCTGGCCAACTTGAAGAAGATGAAGATGAAGAAGATAAAGATTAATAATAATAATAATAATAATAATAATAAATTATTATTATTAATAATAATAATATTGATATAAATATAAATAAAAACATTTTTTCCTACTACGATCCAATTATCCTTCATTAAAATTTAATTAAAATATAAGATATATGAAGATAAAATATATTTGATTTAAAAGAAATATAAATATAAGAATAAGTTATTAAATTTTTATTTTAGTAATATTTATTATATAACGGTATAATAGATTGGGATTCACGATTTACCTTGCGCTAAAGGTACGTTTGGCCGAGCGCTCCACACTCTGCGCCCTCTATCTCAAAAACGGTTCGAGGTTTAAAAAAATTCTGTAAACAAAATTTGTAGAAAATTTTATTCTCTACAACTTTTATAATAAATGCAAATACGATAGGAGGCAGAGAAAACGAGATATTCTTAAAAAACTGATTTTTTCGACCTTTGACCTTGAATATCTAAGGCCGCTCACGCGTTGGCATATGTGACTTTTGAGACAACATTTGTAATGCTAAAATAAAGGTTTTCACAAAAATTCAGCTTATTCCGTTAGATTCCGAGGTTGATCCCTTTTTTTGACTAAGATGACTGTACTATGAACCTTCCCTCCCCAGAGTTTTTAATTTGAGTGTGACCTCTTTTGGGGGTCTTATCAGTCACTGATAATCAGTGTCGGGCAATTTGGTGTAGTGAAAGTTCCACTGTAGAACACACCGAAAACAAACGGCTACCTGAGCTTATATACTCCTATCGTAAGCCAACTAAGGCGAGATGTAAGAACATCACGTGATCAACACCGTCTAATGACGTGGCGTGGGTGTTCGAAGCGCCCTTCACGGCAATTTTATGAATGCAAAATTAACAAATTTTAAAGTAACATTTACAATTTGTTAAATGAACAAATTAAATCTTTTGGATTTAAAGAGTAACTAAACGTTAATTTAATAGGTTTTTAGGTAATCCTAAAAATTTCAGTATTTTATTCAACCAATTCCAGCTATAAATCAAATTAGGAAAAATATTTTAATTCAAAAAATTATTTTATGTTAAATCAATATTTTAACTGTCAAATGAACAAATAAACTTTGACAAACTCTGACTATTGCTTTGACACCAAAATATAGATTAATCCAATAGGTTTTTTGATGAAACAACATTTTCAAAAATAACAAACGTTAAAGCCTGAATTATAGATTGCCTTCCTTCTTTCCTCCCGTAGTCGTACCCGTACGATTTGTGCGTCTTGTAAAAAGTCAATTTATAGATTTCCGTGTAAAATTCCGTAACCATGCGCGATTATACCCAAAATGTTTGACATTTGTTTTTGTTTATATTCTGCGTTTTACCCATTGCGTGTAAATATGAAAGATAATCATTTATATATTAGTGCAGTGATCACAATTTTAATTGCCCAGGCAGCTTGTTGTATACTGCCCAACTATGGAGAAAGGCAATAACTGCTAAACAAGAAATTTGTGGGAAATTAGCATAAACTACATTTTATAAAAAGCAGTAGGTATTTAACTGATTTATTTAACTTAAAATATAGTTTACTGCATTTCTTTGCTGAATTAAGATACAAAATGTCCATAGCTTTATCATAGCACAAGAAAACGCCTTTGTAGGTACTGCCTTTCTCCATATTAGGGCAGTATAATGAAAAAAACATCGAACAAGACGTTGGAAGACTCGCCCACTTTACTTTAAGACCGGGAAACTACGGGGTTTTAGAGACCCAAATTATTTAATAAACTCAACACCTATCTTAAATAATACTAAACAATCATGTATTTTAAATATGTTGTGCCTACGCGCTGTAACCTTACAGCGCATGTCCTTAAAAATTTCTACGGGAGGAAAGAATGCCGTCCTTACGGTACGGGAATCTATAACTGGCACTACGATTTAAATAAACATTTTTAACGTTATTGTCACCATTAACATTGTCCGTTATTAATTTTAATTAAACTTAACAATTATTGATACTTTAAAATATTAAAATAACTTCAAAATATGATTTTGTTAAGAAAATATTTTTCTCTTTGATTTTTTTTATTACTATAATTGCTAAATATTATCACAAAGTATTAAAAATTCCTACACGGGAAATGTTAATGGTGACAATTACGTAATGTTCATCTTCTACGGGAGGAAGGAAGGAAGGAAGGCAATCTATAATTCAGGCTTAACTCAACTACATTATTTTTTTCGGTGTATAGTAATGAGGAAAACATGATTCCTTTATTCACTACATGAAAAACAATAAACTCCGTCAAAAGTTTTACCTTGTAAATCAACATCTTGAAAAAATCTAAAATGATTGGGTTAGAGATCCTACAGTATTTGCCCATTGGGGGACATACCCTGTAAATAGCTTAGTTTGTAGGTTTAGGTTCGTTCGGCATGCAGATCACGTCTGACACGTTCTTGCAATTAACCGAGACGGTGTCACTTCCAATTCCGACGGTCGAAGGGGTCGACCGCCATCGGAGGCGGCGGGACGACCCCGCCAACCTTCCTTGCAGACGAGACGGTAAGGCAAGCTGAACTACGCTCTTTCACATTCAGGTGTAACGTCATGTGCGTTTGATACAATTCCTCAGGGTAATTCCATTTATTAGCCACCAATGAGTGCACCTCATATACTCTAATTTTATTTCTTTTTTAACTGTAAATAGACATGGACCCAAGAAGTGAAAAAAACTCCCCTTTTCTATTCTCCCTACCTAACTTAAAAAAATTGTACTTTTTTTGCTAATAAAGCTATCGACATTAAACAAACTGTTAATTGTTAAGAAAATATTTTTTTTTAATATAGGACACATAATATAGGACACATTTAGTTATTGATGCCCTAAATGGTCTTTGGGAATTTTTTTAAAAATGCAATTTTTTGGCAAAATTGTCTAATTTTATAAATTCATATATTCTTAAAACAACTTGCCAGCAAAATTTTTTTAATGTAGTTTGTTACCATAGATCTTACTCTATATAAAAGCAATGAAAACATTTTCAAATAATATTGGCTAAGAGTTCAAAAAAATATAATAAAAATCTATGTTTTCGAAAAATCACTATTTTCAGCCATTTCATGGTTTAAAAAGGCTATGTTTGAGTGAGTCGATTTAAACCAATTTATGCTTATCATCACATGCACTTATTAGCCTCCAATAACCATTAATAAAATTATTATGTATTTTGCTTTTAACTGGGCTGTGGCTTAGTACAGCCCAGCTATAAGCAAAATACACAATATGCCCACCTGACTTTAAGCCATTTTATGGTTTAAAAAGGCTATGTTTGAGTGAGTCGATTTAAACCAATTTATGCTCATTTCCTCCTTGGTACAAGATTCAATCTTGGAAAATCGAAAAAAATATTTTTATCCGAAATCTAGATTTTTATTATATTTTTTTGAACTCTTAGCCAATATTATTTGAAAATGTTTTCATTGCTTTTATATAGAGTAAGATCTATGGTAACAAACTACATTAAAAAAATTTTGCTGGCAAGTTGTTCTAAGAATATATGAATTTATAAAATTAGACAATTTTGCCAAAAAATTGCATTTTTAAAAAAATTCCCAAAGACCATTTAGGGCATCAATAACTAAATGTGTCCTATATGGTTTAAAAGAGAAATATTTTCTTAACAATTAACAGTTCGTTTAATGTCGATAGCTTTATTAGCAAAAAAAGTACAATTTTTTTAAGTTAGGTCTGCATAATCCCGAACAATTTGATATAATTAGTTAACACATATGCCTTGTGTAAAGATAAATAATTTATAAAAACTGTGTTCTAAAATTCAGAGATATTCTGAAACCCAAAATCCCAAATGTCTGAATAATTTCACAAAATTTTGATAACTGTCACTTCCTAAACGTATTTATTTTTTACCATAATTGTTTTTGCTGATAGTTGTGACAAGGGTTGTAGGAAGGACCCCGAAGTGGAAAGTGGGCATTTAATGTGGCAGAATTGGAATTGGAAGAACTTTCTGAGAATTTCTGAGAGGGGACGTCACCCGAAAATTGTCCAAATGTAATTCCCCATCTCGGTTTGGCAGGAAAGAAACTTTTAATCCCTTGACAATTAGTTTGCGTAAAGGTATTTCCCCCTTCGAAAAAATTGGCTTTTTGACCCTCTCTCTGCTGGTTATCCAGCTGTAATGCTATGAAAAGGATGTTACAAAAGTATCAGTTAAATCAGGAAGAGATGGATTGCCAAAAAAACATTAACAGCATTCTGGTAAATTGCATCTTACCGTTGTTTTGTTGGCTATATGTACACAGAAAAAACGCTAACGCAATAACAATGCATACCTATTGATTGTTTTTTCATTTCTCCAATAAAAGTTAAAGTTTATTCAATCAAATATATTTGGAGCAATTGAGGGTAAGGAATTGATGTTATTACAAATATTATATTCAGCCCATAACAAAATATTATCAAGTTAAACTTACTTGTTATAGAGTGAATGGCTCTTTAGATTTAAACCTAATGGAAATGTGTACTTCCTTGAAAATTTTAGAAATGATTGCATTCAAAGTTTATCTGATCAGAGTAAAATTAACAATATTTAATTAAATATAACATTGATTTACCTATATTAAAAGTTATAATGCTTTAAACAAAAATTAAAAACAAATGAAATAAGAATAGTCTTTGTTTCTTTTAATGTTTATGGTTTTTATTCCAATGGAAACAAAGGTAAAGTAAGTTATTACTGTCTTACAGTGAATACCAATTTTCACTGTCTTGAAAAATACTTGTTATTTGCCCAATTATCATTTCCATTTTTTCAATGCGGCCTATATTTAGTTCAATGATTGCTAAAATTCAGACAAACGCGCCAGGGCATCCCCTGCCACACCACACATCGGCAACCTGCAATCGCGTACGTGACGGCGATGGATGTAAGTGTATGGGTTATCTCTGGATGGGGTAGTGTTTGGTTGTTTGTTATATTTGCTAATTTCTTGGGGTTGTACTTCGCAATCCCGAATTTTCAAGGTAAGTTGTAAATTTTTTTTATTTGTATGTCCGAAATGCATTATCCAGTAATTTAATTAATCAATTATATCTAAAACAAAAAGGGTAAAAATGGGTACTAATATAGGTATATACCATGAACACAGTTTATCTTGATATTCGGTGTCATGCCTTAAAAAACTTCTCATAGTCTTTTAGTACCATCGTGATATCCTTGCAGGGCGTCCTGAAAGTATATATTGCTTTAGGACTCAGCAATCTTTAGGATTCGCCTCTAAATACATAAGATGAAATTCCTATTTCATTTTAGAATAACCATGTGCCATGGCAGACAGATCCTGCACATTCAGTACAATAACTGTTGCTAGTGATGGGTCAGCAACTTTCTTAGATATTTGATTGTTTCGACCTTTACTTGATGAAACTCCATATTATTATTATTATGTAGATATAAAAACAAATATGTTTTGAAAGTTTCACGTGTTTTATTTACTTTTGACAATTGTTTCGTCACACAGTGACATTCTGAAGAAGTCACTGTGTGACGAAACAATTGTCAAAAGTAAATAAAACACGTGAAACTTTCAAAACATATTTGTTTTTATATCTACATAATAATAACTTTCTTAGAGCCTAATATCACCAACACTTCTTGTGGGTTCCTAATAGTTCCTACAGAAAACAAAACAATTTCATTTTATGGATCGAAAAACCTGTGTACACAAGACTACCAGAAGCAGTTTCCAGAATTATTTTTATTTAAAATTCATATTAATGTATTATACAACTAATATTTGCACAAGAATATACATATTTAAAGGAAATAGAGCATAATAATTGCATTTAATGTAGCCATTCATTAGAAACCATAACTTTATTTATGCCAATGATAGTTTTTCATTAAGATTCATTGTGGCTTCAATTAAAAAACAATTTAATTCAATAATTTCTTATGTTTTAACTAACTAAGTTTTAAAACGGATTTAATAGAATCACAATTTAATTCAATGACTTCTTATGTTTAAACTAATTTTAAGCAGGTTTGCACAAATAAAAGTCAATCATTCATTTGATCATAGCTGTAATTCAGGTATTGCAAATACAGTACACCATTGGTTAATGGTTAACCCATTCACAATATAAAAGCTTTTTCTCTGTGTATGTAGGCAAATTATTTGACTTCAAAGTATACAATTTTTATTTTTCAAATCAGATGAAAGATTACCACCCTTTAAATTGATTTGATTAATACAAATTGTATAATTTTTAGTCAAATAATTTAATTAACGAGGTTTCGCAAAGGTATCTAGATAGTGGTGCTGATTGAATTCATTCGAGCGTCAATTAATTAGTGAGTGTGTGAGCCTAATTTCAAGCAAACGCCTTTCTACTTAATTGCAGGGTAAACGACTAAAATAACATCCCAACGGAGAGGGTGACGTGATAAGAGACTAGACGGCATCCTAAAATCTAGTCGAAAACTGGAATTGTTTAAAAAATCACGGTTTTGAGGTTCATTCAGTCAATAGCTTGAAGCAAGCAAGATAAAATAATCATGTGATTAATTTTAAAAAAATTCTGTGAACAACATTAAATATAAATTTTGACACGCGCGGTTTTTTTAGTGCGATTTTGCAAATTTTTGATGAAATTTAAGTTTTGTTGAAATTTTAGCAAATGGAGTAGATGGATACGGCTACAAAATTTTGTCAAATTCGTTAAAACCGGACTAAAAGTGTTCTTAAATTTAAAAAATTCTACAATTTTGACTAAAATAACAATTTTATTTTCTTTAAAGCATCATTTTTAAAAGTACAACCTTTATATATAATTTATTGTTTAAGTTTAATAAGGACCCTTGCTTTAAGTATTTGATTACACCGAAAAAAATATTTGTTAATTTTAACCAAATATTAACCAGATTTTATGTTAATCCAGGTCCACATAACTTCATGTTAAGTTCACAACCAACTGTAATCTGTTAACTAATTAAATAAGTTGTTAGTAATTATACCAAACATTTTGTAGATAATCCTATGTCAATAATTCTTGTAATTTTCAAAAAGGACCTTATTTTTACAAACCTTTTTTGTAGACCCAGTAACCAAAGTATTTGTTGGAAATTTGGAACTTAAATAAAAAAAAATTGATAAGAAATGTTGCTTTATTAATTAATTTCATAAACAAAAAAATTTACACATACCTACACAGTAAAAAAAATCAACTCTAAGCAACACTAATTAGAGTTCACACCGGTCCACACTAAATAGTGTTGTTTTATAACACTACAATTAGAGTTAATTTGTAGAGTAATTTTTCCCAAGTAAGAAAATATGATTTAACACTACAGCACTAAGAATAAAGTAATTTTACACTGTATTAAAAAGTGTTAAGTTACCTAAAATCGTGTACTTCTACACTTTCTGGGTAAAATCCCACTTTCGTTCAGTGTAAATTAACACTACTTTGGAAAGGTTCTAATTTTAGAAAGGTACTTTTACTCTTTTAGTGTAAACTTCTAGTGTAAATTAACACTATTATTTAAGTAAAACCTATTGGTGGTAGTGAATAAAACGAAAAGGTAAATAAAGGGAAACATTTATTTGGAACAAAATCTATGACAATTGTCAAAATCGGTGACTTTTAAAATATAATTTTATATATGAGTCGTATTGCTGGCTTAAGCAAAATGGTTCCTTAAAACGTAAAAGTTTTAGATCAATGCTATGTTTTACTGGCTGTCAACTTGTAAGCAATGAATTATCTTGAGAATTCATTAGTAATCCATTTTTCTGTCAGGCGGCTGTATGTCGGGGATTTACTAAACGTGTACAAATTTTCCATAATATTAATAAAAATTTAGGTATAGGTTAATATAACAACCATTACGCTTGAAAATAAAAAGTAAATCAAGTGTGTATACATACATGTAAAATTTACATTGTAAATATATTATTAATCTTACAAGTACCCGACCTACTGCCGTAAATTATTGATATATAATATATTGAGTATTAAGGCTTAAAGAAAAAGGACTTACCAAAGAATAAGAATGTCCCCTTATGGATTCACCATAATTAAAATCTAACTGAACAAAAATGACACACTTCCACAAGGCGGTATCTCCGGATATGCACTTCGTAGGTAGATAAGTACCAACCACATTTTAAAACGCATTTCGGCTATTACCAGTTTTTTCAGTCTATTTTGCCACTATTGGTATAATTTAACTTTAATTGTGATACAACGTGCACTAGTAGTGTAAAGAAAAAAACTCTTAGTAACATCAATACAGACAAAGAAATTAGCATGCACTGTAGTGTAAATTTTGTCAATATTTAACACATTAAGGGGTAATAAACACTCGCAATAAGTTTTTCTACCCTTTTGATTTATTTTAATAATAAATAGTGTGAATATACCAATAAATAATGTTCCTATTCTTTAAATGTATTTAATAAAGTTAATAAGCACTAAATGCTACCTAGTGTAACTTTTACACAAATCAACTCTAATATTTTTACCTCTACACTAAACAAATTTTTTACTGTGTACCTAGCTATTAAATGAACTAAAAATAACACATACATACAATTAAATAACACACCATAGTGAAATCAACAAATTATAAAGAAATTTGGTTCAATATAATTATCACACTCTTAGAAAAGACCTGGTATTTGCAATGAAAATTTAGTTCCTAGAACCGATTTTATTAGTGAAAATAGGCACAACAAAAAAATATGTTGTGGGAACTAATACAAATTTGTTTTTACAGTTTGTTGTCGGAACAGCCAATATTGGTAGCTCCAACCAACAAGTTTAAGTGCATCGAAATTAGTTTTTTTTTCATACAAATAATTGATATTTAATGCAATCACATTAGTCTGTCATTTTAGCAGCGTCTAAGTTGTAACAACTGCACTTGCTATTTATCGCAACAAACATTGTATCATGCAGGAATTTATTTTTTAATTGAAATTACATGAAAAAAGGTACATTTAAAGAATTTAATAGTTGATATAATATAAATTTGTTTTGTATTGTAACTAAGTTATATTTAATATTAAATGCTTGCATTAGTAGCAACAACAAATTGGTATTATTCCACAGTACATACCTGCTTAGTAAATATAACACTTTTTGTGTAAATATTATAAAAAATAGAGGAAGGAAATTCATGCCCGTTCGTTTTATAAATATTTATTATAAATTAAAAAATAACAATATAACTGAAAACACCAAATTTTGGTTTAAACATTATAACAAAAATTAATAATTACTATAAGAAAACATTTATAAATATTTTAACAATAAAACAAAAACGATTCTTTGGTAAATATACACAGATAGGTACATTAAGATGAAAGTTGACTATACTTCTTCAATAAACCGTGATGTTTACGTGAAGTGCAAGCCTTTGTTTAACAACTTAACAATGATTCTTAGGTACAACGTAACATACTTGCATGATAACAGGGGTAATAATTCGAAATTCCGACGTGATGGAGACTTTTGGTGGGCACCATTGGATTCAGGAGGCCATTTTCAGTCGGTATGGCATTTTCACATTTTTGAATTTCTTTTCGGACCCCAAAACTACAATAGTGTAATTAAAGGAGTGCAATAATAATACCTAACCTTTAAAAACTGGAACCAATTCAGGTAAACCCCATGTTCCTAATAAATCTGCTAGGTACTTCAGTCCGCTTATCCATATTATTTGTTCGAGATATCTATAAGTAACCAACACATAAGAATATATTCTTATATATATGAATAGTTAAAAATTATGTCGCCACTGAATTTACAGGGGCAAATGACTAATTGTAATAAACTAGTTTCTTACCTAAAATATACACAACACACGAACTGATACACAAATACAAAAGAACAAACACCACCGTCTGGACGCCGTGCAACACCGTTTGTTTACAGGTTAAAAGTAAAGCACGCGCCGGGCTGGACAAATCGCGCGCGAAATGCACAAAGTTTGCAGTTGCATTGACCTACAGAGACAACATCCCCAACTGACACTTTGTTTCACACCGCTGGTGTCTTAGCTGTATGAAAAGTGACGCATAGTTTATACAACCGAACCGTTAGTTCCACGGACTAATTTCAGTCAGTTGAGAATGTTACTTAAATATTTGGTCCAACAAAAACATTTTACCGCCGAAATGATTTTTTTGAGATAATGTTGTCAATACTTCTAGCCAACACAAAGTTTCAGTTAAAATAACTTAATCGCCTTTTTGCAGTAAATAATACTCCACAACAAAACTAAATCTTTTCAGGTAATGATGCAAGCAGTTACACATATAAAGGTACTGATTACAAAAAACAAAAAATGTTATTTTCTGCAACAGTTTTACCCCAACGATAATAAGTTAGTTACAAATACCAGGTCTTTTCTAAGAGTGCAATACTACTATAACACTTACTGGTGTATTTCGTAACACTGTATTCCCTAATTTCTGGCATCTTTTTTCAGATACTTCGCAAACTCGTTAAATAGGTATAAGGAATACAAAAAACAATAATAACAGATTTCTGGTAATATTTTATAAACACTCTGGACAGATGATACTAACACGTTACGAATTAGAATAAAGTAAGCAGAAACAAGTTGCAGACGCTGAAGTCAGTTGAACTTGTTGATGCGTATTGTCAGTGGGAAATGTTTTGATCGACTGCCTAAAATCACGTGTACTTTTTTAACGAAATAGTTTGTTAATTTGTTTTCCTTTCTTAAAATAATTACAAACCCTGGTTTTCTACAAAAAATTAGGTTAAAATTTCACAAAATAAAATTAACAAACTACAAACTCATGTTAACTAATCTGATTTTTATAACAGTGTATACGAATTGTGTTCTTTAAATGTCTTAAAATCGGGATTTTATTAAAAACTTTTCAATAATATCGTTAATTGAGAAAAATAAAGGTCATTTTGGAATCAGCACAACCAAATTTCCTTTGAACGCCCTATGGCAAATTAATAAAAACCGAAACAATTTTTGAATTTCCGTTATTTGAATTATTATTATTCTTTCAATTTTCATGATTAAAATAAAACGTATATTACAAAAGTTAAATTTTTAGCATTAAAGAAAGTACAAAATGTATAAGCTAGCGTGCTAAGCAGTTTGAATACTAACTATGAAGTGTAAATGAAACTAATTATGTAATTCCTGTAATTATTATACGTTTTTTAAATAAAAACAAATGCTGTTTTAGAATTGACCAAGATCAATGAACAAATTGCATGCAGTTTGGGCGTGTTGTTTTTGCCACTTTTAAAAATGTATTTATAATTTTAGTTTCGTTTCGCGCTTACTGTTAATTATGTGGTTTAAGCAGTAATTTAAATAAGCACAAAGTATGAAAAAGTCAAAATAAAGGAAGTATATAAAAGTGCATATTAATTTTGTTGATGTATAAATTTTGTGTTGCCACAAACAGTGGCAGATAAAGCTGGAAATTAAGGGGAAATCTTGGACCTATATCACAATTTTTATGACATAAAATGTGTATATTTTGTAGTTAGGTATATTATTTAATCTATTTAGTCTAATTTGTTATTTAATGTTTTAATATGATTACACTGGTCGACAATAATTATAATATAATATAATATATAATATAATATATAATATAATATAATATTATGTATTATTATTATTATAATATTATATATCAAGTTTCATAAGTTTATAAACGAGTATGCATACTATACTTTTTCTACGACAAAATTTAATACTATTTTCTAAAAATCATTTAAATTAAACATTTGTATAAAGCGACATATATAAGATATCTTAGATTCGCAAATAATCTTAGAGATTATTTAGGAAGAACTATGCTATGCTAATGCTTGCCAAAACTCTGCCATACACAATGGAATTCAACTGTATAATATTTTGCCTGAAAAGATCAGGTGATAATTGAAAAAAAAATTTTAAAAATGTCTAAAAAATATAAAATAAATAAATTCTATTATTATTATTATTAATTTTATTATTGTTATTGTTATTATTAGTATTATTATTATTATTATTATTATTATTATTATCTTCCTATTATTATTATTATTATTATTATTATTATTATTATTATTATTATTATTATTATTATTATTATTATTATTATTATTATTACCGCCGCCGATCAAAATGTCAAATTTGTATGTGTTAATTGAAATTTATCCCTTAAAAATAGACTAACAACCGTTTAAATCTGATATAGAACCAGTTTTTTTTAAGTAAAAGTAAAGATAATGTTTTATGGGAATTTCACGGTATTATTATATTAATACTTTTTTATTTTTTTATTAAGATAATAACATAATTTCCTTATTATTATTTTATAAGAAGAGCACTTCATTTCAACGATTGTATGACTTTGACAACTGTCAACTAACTTAAAACTAACTTTAATGTGTATTTAAAAAAAGTGTCATATAAAGATGTTTGATAAAGAGACAACGGTAATTTAATTGTACAATCAAAAATAACAAATACAATCAGGTATAATAAAGTAATAAAATTATGGCAGGTCAAATATAGCACAATTAATTGATTATCAATAATAATAAAAATAAAACAGTGAAACAACAACTCTATATCAATAACCCTAGCTAAGCATTATTTGTCAATATAAATACATATGTATATACCCAGTGTGATTAAATATTTATGCACCGTTTGATTAAAACAAACTTTATATATATATATATATATATATATAAAAATTATGTTGATAAATTAATGCAATCTCATTATCGTGCTATTTGTCATTGTTGCTAATTTATATATTTTTTTAATAAAAAAATGACAAATAAGCCCTATTTTATTGTCGGAACTAATAAAAAACAGCTTCTATATCTAAACGGTTGTCAGTCCATTTTTAAGAGATACATTTAGATTTACACATAAAAATTTGACATTTTCACAGGCGCGACGGTAATAGATTCCCAAAAATTGTTACTCTATTATTTTTATACAAATATTTAATTTAAACCATTTTTAGACAATAACAAGTATTTGTAGTAGAAAAAGTATAACTGGCAAAAACTCATTAAAAAAAAGCTATAATTATGAAATGATAACACTATATTTTAATAATAATTGGATCAGTAGCGTTGATTTAATACTGGTTAAAATATGAATATCTTGTAGTATTTTGTTACTATTTAATTTATCTTATTTTTAACACAAGTTTTGTTAGTTGATACATTTTTATATAGTATATGATATTTTAAATTCTCTAAAATATTTGTTAACAGTAAAGTTAAATACTTTTGATTCTAAATATCCAAGATCACAGGGTATTAATTATAATTAATTACGTGTTTTGGTCCTAAATTAGTTTATTTTCGCCATTACTGATTCAATTAAATTAAATTACAAAATCAAGTTTATTAACACTCAAAACTTGTGTTAAAATTTTATAAGAATAAATTGAATAGTTTACAAAATATTGAAATTTTTAATTTACTTTTATAAATAAATATTTAATAAAAAAAATAGTACCAATAATAAAAAGTAAGTAAAGAATCTGGACGATTTTATTTTATTTAAAATTGATATTGCCATAGCGTCAACTGCTAAAATCAAAAGAGTTTTTGTCTCGTCAAAATATTTCGACCTGGATACTGGGGGACACTGAATAGGTATATTAAAAAATGCAAAATAAAACTTTTTTATCAGGAAGTATTGTTATTGTTTTGGGATTTTTAGATATTTATTTCTTATTTATATGCAAGGAATCTTATATTAATTTTTCTCGAATTATTAATCAATCACCCGGTATACATATACATATAAACATATCAATTTATAAACAACAGGTCAATTATTTCAGGCGTTGTTTTAGTCGACATGAATTTTTTGGAGACCCTTTAAATTAATTATTACTAATAACTGGTTACAACGCTGTTCCTGGCATTAAATTAGAACGTTTAAGCTAACATTTTACATTTTAATGATTCCAAACAATACAGTTATTAATTAAACTCTGTGAGTATGAGGTATAACTTTTTGGTAAAATAAGCACTCATTATGCCTTGTAGTATTAATATAAAACATTATATTAAATTAGTTTGTAGAGGTATAAAGCAAGTTATCTTACATAAAGCGCACAGGCCGTTTAAATAAAATTTTAGCAGCGTTTTATGAAGCATTTAAGTTGATAAGAAAGTAGGTAATTCCAGTTTAGCGGAACTGTAGTAAAATTCATAAATTAATATTCACAATGAAATAATATTTTCATGTTAATACACAAAACTATTAATTATAATTTTTTTTTAAATTTTTTCAGCTTACAAAATTTTTAGCTTAGTAAGTCATCTTAAAAGAAAAAACTAATAAAGATACCCATATGCTATCTCTATATAGATAATATACGGGTTTATTTTTTTAAATTTTTGTTTATTTTTTATAACTTTTTCTTATAACTTTTTCTTATAAGAGTATACTCTTATTTTGCCTTTTTTGGATTTGTTTTACTTTTTTGCATATAATATATGCAAAAAAAGTACAAAAAATCTAAAAGGCAATAATATAATCCAAATATACAGGGTGTACCAAGTATACTTCTATGGGTATTTTTTTATTTGAAGAGTTCAAGGACAGTAAAATTACAATAATAATTACGTATAGGCTATTACAATGAAATTTAAAAATTGCGGTTTCAAAATATTTGAAAACAAAAACTAAAAATCTTTTAAAACCAAAAGAAATTTTATATGCAAACATACGCATTTATCTATATTTTTTTCCAATTTAAAATAGATTTTGAGTTACCAGCACTATCTTTTGTTTTTTCTATATTTTACACTCTTAGTTAAAAAAATCAAGGAATCCAACGATGTATCAAACTAGATATGTATGTTAACTCAAAATAAAGTAAGTATAAAATACTTGAAGCACCCTGTACATCAAATCTTTTTTTTAGATTGACTCCGCGAATTATTCTTTACAATAAAATAATAACTCACTGAATATTTAAGCTCTCAATATTAAGTGATGATTTTTAGAATTTTGACGACACATATTTTTTATTAAATATTTTTGTTTTGGTTTTTTTGTAAAAAATGTTTAGCTCTTTAATAAAAATATTCATTTGTTATTATTATTAAATAACAAAAAACCCTTAAAAATTCAATATTTTTTTCTGAAAACTAAGAATTTTTACACAATACGAGGTGTGTTCAGAAAATATCGGGAATTTTCGTTTTTTGAAACAAATATTTATTTATTTGTCTACATTAATCTTGTCGCCTTCAAAATAATCCCCATTGGATATTAATAATATCATATTATCCACATGTGCACTCTAAAAAATGCATTGGTCGTTGAGGCTAATTTTTTCTTGCTACGTGTACTTTAGTATACCTAAAAATAACTTTTAGTTTCTGAAACCAATTTTAGGTATGCTTTGGTTGCATTAAACAATTTAAATTAGTTATCAGAACTGGATATTATTGTTAACTGTATTTTAGTAATGATAACCGATCACGCATGTTGCAACGAATATATTTTATTCTACCTAGTAACCTATACTAATATATTTATTTTTGTTAGCCAAAGCCATGATTAACCAATTATTTTTTTAAATTTGGCGCCATTAAACGTCGGCAGAAACTCCGATCTGCTCAGCAGATTCTGCTGTCCACTAATGCGTGTGTTGTATTGTGGGTGGTCATGATATTTTCTGTGTGATCATACAAAGTAAACCTTGTGCCTTATTGATAAAAACTAATATTTTGTGTGTGCACAATATGAGTGAGAGTGGTGATTTTGTAAGAGAAAAACTAATTCAATATGGATTAGAATCATTTACGGACACCTTCAAAGGTAAGGGTAGCTTCTGCCTTCTAAAACTCAATATGGCGGCCGAATAAAGCCTGGTTCTAACAGAAAAGTAATTTAATTTAAGATGTAATTTAATATAACTTAAAAGTTAAAAACCCAACAATCCTTTGTAACGTTCATACAGTGATGTAATTTAAAACTTAATTTAATAGTTGGCCAACTTTTATCTTTTAAATTAAATTACGTTATTTCAAGGTTATTTTGTATTATCTAACCCATTTTGGGAGAATCTAACCTATTTTGTGTAAACGAAAAAAGACAAATATTTCGATTGTAATTACCAAAGTAAGCCATATATATCTAAAACTTTTAGTTTTAGATACATTAAGTAAGCATTCTCTTTAAAATATTGTTTTTAATTTTAAACACTATTAAATTACGTTACTTTTTGTATGAAAGCAAGTAAATTAAATTAAATTACTTTTAAAGTTAAATTAAATTATATTACGTTATTTCTCTGTTAGAACCCAGCTTAAATTATTGTTTTTATCGTAGGTAAATAGGTAAATGGTTTTTTAATAGAAAATACTTACCTAAATAAAATACCTAAAATCTCTGTAACTTGTTTTGGCCCCCGTTTTTGCTAAGCATTTATTTTGACTGTTTTAGAAAATAAAATCGACGAATCCATCTGGTCTTCCCTTAAAGGAGAAATTTTAAAGGATTTAATTCCCCAAGTGGGATTAAGAATAAAATTCCAGCAGCAAATCCGTTTTAATTTATTTAACTTAATAGGTATAAGTTGCGTTTTTTTTGTTATTTGTTTTTTGTACTTACCGTTTTTAAATGATTTAAGTATGTAAACTTTAGTAATGTTATAACATTATAAATACCTATAACTTTATAATATAGTTCGCGTTTTCTTTTTGTTATTTGTTTTTTGTATAATTACCGTTTTTAAATGATTTATGCACATGTGAACTTTATTAATGTTACTTATACCTACGGGTATTTAGATATTTAATAAAAAGCAGTTTTTCCAAATAAGTATGCATTTTATTTTTATAAAGACGGTATTCGTATATATACGAATACACAGGTTTTATTTTGCTTCCAAAAAAATAAATTGTAAAACCTAGCGATTAGTGGTATAATCTTCTACTAGTAGACAATCAATTGATTTAAATAAGGATCCTGTTTTAGACTTCCTTTGTATTTGTTTTTGTAATTACTGCAGCCATGGCTACGGCGATGTTTCGGCCCGAAGTAAGTATCTACCGATACCAAATAATAAATAGTTTTTACTTGATATTGGCCAAAGATACTTCGGGCGGAAACGGGTAATAACAAAAATAAACACAATGGAAATCTTAACAGATTTTCTCATAACAAGATTTAAAGTACCTATAAGAAGAAAATATTAGCATTCGTAACAAACAATTCATGGTTATAATAAGAATCTATTTTAGTATCCCCAAATCACAAAACTGGTCTTCATAACTAATATTTATATGCAGGCAACCAAGTATTATTGGTGCTAGTAAAAGTAAAATAAGTTATTGAGATAAATTGAAATGTCCTAGCAACATTATTATGTTGCTTGTCATAAACAACAAATTTAGTATTGGCAACAAATATATACGGTTTAAATTACCAAACAGTTAGTTCACTAATGACAAGAGCGACTAGCTACGAATGCCAGAATAACTATAACAATAAAATTTGGTATTCCTTACTAAATTGCCTCTTAATGCTATTTAAACTAACGTTTCTTGGTTATAGAAACTAAGATTCTAGTATACTAAACCTAACCATTTTTTAGAGTGTGCCAGCTCTTCTTACAATACTCGAAACACTTCTAAAACTCGATATTTGGGATAGCCTTTAGTTCTTTCAGCGATGCGCTTTTAATGTCATCTATGCTTGCAAAACGACGGCCCTTTAAGGTTCTCTTTATTTTTGGGAATAGGAAAAAGTCAGACAGAGGCATGCCTGGCGAATATGGAGGCTGAGGCATTACAGTATTGTTTTTGGCCAAAAATTTTGTTCAAAATTTAACAATTTTAGAACAAATTTTGCTGCCACGCGTTTCACCCAAAACATTCGAAAAATTTCATGGGATGAGCCAATCGATATACCAACATCATCAGCGACTTCTCTGATGGTTTATAACCATTTCTTTCACTTTTTCCATGTTTTTATCGGATGTTAATGTGCTTTTGCGTTCGGGGCGTTCGTCATCTTCAACGTCTTCACGGCCATCTTGGAAACTCTTATACCACGTAAACTCTTGTTTTACTTATAGCAGACTCAAGATAGGCCTTTGTTAACATTTCACAGAATTTATTTCATTTTTTAAGCAAAATTGGATACAAATTCTTTGATCCATTTTTTTTAACGAACGAAAAATCGCCGAGCTCATAAAACACGTCTAACCTTAGCGGCTGCCACAGACAAAGTAAACAATGAAAACATCTAAAGTTTGTATCATACTTCGGGGGCATGTATACCAACATAATACAGAAAATTTTATAACAACCGGATCCTCCGAACTCGCGAAATTTAACAATTCCCGTTATTTTCTGAACACACCTCGTATGTGATGAAATTTTTTTCAAATAAGTATATCAAATTATTTTCATTGAAAAGCTTTATTACAAAAAGCAATACCTACTATTTTTTTTTATAAAACATTATTTACATAAAAAAGTACTTAATAAGTAAGTAATTATTTTAATGTGAAGAACTCCACAAAATTAAAAAAAAAACCGCAGCGGTCACCCCCAAAAAAATGTGGTGGAATGACCTATATGTATAATAATACATAAAATAATAAAAAAAATCCATGAAAGGCAAGACAAAAGTAAAATAAAGTTCAAAAAGTTATAAAAAGTCAAAGAATTAAAAAAATACATGTAGAGGAACATACGTATACAAAAATTCACGTCGAACCGATTTCGCAAATAAATGTTTATTTTGTCAGGATTGTTTATTTTGTTACTTTATATTTTTTCTTTGTCATTACTTTTTTGTAAAGTGTAAATAAAGTAAAAATTATATAAATAATTATTAAAATATAATTATAGTGAAATAAATAAATAAATTGACAAGCTAAAGCAATGATAGCTGAGAGCTAAAATGATGACAAAATAAAAAAAATATTAAAACGACAAACCATATATGTATAACACATTTCATTTAAATTATCTTAACTTAATAATGGAATCTTCACACATTTCATTTAAATTATCTTAACTTAACAGTAGAGTCTTCACAATCCAAAATAATGCTGTCCACTGTGAATGATATCTGAAAATAAACAAAATCGGCGGGTTCGCGCTATCTGCGGCAGAAAAGCCACCAGTGCAGCGCGTTTTGTGCAAATGCATCATTTTAAAGTATGTACTTAAAAATTGGAAATATGTGCACTTTATTGCCGGCAGTATTGTGCTTTATTTAGAGCTTTATCAAGTGTTACGGCCCAAGAGATAGCGGACATGAATTATGTACTGCTTGTGCCAACTTTTATTTCGTATAAATGCTCGCTAGATAAACTAAACAGAATATCAAATATTGTTGATATTGTAACTATTCAACAGTTTTTAAGCCTAATTTTTATTTTAATATATTTTTATAAAATAATAGTAGAAAGGGGGGTCCCCATGGTTTGCCAATAACATTTCCAAAGTAATTTGGGGCGCTTATTTCAAAAATGATCATAATTTTGCCATGGGCTGATTTAGGTATGGGCTTTATAGGCTGCAGCCCGATCCAGGGCCCCCTTTACGGTGAAAATTTAATAAAATTAAATTTAATCTTGTTAAAATTTCAGCTTTTACTATTATTAAGGTGCCTCAACGTGATTTTCTATTTTCCTATTTATGTATATCCCGGAAAAAAAAATTCACTTTAAAATTATTATAACTCCATAGGTAGCGAATTAATGGACTTTTCTGATTATTCCAGCTGGAATGATCAGAACAGATATGTTGTGGTTTTAAATTATATACTAACTAAGAAATATAAAATAAAAAACTTAAAACTTGGAAACGTAGAATAACAAAAACAATAATAAACTGAAAAAGTTTAACCTTGAAATTTAATGTTTTTAGAAAGTTTATGAAAATTTCTTTTATAAACACTTTTTAATTAAATTAAATAAAAAATTTATTTTTATTTTATTTTAGAAAATTTTAAAATTATACATTGTGCGACGAATTTTTCAATGAATTTATTGCATACTTTTGCCGGTTACTGTATATATTTTGTTTAATGTTGTTTTGTTATTCAAACAGCGCCGTAGCAACAACCCAACGGGCCCGGGTTCCAGGCTATACCCACGGGCCTCTAGGTGTTTTTTTATTTAGTACTAATTAATATTTTTTATGTTATATTTGGGAGAAACACAACAACCTTTATAACTCCTTAAATCTACCGCTTTGATAGTGAAGAAAAAATAAAAGACTATATACTATAGACTATATAAAAATAATATATAATATAAAAATAAAAGACTATATAATATATTGTCTATTTTATTATATAAAATACACAGGAAAAATAAACTAAAACTAATAAAAAATTTATAATAATATATTATAAACAAAATATAAGGGCATAAAAAATAAAGGTGTGTCCATTAATAATTAATAAAAAGCTACTTTCCTAGATTTAGCAGCGGAAAATTTTGTAATAATTCCTTGTAAATCTATGGAGCGGGCAACTGTATTTTTAATGAAGATCATTGGCAAAGACGATAATCGATATTGACTCATGGAGTTCCTTAAATAAGTTTTTATTAACTTTTTTTAGGAACGATCGTTCTGCCGATGCAACTGTCACAGGAATTGTAAGGTATAGAAAACATAGTGTTATTATTTCGGTAAAGCTGCTACTGGATGAGAAATTGTCAACCATAATAAATTTTAGCAAATTCTTTACTGACTTAATATTTTTTAGTTCGTCAGAAAAACAAAGCTATTAATTGATAGGAAAGTCTAAAATATCATCTTCATATATTTCAAGAATGTTTTCCGCCTTTTGGTATACTTCTGTATCAGTAGAATTTAACAGAACATCTGTATCCAAAATACTGAAGTTAGTGGCTATTTGATGTAAACTATTTTTTTTTACTTTGTAACTGTCTGATAATAATAACTAGGGTCTTAAAAAACTTCAACTCTAAAAGTATCTTCAGCAGTTTAAAAACAACGTCATTTGCAACTTCATCAAAAAAAGCTTTGTGAATACGTTTTTGGCAAAATTCTGGAATTATACTCCATTTACTTGCTGTAATATTGTCCTCTTTTTATATCTAAAAATTCATTCCGAAGTGTGCTTATGTCATTTAACACATTTTTCAAAAGTTTACTAGATTTTTGGAAATATTTCTGCTGATTTTGTAAGAGTTTTGATACTGTGTCTATGCGATTTAAAATTTTAGATTGTAAAATAATCAAAAACACTGTTTTAAAGTCCTCCAATGTACTTTTAAATCCTTTAGAGTTTTCTATTTCAGCCTTATTATTATATGTTAAAATAATTTTTGAGAAGGCCTTAAGAACATCAAGATACCTAAAACGTAGGGCTTTTATTGCATCATTGCGTAAAGACGAACAGGTTGTTGATAGTTTTTTAAGTTTTAATTTTGACTCGCTTTTACATTATTATTATTATTATTGCTGGTCTTTTACTATTAACTAAGCCTTAAGCCATGATTATAAATAAATGCCTTATAAATGTTGAAATATATTTAAAAAAATTAATCCAAATATTTGAAAAAACAAATTTTGTTATTCCAACCGCTGGCCGCGGGCCCCTTGAGCTCGCGGGCCTGGTTCCACCGAACCCACGGAACCATTGTAGCTACGGCGCTGTATTCAAATAAAAAATCATGTTTTTAAAGAAATAAAATCAACTTTATAAAAAAATCTGCGAACAACAATAAATACATACTTCATACAGAATTTATTTAAGGAGTAGTGCAAGCGCCAGAAGCAAAAATAACCGTAAATATACATTATGACATGCGCGGTTGTTTTGAGTGCCATTTTGACAATTTTAACACGATAGTTTAGTAGAAGCTACAATATTTTCTAAACTACATTAAAATTGGACGAAAATTGTTCATGTAACAAAACTTTGAAATTTTTTCAATTTTGCCCAAAAAAAAAAAATTTGTTTGTTAAAAACGGGATTTTTAAGGCAAATAACTATATAAATGCCTGTATATTTTTTTTTAGTTTAATTAGGATCCATATTTGATTAACAAAATACAGAGTGAGCTAGGTATCCTTCTTTTTGTATACTTAAGTATACAATTGTATATGTATATTTTTTATTTGAAGAGCTACAAGGTCGGTTAAATTAGAGAAAAGTTTCGTAATTACAAGCATATTAAAATAAAATAAAATTACATTCATATAAAATTCTAATATAGTGGCCATAATAAGCCAGCCTATTTTTTTTAATTTTCGTTTTTTAATAGTCTTGTAATAAATTTAAATAAAAAAGTTACCCACACATAAAAAAATCTAACATATACATAATATGTACTATAGTACCAACATATACATATATAGTACTAACATATACATATATAGTACTAACATATACATATATAGTACTAACATATACATAATATGTACTATAGTACCAAGAACCACGCTGTCATTGAATGCACTAAAATTGAAGCAATCTAAATTGTTATTTGCTCAATTAATTACCAAAATAGGAAAAAAGATTTTGCCTAAATGTCAAAGAATGTATTGCGTTAAATGTATACATAGTATGCATACTATAGTAACGTTATTAAATAAATCAAATTAGTATTTAATGCAATAACATTTTAACATTCTAACAATTAAATATCAATAGATTTATGAGCGATAACTTTTGTTGTTAATTTTAAAACAGTAAACGATTATAAACCAATTGCTATTATAGGCTGTTATTCAGGAATACGGATTACAAGATCCCATTGGTTTAAAGGCTCACCCATTTATGCTATGCTAACGTTTTTTTTGTGCATACATAAAAGGATACTTGGTGCACCCTGCATCTACGAATTTTAATGTTTGCATGTCGAAAAAAACGGTTTTCTCGCAATATCTTAAAAACAAGACCTAATTAGGCAGAATTACTCTAGTAGTTGTTGGCCACCATTTGGCCAAATTGCTTTTGAGCAGTGCAATTACTAATAATAAACCTTAATTCCGTTTTGACGACAAAGTAAAATGAACACAAGATAAGAAGTTATAATTATGACCAGAGTTATATGGGGCTTAAAGTACAGCACTAATGACCATGACGAGCTTAAAAATAATCAGCTTAGATGACAACAAATCAAAGTGATGTTAAAATGAAATAACGAAGTTATAATAAAGTTAAGATATAGCATATAACGATATAAGGCCGATATTAGGCATATAACGAGGATTTTTGTAGGCCGGGGCGTAGCATTTATCCGAGTTCGTTATATGCCTAATATCGGCCGTATGTTCTATACTTTTTATAATACCTATAAAAAAACAAACGTAAATTTGTTAGAATTTAACATGTTAACACTGCAGTGTCAATTTGAATGTCATGGTTAAATTTAAAAAACGTTAAGCTAGCAAATCCAAAGCCTTTATATATAAAGAAACTGGGCTTTGATAGCTATTGGTAACGGTTGTTTATTTGTAAAACTAAGAAGATATCAAAGAAAATATTCGTACTGAAGCGGCCGCATTAATTCAAATTAATTCAAATTTATTGCCAGAAAAGATGGCTCAACAGAAAAAATGTGGACACAATAACCGATGATGTTTTACTCTGCTATGTGTCTGAGCTATCGAAAAGTTATAACTATAGTTAACACTTTAAGGACAAAAATGTTGATAATAAAAACGTGTCTCAAACTACAGGAAAATATGTTCATTTATTACAAAGAAACTTAAAATTTCGAACTTTCAGCTGTTCAAATCAGCGGACAATGATTCTTTAACATCATCCTCAAGTGCTAGCGTGGAAATAAAAATAGTAGAAGTTGTCGATAAAAAACATCACAACAAAGATATTGTCCTTCCTAATATCAACAACTGCGTAATTTACTTTAACACTTGCTTTAATTGTATCTAAATAATTTTGTATTGTGTATTTTCTGTTGTAAAACAAAGGGGGTAGCGGGTTAAGGGGGATCTGGCGGCCCCCACCGAATCTGGTAAAATCGTTCCAAAAATCTTGAAGGGGGTCGAAAAACAAGCAGTATAAGCTTTTTACCGACATTACAACCCCAAACGAAAACACAGTAATGGCGAAAAATATGATTTTTTGTGATTTTTATTTTTTTCAACCAGTTTAATTTATTTTTAAATGGTTTAAACGCAATTAAAAATTTGTTTTGGATGTATGGTAGTCCCCTGAATTTTTTCAGATTTTTTGGTCAAGTGAATTTTAGGCTTAATGCGAAAAAATCGTGAAAAACGCGTCATTTTCAAGATTCAACCCTCTAATTTTTAGGGTTGTTTTCATTTTCCCGAGGGGTGCTGTATAGTATGGATAGCGGCAATCGTCCTCTTTTGAATGCAGGCAACTGGACTCAATTTGGTCAATTCTGGTGAGCGGGGCGATTTTTTGAAAAAAACTCGAATTTTCAACTTTCGGTAATTTACGGCGCGTACTTGGTATAATGCGTCTTTGCTATAAAAAATACATCTCCATAGAGGTTTTTGAGGTCGCTGATCACGAATTTGATGTCAAAAAAATTTTTTGACAACAAAGATATTTGTCGCGAATTATTCGTCCAGCACAGATTCTCACAAATCTTTTCTCTGTTCAAAGCGTTGAACATGTTATTGAAGAAGATAGTGGGCCCATTGATGTAACTTTCTTGCTAACTGGTCCGCTAAAAATATCACCAGAAAAGAAATAAGTTTTAGTTTGCGTTTTATTACCTGACAAGCTCATACGTTTCATTTAATATAGTCTTGTTTCCCCCACTACGTGTTTTCAGCTGTTCATATTTACAATAACAAAGCAGCCATGACTCATAAATCAATTTTAACAGATTCTAACCTCCAAATTTTAGCAGGTGCTTCAGAGCTCCCGATAAGTTAGCGTACAGAGATAGCAAGAGTTTGAATTTAGCGCCACAATCTTAGTGAAAGGTTGGTACCGCGTTTTATTTCGCCGTTTTTATAACCTATAAATTTTCGTGGAACGTTTATCTTTGGTTTGTAGTTAATTAACTAATTGCTAGTCAAAAATGAACGATTTGGGTAATGAAATCGAGCAACTAATTGTGGAAGAAATCGAGGAAATGATAGTTGGTGATCAAAGGTTAGTATTAATTAATTTATTAATTGATTGGTAAGTACCAACACATTGAACATGTTTTGTATGCCTTGGTGTATATTTTGTACGTAAAATAGTGGCATAAATTAGAAACTATAGTTTGGAGTAATTGAATTGTAAAAACTCGAATTTGTTTATTCAAATAATTTTAGTATGTTTCCCATGTACTACAATAAACTACATGTAGGTATTACAATAAACAAATTAAAATAAATAAATTCGTATCTTTTTAATTTAATTGCTCCAAACTATTAATTTTAAGGTAAGCCAAAATTTACTGGAAGTGCGACTCATATAAATTGCACTCCCATTAACATTAATTATGAATTTTTATATTTTTAGTCATGAACTTAATTTGCAACGGAGAAGGCTACGTGATGACAGCAATCTTTTTAATTTGGAAAATAAAATGTTTTTGCGATATTTTAGAGTAACTAAAATTGTTGCAGAACAAATAATTTTTAAATTAGAACCATTCTTAACTCAGGGGCAACGGAGAACTGCAATTTCTGTTGAACTAAAGGTAAATTATTGAAGTATTACTAATTTATATTGCAAAATGCAATAATAATAAAAACATCCCTTCTAAAATAATTTTTAAAAATATACAGGGTGTCCTAAAATTAATGGTATACCGCAAAACAACAGATTCTTTAGGTAAAAATATTACCCCCACAATTTAACCATTGACAAGTTGATAAAGCACATAGGGTTAAAAGTTTATTTTAAAAAAACAAATTTTTTTTGCACAAAGTGTGGTGTTTGGGTATTTTTCAGAGCAGAAATTTTAAATTTCCTTAAAAAAATAATGTAGATTTTAAAGAGAGCTGTCTGCAACACATTGCATTTAGCCTATTTTTTTTTACTTTTTTAGGTTGCTTCATCAATTTAAAATGTCATACATACATACATAATACAAAATTGTATTGTCCTTTATTTCTAAAACCTGATGTACCTGAATTAACAATTTAAAAAAATAGGCAAAGGAAAAACTTTATTTTACTTTAAACAAATACAATGTTTCGCATACAGCCCTGAAAAGTATCAAATTTTGTGCAAAAACGTCATTAATTAGTGGACACCCTGTATATTTATTTTGGGTAAATTATAAATATCTATGCATTTGTTTTAATGTTGTTTGCAATTTGTAGGTTCAAAACCATGTTTAATCTTCTGGGGGTGATAGGTGCCATTTATTGCACCCATGTGGAAATTGTGGCTCCTGCTGCTGAAGACCCTGTAAGGGGTATTACAGCCTAATGTTCAAATGGTATTTAGCAATGATTTTAATAATATTTAATTTGCAATAATACTAACTATATTTTTTTAGATTTGTGACCATGAGTTGAGAATTCTAAACTGCAATGCCAGATTTCCAGGCTCAACTCATGATTCTAGAATTTGGGCATTCAGTTTGATAAGAAATATGTTGCATGAGCAATATGTTTCAGGGCAGTGGAATGATGAGTGGCTAATTGGTATGATAAATGTTTTATATATTTTTTAATAATTATTTACATGTGTAATATGGTTTATTAGCATACAAAAGGTTCTGTACATATATATATATGTATATATATATATATATATGTGTGTGTACTGAGCCTTTTCTATGCTAATAAACCAAACATACCAACATATACAGGGTTTCCCATAATTAGCGGGCAATACTTTAACAGCAGGTTCTACGCATATAAGAAAAAAAGTTCCCATTAAAATAGGTCAAGAAATGTTTCCCAAGGGAGCTACAGCCCCGAAAGAGAAGCCCCTGAAGATGTTTTTTATTTAATATCTCCAAAACCGTTAAATAGAAAAGTGAAATTTTGGGATATAATTAAACTTTTTATGGCCAATAAGTTGCAATGATAACAAATTCAACATTTTCATAAGGGGTGGGTCAGATAGATAGGGAGTGTGGGTAAAACTACCCTAACTTTTTTGTACGTATCTTGAGCTATTATTTGATATGAGATCATAAAATTTTAGAGTTTTACACATAAAAAAGGTCCATTTGATGAACTTCAATAGCATGCACTGTTTTTGCTTAAAATCGATTTAAAAATTACCTTACATAGCATAAAAATTCATAATGAAATCACAACTGGAGAAAAAAATTCAGCGTAGGCCATGGACAATTTTTAAACACCCTGTCACATAGTACATGAAACTGTCACCTGTCTTAAATAATTTTTCATAAAAATGGCAGCTGTGTTCCATGGCCTAAGCTGATTTTTTTTCTTTTGTGAATTCATTATGATCTTTTATGCCATGTAATGTAATTTTTAAATTGATTTTAAGGTAAAACAGTGGATAATATCAAAGTTTAACAAGAGGACCTTTTTTGTGTGTAAAACTCCGAAATTTCATAATCTGACATCAAATCCTAGCACGAGACACATACAAAAAAGTTAGGGTGGTTTTAACCCCTACTCCCAACTACCTGACCCACCCCTCATCGAAATTTTGAATTGTTATTATTACATCTTATTGGCCATAAAAAGTTTGATTAATTCCCAAAATTTTACTTTTCTATCTTGAACGGTTTTGGATATATTAAATAAAAACCATCTTCAGGGGCTCCTCTTTCAGCTCTCTTAGAAAGCATTTCTCGGCCTACGTTTATAGGAACTTTTTTTCATATTTTTGTACGTAAAATCTGCTGCACGATAATTATGGGATACCCTGTATAACATAATATTTATTTTAGGTGACTCACGGTACCCACTGTTACCGTATTTGCTTACCACTATTATGGATGCCTCAGAAAATACACCGAAAGGTCGCTCATATAAGAGCAAGAAATGTAATAGAGCGATGCTTTGGTGTTCTTAAACAAAGGTTTCGGTGCCTGACCAAACACAGAACCTTGCATTATCATCCTGTCAAGGCAGCAGAAATAGAAGAATACTTCAAAGAATTAACTTGAAAATATAGAAGTTTTTTTGCTAGCTATAACATAGTGTAAAATAAATAAATATAATATAAAAATCATGTATTACTTACTATCACTGCATTAGTGTAATTTAGATATAAACATATTTTGTTAAATTAAAATAAAAGACTAAAATAGTACATATCCATTTAACAATATATTTTAAATCCAACTCAACATATAACCTAGATATGTTTGCAATATTGTATTTACATTTTTCCTATAAAATGTTACATTTTATTCTGAAATGCTGAAAGATTTTGCTTCTATACTTTACAAACATGGCAACCCTAAATGAGTTTCTAAATTTTTATAAGAAAAACATGTTCTACAAAACAATTTAGGTTCTAAATAATAAAGCAACATAAGGCAAAAAATAGTAAATAAAATTCGTTCATAAAGGCTTTTCTATAACATTGTTTTATGCTGTATTTGTAATCAGGCATGTTAAAAGTTTTGGTGGTTTCTTGAAGAAACACAACACAATTATTCATTTTCACACTAGTAAGACACTTTTACATATTGCACTTAAAACCCCGCATAAAATTAAGCAGCAGAATTAATAACACCATAACCTTGTTTTGAAGGCCCAACTTCTTAATTTTGATAAAACATAACTTAACAAATGAACGTATTTTAGCTAAAAATAAATAAAAATGTTTAAAAAAACTATATAGTTCTTAAATGCATGGTATTACCTTATTTTTAATTCATTATAACTTGTGCTTGTAAATTTAATTATAAATATTTTTATTAAATGTCATTGTAATTAGAGTCTGTATGTTGGCAGAACTGATTTATGTTGATACCAATTGCTTCGCATTATACCTAGCCATATTATAATAATAAACAATAAAAGATAAGAAAAATAATAAATAATTATAATATTTCTTCGTCTAAGGCCTTTTATCTCATTCTGTGTAGGTATACCAGAGATACAACACTGACTCAAACTTTCTTCCAAACCGTTCCAAAATACCAACCAAACTGAGCAAAAGTTACTGTGTTAACGGAATTGCTAACTTGGCAAGAGATACATCAATACCCCGAGTGACGAGGATTAAAACTGTAAAATTGTTAACTTAGCTCTGTAAAAAAGTATTATGCTATTTTATATTACTGTGTGACTATTACGTAAGCTTGAATAAAATATGATTTATACCAGAAAATTTAATTTCATTGATTATATTAGTTGAACACGATATTAAAATTGTTTAAATGCTGTGATTCAATGATATTTTTTACATTATCAAACCTGTGTTAATAAATATTGACCAAATTGAGTCCAGTTACCTGCATTCAAAAGAGGACGATTGCCGCTATCTATACTATACAGCACCCCTCGGGAAAATGAAAACAACCCTAAAAATTAGAGGGTTGAATCTTGAAAATGACGCGTTTTTCACGATTTTTTCGCATTTAAACCTAAAATTCACATGTTTATACTTGACCAAAAAATCTGAAAAAATTCAGGGGACTACCATACATCCAAAACAGTTTTTTAATTGCGTTTTAAACCATTTAAAAATAAGCTAAACTGGTTGAAAAAAATAAAAATCACAAAAAATCATATTTTTCGCCATTACTGTGTTTTCGTTTGGGGTTGTAATGTCGGTAAAAAGCTTATACTGCTTGTTTTTCGACCCTCTTCAAGATTTTTGGAACGATTTTACCAGATTCGGTGGGGGCCGCCAGACCCCCCTTAACCCGCTACCCCCTTTGTAACTTATTGTTCCTTGACAATTGATCACATTGAAGACGTTACGTTAAACTACAGGAAAATAGCGATATTTATAAGTATTTATCACGATTAACTGCTTGTTGATGAAATTAGTTTAAACAATTTTACAGATATGGAAAGCTTTTCATATTCTTAAAGAGAAAGTCGGAGCGCTAAACACCAAAGAAAGCAGATTTCGCGTTTTCTTGTGGAATCTTCGAAAATCAATGTTTACTAGTTAATCGTAGTAATTTTTGTTATTTTTGGAGCTTGCCGCCGCGAAGTAATTGTTTCCTTGACAATTGATCACATTAAAGATGTTGGACGCTTTATAATTATAAAACTACAAGACACACAAAATAAATCTTTCCGAAAGTTCATTATTACGGAAATCGATACTCCTGTCATGATTTGTCTCTGTATAGAAAATATGCCGAACTACGACACTTCAATTTTTAGTTAGTTGACGCTTTTTTTGTAGACTCCATACACTGAAAAAAATAGGCTGTTGAAACAACAAAAAAATATTAATTCAACTCTTTATGCACTTTAAATACAAGCAATGGGTTACTTAACCATCTAAAAATGTCAAATTGTATTGTTTAATTGAACAACAAATATAAGTCAAATGAATAATTGAGAATATTTGTTCTAATCTGCTAATCTGGTTAATTAAACATTCTTGATATGTCGGAGTAATATTTCGAAAATGGTTGTGCTAACATTTTTAAGATGTTAAGGTAAATTTCTTGAAATGTCCAGGTAACCTTTTTAGCATATTCACTTAACACCAATAAAATGTTAAATTAAAATAATTTGCGCTAATGTTGGGTTAATTAAATTATGGAATTAATATAAAGAGAAAGAGTTTTTGATTTGAGTGCGTTCCACCTACTTCAAATACCTACCGACAGACAGCTGATTCGACCCCTATTGGGGGTAGTGGAAGTTCCACTGTGGAACACACCGAAAACAAACGGCTACCTGAGCTTATATACTCCTATCGTAAGCCAACTGAGGCGAGATGTAAGAACATCACGTGATCAACACCGTCTAATGACGTGGCGTGGGTGTTCGAAGCGCCCTTCACGGCAATTTTATGAATGCAAAATTAACAAATTTTAAAGTATCATTTACAATTTGTTAAATGAAGAAATTCAATGTTTTGGATTTAAAGAACAACTAAACGTTAATTTAATAGTTTTTTTAGGTTATAGTAAAAATTTCAGTATTTGATTCAACCAATTCCAGCTATTAAATCAAAATAGGATAAACATTTTAATTTAAAAAATTAGTTTATGTTAAATCAATATTTTAACTGTCAAATGAACAAATAAACTTTGACAAACTCTGACTATTGCTTTGACACAAATATAGATTAATCCAATAGGTTTTTTGATGAAACAACATTTTTAAAAATGACATTTAGGTAAACGTTAACTCAACTACATTATTTTTTTTTTGTGTAAAGGGCAAATGCACCAAACAGCATGTAGGAATTCACAAAATAGGAGAACCTTATCAAAAAATGCAATTTTTTTAAAGAATTCTGAATTTTACACAGGGCATTCCTTATGAATATCGTGATCCCGTATATTAGCGGAAAATGGTGGCGATCTCCTTTCCTTAAAACAATTTTGGGGCTGTAAATCTTCAGCAGTTAGTTGAACATTCATTATCAAAAAACTTAAAATTTCTGAGAATGATTCTTTTACATCATCCTAAAGTGGCAGCGTGGAAAGTAAAATAGCAGACAATTTCGATGAAATACATCACAATAAAGATATTGTCCTTTCTAATATCAACAAATGCGTAATGAACTTCAACACTTGCTTTAATTAGAGCTAAATAATTTTGTATTGTGTGTGTTCTATTGTAAAATAAAATTGTGAATAATTGTTTAGTAAAAAATGTGTCTTCATCAATTTAACAATGTCAACCTACAAACTGTACTTGTTAAGATTAACATAGTATACTATAGTACTGTTAAAACACTAATAACATAAGAAGATAATTAATTTTGGATATGAGTATTTCACAATTTTTTAATAAATGTCATGATTTTCCAAACGCTTTAAATAATTTAACAAATGTAATATAACCACATTTTCTTCCCCAACTCCATCGATCTAAATTTAATAAAAACTCTTAAATTAAATACGTGATCTCACCCCTGTAAGTAATTAAATATTGTAGGTGAATCAAACTTCGCAAGGTATTATAGAAGAATTTTAATATCAAAATTATTAATGATGAAGAGCGGTTCTGGGGCCGGAAATTAAAATATATGTATAAGATCAAGTTGCACATGTAAAAGCGGACGCACAGGCCACGGCTTATGCGATTTAATCAATCATTTATACTTTAATTATCCGGCCCACCACCACCCCCAAACACTGTCTGCTGTCTGGACGTTGTTGGTTTGACCCCTCAAAAATTTGTGCAATTATCCTTAATGTTGCAGTACAACTTAACGCAGGGTAGGATTAAGGAAAACAAAAATATGTTGCCTTTAGAAACTTAATAAAAATCAAAGTTGACATTTCAACAACATACTTTGACATTTTGTCGATAGATGGCGATTTCTTCGGCATCAATAACGCCACGTAATGATCGTAATGTACTTCCAAAATTATAAAATAACATCTTTGGGTATGTTAATATTAAAATCGATATTCCTTGATCTACTTATTATACAATAACATTATTTTGGTTTATTAAAAAATATCAAACTTATAAAGATTTCTTTCGGTCGTGGCTAATTTTAAAATATCGCCACCGGGCCTGTGCGGAAGCACCCCTGATTTATATTTAGGTGTGATCCTTCCAGTTTTAATCAAGTCAGCCACCCCAGCATCGTCCAATGAATAACCTCAACAATACGACGTACGCAGAGAGAGCCTACTTAATGATGATGACGTTTGCACTCTCCTACCCTCGGCTAACCACTGACGCGTTAAATAACAAACTATACTATAGTAGGCAATGTTTCTAATTCGATTTTTCGTTCTTTGGACGCGGCAAACATGAGCGATAAACTAACTTTTTTAGATGTAGATAGATTAACCTGAATCGCTTACGACTCATGAATTTTATTAATGTTTCGTTTTAAAGGGAAAATTGTAAAGAATATTTCAATTTAAATAACATTTTGACGATCCCGCCTTGTTTATTTTTTCATGTTTAGTTTTTCTTTATAAGAATAAAAGTGATTTTAGTTTTTTTTACTTAAACACGCGTCAAAATGGTTTAATTATATACGAGGCAAATAACACCAGCCTATTCCAAAAGAGTATTCTGTATTTGGGCCCAAAATTTTACAATAAGTTGCCTGTTCACATTAGATCTCAAAATTTAAGAAATTTCAAATCTTCATTAAAACAACTTCTTATTACTCATATCATGAATTCTTGAATGATGGTTTTAGTGTGTATCAGGTAACTAGTGTTTTATAAAAAAATTTTATTTTAATTCTTAGGTCACCGGCCGCTACTGATAATAACGACCGGCTGAATAGGGCTAATTTTTTTAAGACAGCACTGAAAAGAAGATGAATCTTCCTTGAAGTAAGTAGTTTGAACAACTCGACTTGGACAGCAATACTTCGGTACTGAAGACAAGTTAAGGTTTCGCACTGTGGGGTATACACGGTGTTATGTAATTAATGTTATATATTAAAATACTGAATACCATTTGACATAAGGAATAAAGGAAAAATATTTAAAAAATATTTTTTTCTACTCCTATTACGGAATTTGACCCTTCTAATATCACTTTTATCTATGAAATGACATATATTCCGTAAAGTGTTACAGAATGAAATATTCTATCATCTGATGACAGAATAAACACTCGTGGCGACATCTGGTATTTTTTGGTAATGTAGAAAAAATATAGTCTGAAACACGTTTGGAATTGCATATTCCGCTCTCGTGAAACCGTCAAATTCGCCTTCGGCTCGTGTGACAAACTCTTCACTCGAGCGGAATATGCCGTATTCCAAACTTGTTACAGAATATACTATTCCAAAGATAAAGAAAAAATATGCATTAGAAGTTTTTTATATTTTTTGTGATACGCCACTGGTTACAAACTTGGTTTATCTCTGCACACTTGTATTCTGTGAGTAGCTACGCGTTGCCAGATGTAAAAAATTGTTACTAAAAATTTTCTTGCAAAAAATAAATAAAAACTCAATAAATACAAAAGTTTTATGCCCTTAAAGCTCTAATACCCTTCTGTATTTATTTACTCATCCAGCTATTAGCTTAAGCAATGATTAGAAAATTTAGTACCTATTTTAAAAAATCCATAACCACAAAATTAATTTTTTTCATCAGTTTTTTTCTTTCTGTTTACTCAGATGAAATTGGGACCAGTTCACAGGTTAAACTTTAAACATTTAATTTGTGTAAATAAATCCAAAAGCACTTCCCTTAGTTAAGATATTTACAATTTGAAAACATAACCTAAAATTTGAAAGAAATGCACTAGATTCTGTCATAAAAGTTGGCAGTACAAAAATGACATAACCAACAATTAATAAAAACGCCAAATTGACAATTTGCATTGTTAATTTTGTCATTTTTGTAATTAAGCTAAGTTTGTCAACTTTTTTGAGAGATTTTGGAAACACTGTTGTTACCAACCATAACATAATAAATCCACCAGATTATCCTAAAGTTCCTAGTCGATCAGTGGCGTACTTTTTGGTAGGATAAATGTTATTAAAAATTATTTTTAGACTTTGGAATTTAGAAAAAAAAAGTTTCAGATGCTTCTTTATGGACCCTAAGGAACAACCCATTTTAATATATAACATTAATTACATAACACCCTGTATAATTTGCCACCAAATACCAGAATATAGACGGATACAGAAGGACAAGAAGCAGTACATAAAAAAATGTTAGGGCCCAACAGCTAAATAACAACACCCAGCCGCAAGCATGACCCCCAAGTGCTTGGGGTAATACTAAACGCCCCGGTTCAGGGAGATTTCGAGTTTGGATTGGCGTTATTGTTTCCAGAAAACCAAAAGATCTACTCTCCTAGTTCCCATCTCCGCAAGCCCTCTGGGCGTATAGCCCGGCCCGGCGCAGTTCCAGGAAGGGTCACTAAAACCATCGGCATGTCGCTTACGAACCCCAAAAAGGGTACCGTACAAACTGAGGTGGACATCTGGGTGCGGAAGAAAATCGATCGGTTTCACTTGCGGGGGCCCGAGAGAGACGACGCGGATGCCTTTTATGTTTATATCATTTAAATAGATGTTGTTTTTGCGTATTGCTGCATGTTTAATAATTATATAGTAATGAATTTCTTCTTGTCATTAAAATTAAAGAATATCAACATTTTTTTCAAAATTATTTTTAGACTAAAAACAAATTAATTGGATAATACCCAAGAGGACAAAGCCAACTTATGAAATTTAGAAAAAACAACCATTTTTAATTTTGACCTCCGAGATTAGCTGGCCATACACAAACGTTATGGCGCGCGGTTTATCGTGTTATCTGCAAAAACATATGGAAAATCATGTACGTGAGTGAGTATCGCCGCGCGCAATGATAGAACGGAAAGGGATTTCAGACGTGCTTTCCTCTGGAGTGTGGAGTCATTTCAGTGTCCACACGCCACCTTTTTCTATGCACGCCACATTCCGCGTCACGGTTTACCTTTGCTTGGCAAAATTTCTCTTTGAAAATTTGTACATGATCACATGCAGTTTCAAACGACTCGATAAATGACACTTTTTGCCCACTCACATACGATTTTTCCTTTGAAACTGATAAACCACGGGCAATCACTTGCTAAATCATTTGAATACTTTATCAAGTGTATGGAACATGACGCTTTTTTTGCCATGCCGTTCTTTCGTGCATACTAACCGCTACATCCCAACACGCCACGATAAACCGCGCGAAATAACGCCTGTGTATGGCCAGATATTATTTAAATGGATGGTTTTACGAAAAAACGTAAAAGACATTTTTATATTATTACATGTCTATTTATAACCGACTTATTTTTTTGTTATGACATATAAATAAATATCAAAATTGTAAAATACATTTTTTTTTAAATTATTTTTAGACTGTTTGATGATACCAAAGTAGGAAAGCCAACTTAGAAAATAACAAATACCTACTCAAAAAGTGTAAAAATACTATTTTAATCAAAAGTATTATCATTTAGGCAGGGTAAAACGACTTTAAGTTTTATTTTAAATTGTTTTTATATTGTAAAAAAAGCAAAATATCTTTAAAAATTATTTAAAAAATATAAGTACCTACCTATAAAATATAAACTCCCTTTTACACATGATTTAAATTTGAAACATTTTTAGTTTATTTGATCGGTATCGTATTTTTATAAATATTGCAGTACTGCATTTGCAATAACTGCCACAGTAAATCGCGTTAAATCAATTTTACCATTAACTCCTTCGATCGAATTTAAATTGAAAGAAAATATATGCAGCAGCCATCCTCAAAGGCAATAAACCAATTTTTGAATTATTGTGAGATACTACTGTGATTTTTTATAATAAAATACAAAATGCTTGATAAAATATAGATTTTTTAAGCGTAAATTAATTTTCATTTTAAAACACTTTAAAACATTTTTAGGTTAGGTTTAACCCTAACCTAAAAATTATGTGACCAAATCTTATGAAATATGCTAATTAAATGCTTGAAAAAAATAGTATATAAAACACGGCGACAAGAGCTTATTAATTGCCTCTCACACAATCTACTGCATCGTCTAGCGCCCCAGCAGTGAAATGTATACTCGGCTATAAAATGAGCTTGGTCTGCCTGGTCTATAATGTACTATTTGGAACCAGTGGCGGCTGGTGGATTTTGGGTATACCGATATCTCAATTATTAGATATGGGACCCACACCAAATTTATATGAGTTTATAATGAAATTAAATAAACAAGTTTTAGGCAAACAGAATTTAAATTGAAGTTTGCGAAAAATGATAACTTTTTTCTCGACCGTACCGGCCTCATGGCGCCCCCGATAAATATAATATAAATTTAATTGGTGCAATTTATTATTTACCATAGTTTATCGACAAAATTGAAATTTTATTTAAAAAATCCAAATCATACAGTTTTTTTATCAATTTAAATTTTTCTTTTATTATATTTAAAATTTGAAATTTGTCGATAAACTATGGTAAATAATAAATTGTACCAATTAAATTTGCGTAAAAAATTATCTTTTTTTTACGCAAATTTCAATTTAAATTCTGTTTGCGCAGAACTTGTTTATTTAATGTCATTATGAACTCATATAAATTCGGTGTGGGTCCCATATCTAATAATTGAGATATCGGTATACCCAAAATCCACCAGCCGCCACTGTTTGGAACTTAATCTGCAGATATTAATATGACTACAAATCAGTGGTTGACTAAATACGTCTGCACGTGCGGCAAAATAAATGTTAATTTTTTTCAAAACTGTTTTACAACAGTTACTATCAAAAATTATTTTTTTGAAAAAAGTTAAAGCAAATACTTTTATTATATTTTATTTTCAAAATTTTACTTAAATCATGCTGTCAAAAATTCACCGGCAAAAAACCGGCTTACAGAAATTGGCACAATTTTATTGTTGATTTCTTTTTACTTGTAGGTAATACAAATTGTATGGCCAGTGGGGGACATTCAAATATTGGTCAAAATCGAAAAAATAAAGATTTATCTTGTGTGGCCCTTTGGAATAAGCTTTTTATAACATTTGGCACGCAATGTGTTATTGTGTAAAGTTGACTTAAAAAAGATTGTATCCTCTTACATTTTTATTCACTTATATAACAACTTTAAATTAATTTAATATATTTTTCAAAACAGCATGAATGCGCTATTATAGCGTATAATACTGCCCAACTATGGAGAAAGGCAGTAACTGCTAAACAAGAAATTTGTGGGAAATTGGCATAAACTACATTTTTATAAAATGCAGTAGGTATTTAATTGATTTATTTAACTTATGAGATAGTTTACTGCATTTCTTTGTTGAATTAAGATACAAAATGTCCATAGCTTTGTCATAGCACAAGAAAACGCATTTAGAATTTTTTTGTAGCTACTGCCTTTCTCCATAGTAGGGCAGTATAGCGCATAGTAAATTTTCACGGAGAGAAAAGTATAATGCAGATTACCATAATTATAATACCCTTCACTATAATTTATATTACTATTTGGGACAACTATCTTGTATATTGCCAGATACTATGCATATTTAGTAATTTTTAAATATCCATGTATGTTAAACCTTAAGGTAAAATATTATTATTCTCAACCAATTTTGTTTTTAATTCTTATTATAACACTAGGCAACAAATTTTAACTTAAAAAAAAGGTCCTGGTTGAAAATAGAATTTTTCGATCGTTTATGACTGAAATAGATCCAAAATGTTTTTAAAAAAATTTTCTGAAGTTGTAAGTAAAAAATAGGAGCACAGTATTATGGTACCATTTATTGCATATATGCAATAAATGGTACCATAATACTGTGCTCCTATTTTTTACTTACAACTTCAGAAAATTTTTTTAAAAACACCATTTGAAAATTTTAGGATGACGTTACTTTTAACTTATATTTCAGCATTCCATGAACAACATATCTGTATCTGTATCTGTATCTACATATTGTAAAAATTTAAGGCATGTTTTTTTGATGTTTACTGTTTTTTATCGTTCAAATTATTTTGTTTATTTATTTTTATCGTTATTATTTAACAATTTTTCTTTGTATCATGGTGCTGCCCGTATCGTCTAAACGAGACTTTGGAAAATTTTTTGGTCGCCGGATTTGCGTCGAGCAGGTGAAAATCTATATGACTGCTATTTTTATTACCGACCTTTTTTATTTACTAATTTTTATCGTTATTATTTAACAATTTTTCTTTGTATCATGGTCCTGCCCGTATCGTCTAAACGAGACTTCGGAAAATTTTTTGGGCGCCGGATTTGCGTCGAGCACGTCAAAATCTATAGGACTGAGCTATTTTTATTACCGACCTTTTTTTATTGTTTACTAATATTTTAAAATTTACTATAGTTATTAGTAATGGAAAAAATCTAATTATAATTAGATTTTTTCCATTACTAATAAGTATAGTAAATTTTAAAATATTATGTTGCAATTTTAAATATAAAATATTTTAAAATCGAATATTTTTATATGTTAACAATTAAAAATTGTAACATATTTATTGTACTTTTTAATATGCAAAAATGTTATGAGAAAGAATTGAACCTACACCTCGCTAAAGTTTGTTGTTTTGAGTGCGTTCCATCAACTTCAAATACCGACAGACAGGTGTTTTGACCTATATTGGGTATCATCAGTGTCGACACGACACTGTCGAGCAACTTGTAGTAGTGGAACACACCCAAAACAAAGAAATACCTGAGCTTATAACATGGTTGGTAAGCCAACAGAGGCGAGAACATCACGTGATCCACACCGTCTAACGACGCGTCGCGACGTGGCATTTGCCGCAATCGGTACATACTATGCAACCAAGTAGGTTCAATTCTTTCTTATAAGTATTACCAGTAATGGTTCAAGAATGTTTATTGAAGAAACTGAGAAAATTGAATGTTTAAAATGTCATGAGTTACTATATATCATATTTAAATATATTGTTTATTTACTTTAAACATAAAAGTATCTTTATTTTACTATATTTTTTATTAATGTGTAATATATTAAAACATTAGATTAAATCATATAGTAAATATTTGTAGATAGGAAAATCAATTTACTATATATATATATATATATATATATATATATATATATATATATATATATATATATATATACGAACATATTAAAAATTAAAATATATATTATACATTTATGATTTAGTAATATTGGTGTTGTAATCTTTACTAAAATTGTTTAATAAAAAATAGTATTTTGTATTACAATCTTAAAATTGTATTGACGAATATATAATATTGTTACCCTTAAAATTTCTTAAAGTAAATTTTACTAATTTTTTTTTACTATCTAAAATTTACTATACATTTCTTTTCTATAGTAAATTTAACTATTTTTTTTTTAGTTTTTTTTTAAATTTTTTTGTCAGGAACTTTTAGAACATTTACCCGGCAACACTGTACGTAAACACAATAAACGCAGCTCGAAGATCAACCATATTTGTTTTATGAGTTCAACTGTTGAACATATCATGCCTAATTGCAATGGCTATCCGCAAAAGGCCATCGATCCAAATGGAGCTCCTTTAATAGAATATTAAAGAACAAATCGTCCCCGTTCTGGCAAAAGTAATTAACTCCATTTTTGTCTAAAAGTAGTTGACTACCTTCGCGATCATAGAACAATTATATCTGTGGTCTAGAAAAACTTATTAAGTGCAGTATTGTATTTTTAGCATGCTAAAAATACAATACTGAAAGCTATTCTCTTCTAATAAATTAATAAAATAAATCAAAATTCTAATGTATTCATAATTTACCCACAGCCAAAGTAAATTAAACTGAAAAAAGTAGGAAGTAGCAGCTTGTATTATATGCAAATCAATCCTTTAATCAATAAATTACGAGAGCTTTTTCGCAAAGCGTGTTTGTTAATTCATCGTGACGTAAATAGTTATTTTCGAACTCGATCAAAGCGATAAACTTTGAATATCTTGATGTATGGCGACAGTGCCAGCTTTGTTATACACATAATTCAAATTTTTATTGTTCTAAATGGTATTTAATTATTCCATTATCTTTCTATAACTATTTTTAAATAATCCAAATAAACCCCAATTTATCATTTAAACTTTATTAATTGTTTGTACATGTAAAGGGCTGACCCATAGTATTATAAGTGCAAGCTTGTTTTGTGTGTTTTTGCTTGAAAAATAATTAAAAACGTCGGTTTCAATATTAAAATACAATGGTGGTTTGTTCTGCATTTGGCTGTAAAAGTTATATTAGTCATAGTGAGAAGAGTACACGGAGAGAAATGTATAGTAAATTTTAGATAGTAAAAAAAATATAGTAAAATTTTCTTTAACAAATTTTTAGGGTAACAATATTATATATTCGTCAATACAATATTAAGATTGTAATACAAAATACTATTTTTTATTATACAATTTTAGTAAAGATTACAATACCAATATTACTAAATCATACATGTATAATACATATTTTTATTTTTAATATGTTTGTATAGTAAATTGATTTTACTATCTACAAATAGTAATATTTACTATATGATTTTATCAAATGTAAGGTGTACATTTAATATTATAATATATTACACATTAATAAAAAATATAGTAAAAATAAAGATTCTTTTATGTTTAAGGTAAATAAACAATATATTTAAATATAATATACAATATAGTAACTCATGACATTTTAAACATTCAATTTTTTTAGTTTCTTCAATAAACTTTCTTGACCCATTACTGGTAATACTTATAATAAAGAATTGAACCTACTTGGTTGCATAGTATGTACCGATTGAGGCAAAGGCCACGACGCGTCGCGACGCGTTCTTACATCTCGCCTCTGTTGGCTTACCAACCATGTTATATAAGCTCAGGTATTTCTTTGTTTTAGGTGTGTTCCACTACTAGAAGTTGCTCGACAGTGTCGTGTCGACACTGATGATACCCAATATAGGTCAAAACACCTGTCTGTCGGTATTTGAAGTTGATGGATCGCACTCAAAACAAAAAACTTTGGCGAGGTGTAGGTTCAATTCTTTCTCATATATATTTTTTATATTAAAAAGTACAATAAATATGTTACAATTTTTAATTGCTAACATATAAAAATATTCGATTTTAAAATATTTTATATTTAAAATGGCAACATAATTTTAAAATTTACTATACTTATTAGTAATAGAAAAAAATCTAATTATAATAAGAATTAAAAACAAAATTGGTTAAGAATAATAATATTTACCTTAAGGTTTAACATACATGGATATTTAAAAATTACTAAATATGCATAGTATCTGGCAATATCCCTACAAGATAGTTGTCCCAAATAGTAATATATATTATAGTAAAGGGTATTATAATTATGGTTATCAGCATTATACTTTTCTCTCCGTGTATTTTTCATCTAAAATACGTATTACTCGTACTTACAAACCAAATGTACCTGTACAAAATACCAACTGGTATATATTTCTATATATTTATCCCGCGGCAAATTTTATTTTTAAATTTAAAATAACTCCAAAGGAGAAGATCTTTAAAGTAATTTTGGCGATAAATTTAGCATTCAACATTGATTTTAACATATAAAAGTAACATATTTCCAGCGCCACCTATTATCATCCAGCAACTTTAATTATGTTTATAGGTATACTTTATTCAAAATGTAATAAGTTTTTAAGATGCTTTTTACAAACCTGGCTAAAATGTTTTGATCCCGTTTTGAAAGGCACATCCATGTGAAGTTTACGAAATGCCCAGGGGCAAACTGGTAACCCTTGAGGGGCTTGGGGGTTTTATGCATAAAAAAATAAGGGCCTGCAAATGCTTAATACTCAAGTAGAGCAAACAATTGTCTAATTACATTTAAGTTGGGTGAAAAAATCGATTTTATTAAATATTATTATATGTATACATATCCTTTTATTAATATATGTATACATATCCTTTTAAGAATATGTATTAATATATGTATACATATCCTTTTAAGAATATGTACTTAAAATTTCATCAAGATCGGAGCACTAGAACTTATGTTATAGCAATTTATAGCGCGCTACCTCACGAACAGGCAAATTAAATGAACTTAAAACTTTAAACGCGTTTATCTCGGAATCGTATTTTTTGAAAAGTGCTGTTGCCGTGAGCACGATTTCTCAAAATCCAATTTACCGATCGATCTGAAATTTGGAAAATTTCTATTTTTTTTTCGGCCGGAAAACTCAATTTTTGTACCCTCGAAAAATCACCTCTTTGCGAAAACATTTTTTTTTGCAAAACCCTTCGTTCACAAAGGGGGTGATACTATGTACTAATAGGTTTTTTTTTCATCATGATCTGTTGGTCGGTTTTAGATATTTCATGCTCACCGCAAACGCTTGAAAAAAAACAGCGTTTCGGGGCAAGGGCCGTATTTTCCACAATTTAGCATATTTTTGCATACATTTTTTTTCACAAATACTTCGAAATAAACACTATTCTATACCTAATAGTTTGTTTCAATATAATTATTATTATTATTATTATTATTATATATATAAGATTATTTAAGGGGTTACATACATGAGTGAAAAAATATAGGGTTTTTTGATTTTTTTTTGGTATATACTTTTCCGCAAAATTTTGTTGAATAACTATTTTTTTGTAAGTCAAATATATATATATTATTTAAAGTATTCTCTTGATTTGGTAATAAAAACAAAAAATAAATTGTCAAACAAAAATGTCAAATTCCATTAAGAGCACAGTATTTTGTGGAAGACAGCAGCAGCAATTTAAATAAATATCTACTCACATGCCCAATAAACGAATCTTACCAGCACATTGACAAATTATTATCAGAAAGAGCGGCAGTGGCCACTTCATCTTTAAATAGAAATTGGAAGGCTAAAGCTAAAATACCTTTTTTTTAGACAAACAACTCATTGATGAATATGCTTATTTTTAAAGGCAATTATGCTTAAAGTCGTTAACCAAGAAACTTCGGTTGATGTCATACAGATTTAAATGTTGCTACCTTAGCTTTACAAAGCCTTTAAAGCCTCTATAGCCCAGTCAACAGTGTGGATGCCGAGATATATTATATTAGTTTATAATGGAATATTTTAGAATCTACAGTATAGTTATTATAATAAATGACCGAAGGCAAAGGCTAAAGCAAGAACCTGTAGAGACTACTACAATGTTAGCTTTTAACAAGTTTTTTTATAAAACTTTGAATTTTTGCAAAAAAATTAAAGGAGTAAGAAGTGTACAATTGCATTTTAGTGCAGAATTGGGAAGTTTCGAGTCCAATTTTTTTTATTTTATTTTTTCATAACGTGAAATTTGTACGAGTTCTGCATGTTAATTAATTAATTAATGCAAGTATCCAGATTATTGTAGATTATTATATAGCAAAAACTAATGTCATTATAAACTGATATAAATTTGATGTGCACCCATGGGTCCCATGTTTAATAACTGAGGTATGGGTGTGCCCCAAACTACTATTACAAAGACAACAATTTTTGATAGCCGGGCGGAGTTAAGGATTAGTTATCTCAAAATACAGTCAACGAAAAAAATTATAATTACAAATGTACAAGTATTAATAAATTTATCACGAGATCTGGACGAAGATGCATTTTTCCTTTTTGATATGATTTCCTTTAGTAAATCGCATAAAAATTGTAAAAACATTTTTAAACTCGGTCCTGATACTAAAATTAAATCTTTACATCATTTGCTAGTTTAGTGTAAGTGCCTACGCAAAATATATGTATATAAGATGCGTAGCATTCGCGCTTCATATGTCGCAGGCTCAAATTGAACATGTCAGAAACTCCTTAATATTCTAAAGTAACAGCTAATATTGTCACAAGCTAATGCCATTCATAGAACGCGACACAAATCGAACATCGTCTTTCCCTTAAGGGAGGGATTCGATGAGCAAATTTTACGGGACCTGGGTAAACAGCTTAATTTTCTTGCCTTTTTGAATCCGCTTCTTTTTATTTCCGAAGTAGTACAGATGCTCATTGATTTAATCGATAGTTATTCAGTCTCTTCAATAAAAGTTTTTCTTTAATTATGTTTTTATGTTGAGTGTGAAATTTTTTTTAGTTTATATCTAGTTCATTAAGCGTCATCTTGCAAAAACTAAAAAGTTACAGCATGCGTTTCGCTAAATGTTATAAAAATGTATTTCCAGTGAATATTACAAGAAAATATTGCAAAAAAAATTAAATAAGTTGTTCCTTCGAAAACGTTTATTTTGCAAACTTTAAATCTGCCAAAATTACATTTTTGATTGCGTTATTTTCTATATAATTTAAGATTATTTAAAAAATATATCCAGAGATGTTTTGGAATTACCTTAAATAATTAATTAATTACAAGTTCGCAACAAACACATAAACAATGGATTAAGAGTGTATTAGCAAAGGAAAACTGTATAAAGTTAAAAAAAATACTGGTGAAGCCAATTATACTTACTACAGTTAAATTTGTATGGAAATAAATAACAATATGTACTTATAAATTGTTTTTTCTACTCCCACCTTTAAAACGCCCTTTAACGTACATGCTTCCATGACACTAAGTGACCTTTTAAATTTACATTGACAAGTTGTGGCTTTATGGCGCTTTAGCCACGGGCTGAAGTTAGCAACAGGTTTTTAGTCACGGGCTGAAGTTAGTTTTAAGTTAGTTAACAGTTGTCAAATGTCATACAATCGTTAAAATAAAGTGCCTTTCTTGTAAAATAATACTATGAGTATGAGTATGAGTATGGGAACGTATGGCAGGCCCCAGATATATTAACATCCACTGATCTCCCGGTGTTATTTTACCCCCTTTCCGTTCTCCTGCGTATCCCGCCAAATCACAGCATTACCTGTGTTTGTTGGATCCGAAGTTTTTACGCCGGCTGGTAGATCCACCCTAGGAGTTCGTGGATGACAGTGTCAAAGGTTAAGGCCGCTCCCGGGATTTTTGTCAGCCGGGTCGGGCCATACGTCCAGTTTAGGAAGGGTTTTTGGAGGACATTGAACTGACCCAAAACTAAGTACAATCCGGAATCCTCCTGAACCTAGGCCTTAGTAGTACCCCCATTCAATTGGTATTCGTGAATGGGGGGTGGGTATGTTAGTTATTTGCTTACTCCTATCTTTGTTGGTTTACTTCCGGTTCGTCAGTTTCTGTGTCCGTCTCCGGGTCGGCATGTGCCCAGTATTTTAGTTGTGCCACCCTGACACGTTTGGTGATTGTTTTTCCTTCTAGGAGGACTCTGGGCGATATCTCAGTACATGGAGAGAAAAATTTTGCCAAAATAACCATCCAAAGCACCGTCAAACGACGCATCGCGAAATCAATCAACTGTCCCACTAAACCGCGGATCTGTATGGCTAAATTAGCTATACAGATCCTCAGCCCAATAAAACAGTTGACCAAACCCACGATACGTCAACCAACAATACCCCGGATGGCCATTTCGGCAAAATTCCTCTCTCCGTGTACGCCCCTGTTCGTGATGTATTTCGGTTGCGACGTTAAATATGTCTGATGCTGCTATTGTTGCCAAACCCAGCCAGAAGCCGTTTTGTGCGTGGTCCTTTAGGTACGCCTCTGTTTTACGTTCCCAGTCGTTATTATGCGCGTAGCGGTGGGGTTGGTCAAGGATCGCATCCTGTAAGTATGGGCTGTATGTCTCAATGTGTGTTCGTAAGTGGTTATTTAGTCATTGTCTTAATGCGTATGTACTTGTTGACCCATTCAGGCTATTATCTAGTTGATGAGCCAAGCTGGCCACTAAGCAATTTCCGTCGGATGGAATTTTATTTATTTATTATTTATGGTTTGGCGTTTATTTATGGTATTAGTCGAGTGTTTATTTGGGGGGTGGAGCTAATGTCTTATCTGCCTTTTCTGTTTTGTTTATGTAATGATTTGAGTGTTGTCTGTCTCAATAGGAATGTTGCTGGGGCTTGAAATTTACTTTTCGGTATATAATACGTTTTACTTTAGATTTTTTGGAATAAAATGGTTTTTTTTTAATAATAAGACATGCAGTTAGAAAAATTACTTAGCTTGATTATTAGGCTATAATCCTGATGCTAGGTCTTTCACGGTCTGTCCGTTATTTCTGGACCTCCCTGCAGGTTATTGACAGGCTTTGGTTGTGACTATCCCTGCTGACCAGTTGGACGGGTTGGCCTTAATTACTTATTCAGTTGCACTCTTTTACGGCTTTAACAGGGGATCTCCCGCTTTTCACACTTGCACTTTTTTGCACTTATCACACTTTCCGCACTTGATTGTTTATTTATTTATTTATTTATTCATTACCGATTACCGATATTTCCGAATACTTAGGTTCGTTTTTGAAACTTTATTACGTTTCTCTAGTATACGCTGCTAGGAGAGGAATCTTTAACTACTTTCTTGTAAAATAATACTAAATGTAAAAATTATTTTATTATCTCAATACAAAAATATTAATAAATAATAATAATATTAAATAGTTTCTCAAGGCCAATATTTGAAAAGTTTATATGAACATTGTACAGACCTTTTAATTTCGCCGGCAGTAAACTATAACTTAAATTCGGGCTCGGACTCCACTGTAAAGTCCTCATAAATCATTTTCTTTACTTTCACTGTGAAAAACTGTCAATTTTCAAGATATACGTTTTGATTTATAACCTTTATAATCTGTGTTTATAAAATATAAAAATGTGACATTTGACGGTGACACACAGATTCCCCTATTGTTTCATAGATGGCGCTCTGTACAAATTTTTGATTTAAATCATTTTAAGATAATAATGAGTATTTGTCTTAAAAAAACTATAGTATGCACCTCGTTTATAAACTTTTCTATATACTCATTAATTAATTAATGGCGTTTATCAAACTTGATTGCTGTACCTAATACTACTTAATAATAATTATTGCACTATAATAAGTAAAAAAGTTTGAACTGTCAACGAAATTGGTTATGTTCGTATCTAGGAAGACTACGTAAGTTTTTACCTTAAGATGGTAATATAAAGTGGAACCAGGTTGACTAGATTTTACTTTAATTTCATTCACGTTAATCTGAATATATCGAAAGCTAGTTACTTTTAAATATAAAATAACTGAGCACGCTAAAAATTAAAATTTGTGTTAATAAAAATATTATTATCATGTTTTTAACAACGCTGAAACAATAAATCGTGTTACAAATCTTTACACGCAACATTAATAAAAACTTAAGCAATTTAAAATAAATTCCAGTAAAAAAAAATATTACCTAATGAGAAATATTTAGTTTAATTTGAAATTAATGACTGTAAATGAAGATAAATTTATGAAGATTTTTGAGTTATTTTTTGATATTAAAATGGATTTAAGACGAAGCAATTTGATTTACTCTCTAAAAATGAATTAGTCAAAAATTACTAATTTAATATTTATAAGTGGCTACTTTTTCACTTGTACCATGGTTAACCATGGAATACCATAGTATCCCAAAATTTTACAGCCAATTCGTATGTTTATCTCAAAAACTTTTCTACTTTTTTAACTTTTGACGATATTTTCGGATTCAGCGGACAATTTTACATAAGAATTGGCTGTTAAATTTTGGGATACAATGGTACTCCATGGTTAACCATGGTACTCCATGGTTAACCATGGTACAAGTGAAAAAGCAGCCACTAATAAATATTAAATTATTCATTTTTGACTAATTCATTTTTAGAGAGTAGGTATGAGTTATATTCTATTACGGAATATGACCGTTCTAATATTAATTTTTAATGTGGAATTGCATATATTCCGGATGCCGGAATAAACACCGGTGGCGACATCTCTGTTTATTATATAAAAGCATTTAGACGTCACTTTCTCCCAATTAAATTATTTTTCCATAGTATTTTTTGAAAAAAATATGGTCTGAAACTCATTTGAAATTGCATATTCCTCTCTCGTGAAACAGTCAAACTCGCTTTCGGATCGTATAAAAACTTTTCACTCGAGCGGAATTTGCCATATTTCAAAAATACGTGTTACAAAATATGCATTATATTACCGGTTTTAGTTTTTTGATAATTTGGACCAATTGGGTTGGGTATTCCAAAATCATCAGTCGCATGTCGTATAAAATCTAACATCTGTCAAGCGGGTCTAACCTAACTTTCTTCTGCTTCTTATTTATGTATTTGTTTCTTACTTGCAAGTAATTTTCATACAGCGTAGAAAAAATATAATTTGAAACACGCTTGGAATTCCATTTGCTGTATTTTAAATTGCTTACAGATGTTTGTATATTAGTAGACATGATTAAGAATGTCAATATTGTTAATAAAAGCAATATAACTATATCTAATTAATTTTAAAATTAGTTTATATAAACTTTATAAAAATATATTTATGGATATACATTGGTTTAATCTTAGTTCTATTTTTTTCTATGGATAGTAACATTTATAAAACGTAGAGAACAACTATGTTCCATTTATCCAAAACAGCGTAAGTTATACAAACCACCACGGCAAACACTTGAAAAAGTGTGGAAATTATCAAAATTATTTCACAAGCATACAGAAGGCTTTCAACGTAAACATACACTTTTTTAAAACAACCTTCCTCAAACACCTCCAATTTCTTGCAATCACTTTTATCATATCGACAGGCATCGCCAACAGCAGAAAATTTTTGATCTTTCAAAGTGTGGTTTGCTATACTTTCAAACCAATCCTCAGGACCATCCAAACCGCAGCACTTAAAATCCTGCTGAATTTTCATAACGAACTTTTCGCTTGTTGCATTTTCAACATTTTGAAAATGCCCTCGTAAGGTATTGTTGGTTTCATTCGAGTACTTTAGAGACATCCATTGTTGCGTAACAATGATGAATATGACCACATTAGCAATACACAAGGCAATGGTTAAGGTTGAAAACACAAATAGGATAATGTTGTTATTCAGAATAACACCCACAATCAATATTCCTGAGATCACCATCACAAAAACTCCAAACGTCACATAAATAACAGGTCCATTTGAGTCTGGGTAAGTTCGTACATTATACAATAACGCACCCATTATAGCCAAACACAGCCCAAATATAAAAACCATCACATTCGTGGCCAAACAGCCCCACTTCAAGATACCTATTAGATTTTTTTCCTTCATTTTTATGACATTTATTATATACACGGTGTTTGTAAAACTATAAATCGGCGTGGAGTTGGATGTTTGCTAATTTCCTAGCTCTTTTAAAACCAAAAATGCAGGTTCCTATGAAAAAAGGTACACTTATGACACTGGTTATTACAATATAGTAAAACAATTTGCTATAATTGTCTCTGAAGAAGTCTGTTGAATGTGCGATACACCCGTGTTCATACATATTCCTACATGGTAATGTTGGAGGTACGCAACAACTTTTTCCAAGTTGCCATGAGTAGGGGTGTATTATATCCACTAGATCTGGAAAAAAATAACTAAACTATGAAATGTAATGTAATGAGTGTAATTGTTACCAATATTCTTCTTATTAAATATATCACTCGGTCCATATGCCCCACAACACCGATAAAACTTTTGGTAGCTAATTAATAAAGCTTCATCAGTATTATTTTGATATGCATCATAAAGGTTATCTTCTATAGATTCTACATAGGCAGGTAAATTTGTGTAAATAATCGTTATAATGATTACATGCAGACTGAAATGAATGGAAAGAGCCGCAGGGCATATTATCAGGAACGTTGCAATCCTGTAGTACCATATGAGAGCAAGAAACAGTAAGAACACTGAACTTGATACTGAAAATATTAGTAAACATTGAGTAGTTATTTGGTGGACCACTTCTATAAGAGACGGGCGGACTGCTATGTAGCATACTTCATACGTAATAAATAAACATAAGGCAGAGAGGATGAGACAGTAAATTATACCAATATAAACGGTTAAAGTGCTACACTTCATATTTTAAAGAAAAACATGACAACACTTGGTTAGATTTTTTCCTTTTTTGTCAATAGGTTAGGTTCTTCTTCTGGTCATTCTTCTTGTACTCCTTCCTCACTGTTTATTCTATTTCATCTTCTTTTACAAGTTTACAACAATAATACCACGACTTTTGATGTTCCCGAAGCCAACATTTGACAGCTGCACCAAGCATCATAAATATGATTAATAAATCATAAAGCATTTGCAATTTTTTCCAATTAATCCAAGGTAATTTTTATACAGTTTTAAAGTTTGTTTTTCTGTTTCTTTACCCCCTACGTCTTTTTTTGTCACTGAGCATTGGGTATTTAATCTTAGAGAAGTGAACTTAAATCATAAAGTTTGATTTGAATTTTGCAGTAAAATTGAAACACTAACGTTGTGTATACTATCTTTATTACAGTACAAATGGCAATATTAAGGCGATTTCCTAAAATAAAATTATTATTATTAAATAAGAAAAAGGTGATAAAATTTTACTCGGTTAGAAAACTTAGTAAGATCCATCCGATGCATAAGGCCAAATAAAATGTTATGATGTCTCTGTTTTCAGTCCATGCTGCATAGGCTCCGATAAATCCAATTGAGAAAACAAAAGCGAATGTTGCAAAATTCGTCATGTCTTCTGCCTCGTAGAGATTCCACCCACATTTTATCATTATTATGGAGTTAAAAACTATTATAATAGATCGCAAAATATTGTTCATGTTGAAGTTAATTTAATTTGTTTAAAAAAATAAATGTCAGAATAAAAGAGGTTATATTATTAGTCGACGTGCCTAAAATATCGCAATGTAAACATTAACATGAAAATTAAAAACTAAATACCTAGAAATGCAGTCACAAATCCACAAAAAAATCAGGATTGTGACATAATAAATCAACTCTAAGTTGTTGTCCTTGAGTCCAGCATGGAATCCTAAAGCTGCGATGAAAAATCCTAAAGTTCCTATGAGGGTAGCTGACATGTTGGTATAGTATGTTCCTCCTACTAATACGCCAAGACATTGCACCATACCGATACCATTAATGAACAACAAGAAATATCGTACAAAGATGTACATTTAAACAAAAATTTGACATTACCTTTAACCTTAAAAAACATAGAAAAATTAAAACTTCAAAAATGAAGGATAAAGTTCCCATTTCATGATGACGCTGGAAGCTGGTTTATTGGCGTCAAAACAGTCGGGTGATCAACTTTTGACGCTCAAAAGTTAGACGCTAAAATGTAGCATCAAAATCTTTCACTCTTAAATCGAGCGTAAACAGTCGGCTACTGACAATGTCAGTCTGTGGTGCAGACTATGCCATGGCATACATAAACAAACATACCAAGCAAAAGCAAAGGTTTTTAAATTTAAATGAATTTTACATTAATTAATAAACTCTTATTGTAATTATGTTAAGTAAGTATAATATAAAATGAATATCAATACGCTAAAGAAGCATCGCACGGAATTGGATCCTTCGGCAAAACATGAAAATGCAACGACTTAGTTGCAGTACAATTACAACTAAAAACACAATAATTCAACATAACTATGTATATAAGCCTTAAGTCTCTTAATCGTTGATATGAGTACATTAGATGCAAAACTCGGTTTTTGCAGGTTTTTAAAAAATATATATTTTATCCTATTTATTATTATTATTATTTTAATGTGCTTTAAATTAAATTAAATGTACATTACTGCACTGCCTAAGTAAACCTGATGCAAAACTGGGTATCTGTTTCTTCCTGTCGGATGCAAAACTCGGTATTTGCTGTTGACCAATTACGTTGCTAGTATACGCATTACGTGACGACATAACAATCACCTGATTAATTGTTATTTTTTGGTATTTGCACTTTTCACTTGCAAAACTTGGTCTTTGAACGAGGAAGATGCAGAACTATGTTTTTAAATCTTTTGATTTCAATTATTTATTAAACTTACTTTTTTGAATAAAAATGGTGCAAAAGCACTATTTATTCAATTTTTGCATTTTTTTTTCTAAAATGATCTTATGATCAAATACAGAGTTGTGCATCTAATGTACTCATATAAGGAATAATAAATGGAAATCGAGTAGGTACTAAACCAAAGTATTTTGTTTTTTCTTGCAAGTGAGCTATTTAGCTGTGCAATTTAAACTTTGCGAACAAAATTTGTGGAGTAAGACTTCTGCCTTCCTCTCTTTTGTAAAAAAACTACCTATTTATTTAAAAATGGTTTGCAGTTCGTATGCTTTAAATGTATTGTTGATAAACCTTGTAGTTCAATAATGCTATCGAGCTCCACCAGATGGCGCGCGCGTTGTAAAAATCCGATACTTTAGCTGCAAAGATACAATATTAAGCACTTTAAGGTTAGTTGTCCATAAAGGAAGTTAAGATTTTAAAGTTAACGGGATAATAGTCGTTCAAAATTTTAATTTATTTTATAAATGATTATATGAAAGCAGAAACATTGCTTTTAGGCACCCTTTTAAGATTTTACTGAATTTAAATTTTACAAATTAAAAAATCCCCTTTGTAAGTATATTTTCTTTGCTTATAAGTGCATTGAAGGCAAATAGAAAACGTCCCTCCCTAATAATATCCGAAACGACTTCCCTGTGTGAGGTGCACCCCGCTAACAATAAGACAGCTTTTTCCTGTCGGCTGGTTTTTAGAGAAGATTACACTAAGAACCTATAAAGGATATTATAAGACAATATTTATATGACGAAAGCCTTTAAAAGCGTAATAAAACTTCCCCAAAACGCATTCGGCAAGGAGGATTCGTTTTTGATGGGGGAGTGGGTGTGGACCGAATTGCGACAAACTGTTATAAATGAAATGGGGGAATTGACTTGGCATGTATTTATCGACACTATATGCACTGCCAAATGAGATCCATCGATTTTTTCGACAAGCATGTGCATATGTTCAATAGACAAAATGTTTGTACTTCCTTTAATCCGCGCCCAGGGACAAAAAACAACGCACGGAAACCTTATTTACTTCAAAGAATAGACACTTTATATATTCACTACAAATTTCTCAAGTACGTAATATCAAGTCACGTTATACATTTTTTTAGAAAAAATCAATTGTTTATTAACAATGTGCCCATTGTTAATAATCGCATGTGATTGAACACTTCTGCACCGTTTAATTAAAAAATCATTATTTTGTAAATTAAATTAATAAAAAATTTAGAGGATTTTAAGAAATAAGCAATAACCTTCCCATTGGAGTACTATTCGTTATTATTGCTAATAGGCAAACGCCGATTTTGCACTGTTCTACTAACAGAATTTAAAATTTTTAAATAACTCATATCCCAGGATATTAAATCTAATCCATTAGGTACGTGTTTGTGCTTTACCTGTAGGTTAAACCACTTTACCTTTAGGTTAAACCACTTTATTTTTGCCACTACTGATTCAATTAAATTAACTTTTTTGCAGAACCAAAGTTATTAATACACAAAAAATATGTTAAAATTTTATCAAGATAGGTATTATATTAATTATATAATATTGAATTGTTAACAAAATTTTTATATTTAAACCAGTATAAAATCGCTGCTACTGACACAATTAAATTAAAATTTGTATAGAATCAATATTATTAAAATATAAAACTTGTGTTAAAATTCCATAATGATATTTTAAATAGTTTTTAATAAAATTTTATTTTTAAAGATTTAAATCATTAATAAGGTTAGGTAGATTAACAGTTATCAAATTTTTTTTATTGGTCAAAACTAATGTGCTTACCAAATAGCAATTAAGAGGCCTATTCCCTTTCTTGCTGTTCATAAACATTGATTTCTTAACATGTATGATCACCCAACGACAACCCAAACGTCACCTATGTTTAAGGCTATCCCGTTTCTCATTTGTTGAAAGTAAGTAAGATATTTCTGAACAGCTATAAATGTTTTAAGGACAGAGATTATCTTAGTTTTATATTCTTTTTGTATGTTTATAACCTAAAAGTCGCAGATCGTAAACTAAAATTGTGTTAGATAATTATTTTAAAAATCCTCACAAATTCTAAAAATATACTTGGGAAAAACCTTTTATTTTGAACTAGCCAAAGCACAGATCTTCTGGCGGGGCCATTAAGTTCATCCTTAAATGGAAATAATTATTTGTTACTTATTTTTACACATACTTTTAGTGAATACTTGAAGTGTATTGAAAATGGCAAGAAAACTACGCATTTTTCACATGGAGACTTGCAATGTCGGGGAGCCAGTAAAATAACTTAATGACATTGAAGATAAATTACTAGCCCCACTGTGAAAGTTAGTGGTGGACAGATTACCATCGTTGGAACTCTTCATTGACCAGCCTTTAAGGTAAAAAGAAAGCCCAACTCAAACTTTTAATATAAATCAATTTATTTAATTAAATATTGTTAATTTAACCTTGATCAGTTAAAACTTTGAATTCAATCATTTCTAAAATTTTTTAAGGAACTACACATTTCCATTAGGTTTAAATCTAAAGAGCCATTCACTCTATAACAAGTAATTTTAACTTGATAATATTTTGTTATGGGCTGAATATAACATCAATCCCTTACCCTTAATTGCTCCAAACATATTTGATTGAATAAACTTTAACTTTTATTAGAGAAATGAAAAAAAAATTAATTATAGCATTGTTATTGACTATATCAAAGCGTTTTTTCTGTGTAGACACAAAGTGACACTAAGGGAAAGGGGGTCCTAACTTAAAAAATGTGTGACGTACGATTTATGCTTACCCCATGTCTATTAAAAATAATTTTTTAAAAAATTTGAGAAATTAAATACTTTGTGACTTTGGCCTGGGGTTCTCTTACTTTACTTGGACCTCTACGTTGTGTTTACTCACTTGTTTTATTAAATACATTGATTTAGAAATTAAATTAAATTAAATCAACATAAAGCCACAATTCTTAAAAAACCTTCACAAATAAAAGAAGCTACCTATTAAAGAATCATTAATATCGTTGCTATCTCTTACAATTTATTAAGCATTCAAATATCTTATAAAACTTTAATTACCCAAACAAATGAATTGTGAATGTAAATTGAAAATTGTTTTGGAGCGGTAGATTTCTCATTTGCTTTTGATAAAATATCGTTAGCCGAATTACTTTCGCTCTGTGTACCAACAACGTGAACGTTTCCTATTCAATTAACAATGCCAAGTTTAAGGGAATATTAAATTTAAGGCTCAGTTGCCTAGGGTAAAGCCGTCCAAGAAAACGCACGCCTCTGCAGAAACACGACGTATAGGTAATATATATGCTCACATAAAAAGTGCCACTTTGACATTTGAATAAGAAACGCAGACAAATAATTGGCGTTATGTATGAATATATTAGTATAACGCTAATTTTATATTATTATTTTTTTAAATAATACAGAATATAACTATCCAGTCTGCATATTGTAGTTTTATTAGAAAATAAAAAAATGCCAAAGTGGTACTTTTTGATATAGACGAGACGCTAAAAGAGCATCGGGTTTTCGAAACGCCATCTGGTGGCGCTCGATAGCATAATTTAACTACAATGTTTGTCAACAATATATTTAAAGCATACGAATTGCACATCATTTTTAAGTAAATAAAAAGTTTTTGTCTTACTTGACAAATTTTGTTCGCAAAGTTTTAATTGCACAGCTAAATCGATGATGTTATTTTTGTTTCGCGTTGCAAGTAAAAACTGCGAAACTTTGGTTTAGTACTCGATTACGATTTATTATTTCTTATATAAGTGATTACAAAACTCAACGATTGTATGCTTATAGTAAAGTATAGTTGAGTAAGTGTGTGTATTTTATTCAAGTGATCATCTTAAATTATCGTGTTTTTAATTGTAAATGTAAATTAACTAAATCTTCGCATTTTTATGTTTTGTCGAAGGATCTAATTTGGTGCAGAATTAACTAATGATTACTTTACCTAATATTATTTATATTTTAATTTGGAAATTTTTAAAAAATCTAACAAAAAATCATTTTTGTACAAACTCATACTGATCCAAAAAATCAAGCATATAATATACCTACATATTTATGGAAACATAACATTATATATAATACATAATATAATACCCGTTTTGTTCTTTTTACCGTTGGGGGAGACTTTCTTGATTAACGCTTTTAATAATGCATAACGTTGTTTGAATTAAGACGACTTATTTGTTTTATGATTTTTACTGAATTGAAATGTTTCCAATTTTTACGAAAATCATTACTAAAATATGTATTTATTTTATATATATAGGTACAATTTATTTTTACAAGGACCTCTTTTAAAATGATAAAGTCAAAATTCTACTATTTGAATTAGTACCTGAATTTTTTACTAATAAAATAGTTATTTTTAACTACTTAAGTTAAAGTTTGACTAATTTAAGGTTAGTCACCATCTTTGACTATTTCTGAAAGTTAAAAGTAACTAATTTCTTTAATCGTTTGCGGCCAACAACAAATTATTGTTTGAGTTAAATGCACATAGGCTCCATGGTTAAATGACCCTTAAAAACCAACAAAGATGTAAAAGGTTTAGCTCAAGACAGCATCACAAAAACAATATTTATAGACAGATAAAACTGTTTTTTATAAAACTGACTGATGGCTCATTGGTGACAAGCGAGAGACCCGAGTTCAAATCCCGGCTGGGTTAAAAAAAATTGACTATTTTATTCAGAAGAATTAGACTAACTATTAGTGACTGCTTTTTCGCTATGACAATTAGTGAAATATGACTTATAATTAGTTTTGACTAATTCATTTTAAGACTATATGCAATTTATATCTTTATTCGGATTTCGACTGTTTATTGGGAAACCGGTAAAAACTCAACACACAGTGTTTAAAATATCTGTGGTGTTAAGAGTAATCCTAAAATGGGGCAAAATCCAACACCAAGTGGTGTTAATATAACATGAATTATGGTTGAAAATGTTATTTACAGCAAACACCAAAACGGTGTTTATCTAAAAATATTTGAGAAGTGCACCTACACAGAAAAGGAATAGTTCATTTAACTATATTAATTTGTGTGTGGATCACCTGATGTTCTTACATCTCGCCTCTGTTGACTTAACAACCGAGCATATAAGCTGAGGGAGTAATTTGTTTTGATTGTGTTCCACTACACCAAGTTGCCCGACACTGATGAGACCCAATAAAGGTCGAAACAGCTGTCTGTCGGTATTTGAAGTTGGTGGAACGCATTCGAAACAAAAAACTTTGGCGAGGTGTAGGTTCAATTTTTTCTTATATTCTTATGAATATTACCAGTGATGGGTCAAGAAAGTTTCTTAAAGAAACTAAGAAAATTGAATGTTTATATTAATTTAGTTGACCTATAAGTATTTTTGTATTTTTTTTTTATTTTTATCGACTGTGGAAAGGTTAATATAAACAAAGATTAGTCTGACGGTACTAAACCAGATAGTTATTTTTTTGTTTTTTAAATTGGTTAAATTAACCCAGAAACCTTTAGTGAAACCAACCCGCTGTATGGTTCAGTTTACTAAATATGTTGTTTGTAAAATAAGAGTTACTTCAACCTAAAGCACTCTGTTAAAACGATTAAAACAATTTGCCGTGCATTCCCGGTTGCATAGTGTGTACCGATCGCGGCAAAGGCGGTGTGAAACACGTTATGTTCTTAAATCTCGCCTCTGTTGACTTACATGAAGAGTATATAAGCTTATGTAGACTACAGCTGTCAATACTTACTACAACTTAATACAAGTTGTAGTGTCACACCAAAGCATACCTACATAAGCTTATATATTATTATATTATATATATTAAATTTTGAACAGTGCAGGATTTCCTCTCGAAAAACACCCAAAAACACAAAAAATCGTTGCACATTTTTGTTCTCTATATTTTTTAACATTTTGCCACATTATTCTCAAAAACACTCGTTTGTAACATACGCGTTTGACAGCCGATTATTAAAAGTTGTAGTTTCGTTATGATGATTTTATATTTATAATTATAAGAAATAAGATAGGTAAACAAAAGGCATGAAGCGCAGTGGAAATTAGAGAGAAGTTTTAGACTTAACATAACATAAACAGTGGAAGGTGAAAACTAGCATGAAATTTCGGCTTGTTCCAAAATAAATCAGAGCTTCGCCACTTCCGGATTTCTATTCAGCAAAATAACACACTTCCAACATAATATTACCACTAATAAATGCACATTTTAATTTAATAATGCAGGAAATGTTTAAAAAATTATTTTAATTAGGCTGTCCCAACTAGTAACAGTTTAAAAAGGGTGTCCCATCAAGAATATGAAACAAAATAACAGTTATTAAATAAAACCAATAAAGAGGTTTGTTTGAAATTGTCAACATCAAAGCCTTCAGGCTTGATAAGCCTTCAGGCTTGATAAAAAAAGATGATTACAAATTACATAAAAGAGATGGCGCTATAAGTAGACCGCTGTAAAAATAATTTATATTTTCTTTTTTAAGCATAACAATCATGATGGATCCGTGTATTTGAGCAGAAATTGAACTATAAAAGAATAATCAATGTAAAATGCAAATTAAACTGGAAAGCGAATATCAAGTTTAAATATAAATTTGGTTTTCCGTTTAAGGGGGATAAAGCAGTTGCAGTATATCGTAATAAGTGGACCCTTTGCCCGCTCTGCGAAATCAGAAAGTAAAATGTCCTCTGCTGTTATTTATTTACGAGTGTATTGCGGCATTCGAAATACACCCTTCCCGATTTTATAGCGGGACCCATTCTATACATCAAAGGATCATTGCAAATCTGCCGATGACAACTTCATGAACTCAAGACGCTTTGCCAAATAGTTTTTCGAGGATTTTGAGATAAAATTTTAACTAGGAAATGCAAGGGGAAACTTTATAAATTAAAATAAGTTTATGTTAAAATAAGGTGTTTATTGCAAAAGCGGATTAACTTTAAATCATTTTTTGTTTTTATCTTAAAATATTCCTATTATGCGCCTATCGAGTGATGAGCCTAATAAAGTGTGTTTTAATATAAATAGCCATGCTATTTATAACAACTTGTTTACGACTAATATATATTTTTTACATAATTGCCCAACATTTTCTTAAAGCTATTATAATTATCACAATACTTTATATCTTTTGGTATATTATTGAAAAGTTTTAAACCATTGGAAAAAACATTTTTTTGACTTATACTTTTTTACACTTTTTAATAAAAATAAATATAAATAAAAGTCTTTATTTTCTTGTTTCATACATATGAACTGTGTTTAAATAACAAACATCACAATACAAATATTCAGGTACTAATTTATGTTTAATTTTAAAAATTATATCTAAAGCTTTATAAGATATTCTTTGTTCATATATATCATTTATAAAATCTAAAACATCTAACATTAACTTAAGGGGTGTATATTTATTACATTTTAATATATATGTAGTACGTAATGCTCTATTTTGAATTATTTGTAGTTTAGATAGTTCACTTTGGTTTAGGTTAAAAGGGACTGTCGAACAAAACTCGATATGTGGTGAAAACAGAGACTTATCCAAAACAATATTTACATATAAACTTAGTTGCTTTCCTATTATATTTAAAAAATACAACTTTTTTGACATAATATAATTACAATGACTAGAAAAATTTAAGCGTTGGTCTAAAATAACACCCAAGTATTTTATCTCATTTACCCTTTCCAGACTAGAATTATTGATTTTTATATTTACATATACTTGTGTTTTAAAATTTGAGCCAATAACAATATATATATAGTACATTCATTTGTATTAAGACAAAGATCGTTATTACCTAACCAATTATAAAGGGACAAACATACAACATAGTATCATCCGCAAACATTGAAACATTACACTTATTTATACAATTAATCATGTCATTAACATATATGATAAATAATAAAGGACCTAATACTGTACCTTGTGGTACTCCATACTTAGCAGATATTTTTTAGAAATATGTTTATTAAATTTTACATTTTGAGTTCTATTTGTTAGATATGATTTAAACCACTTAAGTAACTACATTATTCCAATTTTATTCAGCTTTTTTAATAAAAGTTCCCTTTTTATAGTTTCAAATGCACGATGAAAATCTAAAAATACGGCAATAACGACATCACCTTTATCCAGAACATTAATCCACTTATTACAAATATTTAAAATAACAGTTTCACACAAATATTTACTTCTAAAACCAGACTGACACTTATTTATGACAGAATTTTTATAACAATATTTAATTAATTGTTTTTTAATACACAACTCCAAAACTTTTTCGAACATACACACAGTAAAGAGTAGTAACTACTCATGCTCCCCAGATACTTACTGGAGTTTAAAAGCGTCTCATATTTTTATAAATATACATATTTAATTTCTTTTTTTTATTATTATTATTTAATTATCCTGAAATTATAATTTACATTTACATCATATATTTTCTTCTTTTGCACTGATTTCAAATCTAAAGTTTTATCCCAAAAGTACGCGTATGTTACATCACAAAATAATGTGATACTGCAGAAATTGTTATGACATCCAAAAGTACCACTTTAAATCGATATTTTTACCTAATCCAACTAACGATAAATAAATGAAAATTAAAAAAATTCAAAAAATATTTTAAAGGGAAGATAAGTAAATTCAGATGGTGTAACGAGTCAGGAAAAATAGAATAGAAGAGAATTTTTTGAAGCCCGAATGTGCAAAATACGAAGAAAAAATTGAAATGATTAATAAAAAAACATCTTATTTTATTACAATATTTTTTGATGCACCTTGTATAAATGTTAACCTGGCTGGTGTGTTTTTTGGTGGTTCGTTGGGGACTTTAGAGCCTGGATAAAAGGAAAATAAAAAATAGCACTGGATATATCAATTTTATTACCGCATAACATTTATTGCTGGGGCCTGGGACCGTAAATCAAGAGTAGCAAGAATGAAAGAAACATAAACATTTAAGCGACACAACCCGTCTACAAATAACTGTTGCAATGTTACTCCAATAATAATACAACCGGCATAAATCTTTTAAGAGACAATCATTCACATATACAGGGGTTTTCAAACATTTACTATATAAATTTTATTAATGCTACTCAGCAGCAATTTGACATATAAACCCTTTTATAATGGAACCCATATATGGGTTTCATTATTAAATGATTTGAGTAAACTCTTCTATTACAGTATTTAGAAATTTTCTGTCGGGTGTATCTCATTTTATTGGTCTATGCCAATAAGTCAAAAACCATCTCAAAGCCAATATTTATAAAAAAAATCGCCAAATTTATACGAAAGTCATAATAAATTCCCTTGTATTTTATAATACGTAGTCATCCATAATATTAACATTCAATTTTCTTAGTTTCTTTAAGAAACTTTCTTGACCTATTACTGGTAATATTTATAAGAAAAAATTGAACCTACATCTCGCCAAAGTTTTTTGTTGTGAATGCATTCCACCAACTTCAAATACCGACATACAGCTGTTTCGACCTATATTGGGTCTCATCAGTGTCGGGCAACTTGGTGTAGTGGAACACACTCAAAACAAAGGACTCCCTGAGCTTATATTCTCGATTGGTAAGCCAATCTATTATACAATTGCTGTGTGCAGTCCCGGTTGCATAGTATGTACCGATTGCGGCAAAGGCCACGTCGTTTGACGGTGTGGATCACCTGATGATCTTACATCTCGCCTCTGTTGGCTTACCAATCGAGCATATAAGCTCAGGGAGTCCTTTGTTTTGAGTGTGTTCCACTACACCAAGTTGCCCGACACTGATGAGACCCAATATAGGTCTAAACAGCTGTCTGTCGGTATTTGAAGTTGGTGGAATGCATTCAAAACAAAAAACTTTGGCGAGGTGTAGGTTCAATTTTTTCTCATCCATAATAACTTTTGAGTTATGGAAAATGCAAAAACAGGTCGATTTAGATATCGAGGGAGAAGTGCAAATCCAATGTTAAACAAATTTTATGTTGCACCCTCTCACTTCCAACAAAAAATTTAAATGGCATCTTGCGACACATCATTTTAAAGGAAAATAAATTTATGATTCATTGTAGTTTCATTTGTTGTAAAATCCGTTTACGGATGTACAAGTTAGAGCCAACAAAGGTGTAATATAAATAAAACAATTCCTTAAATTCCTTAAAAAAATATTTTAAATGTCCAAAATGTGATCTGTTATGTGCTAAACAATAATACAATCTGTTCTCAAACTCTTGTCAAACTTTTTGAAACTTCAAGAGTTATCTACCTACATTTTTGAATTATTCTTCGTTTCAATTCTTGAATGGTGTTTTGTCGACTTGTGTTTTTAAATGACCCCAAAGAAAAAAATCAAGTGGCGTTTAATCTGGAGATCTTGCCGGCCATTCTGAGCACCTCTTCTACCAATCTATTTCTCGGGAAACCTTTTGTTTAACCTATTTTGACTGGTAAAGCATAGTGAGGAGGAGCTCCTTCTTGTTAAAAGTAGAAACGTCCTTAAAGCAACATGATTCCTTATTCATCCATCTGATTTTCTATTGATTGGGTAATAAGTGGGTCTATAACATTTTCAAGAATATCAAGATATAATTGTCCAGTCAAGTTTTCTTCGATACATACTTCTCATTGGCATATGCATACATTGATTTTTTAACGATAGGTACTAAGACTTAGTATGATTCTCTCGAAAAATATGTGGATGTGCATTGTCCCAGTATTGTGTTTATTTACAAAACCATATAAAGTTATAAAGTGCTCTTTTAGTTCCACCCTTACATCCAAACTAAGATGTCCCATAAGCCAACTGAATGGCTTGTGCGGGTTAGGGGTAGGAACGGACCGACGGCTTAAAGTCCCCTCCGAAGGACTATACACAATGGACAAACACAAATAAACAACCATACCCAAGTGGGATTCGAACCCACGACCTCTCGGCTCGTACCCAGGAGCTCTGACCACTACACCACCGAGGCCGGTTATGGAAAAAAAGAAGATCTATTGCTGAAATAAATATTTTTTAATAAATTTGGAGCAATCGCAATTAATTGCGTCATTTCCTCACAAAACTGGATTATTCTGTAGTAGTCATATTCGCCTAGTTGCTGGCACATTTGAATTTTATAAGGGAAAACCAAATTTATTTCTAGCGCCTCATGTACGGAACCAACATAAATATTTGTTAAAATAAATGGATGTGGATCCCACAGCAAAATGGCCGAGAACTTCAATTTGTGCAGCTTCATCCAGTACACTCGATCTTGTTTGTTTTCTGTTGCACACTAAACGAGTTTCCCTTATTTTTTCACCGGGTTACTATCGTATTGATAACATATGGCCCATATGATATGGGTGATTCTACAAAAGTTGGATAACTTAATATTTTTTGTAAATATTTTAGTATATTACAAAAGATCCAGGTTTTTTTTACTTGTCCACCCAATTTTAATGTATTTTTTTAAAAGCACGTTTGTAGAAAAACATAATAAATATTCAAAACATCAGTACCTTGGCGTGTCACAACTCCTGAATCAAATATTTGAGTGATTTTATTTTAAAATATGTTCAATTTATCTTAAATTTTTCAATTTCACTACAAACTATAAAACATTAAATAATGTATTTTTCATATTTTATCATAGATTCGAAAAATAGCAATTTTTTAAAAAATTGATAAACTTTGTACTCACTTTTACCCGTCAGTTCTGTGTCCAATGTTAAAATTCAAAATTCCTGCGAAATATTGAAGTTTAAACGTCAAGTCCTCGATTTAACTCAAGTGTTGGTAAAAAATAACCTACAGAGCCCGCCCTTTGCACGACAGTCATCTTGAAAACAATGCAAGCGGCGAAGTTGTGGTAAATGCACGTATAGTTCCAGTCAAAATATCAGTACTGTGGTGAGTAGTTATTTTCTTACGTACCTATATATATTTCATTGTTATTTATATAAGGCTATATGTGATTTGTTGATAAGTAGCATTCACTAATAAAAAAATACTTAATTCTGAATTATAATCTCAAATTTGTATCCCATTCATCAGTAACGTGTCGTCAGTTCCATGTTTCGGTTATCTTTTTTTCGAAAACTTCATTTTAAATTTTGCTTGCGCAGAACTTGTTTATTTAATGTTATTTATAAACCAGGGTTGTGAACCGTAACAAAATTTCGGTCCATGGACCGGTTCGCCAGCGGTTCAGTTCCAAAAAAGGACCATGTAACCGGTCCGTTTGTGGACCGTTTGTGTTGGACCGGTCCAGCAAAAATAGGTTCGACTGAACCGGTCCGTTTTGGAACATTGACAGTGTGGACCGCCAAAAACAGTCCGGTCCACGGTCCATGGACCGGTCCGAACGAACGAAAACGTATCCTCCCAAACGTTTTAAAGGGTGAATGTGGCACGTCAATTTTTATTTGTAAAGGGAGACATTTTATTGTACGACCCCACCCGCACCCCCTACGCGCTCTACCCCACCCGCCCCCAAAATCTTAAAACGGTCCGGTCCACGGTCCATGGACCGGTCCGAACGAACGAAAACGTATCCTCCCAAACGTTTTAAAGGGTGAATGTGGCACGTCAATTTTTATTTGTAAAGGGAGACATTTTATTGTACGACCCCACCCGCACCCCTACGCGCTCTACCCCACCCGCCCTCAAAATCTTAAATTGCACGGGTGTTTAAGTGATATCGTTTTAAAGGTCTTTTAATTCTTAATAAGATACTGTAATTTTCTCATAAATCTGTTGGTCAGTTTTTTAAACTAGGTAAGTTAAGAGAAAAACAAAAAAATTGTTTAATCAACTTTTTTGTGGGTCTCATGGAGCAAATGTGGATTAGGATTGCTCCAAATCTTATAAATGGTGATTCACTAGCTAAAGGTGATTTATTCAATAGCTGTATGTATACTTGCGGCTTTGCTCGGATAACGTTTTTTCAGCAACTGTCATTTTGACAGCTCATTTCGGCACCTGTCATTTTGACAGTTTTTATTTGGGATCCTGTCATTTTATCACCAGTTATTTTTACAACTTATTTTGACAGCTCCCAAGCAACACACTCATTTGCATAATCGTTTAATAAACGTATAATAAACCATTTAATCGTATATTTTTGGTTTTGGTATAATAATTTAACATATATTAAGCGTTTTTTATAAACGTACATATTTCAGTCGTATATTCTACGTACTTGATATACTATTTTAAAATCATAAAATTATCAATTTAATATATAAATTTATATTAATCACCCAATCTATATATATATTATAAAAACAACTATAAAGCATGTTTATGAAATTGGAATTATTTACCCTTATCAAATTTGTTTACATTCAAGTGTTTTGTAAACGTTTTTTTATATATATATACTTTTATGTAAGCTCAACGTCTAAAAATACGAGAAATCTACGTCTATAAATTTTGTTGTTGTTGTAAGCCAAGTATAATATAGTAAGCCATTATAATATTTAAATGTATTTATCACCGCTAACAAATTTGTTAGCGATAGAAACAATGTTTATGTCATATATTAGCTGGATATTTGATTTTGTACCTAAATAAAAATAAAGTTGTCTATCGTTTTCCTAAAAATAAACGTTACTTATAGGTACCAATAATTTTCTACGTGGTAACTGAACTTCAGTTTTCATAATACTTGTATACATATGTTCATGGTTCGCACTGTTTCGGTATTACTCGTAACTAAGACGATTGTTTAAACCAATAGGCGCGTGTCACGTGATCATTCCTTCTAGACGCTTCGTTTTGCCGTTACCGGTCACATGTGTCCTGTGTTGATAATGGCTGCCGTATAAGTTATGTTTACTGTTTACTGTGAGTGGATAGCGATTAATTTATTCTATTGTTTGGTGGGAATACAGCTAATAAAGTAAGTATACCTACTTTAATTGAAATTTCAGATTACTTAATTTGCACCAAATAACTTATAGGTAATTGGTGTTTTTATTTGACGAAGCCGGCAAAAATCCGTAACCTTTGCAGAAGTTTTAACCATGCGACATATTCGTTTTGCATTAAATTAGATGGTTTATTTTTGGATTAGGTTAACATCACTTTAGAATTTTTAAAATAATCAATATTTTTAATTTTTTTAAAGATCTATTATTGGTTTATGGTATACTATTTATAAACGTACATTATAACCACTTATTTATTATATTTTTATTTTACCACAGAATAAAAAGTTAAAAGTTATTTAAAATATACGTAAACAGTCGCACTTTTTAGTAACATTGTTTTTTACTGTTTTACAGAGGCAGTGGCGTAGCTAGGCGTAGGCGAAGTGGGCCCTCGCCCACGGCCTCGCACTTAAAGGGGCCTCGCGAGGCCTCTTTAAATGCGATGCCATTAGACTTCAAATCCCCGTTTATTTTTAAATTAAATAAAAACCTAAAAAATATGTAAATTTAAGATCCTTATATACTAATAATTAATCAATTTTAATCGATTACAATCACAGAAATAGTGATTACAATGGATTTTACTTTAATACGCCACCTATTAGGTCTCTAAACAAATACCAAGTTGTGGCCTACAACTGAATATTACAACAATTTTGGATTCTTGTACGACATAAATAATTTAAAATCTTTGCTTTTAAAGCACTGTAATGATTTAGGTCTAGTACTTCAAGATGGAGAAAGCAAAGACATAGAATGTTATGAGCTTTACGAAGAACTACAACTTTTAGTGCCTAATCTACCAAACTCCATTGGAGACGCCAATCAAATGATTCAATACATAATTACAAATAAACTGGAAGATTAGAATTATGTTGACTATGCCTGTAAGTACAGCTTCCGCAGAAAGAAGTTTTTCTAAGTTAAAAATTATTAAAAACTACTTAAGAAACAATATGAAGCAGGACCGACTGTCTGGTTTAGCAATACTTTCAATCGAAGCAGATTTAGCTGCAAAAATGATTTACAAATCCATATTAGAGAACTTCAGTAAAGCAAAAAGCCGAAGAACATTATTTTTGTAAAAAATTAAATTACTCAAGTTACAAAACAAAAACCTTTTTTCAAATCTATATGCTTTTCAATATTCTCCCACCGCGCATTTATATTTTTTCACTATCATAAGTAGGTATGTCGTGTAAAAGCATGTTTGGTAAGATAGATTTATTGGTTAGATCTTGGGAACGAAAGAAAAGGGGCCTCGCTGATGCGACTTTGCCCACGTCTATATTAGTCCACGCTACGCCACTGTACAGAGGCAGTGAAACTGTCCTTTCAAGGAAAAGATCAAGTCCAGGGAAATAACTGACAAAGCCATAGGACAAGCCTGTCAAGATTGGCTCAAATTATCAAAGCAATGATTCAATGATGTTAAAACTTAACATTTGTTTAATTAGTTATTTTAAAATAATAAATAATTATTTATGAAAATATATTCGTTTGTCATCTGCTCAGTTTCTTTTTAAACTTTTTTTTTACCTTGGAGTTTCTACTACACTTAGGTAAGTTTTTGCAAATCTGGAAAGAATATGCCGCACTTAAATTAAATGCAAAGAATAAATATAGTAAATTTTACTGTAATTTTAATTATCAATGCATTGATAACCGTAAAACCATGCATGGTTTTACGATTTTAATTTAATGAAAATGGAATTATTAGAGCTAAAAATATTAAAAAATCATTCAAATATAAAAACTTTTGTAGATGTAGAATTATTTTGACTAATGTAAACTAATGTATAGCCTGAATTTCATACTTCTGTTTGATTGATGAGAAATAAAATGTGCATATAATATTTTTAAACAATTTTATTATATCCTATAGGATATATTTTATGGAATATAAAAATACAAAATGGACTAAATAAATACTCTTAGGCTGTGGTCAGAGCACCGTGATCCGCCGAAATTTAATACTGTCGCATACGGCCGATGCCGAACGACTCTGACTACATCTTTAAAACAGTTAACAAAAATACTACCTTTTGATACTGAAAAAATATCATTAATTGCTCCTGCTTATCTCGTAACTCTGTAATTTTTTGATGACTGCAAATCTCTCTCCTAATTTAGAAATAAGTTGGCAAACACTTTGCGATTCAAGGACTAGCAGCACTTCAAGCGTAATGGCTTCTTCTAAATAATAACAAAGAGTCACCTATCACAAATGTACCTACCTTTTCCACAGTAAACTACTTAATATTTAACTTTTATATTATTTGGTATCTATAAAATATGAGTATAGGTACCTACCAAATAATTGAAATTTATTTACATGAGCTCTAAACACTTACCTTCGAATTTGGAAATAAGGTGCACAAGACCTAAACCCTCCAGTAGCTCCTTACATGACATTTTTTCTCTACCATAAACACAAAAAACTGTTCTATGAAACCGACAAAACGTACAAAGTATCTGCATGGAGGCTCTCGTACCAATGACGCAATACCAACTTGTTGTTATAGGTTATGATTTCTTTCTGATGCTTGCAAGGAATGTAAACAACGAATACTAACGTTAAAATAAATTCATTGTGCATTATAGTTTTATCCCTATATAATATATAAAAATAATAGCTTGATTACTAAATAAAATCCCTGAATTCATAACAATAAAGAAACAAGTACTTCCAATTAGGGATTGCAATCCGGCACCAATTTCAATCCGGTCGGATCCGACCGGATTCCTATCGATCCGGTCGGATCCGGTCAAATTAGTAATTTAATGTATGTAATTCAATTTAATTATTAACTTAATGTGCTATATCTAGTATGAATTATGTGTACTATCTCTGTAAAAGAAAAACAAATAAAAAAAGGAATTTTCTTACAAAATCATATACATAAATATAGGTATATATTCTTTGTTTTTATTTTTAGTAAATGTCAAACATAGTTTTACAAATAAAGATTTTGTAAATATCAATAAATCTTTATTAGAATTAAATTAAGTAAAAAAAATCTAACAAATGTATTTATCCACTCCTCTATTGACGAGCTGTGACTTCATGGTGGTTTAGTCATGGGCTGAAGTTATCTTTATTTAATATTATAAATTGGGAAAAATTGAGGTTAAACCCGGGTGACAGTTGACAGCTGTAAATTTGCTTTGTTTTAAATATTGTTTTGTGTTCGTCGTAGATAAAGTATAGTAGGTAACTCGTTTATAAATTTCTTTAGACCCTCGTTCTTATTAAACTCGTAACTAAAATAGCGTCATCAATGTTCAACTAAAAGTGGCGGATAAGTATCTTACAGTTACCTTTATCTGACAGTTATCCGAATAGAAGTGTTTTCATCTTGTACGGTTCCAGTTTCGTATCTGCCAGTTTAGTAATTTGGCAATTGGGCAACACTTTCAAAATACATTTTAATTGTTTAAATTTAAATTGATGTCATGCGCATAAAATACATAACCTCAAACAACTCTAATTTTGTGTATATTGTTATGCTTCTTTATTATTTTATAGATGTAGATATGGGTATGTTTTTAAATAAAAATAGGTAGATACATAAATATCTTTTATGCACGATGACATTATAATATGACAATTATAACAAAAATTCTTTGACGTAAACGTCTTTTTATAGCCCGCGGGCGTTATTATGACCCAGCGGGCTATAATGAAACGTCAAAAATTAAAAACAACAATGTTACACCATTTGATATATTCGAAGTAAGTTTTTTCGTATAAAGATTTTGATTTTTCCGGCAGCAGGCCGCAATTTTTCGTCTTTTCAGCTGCTTCCTCAATTTCATTCATCTTTAAACTTTTAAACTGACTGATGTCAGTTGACATTATAATATGACAATTATAACAAAAATTCTTTGACGTAAACGTCTTTAAAAACAATAATATATTAAAATAATAATAATATTAATCGTGCATAAAGTTTTGTATGCATTGCTGGCATAACTGGTTTTAAAAACCTTATTATGCCCTTAATACATAAATAACTATTATACAATTTATTATCTTTTATTTTTTTTTACACACATGAATTTAAAAATATCTTTACTAAAAAAAATCTATCGATTCAAATTGTTTTCTTGATACGTGGACAAATATGTAGAACCATGATCATGCATCATGTATAGTGTGTAAAATACGTACATATAAATAGTACATATTAGTAAAAGTTTCTATTTCCTTCTCTATATTCGCTTCTGCAGCGAATATCTAAAAAAATGGTCATAATTTTGAAAATGTTCTTCCCGTTCTAAAAGTATAAGTCTTCTCTTGTGTTGCACAAACTCAACAATTTGTTCATCGTCGTGACTTCCAAAACAACCTCCAATATTCATTTAAAAAACAACACTACACAAACACAAATATAACCTATAAACCGCGATAACTGCTAGTTAATTCACTATCTGACACATGCTGCTTCCAGTTAAATTTATTTCCAGTAATATTAATTTTAGTTCTTAGTAAACGTTAGTAGCATATTGATAAACAGTTTAGCTACCACTTTAATTTTATTTACCAGCCCTTAAACGAGTCAAATGAGAAACTGTCAGTTTGAAACCCAACTGTCAGTTTAAAACTAATGGCGTGTGATCGGATCCGGCAAACTCATGCCTGATCCGGTCGACGTTTAATGATGCCGGATCCGCCGGATTACCGGATCCGGTTTTCCGGATTGCAATCCCTACTTCCAATATAAATAAATGTTTATATATTTACCCTAAAGAAAATTGTCTTAATAATAAAGACACGCAGGGTTACATTAAATTCATGTACCCAAATGCTCTACGAGTTAAATGTTAGGAAACACTTATTATAATAATATTGAATGTTTCATTAAATTAATTACGGTTCTTAACTTTTATAGACAGTGTTTTAAATAATAAAAGGTTGGCCTCAAATTCACCTACAACTTAAAAATTAATACTGACTTTTTTCAGTGTGGCTTTTAGAAGTTTTTGATAAACGTTTAATTTTGGTATATTATATATTAAAATGTATACATTATAACCTTTATAAAAAACAGATATTTAATTGTCAAGTTTGTATTATAAATAAACGTATAGTGTAGACGTTTAAAATATGGATATTGCTACACTGAAAGAAATATATGTTTGTTTTAGCAATGTTTGTGGTTCATATATGGACTACCACATACATTGCTAAAACAAACATATATTATATTTAGTTTTAACATAATATGTTAAAACTAAATATAAAAATGGTTAAGGTAAATATATTATATGTTTGTTTTAGCAATGTATGTGGTAGTCCATATATGAAACATAAATTTCTTTCAGTGTATAATATGCATCAACCTATATTAGGCGGACATTTTAACTTATATTAGAGGTAGACAATAAACCAATGATATACCATTGGTATAGACAAATATTAAACGTCTATTAGACGATTTTGTGTTGCTTGCACTGAAAAAAGTCAGTATTAATTTTTAAGTTGTAGGTGAATTTGAGGCCAACCTTTTATTATTTAAAACACTGTCTATAAAAGTTAAGAACCGTAATTAATTTAATGAAACATTCAATATTATTATAATAAGTGTTTCCTAGCATTTAACTCGTAGAGCATTTGGGTACATGAATTTAATGTAACCCTGCGTGTCTTTATTATTAAGACAATTTTCTTTAGGGTAAATATATAAACATTTATTTTATATTGGAAGTACTTGTTTCTTTATTGTTATGAATTCAGGGATTTTATTAAATAATCAAGCTATTATTGTTATAGGTTATATAGGGATAAAACTATAATGCACAATGAATTTATTTTAACGTTAGTATTCGTTGTTTACATTCCTTGCAAGCATCAGAAAGAAATCATAACCTAAGTTTATTAAGTTGGTATTGCGTCATTGGTACGAGAGCCTCCATGCAGATACTTTGTACGTTTTGTCTGTTTTATAGAACAGTTTTTTGTGTTTATGGTAGAGAAAAAATGTCATGTAAGGAGCTACTGGAGGGTTTAGGTCTTGTGCACCTTATTCCCAAGTTCGAAGGTAAGTGATTAGACCTCATGTAAATTAATTTCAATTATTTGGTAGGTACCTATACTCATATTTTATAGATACCAAATAATATAAAAGTTAAATATTAATTAGTTTACTGTGGGAAAGGTACATTTATGATAGGTGACTCTTTGTTATTATTTAGAAGAAGCCATTACGCTTGAATTGCTGCTAATCCTCGACTCGCAAAGTGTTTGCCAACTTATTTCTAAATTAGGAGAGAGATTTGCAGTCATCAAAAAATTACAGAGTTACGAGATAAGCAGGAGCAATTAATGATCTTTTATCAGCATCAAAAGGTAGTATTTTTGTTAAATGTTTTAAAGATGTAGTCAGAGTCGTTCGGCATCGGCCGTATGCGACAGTATTAAATTTCGGCCGATCACGGTGCTCTGACCACAGCCTAAGAGTATTTATTTAGTCCATTTTGTATTTTTATATTCCATAAAATAGGATATAATAAAATTGTTTAAAAATATTATATGCACATTTTATTTCTCATCAATCAAACAAAAAGTATAAAATTCAGGCTATACATTAGTTTACATTAGTCATATTCTTTAGTGGAAATGCAAACCGGTGCCAAATCAGCGGATTTTGAGATTTTGTTAGGTATTTATGTGGTCTGTACTTTTGTATCAATAAACGTTTTTTTGTTTACTTAAAATTATTCAAGTGCTAACAATTTTGATAAAACAAAAAAAAAGTAATACCCAAGTATACTTGGGTATTACTTTTTTTTTGTTTTATTAAAATTATGTATACATGTGACATGTAACATGTCTGCAGATCAAAACAAAATCTCGCAATCCGCTAATTTGGTACTTAGTTTTGCATTTTCACTCTAGAATTATGCCTTAACATTAAGGTCATCGTTATTACTGAAGTACATATTACCTAAAAATGCTGTTTGCTATCAGGCTCCAAGCAATAAATAATAAGACATTGTTTTAACAACAAATACATTTAATGTGTTTCAAAAATAAGCATATTCTATATGTTAAGGCAACCCGATGTTTACTTAAAGTAATGATGCAGTTAAAAATAAGTCAACTAACTTTCAGTATTTCAAATCCACCATGCCTTTATATTAAATGCACGTTTCTTAGGCCATATCCGAACCCGTAACTACTTTACCACAAATGCATAGCGTTTATATTTAATGCTAAGTTTTTTCAGTGTGGGCTGTCATTTGGGCACCTGTCATTTTATCATCACTAATTTTTATAGCTGTTATTTCCGCCATTTTGACAGACTTTATTTTGACACCTGTTATTTTGACAGTTGCCATTGTGAACAACGGAAGATGGAGAGAATCACTTTGAGCGTATTTCTCGTTGATTTATAATAATTGTAAAAAAACCATTATTGTTTTTTCACTTAATTTACTTAATTTTTTCATGAAACGTACATTAAAATTTGTCCCCCTAGAAATAATGTTAGATTTATCATTCCACGTTAGATTTTTATATTTATTTTACCAATTAAAAAAAATTTTTAGAAAATAATTAAAATTTTCGGAAAATCGATTTCTCGTGAATAACTTATTATATTGATAGTATTTAGTTTTTTTTAATAATTAATCATTAAACATTTCTATAGAAAAAATGACACGTGGATCTTAAATTAAAGGTTCGCGATCCCTGGTCTATAGACAGTATTTAAACTAAATTTTAAAGTTGGCTGCGATCGCGAGCTTTTTGTTTAGCTTTGACGTTTCGAGTTTTCAAGTAAACGTCAAAAGCTGTTATATGTTTGATACCTACGTACTGAATATTCTAAAATATTACTTTTCAATATAGTCAATTAACAATTCAAAAAACCTGGCAACGTTGCTAAAAGCTATTTCGCCAAATTTTAGAATTTGTCCTATTTAAGAAAGAACAATGTCACGGAGGACAACCCGACCTGGCGTGGACGCCATTTATATATACTTATACCAGCACGTAGTGTGTACCTATTACGAAATTATTATATGTATATTAGGTATTATATGAAAATTGGGTTTAGAGCAGTTATCCCTTTGCGCGCGTTTAAAGTTTCACTTAAAAAATCCGCGAGGGCCAACAAAAAAAAACTTTATTTGGTGGAATGACCCATATAATATATAAAAAAAATCTGACATCTGTTAGTTCCAATCTCACTTTTTCCAATTTAAAACCCGATTGGTTCAAATCACAGTAATAATAATAATGTCAATAATATGAAATAGGAGTGGAAGTAATCTTATTATACAAATGTTTGGACCGGTTCAAAGTGTTTTAACCGCTCCAAAACACTTGAAAACGGTTCGGTCCAAAATTTGTACCGGTTCAAGTAATTTTAAAAACGGGACGGACCGTCCCGAATTATAAATTGTTTATTTTGGGTACGGACCGGTCCGTAACAAACAAGCAGTTCTTGGACCGGTTCACAACCCTGTTATAAACTCATATAAATTTGGTGTGGTTCCCATATCTAATAATGATATCGGTATACCCAAAATCCACCAGCCGCCACTGATGTGTGGTATTATTTGATTTTAAGATATTTAATGTATAATATGCTGCAATAAATCTTATATCATATATTTTCCAATAAATTATGTATTTAATTAGTACCCTGGTATACTCGTCACTTCCCGTGCATTCAAATTTAGAAAACACAGATATTTCAGAAACTGTTTGAAAAAGTGACTGGCCCGGTCTGGAACAGTATATTTATTATATTATCTATGTTCTTATAACAAAATACTGTTTAATTTTCTCCGAAAACAATATAAACAAAATGAGGTCAAAAGTTGCCCAACTTTTGTAGAATAACCCCTATATTTCTGCTAAAGTATACACCAAATTTATAATATTTAGGTAGTTTAATATATCAAGACAAATATTTTAACTAAAACTCTGCTAAATGTAAATTGAAACGAAGCAAATAAAATAGAATTGTTTGTTTTATTTATATCACACCTTTTTTAGCTCTATCTCGCGAATTACTGATCGGATCTTAATTTTTTTTAACTTCAGAAATTGCATTTCCTTTAAAAGAATGTGTTTCAAGGTATTTCAAATATTTTAGTAAGGGTAGCGGTAGGTGAACAAGTGCAAAATAAAATTTGTTTTTGCTCAAGATCATGATTACTATGTATATCTAAAAAGTTAATAAGGGTGGCTAGTTTTTAATTAAAAGGCATATTATATCCATGGTAGGTTTCATTCTGTCTTAATGAAATACAACAATGTGGGAATATAATTCATAAAACTTTAATTATACATATTTAGCAGGATAGTAAAAAGGACAAACCACTGGTATTTTTAAGTAAGAAAGTAAATTTAATAAATGTACTGGAAAACGTGATTACGGAAACCCGTTTGCACAGGCCATTAATGAATATATTATCAAAAACATTTCCACAAAAGATCTAGTTACGAATTCATATTAATATTAATTTAATTTTAATGAGATGATGTTTTCAGTTTATATATGTTAAATATATATTATTATAATTATAATTATAATTTTAAATAATAATTTTAATAATTTTAATTTGACACTGCGTAAATTGATATAAAAAAATTCCAAATATATCTTAAAGGAAAATAGTAGTTCTTTCAGATGATGTAACGAGTTTTGTAAAAAATATTTAAAAAAATTTGTTTAAAACCAATTCTGAGATTGAATTCGAATTTAGTAGGTCAAAAACCTTTGAAAAAATGTAGTTTTATTTTTATTAAAAAAATGTTTCGTTTAAATGCACTCCCCGAAAGCGCTAATTAAAAGTCTGCGGTAAAAAAGTTTTTTGAATACTCATATAAAACGTATAGACGTACAGACGGGCAGTCGAATAGATGTGCTCTCGAACGCTTTTAAGTGGACCTAATAATATAATAAAAAATAAAATAAAAAATGGCTCATATACAGTGTAGTTCAAGAAAAATACTGTGCGAAATAAGTGCAAAAATTTACTACCTACACAAGTAAAATCAGTGTACCTGTTCCTCAAAGTCTTAATAGTGCATTAAAAAGTGATAAGTGACAGCATACCTGGCGGACTAACCACAGGCCAATATGAATCATCTTATGTAAAGAACAAACGAGTCTACCCAAGAGTGGAAGGGGCTATCAGCTACAAAGTCTGATAAGTACCTACTAATTAACCGCATAACGCAAATTTGCAACAAAAATATTACAATAATCGGTAATTATTTCTGAAAACAGCATAACAGTGTAAATAAAACAACAATTAGGCAAGAACGTCACAAAACATAATATAAGTATAAACCAAGAGGCCATCCCCAATAAATCAAAGTGTTTAGAACTTAACGAAACTAAAATAAACAACTTTTTCTTAAAAAACATTGAACAAGCAGGCAATTAAAAGTAACCTAAACACAGAAGTCCATACAACTACAGAGGGCAACTAAAGTGGGGTAAATTAATTCGTGTAGGTCTGTTACCATTTTTAGCTAGTAAAATAATGACTGGCTAAACGACTGCATATTATGAAGTCGGTACTAAGCATGAGGGGTTAAATTTCCACGAAGTCCGAAGGGCACTGCTAACAGCTTGTCGCGGTCGGCAACACTTCGGTACTGAAGACAAGATTCAGTATCTCACACGTAAACAATTCTAAAGCGGTTACTGATTTTTTAGCATAATTTCAGCACACGGGCGCAGACAGCCAATAAGAAGCACAAAAAACACGATAGTCCCCCTAGCATATTAACCAACCAAGCCCCATTTATGAACCCCAGAATGAGGGTGCTATCCCGGGTTTTTAGACGTTTTACGACACCCACTCCAATCAGTAAACTAACCAACTATTCATAAACCCCAATTGAAGGGGGTTATTACTTAATCCCTGGGGGACTCCGGATTATACTTAGTTTTGGGTCAGTTTAATGCCCTCCAAAAACCAAAATGTTTTCCATCCTTATCACGCACTTCGCTGGCCTAAATCGGGCGTATGGCCCGGCGACAAAATTCCGGGCCTCAACCATCTATACATTCACGACCTCCTAGGCAAGATTTACCAGCCGGGATGAAAATTCGGATCAACCAAACACAGGTAATGCTGTGCAGTGGCGGGATACATAGGAAAACTGAAATGGGGTCAAATAACCCTGGAGGATCAGTAAAATGCGTTGCCGATGGAGCCAGCCACACACGTATAGATTTTGACCAACTAATTCCAAATATAAGCTTTGTTTTAACGGATCACATTACATTTTATTTTTATTTACGTATATATATATATATATATTATATTATAATTAAGAGCAACTTATGTATGTCAAATATTGAAACATGGTTCTGTAAAAACCAGCTCATTTTGAATCAAGGAAAAAGTAACCTCATACTGTTCAAAACAGCCTTATCAAACTTTCAAATTCCTCCAAATATAAAACTTAACAACAACTTTTTGAAATTTTCAGACAATGTAAAATTCCTAGGGCTTTTCTTAGATGAAAACATGAGTTGGAAAATTCACATTGAGGTAGCTCATAAACTTAATTCTAATTTTTACTCTATTACACTGAAAAAAATAAGCTGTTGAAACAACAAAAAAAATATTAATTCAACTCTTTATGCACTTTAAATACAAGCAATGGTTTTTGCACGTTTACTTAACCATCTAAAAATGTCAAATTGTATTGTTTAATTGAACAACAAATGAACAAAATAAGAATATTTGTTCTAATCTGCTAATTTGGTTAATTTAACATTCTTAGGGTGTTAAGGTAAATTTCTTGAAATGTCCAGGTAACCTTTTTAGCATATTCACTTAACACCAATAAAATGTTAAATTAACATTCTCAAAATGTAAAATTCTTTAAAGGTTGGTATCCAAAACAAAATTATGGAAATAATATATTATTATATATAAATAGAAAGAATTGAACCTTCACCTCGCCCAGAGGTTTTGTTTTGAGCGTGTTCCACCCATGATACATCTTTGTATCATGTGTTCCACCTACTTCAAATACCGACAGACTGTTTCGCCCTGTATTGAGGGTCTTAACAGTGTCGGGCAATATGGTGTTGTGAAAGTTCTACTGTGGAACACACCATAGATAACAAAGCCAACACACCTTAAACAAACAGATATCTCATCTTATATACACCTAATCGTAAGCTAACTAAGGCGAGATGTACGAAAACGTCATTGTCTAATGACGTGGCGTGAGTGTTCGAAGCGCCATTCTCGGCAATTTTATGAATGCAAATTTTACATTTTAAATTTTAAAGTAACATTTTAAATTTGTTAAATGAACAAATTTAAAGTTTTGGATTAAAGAGCAACTAAACGTTAATTTAATAGTTTTTTTAGGTAATCCTAAAAATTTCAGTAGTTGATTCAACAAATTCCAGCTATTAAATCAAAGTACGATAAACATTTTAATTCAAAATATTAGTTTATGTTAAATTAATATTTAAACTGTCAAATGAACAAATAAACTTTGACAAACTCTGACTTTTGCTTTAACACCAAAATATAGATTAATCCAATAGGTTTTTTGTTGAAACAACATTTTCAAAAATGACATTTAGGCAAATGTTAACTCAACTACACTATTTTTTTCGGTGTAGAGTTCTCAAAACTTATGTGACAACCGTTGTTCTAAAAATTATCTATTTGACAAACTTACAATCGATACTGAGAGTATATATACTATTATATTTTGGGGACAAGGTAGTAATATTCAGGAAACTTTTATTATTCAAAAACGTGCAGTGAGGTCCTTATTTCGTCTTAAGGTTAGCCAATCATGTAAAGGTATTTTTCATTAATTCATTAATCATAATTTTTATGTTTAAAAACAAACATTATTTTAACGAGATGCATAGTAAAAATAAAAGGCACAACCTGTACCTATTTAAAATACATAGGACCAATTTATTTGAAAAAGGCTGCTATTACTCTTGTATAAACTTGTTCAATTGCTTACCTAATTCATTAAAACAAATTAAGGATTTAAACACATTAAAAAAAGGACTTTTTGATTTTATTTGCAACATTGAGCCGTATTCACTACGTGAATTTTGTGACTCTTGCAGACTATTAAATCTTAATTAATTTACATTTTTTTTTTTTTTGATATTTATATATTTGCACTGTACATTATATTATCTTTGTGTACAATCCATTATATACAATAAATTTATTTTTATTTATTTTATGTTATATTATACATGTAGGGTGATTTGTTTTTTTACTCCCACAGCACAATATTAATGTATACGAGTATTTAGAGTAATAGTTTTAGCCATTAATATTGCTTCTAAGTACTTTAATTTCGATATTACAATATTTCCATTGTAATAATAGGAAATTTACTTTTTTTTTAATTTCCTATAACTTGGATGAATTTAACACGACTACACAATTATATACAGGGTTGGCCAATGGAAAGTTTCCACCCCGGTTATCTCAGGTGTTACGAAAAATAATAAAAAACGCTCGCACCCGTCGATTTCTGATTTGAGGGGGACAATTTATTTTTATATTTTCAACCCCTTAACTTCAACCCCTAAGCGTGGGTGATAGTTACCCCCAAAATTTAAATAGGAAAGGGGGGATACTTCATTTTGAAGGTATTTTTGCCCTGATTATACCCTCCAAGTTTGAACTCGCTGCTAGCATCCCCGTTGATATGACAGCTTGTTAAAATCTTGGAAATAGATCACGTTTTATTATAAGTAAAAACAATACTTACCTTCCTTAATAAAAATATCTACTAATTAAAGTTTTAAAGTTTTATTATTATTAATAAAAAGTTATTTACATGATATTTATTTAATAAACTGTTCAAAATGTCCTCCATTAACATTCATGCAATAATAAAATCGATTCTCTACCTCTTCTCTAACATTCTGCAACATATCGGTAGTTATCGTTTGACACTCTTCAGTTATTCGTTCTTGTAGAACTTGAAGAGAAGCTGACTGTGTTTTATAAATTTTAGACTTTAAATGGCCCCATAGAAAGAAGTCCAGAGGTGAAAGATCAGGGGACCTTGCAGGCCACTCAATAGGTCCTCTTCGGCCAATCCAATGGTCTCTAAAATTTTCATTTAAAAATTGCTGAACGGGTGCTGCATAATGCGGTGGGGCTCCATCTTGTTGAAAAAACATTTCATTTTGCGACAAGTTATTATCTTCAGCAATAACTTCCCTTATTCTAGGAACAATATTTTCTTCAAGTAAAGTCAGATACATAGCCCCAGTCAAATTGCCTTGTAAAAAGAATTGTCCAATTATGTTATTGCCTAGAATACCTGCCCAGACATTTAACTTTTCAGGATTTTGAGTATGAGACTCTCTAAATAAATGTGGATTTGAATCGCTCCAGTATCGACAATTATGTCGATTGACTAATCCATGTAAAAAAAAGGAGCATTCATCTGAAAAGCAGACATTATAAAGAAAATTTAGATTGCCAACACACCGTTCACTCATTTCTTCTACAAATTGTAATCGTCGATCATAATCATCCTCATTAAGTTCGTGAAGCAATTGTATCTTGTAGGGGTAAAATTTGTGAACCTTCAAAATTCTCCTTACGCTTGTTCGTGATATGCCGGAAACTTCGGACAATTGCCTAGTACTTAAGGTGTTATCCATTGCAATGTGCCCTATGACTGCGATTTGCATACCTTCATTCCTAACGACACGAATCGGATTATCTTTTTTGTTCTCCACTGTTCCAGTTTCCAAAAACTTTACCATCAGTTTCCTAATATAAGTATGAGAGACATTTTTGTCCTGATGTCTTACATTAAATAGTCGTGCTGTTTGTCTTGCACAGTCATTGTTTTTGAAATAAGTATAAACTAATTCAACTCGCTCGGCTATAGTGTATACCATAATTAAATTTAGTTATAAGCTCTTGAACTAACGATAATAATCTTAATGATGATTGTGCGACAATATTTTGTAAATAAAGTATACAAAAAACACACTTTTTTCTTCAAACGTAAAAAAACTGATGTTTTGCTTATATTTACTTTATTCCTTCGGCATACCTACAGACTGTCTCAAAAGTATCGCTTTTACTCTTACTAAAATAATAGCCAATTTTCAAGATTTTAACAAGCTGTCATATCAATAGGAATGATAGCAGCGAGTTTTTGGAGGGTATAATCAGGGCAAAAATACCTTCAAAAAAAAGTATCACTCGACCCCCTTTTCCCATTCAAATTTTGGGGGTAACTTTCACCCCCGCTCAGGGGTTGAAGTTAAGGGGTTAAAAATATAAAAACAAATTGTCCCCCTCAAATCAGAAATCGACGGGTGCGAGCGTTTTTTATTTTTTTTCGTAACACCTGAGAAAACCGGGTGGAAACTTTCCATTGGCCCACCCTGTATATATATATGTTATAAATAAACAACAATAATGTTGTTTAAATAATTTAAACTAATTTATTTAGTACTATAAGTCTTTATTCAAAACTACTCTCACAATATCAACCGATCGTTTTCAAAGTGTCAGGCACACTGCCGTTAAAACTAATGTGTCTACGTAGGCTCTCATTTGTTTATCTTCTCTCGCCCTTGGTATGCTCTTAAGTACCCTTTCGCTAACACGGCCATCCTGTTATCGGAGCGTCCTCGCACCGCACAACTGACCATCATCACAAAACGGCAAACTGTTCTAATGCAATTTGTACGGTTGCAGTCTTAAGAGGTGAACCTCCTTTTGCGTCTGTGGCCGACTTGTACACACTCGTAGCATTTGCCTAGGAGTTCAGGAAACCACAGAAAACTGAACTCTACGAGCGGGGTAGAAGTTACAATTCTAAAAAATACAAAAAGGAAGAATCAACATCTTACGAGATATACAAGAACATAAACTACGTTTTTGTTATACGCTGTGGGGTTGCCACCAGCCCTTAATTTAATTGTGGGATTGCCACAGCTACACTTTTGTTCTAAATTGTGGGATTGCCACTAATTTTTAACTAAATTGTGGGATTGCCACTAATTTTCAACTAAATTGTAGGATTGCCACTAGTTTTCAACTAATTTGTGGGATTTCCACCAATTTTCAACCAAATTGTGGGATTGCCACCAATTTTCAACTTAATTGTGGGATTGCCACCAATTTTTAACCAAATTGTGGGATTGCCACTAATTTTCAACTTAATTGTGGATTTGCCACTAATTTTTAACTAAATAGTGGGATTGCCACTAATTTTCAACTAAATTGTGGGATTGCCACCAATTTTCAACTAAATTGTGGGATTGCCACCAATTTTCAACCAAATTGTGGGATTGCCACCAATTTTCAACTTAATTGTGGGATTGCCACTAATTTTTAACTAAATTGTGGGATTGCCACATCTACATTTTTGCTCTAAATTGTGGGGTTGCCACTAATTTTTAACTAAATTGTGGGATCTCCACAGCTCCATTTTTGTTTTAAATTGTGGGATTGCCACTAATTTTCAACTTAATTGTGGTATTGCCACTAATTTTATTACAATTGGAATACGTACTTTTATTCAGTTGATGTCCATCGTCTTAACTGATCGTGAGCGGCCACAGTAGTTCGTCGTCCTTGTTTGTGCAACACAAATCTCTCGTTGGGTAGTAGGCATCGTATTGTATATGACCCTTTATATTTCGCTTTCAATTTTCCTCCTCCGGCTACCTGGGAATCTTCGACAGCCACAGTAGTTCGTCGTCCAACTATGTTTGATTTAACTTAACACTGTGCGCATTTTTAACAGTTAAAATTGATGGAATGTTGACAGGGGTATGTTGTAATTCGATACCGCTTACACTTTTCACGATTTGTAAACAAGGTCTACCTATAACGTCCCACCCGATAATTAGGTCAATGCCTTTAGGGATGGAACCATCTGGTACAACATAATAATAAATGTCTAAAGTTACAGCTGGCATAACAGTAATGACGTCACACACACCTATAGCGTACACAAGTCGTGTCCCTAATCCCGAAAAAGCGCGCACTTTTTCGATTGGTTTGATCGTACCGTTTATTGTTTTTACTGCCGAATATTTTATAATTGATACGTCGGAACCAGTATCGATTAAATAAGAAAAAGACGGCACATTCTCACTGCTTAAAATTGTTCTATTGGGGTGGTGTTCAGGTGGCGTCATTTTTTTATAAGCAACGCTTCTTTCGGCTTGCCATGCTTAGTCCAGCAACTTTTCTCTGTATGCCCCAACCTGTTGCAGTGGTCGCAAGTCGGGGTCTTGGAACTATTCGGCCTATCCTGTTCTACTTCTCTAGATGTTCTGCTTTGGCATTCGTGTTGCAGATGTCCGTGACGGCCACATTTAAAACATGAACGTTTTAACATTTTGTTTTGGTCTACCGCTATCTGACTCGCGTCTGTCAACGTCTGTCTCTCTCTTGTGCGCTCCATCACGCCCTGAGATCCACGACCCTTTTGGTGGCCGGCGTGCGTCAAACTCACTTAATCTTAACATAAGCTCACGTTCAGAGTCCGGCTTCTGTATGTGCAGCGATGCACGTGCTTCAGCATGGTCCAATCCGTACTCAACCATACTGAGAACCTTATTCCACGGTAATTTATCGTAGAATCGCTGTATGCTGCGAAGCTTTTGGTGTCCATAATCACACAAAGAGTCGCACTCTCTACTTCGTAGTGCCGAAGCTTTAAACGCTCGGGCACCTGGTGTCTCTTTGTCGGGAAAAGCAGTGATAAGGTCGGCACAAGAGTTTTCCCAGAATCGCCGTAAAGGTCTCCAGTTACAGCAGTACCGATAACCGCGATTCTTCAGCGCATCGCTCGCCTTCGCAATCATTAAATTATCGCTGACATCCTGTTCCTCCTTCAGTTTTGTTGCGTCCTCCAACCATTCGTTGATTGCGTATGCACTGTTATCGGGGTCATAGCTGGTGAGCTTGAATTTTATGTTGCCCTGTCCCGATGTTGACACCTGCGTCCTTTGTTCACCAGGTGAGATCAAACTTGGTGTGAGCATTCCTGACGCTTGCGCATTTGATCCGTCTTCTGTGACTAAACAGGGCGTTGGTTCTGCTGGCGCTTGCGCACTGGCTCCGTCTGTAGAGACAAAGCAGGGCGTTGGCACGGAGGACGCCGATGTCTGTAGTTTGGCGTATTTTAATAACTCCGCAATCTGTAGCTGTTGCGAAACTACCATGTTTTCTAACCTTTCTTGCCATTGTTCCTTGATGGGTCTGGAACTTGGCGAAGCAACACCATCGTCAGAATTCACCACTTCCGACACAATTGTGTTTACAGTAATTTCATCCATTTCTGTAGGTCACTGCACAGGTCACTATCCCACTTCTGATGTTATAAATAAACAACAATAATGTTGTTTAAATAATTTAAACTAATTTATTTAGTACTATAAGTCTTTATTCAAAACTACTCTCACAATATCAACCGATCGTTTTCAAAGTGTCAGGCACACTGCCGTTAAAACTAATGTGTTTACGTAGGCTCTCATTTGTTTATCTTCTCTCGCCCTTGGTATGCTCTTAAGTACCCTTTCGCTAACATATATATATATATATATATATATATATATATATATATATATATATATATATAATATATATTGAGGAGATCTGCAAATACCCCCCTACTAAACAATCCGTGGGTTATTACAATCCTAATTGTTTAATATGTTTTTAAAAAGTCATTTAAATAAACTAACTTTTAAATCCGGCGGGAAGCAGAAATGTATTTGACGTAGTGCCGAACGCTTGGGGTGAAGAATATGGCATTCGAGACGGGAAGGGAAGAACGGAGATCATTCGAGAAGAACCCGTGCAACGAACAAGAACAAATTTGGTAAATGTAAAAGTGCTTAAATTTGTAGGTGTGTACATTTTAATAACTAAATTATTGTAGTATAAATATTCGATCAATTGACTGGGCGTTATCGATCTGATGTAAATTTACGTTTGAACCATCTCGCATTATAATTTAGATTCTAAATTATAATTAATTTGTACTTGAATTTATCTAATTAAAAGGGCAGGGTTGTACTTTATTTTATCTAGCTAAATGTCAGGGTTGTACTTGAGTTTATTTAATTATTTTAATAAATATTTCTTAAAGGTGATTTACCATAAACGCTGTGTAAATTAAGTGTACTTAATATCGATTTTCTTGAATACGGGATTTATTAAATTGTACTCGCAGATTCACATTTATATCTTGTAATTAATTAAGTGATTTTTACCAGTGATATTAAATTATTTGGTACATTTGGAGTGAGTAGCAACGGTAATTGTGCGAGAGCGACATTTAATTTATACCACTGTCCATGGTGTCCTGAAATGAAAGCCCATTTTGAATTACTTTCCCGTAAATTAATTTAGGTGCCGGCCGGTATGTTTTTATCTGACTGTGCGACGCAGACATTGTTTTTGTTATTTGTGTAATTTTAATTACCTAGTATTTTATGATAATTATTAATTTAATAAAGTTTGCCGACAAATGAGGCATAATAGACAATTGCGAACACTCAGTTGAAACGATCTCGAGCCTGATAATTTATTTACTCCTTTTTCTAACAGTCGATTAAGCCTGAACTCTAATAAATATTACATGAAAAATTATGTAACAGTAAACTTAAATTTAACAGTAAATAATTATAAAAACTTTATTTGGAGGATGAATTCCTAATGCAGATGGAATACTTGACGGATAAAGTTAGATTTAAAATACAAAAATATAGACTAAGACTTAATCTACTTTTATCCAACAAACAAGCAAACAAATAAAGAAACAAACTAAGAAATGAAAACGAGGAACACATACGAGCTGAGCTTGAGTATGGTGTATTATTTATCTAATGGTATTCATATACAGGGTGTCCCATAACTAATAGACAATACAGCAACTGTAGAAATAGGAGGTCAAAATAGGTCGATTAACACAAATATGTCTTAGTAAAATGTTAATAATAAACGAGATACAGGGCGATGAATGTGAGATCTGATTTTTAAAAATTTGTTGCGGTTATTATTGTTGCTTTATCCAAATAAATATCATTATTGTTTGTTATAATTTTTAAATGTTTTATTTATTTTGGAAGGTTTTATGAGAGATATTTATATAAAAATAAACGGGAGGCTTTCAGGTGTTTGACCTGAGTTCAAACTTGATTTATTGTCTTTTATTTACTGTATTTATTATTTTCATTTTAATACTTTCCCCATGAATACAACACCATGAATACAATCTTGGGTTAGTAAATTTAGATTTATTACTAAGTATTTATTTTATTTATTTGTCGTAATTTAACATACCATTTGCTGTGGTGTTATATTTCATTTTATCACTCGGGGTGTAACTTGTATAGATTTTTTTCAGGGGGGTTTGTACGCTTACAATATATATAGGTTCTATTTGTAGATGATTAGTTGTGCAAACATGCAAAAACCAATAAATCCATTTTTAGTGTACCTATACCATATGAATAATATTTTAGATTACTTTCAAGACATTTATAACGAATATTAACAATTTCATAAAAAAAATCTTCAAAAATAATAATTTTGTGGACCTGTGTTTTTATTATTATTTTTTGTGTTCTTTTCTGCACGCAGGATAAAGTCTTTTAAAGATGTATAAACATTTCAAAAAATCTTATCAAGATAACCTTAAATTGGAAATAAAAAACAAGAAAGCGGGAAGAGAGTGAGAGTAGGAATGGGAGAAAAACAAGCGTAAAGTTTATATTGGAAACCTTAACTTAGCTTTACGAGTAAACGCGTAATCACGAACTTGCCTTAAAACAAAAAGCTCCTTAGAGATTGTCAAGCTTTTTACGATCAAATGGGGAATTAATACCAATGAAATAGAAAACATTTTATTTGAATACCGATACAAAATCACTTTTCTATAGACTTTTTGTTATAAGTATAAAAATAAAAAATTGTCACATCAACAATGGAAGCATGAAAATTGAGTACGGGTCAAGATTTTACGGTACGTGTTCCACACGTAAATAAATTACAGACATTTCGTTTTTTTTTGTTATTCTATTAGGTGTGGTGTGTGTGTTTGTGGCGATATCGTAAGACGACCCTCTTATCTTATCTATTGTGCTCCCATTTAACCAAAAATCTGTTAAATGAAAAAGTTGAAAATTTTAAACATGTTTTTTATTTATAAAGATTGGTTTACTCAATCCAAAAAGTGGAGTTTAAAAAAATTTAAAATTCAGGGTGTCATCAAATAAGTGGTCAGGGAGCGTTCAAGTATTACTTATTACTTCTTGTAAAACGTTACGATGCGTTACAGGGGTGGGAGGTGAGTTTTGAACCACGCGCTACGTAACATTGTTTCCGGTACTTTACGCCACATAATTGTGACTTTTAGGTAAAAATGGTCACTTGGTAGTTACGTAACGTTTTACTAGGTGGACAGGGGGTACAGAAAAACGTTACGGTGCGTTACATGGGGGTAGGGGGGGTCAAAAATCTCCAAAAATTGCGTTACGTAATACTTAAACGCCCCCTCATCCCTTGGGAAAAAATCTAAAAAACCGGCATTTGTTTCGTGGCCACTGGTTTAAAGTACAGTCGGCCAGTTAAGACAATAACAACAATAATAAGTTTTTTTTAACACAGTTTAATGACAATTTTGTGACATTTCGCAAAATAAAGTTTTACTTCATTGCCATGGCAGTAAATTACTTTTTCGGCCGCTGACGGTGTTATGCAATTTTATAAGCACTTTATTAATTTTAAAGGTTACAGAATATTTTGTGTTAACAAATTATTTAGTTGAAAAAGAACACGACATTTTCCACTGACAATACGCATCAACAAGTTCGACTGACTTCAGCGTCTGCAACTTATGTTTCTGCTTACTTTATTCTAATTCGTACCGTGTTCGTAACAACTGTCCAGAGTGTTTATAATATATTATCGGAAATCTGTTATTATTGTTATTCGGATTTCTTAAATCTATTAAACGAGTGTGCGAAGTATCCGAAAAAACATGCCATCATTGGTTTTCAAACTGAAATTAGGGGATACAGTAAAGTGGGTTAAAGTTACGAAATACAGTGTTTTAGTAGTACTGATAATTATATTGTACCAAATTTCTTTATATATAAATTATAATTTGATGACTTTAAAATGGTGTGTTATTTAATTGTGTGTCTGTTATTTTTGTGTTTATTTATTTATTTATGTTTTTTTTTATTTATTTTTTTTTTCTTAAGAAAATTGATTAATAAAGCAACTATTCTTATAAAAATTATTTTAATTTAAGTTTCCAATTTCCAACAAATACTTTACTGGGTCTACAAATAGTTTTGTTAAATTATTGATATAGGATTTTGTTATTTAATCTACAAAATGTTTGTTATAATAAAAAATTACAATTCAATTAGTTAACAGATTACATTCGTTGAAACTTATGTGAATCTAAATTAACATAAAATCTGTATTATCATTTTTATGAAATATGGTATTTTTAAAGCTTTTTTCGCAAAACAAATATTTTAAAATTAAAGTTTTAATTTTGTTCGTGTTCCTCCAGCTCTGAACTTCACATTAACATGTAAACTATTCGAGAGCTGACAACAAGGGGAAAATAATTAAAAAAAAAAATAATACAAAATTATCATAATATCAAATATAGGTAGGTATTTATAGCACGATTAATACTTTCTTAATCAATTTTAAAATGTTAAATTGTTGCTACAATGTTGTCTATTACTGTACATTGATTAATTCGATGTTTATTTTGTAAATGTAAACAGTATGGTTTAATTTTGGTTCAATTTGATCAATAAATGTGATGGATAAATTTTAATTAAAAACAAATCAAATTTCTGCTTGTTTGATTTAAATTTTCTTTCTTATGCATGCATGAAATTTAATGTCATGATTTGATAATCCACAATTTTTTTTTTTTAATATAATGAACCATTGCCTATTTTGTATTTCTGCCATCCAAATTAAAAGAAACGTTAGCTGATATTTTTTATATCAATGGAATTGTGCAGAAATGCGCCATATTACTATGCTTGAGATTTTGATATCAATGACTTTATGCCAAAGTATCGCAAGCAACATAACTTAAATTTCTGGAATTAAAAACTTTTTTGTTTTAAAGTCTGTTTTAAACCATATATAACCTATAGGTTTCATAACAAGTAAATAGCTATAATTATAAGCTATTTACTTGTTATAAAACCTTTAGGCTATATTTAATTTAAAACAGACTTTAAAACAAAAAAATGTTTTCAATTCCCGAAACTTCAGTTATGTTGCTTGCGATACTTTGGCAGAAAGTCATCGATATATTGAAAATATCAACCAAAGTTAAAATCGTCTAAATTGTAGCAATTAAAGATTTTAGAGAGCGTCAATAGACAATGAAACATAAGCCACAAAAATGAATTATAGCCTTAATATTAACAATCATACCAGGAAAGGGGTTAGGAAATTGATTAAATTTGTTGAAATTATTTTTAAGAAGCATACACCATCTATAAATTATTTAATTTAAATCAATTAAGAAGCATACACCATTTATAAATTATTAAATTTAAATCCATTATTATCCTGTATTTTTATCAGATTTACATTTCACTCTCTTAAAATGAATTAGTCAAAAATAACTAATTATAAGTCATATTTGTCATAGCGAAAAAGCAGTCACTAATAATTAGTCAAATTAGTAGATTTAAATTTAAAAAATGTTTTGACCCAGCCGTTGATTGAACTCAGGTCTGTCACTTGTCAAGCTTGTCAAGCTGTTGTCATAACCCATTCGGCTATCAGCCACTCTTATAAAAATCAATTTTATTTGTCAATAAATATTGTTCATAATATTTAAAGCTAAATATATTATTTGTGTTGTTGTTTTGAGCTAAACTTGTTGCATCTTTATTTGTTTTTATGGGTCATTTAACCATGGAGCTTAGGTATATGCATTTACTTCAAATAATACTTTGTTGTTGGCCGCAAACGATTAAAGAAATTAGTTACTTTTAACTCTCAGAAATAGTCAAAGATGGTGATTAATCTTAAATTAGTCAAACTTTAACTATTTACGTAGTACAAAATAACTATTTAAAAGTAAAAACGACTATTTTATTAGTAAAAAATGCTGGTACTAATTCAAATAGTAGAATAGCGAGCTGCATTTTAGGGGGCGGCACTTTATAGGTAAATTAAATATTGTGACATTTAGAGGTCCGTTTTGCCGCCATCTATATTCAAGGTGTTATTGAACTAATGCTAAGGGGGTAGTACGATAAGTCGAAACAAGCATTTTGGTAAAATAAACAATATGTCCGTAAACGGAGTTATGTATAAACGTCAAAAATTGAATACACCCTTTAAATTTCGCGCGCTAGTTTGGCGAGTCGACCAAATAAGTGTTTTTTCTGGACAATTAAAAAAATTAAAAAATTAAAAATTATTGAATCCAAACAGGAAACCTAAAATATATTAATAAAAGCCACGGGTGGCGCAGTGGGTTAGGCGACTATGCCGAGACAAACTGCGTCCGAAGGTAGCGGGTTCGATTCCCGGTCACAGCCTTGGGTGTTGTGCGCGTTGAAAGTCGGTAGATGAGTCTAACTCATCGAGGACCTTGGTTCGGATTCCACGTTAAACAGTAGGTCCCGCTGAAGAACCGAACCTTATAGGCTTTGCCTGTAAGCTGGATAGGTTGATGGCGTTACTACTCTACTTTTTTTATTAATAAAATTGTGATGTTTAAATAAAAATAATCCAAGTATATTTTAGCTTATGGGCCATTCCACGCGTAACGGATAGGACAGTTGCCATGTTTTTATTTACAAAATAATATTGTTCTATTATATTACCAATGTCAAATTTTAATAAACGGGGACTTTGTAATAGTCCCGGCCGTTACGCTTTAAATTATTAATTTTTAAGGAATTAAACAGTCAATAACGATACCTAATTTTGCCAAATAAAAACCTTGTTAAACAGCTTTTGTTTAGAACTATTTATAAAAATTTGACATTGGTAATATAATAGAACAATATTATTTTGTAAATAAAAACACGGCAACTGTCCTATCCGTTAAGCGTGGAATGGCCCTTATATAAAAACAACATCTTAGGTAATTAACTTTTTCGGGGATTTACCTAAATTAATTTACCTTCGAATTATATCCGCATTAGGTATTATATATAGTGCTCTCAGTATATATATATTGCAAATAATGTGTGTGGTGGATCACGAACGTGAGTGAAAATGTCCTTCTTAGTGCTGAAAGCTACTCTTGCGACGACCAACGTTGGTAAGTACTTAATAGATGCTCAAATAGAAAATTTTCTTTTGGCGCTACAACAGGCTCCGAAAAAAATAGTTGGTGGACCAGAGAATGCCTTTTAAATATAAATAGTTCTGGAGTCTCAGCACTAATTTAAAATGAACCTTATTCGAAATATCCGGTGGATTTTTGTAAGTAATATCATAAGGGCATATAATTTTTCTGAAAAAAATCTAAAAAACACGTTGCTAAGTAATATTTTAACAAGAAGCATGAGTGCTGGTGGCAACAAAAATCCGAGTCTAAGACGAGGATTTTTGCACTTGCACGAATGCATTTTGTTAAAAAATATTACTTTTTCGATTTTTTTCACAGGAAAAATTAGATGCCCGAATGGTATTTGACAAGACTATTTCATGAGTAACAGTTAACAATTAAAATATAAATTGCAATTTTTGGTGACAACAGCTGTCAAGTTTTGCCGCGGGTAAACTCAAAAAAACTGCTGACAGGTGCTGTCATACAGTTTTTCCACCTAGATTCTAGATTCTAGGTCCTAGAAGCCATTTGTAATTCAAAATTGCGCGTTTGTGATTGGTGGAAATTAAGACGAGGGAAATAGTCAACTAAATAATTTGTTAAACATTAACAAAATAATCTGTAACCTTTGAAAATTAACAAAATGCTCACAAAATTGCAAATTATCAGGGTTTTTCTTTTTAAATTGTTAAAATTTTACAAAATAAAATTAACAAACTACAAACTCATGTTAATAAATGTTATTTTTATAACAGTACAAACAGTTGAAAAGCATCACTGGCAATAATCCCTTGAAAAAAATTATGAGCAAAATCAAAATAAGATCAAATTGAAAAGTTGTATTTAAAAAAAATTAATTTACAATAAAATTTTAAAAATCATTAAAATTTATTTTTGAGGAAAGAAAAAGTATTTATATACGTTAAATTTTGAGCAAAATGTATTCCTTAATATTCTTTTAATTAATAGCTGAAATATCTTCATTCGAAGTTAGCACTGCACAAAAAAGCGCCTACCCTAATTTCGCCGAAACAAAAATATGGGTATTTTTATTTTTCAACACCAACAAACTTACCAAGTTTTAACCCCTGGCTGACGTGGAATTACCCATATGAAATAGCTTTTTTCCGAGTATTAATTTTTGTTTTATATCAGACTAATTTATCTCTTGCTTGTATTATTTTAGTATGTAAAAACAAAGAAAAAAATGGCTTATTTATTCGCCAATAAAATAAACGAGAACATCGAGGCGCGATAAACAGTTTAGAACATTTTTATGTAGTGGACAGTAAATTTTGGCGGCGTGAAACCTCGTATTTTTCGTCTTATCTTGGACGTTTAATACAATTCCATGTTGCCCTACAACATTTTATTATATCCAACACGGTTGTGCCAAATTACAAAACTGTTTTGTGGGTCAACCCAAAAAAATATTTATTTTTTTATTAAGAGAAACAATTGCTATACCTACAGTAAAAATATATTTGTTAATTTTTACCAAATATTAACCAGATTTTATGTTGATCCAGGTAACTTTATGTTACGTTTACAACGAACTGTAATCTGTTAACTAATTGAATAAGTAGTTTGTAATTATAACAAACATTTTGTAGATTTAATAATAAAATCCTATATCAATAATTCAACCATCTCTCTTAAAATGAAATGGTCAATATTGTACTATTTGCATTAGTAGCAGCATTTTTTAATAATCACAGTCAGGTTCCAGCACTTGAGAAGTCACCACGCGAGAGCGAGAGCTCTTAAAACGTAAAAGTTTAAAGACTAAAACCAACAATAATTTTTAAAATGTGCAAACCAATAAAAGTGAAACAAACAATTTTCATAGAGTGCAAACTAAAATGGTGCAACGGTCAATGAGGAGTGAAGTGTTAAGTGATGAATGAGTTAAGTGCCACCTGTCATTGGACGCTTTTCACTGGACAAACAAAGGAGGTCAAACAAGAGGGGAGGTGGCCATCCGCAAAAAAATGATAAGTAACTTTAAGCATATGCATGACCTAACACATAATCTGCAAATTAAACACGACAGATATATATATAAAACCCTACAAAACTCTACCACAAAACGTGCTTGGGCAACACAATAACTAAAAAAAAAATTATGTTAAAATTTTACAAAATAAAATTAAAAAACTACAAACTTATGTTAACAAATCTGATTTTTAAGTTTTTTATGATAAATAAACATGACTAGCTTAAAGTTAAAATAATAATAATGTTATAATAATTTTGAAAGAGATGTTTCCTACTTTGAACCCAAAGAAAATGTTAATAAAGGTTAATCATATTGTTAATTTTTTTAAGTAGGTACAATCAATACTATTTTGTATAAAACGGCTTCGTTGAGAAGGGCAAATTCGAGATGTCTTTATCCCTTTTAATAGCTCATTCTTCACCACAAAATAAACAAAAGACTTAGGCGTTTCATCTAAAACTAAATAAATACCTTAACAGCTGCACACGACTGGCTATTAAGGAGAGTCGTTATATTTCCCTTTGCGGTTTTAAAATACAATAAATATTGATTTATAGGCACTTTTTATTTTATTGGGACAATTATATAAAGTTTTCAACGCATTGGCAATTATAAAAAAAAATAATACGAAAGCCTTCTTTCATGACAGCATAAAAATTGTTTATTTCTTATTTTAACTGCTCAGTTCCATTTAAAGCCTTTTTACGTTTGATAGTATAAACAATTTAATCTAACGGTTATTATTTTTATACCCCACTAAACGAACTTTTAACAACCCAATAAAGTACCATAATTTTATTTTTGCCCTTATCTACAAAGTTTATTTACTCTACTTTATTTATCAACCGGCTTACCTAAGCAAAAAATTAACAACGTTTTATACCTTAGTATCAATTATTGTCTGTACTTGACTATTTTCTAAAGATTAATTTTTTAATGATAAAATTAGTCCAAAATATCGTTTTATAAAAAAAAATAATCTACGGAGTCGTCAGATACAACTCGATATGTTTTTCTGATTACAAAATTCGAATTTGTTCCTCCAAAACCATTTTTTCTAAGGTGAAATTTCGTGCTGATTTCGAAATAATAGTGATTTTTTTGGTTTAGCTCTAGATTTAGAGATACGCATGAAATTTTGAAAAAATGCGTTGTTACAGAACACTTTAAATGTGCAGCTAAAAATGTATTTGATATAAAATCAAAAACAAATCTTTATAATTTTATTAAAGGGAAGTATTATTTAAATTTTAAGGTTTAAAACTCATGTTCCACCATTTTTCTAATATTTAGATAGTTTGATAAATCAATAGTATTGATTCAATGCAAATATTTTAACTAAAACCGTTTTAGTAAAACGTGTAACAACTCTGCCAAAGGTAAAATGAAACCAAGCAAATAAAACGACCGAGCGAGCTTGCGAGCGAGTGCTTAATTAAATGAGTGTTTAGAAAAGTTTATAAACGAGTTGCTTACTAAACATTTTCTACGACAAATACATTTTAATATAGAAAATGATTTTTATAGAGCGACATCTATAAAACAATAGAGTAACCAACTTGGAAATCTTTAAAATAACAAATTTTTATATGTAAATCGAAATTTATCCCTTAAAAATGGACCGTTTCATCCGATATAAAAGCAGTTTTTTACAGTGAAAGTAAATAAAATGTTTTATTGGCACTCCACGGTGAATTCTATACCCGAAATTAAATTTAATTAATGGCGTTGGGAAACTATTTAATACTTTTGTATTTTTGTATTGAGATAAGAAAATAATTTTTACATTTAGTATTATTTTATAAGAAGGGCACTTCATTTTATCGATTGTGTGACATTTGACAACTGTCAACTAACTTAAAACTAAAAACCTGTTGATTACTTCATCCCGTGTCTAAAACGCCATAAAGCCACAACTTGTCAATGGTAACTTAGTGTCATGGAAATATGTACGATAATGGGCGTTTTAAAGGTGGGTGTAGAAAAAATATTTTAGTAAGGGTTAGAGGTAGTAAGGTGAGAGGGTGCAACATAAAATTTCTTTAACACCCTCTATATCTAAATCGACCTGTTTTTAATTAAAAACCCTGTATATTATACCAACTTAAAATACACAAGTTTACAGCCATTTTGCCCTCCATGATTTTCTTTACTAAACGCGAATATCACACAATTTTTTTCATGGAAGCGTTTTCGTGATATGAATTTTCAATTGTTTTTTTTTTAATTTTCTGAGGTGTTTTGACATTTTAGAGTATACTTCGAGTTCTAATTGATCGATTTGATCAAACAAGCAATTAAATCAAATGTAATTGAGCCCTCTACAACTTTCTCTGGTATAGTTTTGGTATCGGCTCAGTAGTTCGGTATTGGCGATTTTATGAAGTTGAAAAAGTCCTTTTTTACAAAAATCGAGGTCGAAAATTTACATATCTTTCTGGGAAAGATAGAAATCGAAAAGATAAGCCAGTTTGATTTATTTTACGTATAGATTATAATTGATGCTGTTGATAAAAATCCATGGATAAATGGCGAAGTTATGAATTTTTCAGTGGAAGAGCAAAATTCAGTTTTTCGAGAATTTTTACGTTTTTTCTTCATTTTATTGAATTATATAAAATTTAATATTGAACATTGATTTTTATTTTAAACATATTCAATATTGAATATTGAACAATAAATATTGAAAGTTTTATTTTGTTTTAACAAGCATAGGTTTCTCGTATGAGGGACCAAATGTAATCACCCATCATGGCTGCATCCCAGAAGCCGTCATACCGCCGCTCCATAGCCTTCATTTGCTGGTGAAAACGTTCTCCGTGCTCATCACTTACGTCACCCGAACTCTCTACTTCTTTTACTCATGTTACTCTTTTTATTAACTTAATAAAACCATGATAAAAATACCTTTTTGAAATATCAAAATATAGCAGTAAAATGTCACTATGCCAACAAGAGAAACAAAAGAATTCACGTTTGCGTCAAGTGTTCAAATCAAATTTTAATTTTAAATAATGTTTTCAGTAAAAATATTACGTAAAAAACTCAAAAAATTCCAATCATGCACTTTACTTGGGTTTTCATTAAAGAATAAATATATTACAAAATAAAAGAACAAAATAAAATAAAAATCGTCAAAAAGTTGAATTTCACTCTTCCACTAAAAAATTTATAACTTCGCCATTCTTTATCAACATTGTTTATATTGTAAAAATGTCAGCTTCACGAAAAAAAATTCAAACTGGAGTTATCTGTTTGATTTAAATCCTTCCCAGGACGACCTCAATGTTTGCCATAAAAACGAATTTTTTAAGTTATTAAAATCGCTAGCGTCCTATATCAAAAGTATGTAAAAAGAATGTTTTAGAAGGCTCAAATACCATCAATTTAAGGGCTTGTTTGATCAAATCGATCAATTAGATTTCAAGCGTCAAAACACCTCCGAAAATTGAAAAAAAAATAATTGAAAATTCATATTTTAAAAAAGCTTCCCTAAATAAAAGTTGAGAGTGATTTTCGTGTTTAGTGGGTCAAAATACATGGAAAAATTATAAAAGGATAATAATCTAGTTGAGTTAACGTTTACCTGAATGTCATTTTTGAAAATGTTGTTTCATCAAAAAACCTATTGGATTAATCTATATTTTGGTGTCAAAGCAATAGTCAGAGTTTGTCAAAGTTTATTTGTTGAATTGACAGTTAAAATATTGATTTAACATAAACTAATTTTTTGAATTAAAATGTTTTTCCTATTTTGATTTTTATTTGATAGCTGGAAGTGCCAATTCCGAATTGGTTGAATCAAATACTGAAATTTTTATGATTACCTAAAAAAAACTATTAAATTAACGTTTATGCTGGATTTATGCAGCACAAATTAACATTAAGTTAACATTAAGATTAAGATTATGACCTAACACATAATTTGCAAATTAAACTAAACAAGGCACATTGCCTAATTCCTACAAAAAAAACAATAATCATCGGTAACAATATCGCCGACGGTGGTCTAGTGGTTAGTGCTGCTGACTACAAGCCGGAGGTTGTGGGTTCGAATCCCACCAGGGGTATGGCTGTTTATTTGTGTTTGTCCTATTGTGTATTAGTCCTTCGCAGGGGACTTTAAGCCCGCGGTCCGTTCCTACCCCTAACCCGCACAAGCCATTCAGTTGGCTTATGGGACTTCTTAAGAAGTAAGGGTGGAACTAAAAGAGCACTTTTGAAAATATATATTTTGTATAAAACAATAGAAAGTCAATACTATAAAAAAAAACAGCCGATCGCGGACATACACCAAAGCTGAACAGGGCAATAAAGCTGTTAAGAAAACAATTCAAGTATAACAAACCGAGACCAAATAAATTTGACACTTAAGACATAAATAACACTAAACTAAGAAAACATAAACAAAGTAAAAAAAAACACTCTAATCAAACTCCATGGAATTTGTAAACACATTAGACTACACTAAAAGTAAAAAAAATACCTGCTAATGGGAAAAACCATTACCAAAAGGGTAAGAGTAGCCCAATTAAAATACTGGGCCCACGTCACTCGTAGACAACGCAACAACATACTACAAGCCACCCTTAAACTAGATCTTACAGACAAAAAAGTCGGGAGGCCATGGTTCACATTTCATGACACGTTAGCACAAAACATGCACTTCTCACAAATTAACAAGACCAGTTGGGAGCAACTAAGCAACAATAAAAACAAAATAAAAAAAAACAACTGACACACTTTACCAAGTGCAGGAACTATCTGACACGGACAATGACAATAATGAATAAGACGAAGACCTCGACTAGGAAAATACACCCCTGTAGCGTAATAACAACTCCCCAACTCCAAATAGTAATCCCAAATGTTTGGAGTAATACTAATCGACTGGTCTAGGGGGATTCCGCGTCGTATACGAGTATACTTAGTTTTAAGTCGGCGTAATTGTCCCACAAAAACCACCTCCCGTCCCTCCTCCATACCCCACTGAGCGTATAGCATAGGCTCGGCGAACCCGAAAATGGCTATTAAAACTATTCTCCTCTCGCTGTCGAGCCCCAAATAGGGGACAGTACGGAACGCAAAGGACATTCGCACCCAGCAAACACGGGTGAAGCCGTGCAGTTGCTGGGGAAGAACAAAAATCGGCGTAAGTAAACATAGGCTTGTACGGGGTTCGAGAGTCAAGATGAAATGGGGCTGGTTATACGTCTCTTATACTCATACTCATACTCATTAAGAGATGGCCAACTTTTATCTTCTTAATGATAATGTTAATTTTTATTCCTCCTGCGCAGGTTTGCGGCGCAATTTTTAAATAAACCGTGTCAGTAATGCCAACATACCGGAAAATAAAATGAAACTTACTGCTGAATGATTGATTTTTTATTTAATTATTGTGTTCTTTGGTTTATTGTTTGACGTGGAGTTTATAGTTTTCATTTATTTTACTTAACAGATGCTAAAACGGGATTAAAACAAAATTCAAACAAACCAAAAATGTCAGATGTCAAAATTACTTATACGCATGCTTAATTTGCTACTAATTTTGCTGCATAAATACCCTCCTATTAATGTTAAATTAATCTTAATCTTAATGTTAATGTTGAAGTTAATCTTAATGTTAATTTGTGCTGCATAAATCCACCATTTGTTTCTCTTTAATATAAAACATTAAATTTGTTCATTTAAAAAATTGTAAATGTTACTTTAAAATGTTAAATTTGCATTCATAAAATTGCCGTGAAGGGCGATTCGAACAACCACGCCACGTCATTAGACGGTGTTGATCACGTGTTCTTATATCTCGCCACAGTTGGCTTACGATATAAGGTATATAAGCTCAGGTAGCCGTTTGTTTTGAGTGGAACTTCCACTACACCAAATTGCCCGAAACTGATAAGACCCCCAATATAGGTCGAAACAGCTGTCTGTCAGTATTTATATTAGGTGGAACGCACTCAAAACAAAAACTCTGGCGAGGTGAGGGTTCAATTGAATTAATTCTTTCTCTTTATATAGAATTTTACTTTTACATTTTCAGAATGTTAACCCAACCGTTTTGGAACATTAGCGCAAATTAGCGTAATTTAACATTTTATTGGTGTTAAGTGAATATTCTAAAAAGGTTACCTGGATATTTCAAGAAATTTACCTTAGAAGATTAGAATAAATATTCTCATTTTGTTCATTAGACTGTTATTTGTTGTTCAATTAAACAATACAATATGACAATTTTAGATGGTTAAGTAAACGTGCAAAAACCATTGCTTGTATTTAAAGTGCATAAAGAGTTGAATTAATATTTTTGTTGTCGTTTCAACAGCTTATTTTTTTCAGTGTAGTGATAGTTCTTCCTATCACATAAAACTGCGTTAGTGTGCCATTTTCGGGACACCCTGTATATTATACAGTGTATATCCATTATAGTTTTTAACACCTTACTTCAAAAAATGTATTCAACGGTATTAAATCCATTTTTATCTGACATTCATATAACATACATCCACGCATAACCGCTGTAGTTGAATTAGGGTTGCTAATGGCACTCATTGTGATGCATTTTTTCCGAGCGAATTATTTTCGACAATGGTGCATCCGATATTCGGAAACAAAAAAACACTCGGTTATCGAAGCATGCAGACAGAAAAACCCACAACCATCCTGTTGATTCGATTTGCGCTCGCATCGAAAATTATTTAACAACCCCCGTTCGTACGCGCGATTTGATGGATGGCCGTTTAGAGGATTGTCTAGTTGTTCGATTGGCACCCCTGGCGTCCCAGAGGTCCCGAGTTGCAGCAGGAAAGTTCTCTCCCCCTTCACAGATAGAAACTTATATTCATTTATACGGCAAATGTCCCGTGCGACTCTTGTTTAGATTGAATAAAATTTTAATTTAACTTTATGCTTTCACAGCGTGCGCTGCTGCATCCTGCGAAACCCAACACGAAATTTATTTTAATGGATTTTATGCCCCATCCACAACAAAACATTGATTAATTTTGACAAAAAATATTAACACTAATATTTATTACACAGTAAAAAAATATTTGTTTATGTTAACAAAATATTAACCAGATTTTATGTTAATACAGGTCCACATAACTTTATGTTAAGTTTACAACCAACTGTAATCTAGATGTGAACTAATTGAATAAGGGCCTGTTTTTCAATGTCCAACTAAAAGTAGCGATTAAGTATCTTACAGTTAACCTTTATCTGACAGTTATCCAAATGAAGGGGTCAATGCAAGAAGTGTCTTAGTCACAAATAGGTGATTCTGAGATATTGCGGTTTGAAGGTTTATTTTTGATTATGAAATATTACACAAAATATTATGATGAAAATGTGTGTTGTATTGTATTCTTTGTGAAAAGTGGATTGGACTTTCATGATTAAAAAAGAAAAAACGTTTTGTTGTTTGTAAAATAATTTAGTCAAAAATTAAGGGATATTTTGCATAGTAAATATTATGATGAAAATGTGTGTTGTATTGTATTCTTTGTGAAAAGTGGATTGGACTTTCATGATTAAAAAAGAAAAAACGTTTTGTTGTTTGTAAAATAATTTAGTCAAAAATTAAGGGATATTTTGCATAGTATGTACCGATTGCGGCAAAGGCCACGTCGCGACGCGTCGTTAGACGGTGTGGATCTCGTGATGTTCTTACATCTCGCCTCTGTTGGCTTACCAACCATGTTATATAAGCTCAGGTATTTCTTTGTTTTGGGTGTGTTCCACTACTAGAAGTTGCTCGACAGTGTCGTGTCGACACTGATGATACCCAATATAGGTCAAAACACCTGTCTGTCGGTATTTGAAGTTGATGGAACGCACTCAAAACAAAAAACTTTGGCGAGGTGTAGGTTCAATTCTTTCTTATAACATTTTTGTATATTAAAATGTAGAATAAATATGTAACAATTTTTAATTTTTAATTTTTAACATATAAAAATATTCGATTTTAAAATATTTTATATTTAAAATGGCAACATAATATTTTAAAATTTATTATACATATTAGGAATGAAAAAAAACTAATTAAAATAAGAATTAAAAACAAAATTGGTTGAGAATAATAATATTTTACCTTAAGGTTTAACATACATGGATATTTAAAAATTACTAAATATGCATAGTATCTGGCAATATACAAGATAGTTGTCCCAAATAGTAATATAAATTATAGTAAAGGGTATTATAATTATGGTAATCAGCATTATACTTTTCTCTCCGTGTGTTGTATCATCCGGTAGACGGTGGTGCAATCTTATTTATGATTTTGTTATGAAGTTAGTACATAATAACTTATACTGGGGATTCACAATTTGTGAATCACAAATTGAATCTCATTCCCAAAAAAAAAGTTTAGATAAAAAAGTGATTTTTAATGTTTTTATCTTCGCCTAAAGTTAATTCAATAGGTACTAAAAATAAATATTGCACATTTACAATAGCAAGGAAGGAAGGCAACGAATTTGGTGTGAAGGCACAGTTTGATGACAGCCCTGATAATATAATATAATCTTTATTTCAAAATTTGCACATACAAAATTAATTAAACAGTATATATACAAAAGGGAAACATGTCAAAAAAAAGAAATGAGAACATTACAAAACAAACATATCATTGAATGAGTAGGGCTCTAAATCACAAATCCAATCATAGACTTTCTTTTTAAATAATTTTAAAGTATTTATGTTTTTAATATTATTTGGTAATGTATTAAAACATTTTATGCAGGCATATAAAGTACCTTTTTCAAAACAGGAAAGTCTATGATAAGGATAGTAGTAGTGTACATATCTCAAATTTTTCGACCTATATTGTTCAAATAACTTTTTGTTTTTAAACATAAACAACAATAATTCATAAACATATACACCACTTACAGTAAGTATTTTATTTCTTTTAAAATGCCCTTTACATGAAGACATATATCCTAATCCTAACATTTCACGTAAAACTCCTTTCTGACATAAAAATACCTCTTGTACAATAGTACTCTGACCCCAAAAAATTATACCATACCTTAATAAAGACTGAAAATTTGCATGATAAACAGTTTTTAATGTTTGAAAATTTACATATTTTCGTATAACCCTTATAGAAAACAGAGTTTTATTTAATTTGCTACATAGCTCTTCAACATGATACTTCCAATCTATGTTTTCATCTATTTGAAGGCCTAAAAATTTTGTATTTTTATTGATGTTAATTGTAGTGGTATTGTTAAATGTAATTTCATTAAAATTTTGAACATTTGAATGTTTGGTCTTAAAATGTAAGCAATTTGTTTTGTCTTTATTAAGTATGAGCATGTTGTCATTGAACCATGTTTCAATATTTGATACAAAAGTCTTGGTATCCATAAGTAATGTATTATAATTTAATGATTTAATCAAAAGATTTGTATCATCGGCAAAATTTATTAATTTTTGAGAAGGATTTTGTATAACTGAAGTTAAATCGTTCAAATATATTATAAAAATAATTGGTCCTATGACACTGCCTTGTGGTATTCCAATCTTTGTATTTAGAGGGTCAGAAGTAGTTTGATGACCATCCCTCTCTACTATAACTTTTTGAGTTCTATTTGTGAGGTAGGACTGTATCCACAGCAGTGCATTTCCCCTCATTCCGTAATCATTAAGTTTTTCCAACAGAATTTTATGATTTAAACAATCATAGGCCTTTGACAAATCTAGAAACACACCCATACAGTGCTGTTTTTGGTCAAAACTTAATAATATTTCTTGAATAAAGTCAAACACTGCTGTTTCTACAGATCTACCCCTTAAGTATCCATGTTGGCACGAATTAAACAATTTAAACGTATTAAAAAAATCCAATAATCTGTTAGTCATTATTAGCTCAAATATTTTAGAGAAAGATGGCAACAAACTAATGGGCCTATAGCTACCCATGGAGGCTGGATCTCCTTTTTTATAAAGAGGTTTTATTAATGATATTTTTAGTCTTTCAGGAAAAATACCAAATTTCAGAGAGTTGTTAACAATATATGAAAGGGGATGACATATATATTGAGCACATAATTTGATTATAGTTGTTGGAATTTCATCAAACCCACAACTTTTTTTATTTTTTAGCTTTCCTATAACGTCCAAAATTTCATAAAATGTTACAGGCTTAAGAAACATTGATTTATTATTCTTTAATATATTAGATTTAGTATTACAATTTATTTGTTTGTTTTTTAAAAGGTTTGGAACCACATTTATTAAAAATTCGTTAAATTCATTTGCGACATTTTTTGGTTCACCTGGTATTTGTGTACTATTTTTTTTGCAACCTCTGATATCATTTACGGCATTCCAAACCGCTTTGTTTTTATTTTTTGACTTAAGAATCATATTGGAATAATTATATTTCCTAAAATCTGTTAATAAATTTGTATATACATTTTTTACCCTGTTATAAGCATCATTATAATTACCATTATGAGTTTTTAGAGTATACAATATGTCTAAAAGGTTTTTATATTCTCTAATTATTTCATTATCATATGTACAATTTATTTTATTTTTTATTGTTATTAATTTTTTTGGAAAACAATGGTTAAATATTGGTATAAAAATGTTCATAAACGTATCCCACTGTCTATTAACGTCATTTTCTAAACATGAAAAAATATGTGACCAATCCTGGGTTTCCAACATTTTAATAAAAAGTTTTTTGTTATTTTCTGCAAAAGTTCTGATAAATATATTTTTTACTTTATTAATTTTTGATGTTTCAATGCTTAATTTTTGAGCTAAATGATCTGAAATTTGACCGTTTAAAAGTTGTATTTTGACATTTGTACAATTCGTAAAAATATTGTCAATGCATGTTTTTGAGTTTGATGTTATACGAGTGTTGTTAAAAACTGTTTGACTTAGATTGTATGACTTTAGTAAGTTTAAAAAGTTTTGTTTTATGGCAGAATTTAAGTTTAGATTTATATTAAAGTCACCCGCTATGATTATGTTACAGTTTTCGTTTTTTAGATGATTCATAATTGATTCTAATTTTTCTAAAAACAAGTATGGATTTGAGCTTGGTGATCTATAAAGTCCTATTACTATAAAACGCACTTTATTAACCTTGATTTCGACTGCTGAACATTCAAAAACACTACTTTCAGAATATTGCCCTATGTCGGATCTTTCCTTGGACTGCACATCTTGATGGCAAAATATGGCCGTACCACCGTGTTTTTTCTCTTGGCGGCAGAAACTCGAAACGCACTTGTATGGTTTTAAAATATACGCACTTAATTGGTCTTTGCTTTTCCAATGCTCACTTAAACACAAACACACTGTATCACTATTTTCGTTTAACATTTTTTGTAAATTATCCAGGGAGTTGCCAATAGACTGTACATTTTGGTGAATAATATTGATATTATTTTTAAGACCCTGATGGTCTATGTTTCTTCTAAAAAAATTTCCTTTTCTTTGTTTTCCTTTTCATTTTCCGCTTTTTCTGTGTTTCTATTTTTTTCATTCCAAAAATTAAATCTTCGAATAATTAAATTTTCAGGCCAAAATTTTTCATCATGTACAGTTTCATAAAAAGTTTTCACAATTCCAATTTGAAATGACTTCGATCGTCCTTTTGTCGAGATGGATCGAACTATTAGGTCGTTTTCTTCCATTGGGCATTTTTTCTTAATGTAGGATTTTACGTTATCTTCCGTCGTTTCTTCAGACGCCCTTCCAACATACAGCCACATTTTTGATGGTCTAGCTTTTAATGAATCATCATCATTGGTTTTTGCTGTTCCTTTTATTGATTTTTGTTGCGATTTTGGTTTGATTATTTCTTCACTGGCGTGTGGATTTGTGTTTACTTTTATTTTATTTAAATTGTTTACAGTTTTATTAGCTGGTTTTTCATTTAATATAATTTCATGACCTTGGGCTTGGTTCACCTGTGTATGTGTTTTTGTTTTAATTTAATAAGGTTTAAATAAAAGGGGAGTAAAATGGTTGTTCTTAGCACTTTAAGGCCTCATTTGAGGTTTACAAGTGCCTCTGTAAAAAACACAACGTTAAAAACGATTATTAATCTGTATAAACAGCACAAACCCAAAGCACAAGAATTGTAAACAACATGAAGATGGGCGCCGTTAGATTCTGTGCAGTGTTGCAGTGATTTTTAGTATGCGCGAAACGAGATAGAACAGACCTTGTTGTGTAGATTGTGGTGTTATCTATATATATAGAAAAATATTAATTATATATATAATTAATATTTTTTTAAAACAAGTTTGAATAATAATTAATCTGCTTGTTTTATTATCAAATATGCATTGAGTCATAGCATTAAATATTAAACTTTTATTTTTGCAATAATTAAAGTTAAGATAAACAATTATTAGTCAAGCTTTTAAAAACACAAAATAAAAATTTAGTTTAAATGTAATAGTGTAAAGTAAGTAAGTTATTTATTTTGTCAGGTTTCACTTAAAAAAATTACATTTTTACAGTAAATTTTTAAGAATTCATATTAGCGATTTTTTTAAACAAAATCTAAGCACGGCACTAAATTCACCACCCCTCAAAACGACTCTTTACTAAAGTACTAAGTAGAAAAATCAGTGCTGAATTAACCAATAGGCCAACCTAGTAGGCGCCCAGGCAGAAGGCTCAATTTTTTTAAAGTAGGTTGAATATTAAAATTAATCAATTAAAATAAATAATTATAATAAATATTACCTACATGTTCAATAAAATAAATTTTGAAAATATAATTGAGTCCTTTTCCGATATTAAATGCAGGAAAATTGTAAATCGTCGTTGATAATTCAAAAGATCGTGTCACTTGAACGCCTTTCTGAAAAATAAAAATAACCCACAAAATAAAAAAATCGGGATATATGGGTTAATTATCTCGATTTTTTTTTTTTTTGTGGGTTGGTTTCCTTGTGAAAGGCCTTTTGCAGTATCAACGACAAAATGGTAAAATTCTGTTTTAGGTTATTTAAAAATTGTAAAAATTAAGTTAGTTCTTCATTGTTTTGTTTTTCTATATAAAAATAAATTATTTTTTTATTTATTTTATTACAATTTTTTTTATAAAACCCTACATGTCCCCTATGTGCACCCCGGTCGGCTAACATGTATTGTGTTATTAATACCATAGGTACTAATATGGGCTGTAATTATAGGCGCCATTATTATTGGCCTAGGGCGACAAATTGTCTTAATCCGGCCCTGAGAAAGTTATCCATGAAAAAAACATTGAAATAAAATTAAACTTATAGATAGTAATAGTACCATGTATACTATAGTAGCCTTTAGTTTCACATTTTAAAAATTAATAAGGAAACTTGTGTTACGATAATTTTAGTGTACAATTAAAGAAATTTTAAAATATATGACATACACAAACATAAACAATCAGGTATTAATTAAAAAGAACAATATGTATAACTTAATAAAACATAGTAAATAAATAAAATTGTATGAATAAAATAATTAATTATTCCAAAAAACCCTTCAATTTAGGAACTTATTTATAGAATAAGGTTCTTTTTCTAGAATGTAGTTTAAAATAAGTTTAATAGTATATTATGTATCAAGTTTTATAAACGCCATTTTAGTTACGAGTTTAATTAAGCACGAGCGAAGCTCTAAAAACGAGTGTCTAGAGAAGTTTATAAACGAGTTGCATACTATACTTTATCTACGACGAACACAAAACAGAATTTAAAGCCAATTTTATTTGTTAAAATTTTGACATCTGTCAACTGTCACCCGAATTAAACCTCACTTTTTCCCAATTTATAATAAAGCTAACTTCAGCCCGTGACGTAAAATGTCGAAAAGCCACTGTTGTTAACTTCAGCCCGTCAATAAAACGCCATAAAGTTACAGCTCGTCAATGTAGGAGTAGATAAAAGATTTAAATTTAATGTACATAACTTTAATATTTTGAGGCAAGTGGTTAAAGAAAAATAGGCATAAATAGTAGCAGCTTTACCTATTGTTTGATTTAAAAAATTAATCATAAATGTAGGTATATGGTATACCATACAAGGTGAGAATATTAAGCCTTTAAAAATGACCTTTTTTCGGGTTTCTGACTCATTTGGATTAAAGAAAATACTTCAACAAGTATAGCCTGAAATGTTACAGTAATATTAAAAATTTACACAATGTAAATTTAAACCATGCAAACAGGACTAACCCAAAAACGGACTTAACAAAAATACACAGGTGCTATGTAACATGTTAATCAAACAATAACTAAGCGAAAAAACATAAATATGGATAACAATAACAAATTCATACGAGGTGTGTTCAGAAAATAACGGGAATTGTTAAATTTCGCGGGTTCGGAGGGTCCGGTTGTCATAAAATTTCCTTTATTATGTTGGTATACATGCCCCCGAAGTATGATAAAAACTTTAGCTGTTTTCATTGTTTACTTTGTCTGTGGCAGCCGCTAAGGTTAGACGTGTTTTATGAGCTCGGCGATTTTTCGTTCGTTAAAAGAAATGGATCAAAGAATTTGTATCCAATTTTGCTTAAAAAATGAAATAAATTCTGTGAAATGTTAACAAAGGCCTATATTGAGTCTGCTATAAGTAAAACAAGAGTTTACAAGTGGTATAAGAGTTTCCAAGATGGCCGTGAAGACGTTGAAGATGACGAACGCCCCGAACGCACAAGCACATTAACAACCGATATAAACATGGAAAAAGTGTAAGAAATGGTTATAAACCATCAGAGAAGTCGCTGATAATGTTGGTATATTGATTGGCTCATCCCATGAAATTTTCGACTGTTTTGGGTATGAAACGCGTGGCAGCAAAATTTGTTCTAAAATTGTTAAATTTTGAACAACATTTTTGGCCAAAAACAATACTGTAATGATGCTCCAGCCTCCATATTCGCCAGACATGCCTCTGTCTGACTTTTTCCTATTCCCAAAAATAAAGAGAACCTTAAAGGGCCGTCGTTTTGCAAGCATAGATGACATTAAAAGCGCATCGCTGAAAGAACTAAAGGCTATCCTAAAGATCGAGTTTTAGAAGTGTTTCGAGTATTGGAAGAAGAGCTGGCACAGGTGCATAATATCCAATGAGGACTATTTTGAAGGCGACAACATTAATGTAGACGAATAAACAAATATTTGTTTCAAAAAACGAAAATTCCCGATATTTTCTGAACACACCTCGTACTTGTTATTTTTCCATAAGTGAGAACCACACTGTAGAATATATTCGTTAAATTTTTCTAGATATTCCCTATAATATTTTTATAAAAACACCGAACAAAAAGATAACTCGCACCATATACAAAAAAGAAAATGTAGGTAGCGACGATATTAAACATTAATTAGGACAGTAATATCATTAAGCTCTTAACGGCGGCAAAGCTGTAACTAGACTCTTTCTAATTAACCAGAAATTGCTCGCAACTAGCTCGCAACTAAAGCAGTCTCAGGTATTTTGAACCTTATAACCATTGCTGAACGCAATCAGAACCTTTTTCCATTGTAAATGCTTTACATAATGCTATTGCACACTTACTTTGGAGCAATAAAAAATAAATTACTATAATACAACTTTACGACATTTTAAAAAGTCCTCGGGCAATTTAAAGATGGTTTTAGAATATTATAGGTAACTCAAATGCAGTTTTAAGACATTTTTAAATTATGTTTAACCATAGGACGGTCTAAAGTGGTTTGAAATATAAAAGTAATCAGAAAGAAAAATTCAGGTAATTTTTGATAATATTTAACATGTTACTTTTTTCACAAACGTGTCTACAAGTTTAAACTTCAGTTTTAGCCTGGTTTTACATAAATTTGATAAATTGAATTAGATAAGTGCAACGCTTTGGTCATTTCACGTGTCGATCCTTATCTAATAAGTACCTACATGCAAACAATGTCGAAATTAAGATTTATTCTTGAATAATATCGAAAAGAAGAATTACTTATTTAGTAAAATTTAAACATTGTGTTCTTTAAAACTTTAAAGTAAGCAATAATTAATAAAAGCTTGCAAAACAGGACTGGTCCTGACCCAATCTACGAGGTGTGTTCAGAAAATAACGGGAATTGTTAAATTTTGCGGGTTCGGAGGGTCTGGTTGTCATAAAATTATTTATTATGTTGGTATACATGCCCCCGAAGTATGATACAAACTTTAGCTGTTTTCATTGTTTACTTTGTCTGTGGCAGCCGCTAACGTTAGACGTGTTTTATGAGCTTGGCGATTTTCGTTCGTTAAAAGAATGGTCTTTGATCCATTTGTATCCATTTTGCTTAAAAAATGAAATAAATTCTGTGAAATGTTAACAAAGGCCTATAGTGAGTCTGCTATAAGTAAAACAAGAGTTTACAAGTGGTATAAGAGTTTTCAAGATGGCCGTGAAGACGTTGAAGATGACGAACGCCCCGAACGCACAAGCACATTAACAACCGATAAAACATGGAAAAAGTGGAAGAAATGGTTATGAACCATTAGAGAAGTCGCTGATGATGTTGGTATATCGATTGGCTCATCCCATGAAATGTTTTCAAATGTTTTGGGTATGAAACGCGTGACAGCAAATTCGGCCAAAAACAATACTGCCTTAAAGGGCCGTCGTTTTGCAAGCATAGATGACATTAAAGGCGCATCGCTGAAAGAACTAAAGGCTATCTCAAAGATCGAGTTTTAGAAGTGTTTCGAGTATTGGAAGAAGAGCTGGCACATGTGCATAATATACAATGGGCACTATTTTGAAGGCGACAACATTAATGTACACGAATAAATAAATATTTGTTTCAAAAAACGAAAATTCCCGGTATTTTCTGAACACACCTCTTATATTATTATAATTGTTGACCATTTTATAAAATTAAAAATACTTGAAATCAATATGACAAATCAATACACCACACTTTTCGTTTTTATCTGTTTTTTTAAATATTTTTTTTTCACATCATTTAAAGGAGAAAGTAAGTCTAAAATATAAAATGGTACTCCATATTTTTGTAAATATCCGAAACAAAATGGGATAGGTATTTTTTATTTTTTTTTTTAATATTATTTCCAGCACTTTAAATAAATTGGGGCTTGTTTATCAACTCACACTGTTTCAAAATTTGATATGAGTATGAGTATGAGTATAAGAGACGTATAACCAGCCCCATTTCCTCTTGACTCGCGAACCCCGTACAGGCCTATGTTTACTTGCGCCGATTTTTGTTCTTCCCCAGCAACTGCACGGCTTCACCCGTGTTTGCTGGGTGCGAATGTCCATTGCGTTTCGTACTGTCCCCTATTTGGGGCTCGAGAGCGAGAGGCGAATAGTTATAATAGCCATTCCCGGGTTCGCCGAGCCTATGCTATACGCTCGGTGGGGTGTGGATGAGGGACGGGAGGGAGTTGGTTTTTGGGGGACAATTACGCCGACTTAAAACTAAGTACGACGCGGAATCCCCCTAGACCAGTCGATTAGTTTTACTCCAAACATTTGGGATTACTATTTGGAGTTGGGGAGTTGTTATTTCGCTGCAGGGGTGTAGTCGAGGTCTTTGTCTTGTTCGTTATTGTCGTTGTCCGTGTCCTGGTCAGATAGCTCCTGCCCTTGGTAAAGTGTGTCAGTTGTTTTTAATAATTTTTGTCCCAAGCACGTTTTGTGGTAGAGTTCCGTCTTTGTTTATCAAATTCCAAGGCATTGCATTTATTCACTAGTCCAACAAATCACAAGCGCGATCATTCTGTCGTCTAATGTTTACAAATCTCGAGTTTGGCTATTAGGCCCTTTTTTTTAATGTGTTAGAATTATGTGATCAATGTTAGTTTACTCTGTCAGTCCAGTGTTTATTTCGGTCTCGATTGGGACCGCTTTACGCACTTGCCGTTGACAGACTTATTGCCCCACGCCGCGCGCCCTTCATAGATTTTAAAGATATCCCAATAAACACTTTAACGATGCCTAACACCATTAGCATTGCCCGTGTAAGAATTTTTAACACTTTTTAATACAATTTTGCAATGATAGTAATTAAAAACAAAACAATTGTTTAAAGAGTAAAATATGTTCTTAACATAATCATATTTTAAAGTTATTTTAACATTTCCAAGTAAAATAAATGTTATGTTTAATGAAATGAATACGGGCAATGTTAATGGAGACAAGTAACGGAAAATGTTTGCCGGGATCTGCCGTATTTATATTGCAGATTTGTATCAGGTCATGCATACTCTTAAAGTAAAACTTATCGGATTTTTCCCCTTGCGGATGACCACCTCCCCTCTTCTCCGACCTTCCCCGTCCGTCCAGTGAAAAGCCTCCAATGACAGGTGGCACCCAAGTCACTCATATCACCAACACTCCACTCCTCAATGACCGCTACACCACTACACCACTCCAGCTTGCACTCCATGAAAATGTTTGTTTCACTTTATTTTTTTAATTATTGTTGGTTTCATCTTTAAACCTTTACGTTTCAAGAGCTCGCCCGCACGCGACCCGTCTACTCGAGCGCCGGAACCGAACCACACTGTTTCAAAATTTGATATGAAATAAAAATATAAAATAATAAAAATCAACTTGACAGTTCCTTTCAAATAATGTTAAAAAAATAAAGCATATATGCTAAAACGCACTTTTTTTAGTTTGGACAAAGCCAAGAAAGATTTACCAGCTGGGGTCAAACTTTGTATCCATCAAACACAGGTAACGTTGTGCAGTTGCGGGATACGTAGGATAACCGAAAGGGTAAAGAAATAACTCTGGGAGACCAATGTATGATGACGCTTTCTCATACTCATATTCACACTCATACTGTATTCACCCTTCTTCAGGATCAGTTAAGCATTGTTAAGCAAAGTTAACAAATTTTATCTAAATATTTCTATTTGTAAAATCTGCACATGTACTCATAGTTTTAAACATAAACTATGAATAATCTAAAGAAATGTTCCAAAAAAGCAGACTAAACCTAGTGATGCCCCCGATACGAGAGATTCTCGCCTCTCGTCTCTCTCGAAAAAAGGCTCGAGACGAGACGAGAGAATGCCCTCTCTCGTTCTCTCGATTATAAAGAACAATTTTTTTTACATAAAAATTATAATTTTGCACATAAATGACGATATTTATTTGGACCAATGAGAACATTATTCGCATTTCATAATAAACAAAATTTGTTCCTGGTTAACGTTTTATTATTTTATAACACAACTTAACGTTAACCAAGAAAAAATTACTTATAAAATAATAATAATTTTTAAAATTTACCCTGTATAAGCACATCTATGGCACTCCTTATACTATTAAAAAAATCCCATATGCTTAATAAGCATTGCTTATCCAATAAACTTATCAACACCATGTGGTTTTTGAGGGCCTGATTACAAATTTGATATCCATTTTTTTTTTAATAAAATGGCTGATCCAATATGACGAAAATTCGTCGTTCGGCTTTAATGGTTTGAGTAAAATTTTGTATTCAGATATTTATGGGGTCCCTGATTCAAAATTTGATATCCATTAAAAAAAACCAAAATTGCGGATTCAAAATGACGGACATGCGCAGTATTTCACGGAAAAATGTTTTAAATAAAAGGTGTGACCAAAGGGGACATTATTTGGTGCTACCGCTAGCCACCTTAAGGGTGAAACTGGGGGTAACTTTGGAGAGTCAAATGGGATAACCCTTTTGTTTACAGATTTTGGTAGTACATAAAAAAATTAATAACTTTTTTTTAAACTTTTTTCAATTTATCAACAGATGGCGCTGTAATTCAAAATTTAAGAAAAATGGGTTTCCCTGTAAAATGTATTATTTGAAACGTTTAAAAAACAAAAATTAACATTAAATCAACAATAGTCGGCTCTGAAAACAATTTATAACAAATGTTCGAAATGTCGTCCTTCCATTTCGACACCAGCGTCCCTGGTCGGTAAACGTTTGGTGCGGTACCTTTGGCTAAAGGCATTAAATGGTGAAAATTACGGGAATTTTCTAGAAAACGATCTGCCAGACTTCTTCCTGTGGGGTTACTTGAAAGAAAAAGTTTACGCTGCAATTCCTACAACTCGGGAGGGGCATGGTGGAGCCAGAATTCATTACCCGCATTCAAAAATGTGTCGAAATGAAAGGATGACATTTTGAACATTTGTTATAAAATGTTTTCAGAGCCGACTATTGTTGATTTAATGTTAATTTTTGTTTTTCAAACGTTTCAAATAATACATTTTACAAGGAAACCCAATTTTCTTAAATTTTGAATTACAGCGCCATCTGTTGATAAATTGAAAAAAAGTTTCAAATAAAAGTTATTCATTTTTTTATGTACAACCAAAATCTATGAAAAAATCGGGTCATTCCATTTGACTTTCTAAAGTTACCCCCCGTTTCACCCTTCCACATAGATCCAACCATTTGATTCAAATGCGCAACATTTTCGGCGTAAAAAGTCTTACTTTATTAGTGTGGTCTTGGCACACATTTTTTTTTATTTCCAGTTTAAATTTCTATATAAAAAAATATAAACGAATTTGTATTTCATTCCAAATAATTTTTGTATTCATACTTAGGTACTTTTACCACCAGAGAAACGAGACGAGACGAGAGAAAGGCACTCTCGAGCGAGAAAAGAGTATTCTCGACGAGACGAGAGACCCATTTTCTCTCGCTGCACGAGACGAGACGAGAGAAGGACTTTTCTCGTCTTGTCTCGTCGCGGTATCACTAACTAAACCTTTTTCAAAGCCACCTTAAGAAAACTATTATGTCATATAAAGCATAGATAAAAAAAATTCAATTTAAACTAATTGATTGTGTGTCACGAAGGTAATGCTAAATAATAATCCAGCATCGGAGTTTATGTTTAACAAACACGGCGGTGTAATGCCAAAATAGGCGAAATCGATCCCCCATCACATCACAAACTAATTTCTCGTTAGTTCTGCCTTTGTTATTAATAATTTCGTGATCAAAGACGCCTGTATTCATTTACTTTATATTAGCAAACATCAGCCCTACTACTTGCTTAGTGTCAAACGCCAAATCTCTAAATGGCCAAATGCAATGACGCTGCGTTAATTATATTTTTATATATTATTTTTAAACTTTAATACCTAAAAATATAGATTAGGAAAGAAAATTTTGTTTAAATATAAAAATACTGTATAACGAGTTTAACAGAACAGGTGGTGAATATCAACAAATACTCAGGATTTGTTTAAATATAATTTTGGAGCTTTGTTTTAAGTAACTAAACTAAAAGATCTTAAAACCATCATTTAATTATCTATCTAATTTCTTAAGTTTAGACAAAAACTAATTAGAGAAAGTTATAAGCAATTTTATAAGTATTACAAGTAAGGAATATATTGCAAGTAATAAATCTATAGGCTATAGCCTACTTTAAATTGCCACCTTTGTCTTTTAAGAAAAAAACGTACGCGGCATTCCTAAAATTACAAACATAACCAATTTGGTTGACAGTTCCAACCTTTTTACTTGTAATAAAATATTTTTGTAAACAGTTTTTAAAATGATGTTTTAAATTTAAAATTAGCGCCTCTATTATGTACTTTACCGCGATTTTCGAACGATTAAATTTATGAACATAACCAAAAACTTTACTACTATATTTAAGGTAGGTAAACCATTACGATTACTAAAAAATCAACTAAATTGGGTATTTTAAGAGTAAGCGCTCTAGTTTCTGTTTATATTTTTTTTTTTTGGAAAATTGAAAAAACTTTTTTGTTTAAGAAAAACTTTTTTGAAATTATGTTAAATATCCCTTGCTATATAGGCGTAAAACACATGTTTCATATTTACTATACTGTTTGGTAATGGAATGTTCTTGTTAATGTGTAAGCTAAAATTTGGTGCTGCATAAAGCCTTGTTTATTGTAAACAAATAAATCTTTAATAGGATTTTCTAAAATAAACTTTATAAACTGCAAATAAATCATAAACTGTTGTCTATACAACTTTGTTTATTTTTAATCATAATACTGTGCATTTTTAAAGCGTGTATACCTTCAAATATTTATAAGGTTTACTTCCTATAGAAGAAGAACTGCATTTTATAGTGTATAAAAATGCTTAGTAATAAAATTGAATACATAATGCATTCTAAATTATTAGTTACTTTGAAAATGTTGTTCTTTGCAAACAATGTAGGACAATTTGTATTGTTTGTAGAGCTCATTTAAATTTTTATTTCGTTATTGTAATCTCAACTAGAAACACAGATTATTATCTTGGTAAAAGGTATACATGTTTTATTTAGATGCCTTTTTAGACTAAGCAAATATTTGCATATAATGTTTCCGCGTAAGTTCTCTACACATGGGAATGTTTTTTAGCAATAATTTTGCGAAAAAATGTACTTGAAATAGCATGTGTTCAGAAAATATCGGGAATTTTTGTTTTTTAAAACAAATATTTATTTATTCGTCTACATTAATGTTGTCGCCTTTAAAATAGTCCCCATTGGATATTATGCACATGTGCCAGCTCTTCTTCCAATACTCGAAACACTTCTAAAACTCGATCTATTGGATAACCTTTAGTTCTTTCAGTGATGCGCTTTTAATGTCATCTATGCTTGCAAAACGACGGCCCTTTAAGGTTCTCTTTATTTTTGGGAATAGGAAAAAGTCAGACAGAGGCATGTCTGGCGAATATGGAGGGTGGGGCATCATTAGAGTATTGTATTTGACCAAAAATTGTGTTCAAAATTAAACAATTTTGGAACAAATTTTGCTGCCACGCGTTTCATACCCAAAACATTCGAAAAAATTTCATGGGATGAGCCAATCGATATACCAACATCATCAGCGACTTCTCTGATGGTTTATATCCATTTCTTCCACTTTTTCCATTTTTTATCGGTTGTTAATGTGCTTGTGCGTTCGGGGCGTTCGTCATCTTCAACGTCTTCACGGCCATCTTGGAAACTCTTATACCACTTGTAAACTCTTGTTTTACTTATAGCAGACTCACTATAGGCCTTTGTTAATATTTCACAGAATTTATTTCATTTTTTTAGCAAAATTGGATACAAATTCTTTGATCCATTTCTTTTAACGAACGAAAATCGCCGAGCTCATAAAACAGGTCTAACCTTAGCGGCTGCCACAGACAAAGTAAACAATGAAAGCAGTTTTTATCATACTTCGGGGGCATGTATACCAACATAATAAAGAAAATTTTATGACAACCGGACCCTCCGAAGCCGCGAAATTTAACAATTCCCGTTATTTGCTGAACACACCTCGTACATGGTGGTCATGAATAGAAAATGTATAATTGACCCAAGAGAGCAGTAAACTTAATTTTTATTATAGAGCTTAATGAAATAAAGAAATGTTGCTAAGAATTAAAAGTTATATCTTAGTTTAAATCCATGACCTCCTATTATAAAATTCTTTATATTTAAAAAGTGCCCAATAAATACTTACCTTTAAATATGCAACTTAAGCTAATAATCATTTATCACGAATTTGCCTCAGAAACATAATTACTCTCTTAAAATAAAATAGTCAAAATTTAACTATTTGAATTAGTACCGGCATTATTTACTAATAAATAGTCGTTTTTACTTTTAAATAGTTTTTTTACTACTTAAAGTTAAGACAAGTCACCATTTTTACTGTTTCTAAGAGTTAAAAGTATCTAATTTCTTTAATCGTTTTTAATTCTTGGAGTCAACAACAAATTATTATTAGAGTTAAAACCACGGCTGGATAAAAACTTTTTTAATGATATTCGGTAGAATTTGACTAATTATAATTATTAGTGACTGCTTTTTCGCTTTAATAACCTTTGTTTTGCAGTAATATTTGTGATGCATTTAAATAATTGTGATTATTCTTTATTTTTCTAAATTCATAATAATAGTAAGGGTTTTAGATAGGTTTTTTGTTAAATGTCCCTAAAGTATTCAAATTTTTAATCAGAGCAAAATTTAATACTTCTTGAAAATAGTGAGCTTGGAATTTTAATTACCATACGACCATAGTAACCAGAATTGTTTAATGTAAACAAAAACGCTTTTTTTGCACGGTATAAAATGCAGAATACACAAATTATATCTGGAAAAGCGAAGGAATTGTGTTAGATTTACTCGCAGTGTAATCTTAAATTTATGAAAAGGAATATAAATCATTCATTCGATGAAAAGAAATGAACAACATTGTAACTGAAGACGAAGATGCAATGTTGAACTACTTATATGAAGAGGTATACCTATAAAAGGTATACTTATAAGTGCCGCTATTCTTTATATTCAATATTAATAACTTGAGTGGAATTTGTACAACAAGTTTGAATGAAAATTATCTGGTTTATTTTCAAGCACAACCGCTATTTGGTAAAACATTTCCCGAGTGAAAATACATAATAAAAATACAAAAAATGGTAAATTTATTGAAACAAAACTAACAAAAATCATTCATTTTAACGGGTTTTGTGCAAAAACGTGTAAAAAACTTGTTTTTACGTTTTTGTTTAATAAAACATACAAACCGTTGTCATAGCAAGGTGGTATTTCCACTTTTTAATTTTTTCAGTATCAGATACTGCTAAAATTAATAAGTGAATAAGTGAAAATACCACTTCTACAATATTGCATTAGTAAAATAGTTGTATTGTCTGCCAAACAATAGTTATTTGTGTTGAAAAGCGAGTGTGCATTAACACGAGCTTGAAAAGGATTTGTTTTCATGGTCAGGAAAAATTTGCGATACAAGTGTTTATCATACAAATAATTGAAGTTATCTATCTGTCAGTTTAATGCTAATTTCTCATAATCCTTTTTTAGCGTATAGACTAAATTTTGCCCGTGTAAATTTTTTAGTGTAGGGGTAAAAATATTAGAGTTGATTTATTAGTGTAAAAGTTACACTACAAAATACACTAGGTAGCTTTTAGTGCTTATTAACTTTTTTAAACACATTTACAGAATATGGACATTATTCATTGGAACATTCACACTATTTATTATTATAATAAATCAAAAGGGTAGAAAAACTTAATGCGAGTGTTTATTATCCCTTAATGTGTTAAATAGTGACAAAATGTACACTACAGTGCATGCCAATTTCTTTGTCTGTTTTGATGTTACTAAGAGCTCTTTTTTCTTTACACTACTAGTGCCCATTGTATCACAATTAAAGTTAAATTTCACCAATAGTGGCAAAATAGACTGAAAAAACTGGTAATGACCGAAATTCGTTTTAAAATGTTTGGTTGGTACCTATCTACCTAAGCAGTGCATGTCCGGAGATACCGCGTTGTGGAAGTGTGGCATTTTTGTTTAGTTAGATTTTAATTACGGTGAATCCATAAGGGGACATTCTTATTTTTTGGTAAGTATTATACTTCCTTTTTCTTTAAGCCTTAATACTCAATAAATACCAATATGTTAAAAGGATGTCCATACCCGACCTGTATTATATATCAATAATTTACGGCAGTAGGTCGGGCACTTGTAACATTAAAAATATAAATACATACACACATAATTTACCTTTTATTTTCCAGCGTAATGGTTGTTATATTAACCTATACCTACATTTTTATTAATATTATGAAAAATTTGTACACGTGTGGTAAATCCATGGGATCACCCATTTTTTATAACCGAAAAATGGATAACTGATGAATTTTCAAGATAATTCATTGCTTACAAGTTGACAGCCAGTAAAACATTGCATTGATCTAAAACTTTTACGTTTTAAGAAACCATTTTGCTTAAGTCAGCCGTACGACTCAAATAAAATCATATTTTAAAAGGCACCGATTTTGATAATTGTCATAGATTTTTGTTCCAAATAAATGTTTCTCTTTATTTACCTTTTCGTTTTATTCACAATAGGTTTTACTCAAATAATAGTGTTAATTTACACTAGAAGTTTGCACTAAAAGAGTAAAAGTACCTTTCTAAAATTAGAACTTTTCCAAAGTAGTGTTAATTTACACTGAACAAAAGTGGGATTTTACCCAGGAATTGTAGAAGTACACGATTTTAGGTAAATTAACACTTTAAGACAGTGTAAAATTACTTTATCCTCAGTGCTATAGTGTTAAATCATACTTGCTTACTTGGGGAAAATTACACTACAAATTAACTCTAATTGTAGTGTTATAAAACAACACTATTTAGTGTGGACCTGTGTGAACTCTAATTAGTGTTGCTAAGAGTTGATTTTTTTTACTGTGTAAGTGTTGTGATATGAAAATAATTATCCGCTTAAAAAACATTTTCACAAAAAGCGACCTTATAAATACGTCACAGTCGAAGGACGTTAATGTTTATTGACGCTTTTGTTTCTGGAAAATGCTTTTTTATATTCTTGATACAATATATAATTTGGATTATATTCGAGTTATGTTTAGTTTTTGTTCAGTCGTTGCATCTGAACATTTGCAACATGAGTACATCGGTCGTAATAATTGGAAAACCGTCTTCCGTCCCCCATCATGTGAACTCCTACTCATACACATGTTTTTTCCCTGTGGAACAAAGTGCCCTTCAACCTCTCATTTTCCATTACAACGTGTGTAACTCTACACTTCATCGCTTTATATGGATTTATTGCTTTGTTTGACAAGTGTATTACATCAGCAAATGGGATTTAGACTGGGAACACAAAAAATGGAGAAAAAATTATTTAAATCAAACAATAAAATTTGGTTAATTTTTTTAGATTTTTTTTCGATTGTGTAAAATTTTGAAAACATTCACAGAAAAGTATTTAGTAAGTCCAAATTACAATGGGACGGGTTTAAAAGTAATCGATTTGGTATGGAATGTCCTATACCGTAATAGATACGAAGTTGGTTATTCTAGAAAAAAAATTATTTTACGACCATTTCAAATATGTACAAAAATCTAGGATACATTTGACCGATTCTGAAATATCCGAAAAACTGAAAAAGTGCAATATAAAAAATACTCTATAACTTTTTTACTATTGCAGCTATCAATTTAAAACTTGATATTTTGACATTGATTGCAATGACACATTTGATGGCATCATTTCTTCGCCCACTAGCTTTTGAGATATCATAGCCTACTCTTTCTCTTTATAACGATGTAACAAACTTGCTATTATAATTTAAAAAAAATTACAAATTAAAAATTCCACTTAAAAAATCAATTTGCTTTGGTTTTTTTAAATAGGTGCGTCGTTTTCAAAAAACACCCGCCTTCCGCTGTCCGTAAGTTTGAATTCCAATAACTTAGTTAAAAATTATCGGATCTTATTGATTTAAAAACCAAGTGAAAGCCTAACAAGCCCTTAGTAAACTCTTTCAGAAAATGTTTGTTTAGTTATTTCAGAATAATTTTTTTTTTAATTTTGAAACTTGTGAAACACACATTTTCGCATGTCCCATTAGCGTTTTATAAAACTTACATACATGTTTTTTTTGTAATTTTGAATAACCAGAACTTTGTGTTGCTTTATAGGAATCCATAACATCCTTAGTTAATACAGTAAACAATTTATATACAAATTAATTAATTTTAATCTAGTTTTTTTAAATTTGACTCATGTCCCAGACATTTTTTCCGTTGCGTTACGTCCGTCGCGTTACCGATAGAATATTTAAAAAAACATATATATGGCAACTTTTTTGGCACTCACGTGATCAACAAATGATGTTCGGACGTACACATTACCCAGCTGAATTTATTTATTCAATCAGGAAGAAGGTGCGGGTAACGCGAATGTAATAATTGTTTGTCCGCTAAGTTACTCAAAAAATAATAAAAATAAGGTAAGAAAAAATACTATTTTTCATGTATATGTTTATTTTATGGCACTAAAGCTCATTGAGAGTAATTAATGACTGTAATGTCTTTTAATTATTTTTTAAATATGTTTTTACAAAACTTTTTCCACTGCGTTACCGAGTCCATTACGTTACCTTATGGTAACGCAATGGAATTTAGGGTGACGCAATACAGGGTGTCCTGAAATTAGTGCACCATACTTTAACAGCAGATTGTACGTGCAAAAATAAGGAAAAAAGTTCCTATAAACATAGGTCAAGAAATGCCTCTTAAGGGAGCTACAGCCCCCAAAAGGAAAGCCCCTGAAGATGGTTTTTATTTAATATCTCCAAAACCTTAAAGATATAAAAGTGAAATTTGAGGAATTAATTAAACTTTTTATGACCACCAATAAGACGTAACAATAATTTAAAAATTTTTATGAGGTTTGGGTCAGATTGATAGGAAGTAGGGTTAAAACCACCTTAACTTTTTTGTACGTATCTTGTACCAGAATTTGGTGTCAGATTATAAAATTTTAGAGTTTTGCACATAAAAAAGGTCATCTTGTTGAACTTCGATAACATACACCGTTTTCGCATAAAATCGATTTGAAAATTATTTTACATGGCATAAAAATTCACAATTAAATCACAACCATGAAATGGACTCGCGTGGTCCTTGGAATACGGCTGCCATGTTTAGGAAAAAATAGAACAATTCAAGACAGGTGACAGTTTCATGTAGTAAGTGACAGGGTGTTTCTACTTTTTTATTTATATTAGATAAAAACCATCCTCAGGGGCTCCCTTTTCGGGGGCTGTAGCTCCCTTAGGAGGCATTTCTCGACCTATGTTTATAGGGACTTTTTCTTATTTTTGCACGTAGAATCTGCTGTTAAAGTATGGTGCACTAATTTCGGAACACCCTGTATAATGTTTCGACAACAAAGTGGATATTTACCTTCGCTTTTATTAAAAGTAGTTTATGATAAACCAATTTAAAATTATTTATGATTACTACTCATGATATAGATTACATCCAAGGGAAAATTCCACGCAATATACATGTACTAAAAGGGACGAAAGACCTTCACCAGCTTATAGTCAAAGAAAAAGGGTGTCTATAATTTAGAAATCTAAGTTGTTATTCTTCAAGTGAGCACCACTACAAGGAATTTTGTTTATGAATTACTCTAAAATCGTACCACCCTATATAGTTTCTTTTTTACGTTATCTGATTAAGTCCTTTGTGTACCCCAGTCCGTTGTGATACCAATATCTATTTTATTACTTTTTTTAGTTTGTGTTAAAAAAAATCCTTAAAACGATTTTACTATCACTTGGTAATACCTGTTTATAAATTAAAGTTTAACAAAGAATCGGAATGGTGTCTTTTAAAAAGTAACTTAACTAACATAAATATTTAAAAAAGGCATACAATTTTTAATAAAAAATTGGAGTCAAAAGTTTGTGAACTAAGTACATTTTATTTCAAATTATTTTTATAACAACTTTTTTTATTGAATTAAATTTTGGATTTCAAATTACATATCTCCACTGTGTTACCAATTTGAAATCCAAAATTTAATTCAATAAAAAAAGTTGTTATAAAAATAATTTGAAATAAATTATATATACATATCTCCACTGTGTTACCAATTTGAAATCCAAAATTTAATTCAATAAAAAAAGTTGTTTTAAAAATAATTTGAAATAAAATGTACTTAGTTCACAAACTTTTGACTCCAATTTTTTATTAAAAATTGTATGCCTTTTTTAAATATTTATGTTAGTTAAGTTACTTTTTAAAAGACACCATTCCGATTCTTTGTTAAACTCTATATACGTATATAAAGCTAGCTAAACACATTTTTCTGAAAAAAACGTAAAAAAAAAATTACAAGTGCACTGCCTGTCTTAAATGTAAGTAAACAAAACTCTAAACATTTATAAAAATCCAACCAAAAGTCAATTTAAGCAAAAAAAAATTTTTATCTTCATTTTCCTGAAAGCGGTTGTTTCTTGAAAATGACCCAGGTACCTAAGTAATATTTGCGTTTGTCACTACAGCAATATGCAATAGTGTTGCTTGAAAAAAGGATTTGTTAAGAATAATAATTCAAATGTGTGTGTCACAAAATCTAGATATATACAAGGTGGCTCAAAAGTTATCAACCGATAGGCTAAAATTATTATTGTAAATGAAAAAAATCGGTTCTGTTTATAAATATTGTTTAGTTGGACCTTCACATTTTTTCCTGTTAAGTCAATAAAATAAAATTGCATTTGCTCGTTTTGGAGCATTTTCCATTACTTTTTTTAATACCTCAGGCGATAGATTTGTCATTTATCTTTAATTTTCTTTTTTAGGTCTACCAAGGTCTATAGCTTTTTCACATAAACACAAGACTTTACATCAGTGGCGGCTGGTGGATTTTGGGCACACCCATATCTCAGTTATTAGACATGGGACCCACATCAAATTTATATGAGTTAATAATGACATTATATAGACAAGTTCTGCGTAAGCAGAATTCAAATTTAAGTTTGCGAAAAAAAGTTAGTTTTTAAGTGTGTCTCCCCAGCCTCCTGCCCCCCAAATTAAGATAATTCAAATTAAAGTGGTACAATATTTAATTCACTGAAGTTTATCAACAAATTTCAAATTTTATTAAAAAAATTCAATTATTACAGATTTTATACCATTTCTATAATTTTTTTAATTTAGTAAAAGAATTAATAAAAATTAATTATATAATGTCATTGTAAACTCATATAAATTTTATGTGGGTCCCATGTCTAATAACTGAGATATGGGTGTGCCCAAAATCCACCAGCCGCCACTGCTTTACATAACCTTAAAGAAAAAAGACTGAAGAAGAAATATCGCGAGAAGAATTTCCATTGTTGTTTGCCTGATTTGACTACTCCATACTTCTTTCTTTATAATTTTTTAGCTCTAGCAGCAGTCGGCAGCTAATAAGACTCGAAAATACTAGTGAATTCACAAAACAATTGGGATCTGAATTCACTCAAATCTAACAATTTTTAAATAAATTTTTGAAAAATTTCATTTTTTGTATAAATCAACAAAATTTTGTTTCCATTCATTGGAAATATTGAAAAATATGTTTGAAACCCTCCATTAATATTATATTTTAGTTCATTTTTTTTTTGAATTTTCAATATTTTCTACATTTACTACTTTAAGTAGATATAAATGTGTCAGCCTTAAATAGGTACTTTATACTGTATATTAATTATAATTGAAACTTCCAGAGACATTTTCTCCACATTTGTGAAATTATATTGTAATGATAGGTTTGCTATGGTTAGCTTAAAGTTTAATAGGACATAAAACATACATTTGATTGAATTCTAAATAAATTACGGCGGATTGTTGCGAGGCAAACAATGCTTGAAGCCATAGCAAAATTTATGTTGCAGTTTAACGTTTTAGCTATATTGACGTTTAAATTGAATGCCTCCGCTACACGACGCATCGTTAGATGTTGTTATTTAAACGACACAACACTCGAATGCATCTCAAACTATTGAACAAATAAATACGTAATGACGTCAATAACACTCCTCTTCCAAAGATTACATTTTGTTTTACTTTATTTACCATTATTGATAAGCGTCTTACATTTTATTTTACTTTATTTACTAATATTAATAGGACCCTTATATAAACATAAACAAGAATTTTTGAATATAGAAAAAACTGTAAATACCTATCTACTCACTCTCTTAAGTTATTTTTGTCTGATTGTGGTAGTGAAAAAAAACTATAATCAAAATAATAAAAGTTTCACCAAAAACTAACGTTACTGAGGATTGAACTCAGGTCTTTGGGTTGTCTGACTCTGTCCACTTGTTTTAATGACATATATATATATATATATATATATATATATATATATATATATATATATATATATATATATATATGTATATATTAGGGTGGCCCAAAAATATGTGAAAATATGTTGGTTTGTCATGTTTTAAGAGCCCTGTCAAAAGATCAGCACCATTAAAAAATTTTTAGGGGTCGCTCAAGATTTTTAATAATAACCAAAATCGTCAAAAATTGGATTTTTTTTTATTTTAATTTTTTTTCTCGTTCCGATATTATTTTTTAATTTAAAAATAATAATGATTCTGAAAATTTCAAATCGATATTTTAATTTCTAAAGGTCGCTCAAGATTTTTTTAACTTTCAAAGTAGAGTATTTTGAATGTTTACGAGCGACCTCTGAATATAAATATCAACGAACTTTTAGCGACCTTTAGAAATCAAAATATTGATTTGAAATTTACAGAATTTTTATTATTTTCAACCTAAAAAATAATATCGAGACGAGAAAAAGAATTAAAATAAAACAAAAATTCAATTTTTGACGATTTTGGTAATTTTTAAAAATCTTGAGCGACCCCTAAAAATTTTTTAATGGTGCTGATCTTTTGACAGGGCTCTTAAAACATGACAAACCAACATATTTTCACAAGAGACGAGAAGAATAAAAATAAAAATATATATTTATTTGTATTGCTGTTTTGAGCTAAACTTTTGCTAAACTTTTTCCATCTTTATGTGTAGTCTTGTAAGGCTAACATTAGTTTGTTGGTGGTGGTGAACCAAAAAGGAGTAAAAAAATTAGTTACTTTTTACTCTCAGAAATAGTCGAAGTTGGTGACAGTTTTTAGATTAGGTCCTTTCACACAGCGAGTGTTTAATGAGATTAGTGTCTAGAAAAAATTCAATCTATAGGTACTTTTTCTACAATATTATTATTAAAAATAATTTATTGTTAATTAATTATAATAAAAAATCTATAAATCTATACAAAAATATAGTTAGTTAGCACTATAGTGTTGGGTATGGAGTGTTGGTTTGTTAAATCGAAATTTGCCCCTTGAAAATGGACAAAAAATCTTATATACCTAGAAGCAGTTTTTTACAAAGAAAGTGAAGAGGATGTTTTATGGGTACTACACCGGAAATTGTTAATGCTTTTCCGGAAAATACTAGTTTATTGAAATATTATTATAATAACTTTTCAAATATTGGCTTCAAGACATTATTTAATAATTTTGTTCTGAGATAATAAAATAATTTCCACATTTAGTATTACGAGCACAGAATCATATCACATATTATAATAATAGTTGGATTCAATAGATTTTTCTTTTGTGTTTACCAATATTGTCTGAAATAATGTAAAAAATAGAATATCGCCTGAGCCAAATGATATGTTTTGGGCTCGTATTTCACAAGAAGGGGGCGTTATTTTGACGATTGAATGACACTAGAAAACTGTCAACTTACTTAATGCTAAGTTTACCACGTGACTAAAACGCCATAAAGTCACAGTTTGTCAATGTGTATTTAAAAGGTCAGGAGGAAGTAGAAATTTTTTTAAATGAGAATGAGAAAATCTTTTAATAACATTAATTAACATTAATAACAGTATTTCGAGTAGAGGGTAGAGATGCGACTTGAAAAAAAACGGTCCGTTTTTTTTGTTTTTTTTCAGGTTTTTTTTCATTGTTTTTTTTTCACATTTTAGGTTTTTTTTCAAGATTAGTCCCATTTGCCTAATTTTTTATGTTTTCCTGGACTAAAATTAGTCACTTAATGACAATTATTAAATGTAAATACAGTCTCGTGTTATGCACTCGCCATAACTACCGATTTGACCAATAAGGGCCGCGCTTGTTTTGATTTGGTCCTAAAAAAAGTAACTACATATAATATTTTTGATTCAGCGCTTGATTTTTCAAAAAACTACCAAAAGCACTTTTTTCATGATTTTTCAAAGTTATGTAGAGTATGGAATTTTTTTTTTCAAAAAACAATAGCAAATTGGTGGTCAGAACATTCCGTGGACCAAAAAAGAAATAAAAAAAACCGATTTTTTTTATTACGGTATTCGTTAGAATTCAGCGTTACACGTTTTTCTTCTAAAAATCTCAAAACTATAAACTTCAAGCTTTAAATTGCTTTTTTACGGCTCCAATATGACCATTTTTAACAAATATACAGCTATCCGAAAAATCGCAAAAAAAAGTGTTATCCTTTAATTTTTTGTATTAGTGTACAAGTTTTACATTGCTATTGGTTTTTAATGTGGAAACTACCAAATAATAAGAAATCAGATTTTTTAGTCTTGGTCAAAATTTTCAATAATGAAAAATGTAATATATTCAAAATTTTACTCAAAATTTCATTTTGAAAAAAAACAAAAAAACCGTTTTTTTCTAGGTTTTTTTTCATGTTTTTTTCACATCTGAAAAAAAAACCGTTTTTTTACATCTCTAGTAGAGGGTATACCTATTCCATGGCGTTCCAGGAGTCCTATTTTTATTTTTGGTGTGTACAGCTGACGCGTCATGACGCACCAAATCAGTATTCGGTTTTAACAGGGGGGGAATAATTCGTGGACAACAAATATTCTTAGACAACTTAGACAAAACCAATAGATAACCATCTTAACTATATTATATTGATGCAATAAAGCGCCTTAAGCCTTAAGAATTCTTACGAGAGTTTGAAAAAGTAAAAATCAACGTTGCCAAGAAAACCAAATTTAGTTGTTATTTTAATTTATTTTTTAAATTGTTTATAGTTAAAACAATTAGTGACTTTTTGCAGTTAACAAAATTTGAAAAAAAAGTTTTTTATTTAATTTGTTATACGTACCTAATAATACTTAAAACGTTTTGCTCTTTTCCTGAAAAAGTGTGGAATTGGGTGTAAGTGAAACTGAAAGGGTAAAATTATTTTTAAATAACAAGATTAAAATATTTATTTTGCATATTATAAAGGTATGTAAATGTTTTAATCTTGTTATTTAAAAAATAATTTTACCCTTTTAGTTTCACAGCCATTATTAGTGTGTGAAAGTGGATAAAAGGATAATAAATAAAACAATTTTCTATTTATTTTATTTTTTTATTTCTGTTGTAATTAATCAAATTTAGACATCATTTTATCCATAGGGATGTTTTTGGTCAAAAATTGTTTATTTTATTCAGGATTATTTAAGGATATGTTTTAGGTAAACTATTTCATTATTTTTATGCTAACAATTGGGTTGGGACATGCAATTTTTTTATGGCATATTTGGCATCTACGCATAAAAGTTCGTTATTTAAAAAAAAATCCTACGCTTTTTAAACGATGTTTTTGTTTTTGTGTCAAGAATTACGAACGAACATCTGTTTTTAGATTGTGTTTAATAATATAATAATATATAATATACTTATTTTATTTTTTTATTTCTGTTGTAATTAATCAAATTTAGACATCATTTTATCCATAGGGATGTTTTTGGTCAAAAATTGTTTATTTTATTCAGGATTATTTAAGGATATGTTTTAGGTAAACTATTTCATTATTTTTATGCTAACAATTGGGTTGGGACATGCAATTTTTTTATGGCATATTTGGCATCTACGCATAAAAGTTCGTTATTTAAAAAAAAATCCTACGCTTTTTAAACGATGTTTTTGTTTTTGTGTCAAGAATTACGAACGAACATCTGTTTTTAGATTGTGTTTAATAATATAATAATATATAATATACTTATACGAGGTGTGTTCAGAAAATATCGGGAATTTTCGTTTTTTGAAACAAATATTTATTTATTCGTCTACATTAATGTTGTCGCCTTCAAAATAGTCCCCATTGGATATTATGCACATAATATGCTGGCATATTATGCCAGCTCTTCTTCCAATACTCGAAACACTTCTAAAACTCGATCTTTGAGATAGCCTTTAGTTTTTTCAGCGATGCGCTTTTAATGTCATCTATGCTTGCAAAACGACGGCCCTTTAAGGTTCTCTTTATTTTTGGGAATAGGAAAAAGTCAGACAGAGGCATGTCTGGCGAATATGGAGACTGGGGCAACATTACAGTATTGTTTTTGGCCAAAAATGTTGTTCAAAATTTAACAATTTTAGAACAAATTTTGCTGCCACGCGTTTCATACCCAAAACATTCGAAAAAATTTCATGGGATGAGCCAATCGATATACTAACATCATCAGCGACTTCTCTGATGGTTTATAACCATTTCTTCCACTTTTTCCATGTTTTTATCGGTTGTTAATGTGCTTGTGCGATCGGAGCGTTCGTCATCTTCAACGTCTTCACGGCCATCTTGGAAACTCTTATACCACTTGTAAACTCTTGTTTTACTTATAGCAGACTCACTACACTGAAAATAATTTTGTTCGTAATATCAATAAACACTATTTATCGAAATTTATTTATTAGCACAATGAATATAATCGTTAAGTCAATTATTAGGGGTTCTTGGATGATTAACAGGGTTATTGGTTTAACGAATTACTGTTCATTACTTTTTTCCTACGAAGTCAGTAACTTTTTTTACTGACCCAATGAACCGTGTTCATTGGGCCAATAAACATAGTACATCAAGCACGTTTACGTAAATTGAAAAACAAAATTCGTTAGATTTATGAATACTGGGCATTAATCAATGAATGCATTCGTTATATCAATGAATCAGTTCGATAAATAAATGAACGTGTACATTGGTTTAAAGAAATATTTTGAATGATATTACGAACAATTGTACGTCAGGACAATGAATTCAATTATTAACTGATATAAGGGTTTTTCTAAGCCAATAAATGCATTCATTGACTCAACGAATTTATTGACTGATGAATACATTCGTTGGGCCAATAAATGCGTTTATTAAGCTGATAAACAGTACATAAAATATAAGAGATTTTATTGGTTAAAACAAAAATTGCCGGGACATAGGTAAATTTCACAAAAGACACTATAAGATTTATCCAGTCTAGTCCCTAATTACCTAGGCGAAGGAAGGTCTCGTCGCAAAGGATATAGAGGTTCCCTCGCGATACTTATTATTTACGCAAATCAATTTATTTAGGTTTTATATAAAGGTGAAGTTTAAGTTGATATTCTGGTTTAAAATTCCAAAGGGTAAGTACATTTCAATTTACATATTTCACTATGCACTGCTTTTTTGTCATAATCGTTTTGCACTTTCGTTAAGGATTAGACATTTTAAGCGCCAAAAGGTTGTTTGTTAATCGTTGCAAAATCTATGCAAGGATACAATTTTGATAGCGGAGACGAATTATTTTGTTGAATCTCAACTATCGAGTTCAAATACCATTATAGGGTATTTTAAATCAATTGATCAACCAACTAAAAATATTCCTATTATTGCTCACCAGATCGACAAGAACATCTTAAATGATGAATCTAAAAAACCCGGTACCTTCATCATAGATGAATATCAAAAAAATATTGAATAATGAAGCAGCTAAATTTGTCTTGGCCTTATATGTATACACAATAACAATATTTTTTCTCGAAAGGATGTGTTCAATATTCTTAAAAACTTGGATTCTTTTTTGATCAAAACTTTTAGAAAACTTTTGTTAAATCAATATAAATTTGTAGTTCCGGAAAGTGACGGAGAAGCATGCCTAAGGGCATGATAACTATTGGAAAACATGGTACAGATTAAACGATCTAGAAATGGCAGAAAACTGTGGACAAATCTTGAAAAAATTGTCTCAATACAAAATTCCAAAGGGATATCGATTGGTACGAAGTATGAATTAAAAATCGAATGTTTAGTAATATTACGAGATGATTTATTTTAGATTGATATGGATTTTGAAGAAGCATTTTCCAAGAGCGACTGCTTACTTAGCCATTGGGAGGAATGCTTTCAGAGGATTTTTGATTTTTTGAAAGTTCCAGGTAACCTTAAATAAAAGACTACAAAAGGTTTGCTGGACAACATTGAGGATGAAAGTCATTTCAATATTTTCAGATGGGCGTTATGCGGCAGTATTATGGGCCCTACAACACTACAAATTAGTGTATAAAAACATGTAATGGTATATTTTCACCAACTGTTCATCTTTTCCATTCCATAAACAAGGCAAACATGTTAAATGCATAGTTTTTGACAATAAATGTTTATTTATTTTTAATGTATTCTTTTATTAAGTAGTGTAGTGTATTAAGTAGTGTAAATAGTGTCGTTAGATTAATGAACGAATTGAATGATTGAGCTAATGAATGTGTTCATTGGATCAATAAACCCGTTTATTAGATCAATGAATACGTTCGTTGATTTTATGAACAAAAATGATTGAGCTTATGAATGTGTTCATAGATTAATAAACCCGTTTATTGGATCAATAAATATTTTCATATAATCAATAAACATGTTGATTGAATGAACGAATATCTTGATTGCATCAATAAATAAGTTCATTGATTCTACAAACATATCCATCAATTCGATAATAATATTTATTAAAGCAATAAATATTTTTATTAACCCAATTAAAAAAGTTAATTGAGTGATAAAATTATAAACATCGACTAATGTACAAGTATTCGTTGGCCCAATTAACTCGTTCATCGGACGAAAAACGATAAACAGAGTTCGTTAAGCCAATAACTTTTTTATTAATATTACGTACCTTTTTGGTTCAGTGTATAGGCCTTTGTTAATATTTCACAGAATACCAAGCAAAGTAACACTATTTATTTTGTCATACACTTTTAACGGTTAGAAATTAATTAATTAATTTGTTTGTTCTTTAATATATACTCGTGTTATGTATTGCTATATATAGTGCTTTCTTGATGCATTTTATTATTTGTAAATAGGTATAAGGATTCCGAATAACAATAATAACAGTTTTCTGGTAATATATAATAAACACTCTGGACAGTTGTTACGAACACGTAACGAATTAAATAAAGTAATCAGAACATAAGTTATACACGCTGAAGTCAGGTGAACTTGTTGATGCGTATTGTCAGTGGGAATAATTTAATTTACTGCCTGAAACGAAATAATTTGTTTAACAATAACAAAATAATCTGAAATTAACAAAAATTTATGTTAAATTAACAAAAATTTATGTTAAAATTTTACAAAATAAAATAAGCAAACCACAAACTCATGTTAACAAATCTGATTTTTATAACAGTGCTATAGCAAAAGTGGACCTTCCACTTAAATTTTTTACTGTACCTATACAGTCAATATCAATTATGTGAGGTAAAGAGATAATTTAACAGGCAATTATCGAAAATTACAGTTGAATTTATTGTTAATTAAATTTTCAATTGTCCTTATCATTATAACAAAGCGGAAATTTTTGCAAATAGCTGAGCATCGTGCACCACACAAAGACAATTAATTTTCAACGATTTGACCTGGAAAATTCTGTTAGCTAATTAATTAACTTTATATTCCGGCAATTAAATTCAACAAACAGTTGTGAAAATAATAATTTTCGCCAGCGAGTTTCTAGTTCCCGAAACAATTTTGACCGGGATGCATATTTCAGAATTCGAGAGCCGTCGCATTCCGTTCGCTGCATTTGCGGATACGAAATTGAAAGTGTCAGATTACAAAGTTTGGGTGCGGATAGCGAAGTTTAAATTGTGTCTAAAGAATTATTTGTTCTACATTTTATAATCTTTTTTTTTATAATCTTTATAATCGAATTTAATGTTTCAAAATTTTCCAAAGTTTCTAAATTTACAAAAGTTTAAAAATAAGTAAATTATTTTGTTTTTAATAGTATTTAAATTTTTTTTCATTTTATAATTTTTCCTACTTAAATAAAAAATTATTGCATGCAACATATTTTTTTTAGTTGCACCAATGATGTATACGCTAAAGAAGTATCGCTAGTAGCGCCACCACTCGGCTGTTATCATCGTAACAAAAGTACAACTAATAATAAGCTGTAAAACGCTTGTTACAAACGAGTGTTTTTGAGAATAACGCCGGAGAATGTTAAAAAATATCGGAAAAAACCGTGGCTCGATTTGTTGTGTTGTTGGGTCTATTTCGAGAGGACATCCTGGGTTTAGTTTTTACCGGTTTTCCAATAAACAGTGTTAATCTGAATGAAGAAATAAATTGCATACAGTCTCTGTAAATATAAATTGTACCTATTAGATACAATAAATACACATTTTTAGGGAAAAGTGTAAATATTTCAATTCAGTAAAAATCGTCAAACAAATAAATCGTCTATATTTAAACAGCATTTAGCATTATTAAAAGCGTTGATTAAGAAAGTCTCCCACTCAACGGTAAAATACCATTATATTATGTATTATATATATAATATTATGTTGCCATGAATTCGTAGGTATATTTTGTTGGTTAAAATGCAGTTGTCGGCGTTTTTTCAAAAACTCAAATATAAAAATGGTTGATTTTAAGGTTATGTTTGTGCAAAAATTATTTTTTACTCATTTCTTAAAACTGTCCAAACTTAAATATAAATTATATTAGGTAAAGTTATCATTAGTTAATTCTGCACCAACCGAATTGGATCCTTTGGCAAAACATGAAAATGCAACGATTTAGTTTCTTTATCAATGAAATAAGGAATAATCAATCGACTACTAAAAAAGTTTTTTAATTCTTTCCTTGCAACGTAAAACACAAATACACTGTTCAAAATTTCATGACCATTTTAACACCAAATTAACACCAAACATGGTCTATATCGATACAAACCAAAATGGTGTTAAATAAGGTTCGTTGGCCGGTGTAAATTCAAATACTAAAATGGTGTTAATTTAACTTTCACACAGTATTAAAATAAATTTTACTTGGTGTTAATTGAACTCCTTCTCAGTGTTAAATATTATGTGTTTGTGGACAAATTAAATCATACTACACAGAAAAAAGGAAAAAAAAGGAAACAGGAAGTTCCTTGACGCATTACTAGTATATTACCAGTGGTATTATTCCAGAAAATGGAACCTTCAACTCGCTAGAGATAATGTTTTTAGTGCGTTGCACTAACTTAAAATACTTCAAGTATTGACAGCTGTTTCCACCTATTTAGTATCGAACAACTTGTAGTGTCACACCAAAGCAAAGGATTACCTAAGTTTATATATTCTTCATGTAAGTCAACAGAGGCGAGATTTAAGAACATCACGTGATCCACACCGCCTTTGCCGCGATCGGTACACATTTTCAACCATAATTCGTGGTGTTATATTAACACCGCTTGGTGTTGGATTTTGACACCATTTTAAGATTACTTTTTACACCACAGATATTTTAAACAGTGTAACTTGCGCGATTTATCTGTGCAATTGAACAAAATAAGACTTCTGCCTTCTTCTCTTTTGTGAAAAAACTACCTATTTATTTAAAAATGATGTATAATCTGTGCTTTAAATGACAATTCTTAAATTCACGCAATGCTATCGAAGTCCACCAGATGGCGCGCGCGTTGCGAAAACCCGATACTTCTTTAGCGTATAACTTTTACATAAGTACCTAATCGCACCGTGGATTTATTTGCTTTAACTGACTGTCTTCGTATTAAAATGTTCTTAGACAATAAAAGAGAGTGGACACGTAATCAGATCGTTGGGAATGTTGGAAAGTGTGAACCAATTAGTAAACAATTATATGCATAATTTAATTATAATAAATGTCATTCCGAATAAAATACCGCCTATTTGTTTATTTAGGAAATGGTTTAACAGACACTGATTAATAATAGTAGGCCGTGACATCAAATTCAGCGGTGCCAATGTGGTAAAAATAAAACGTTGTATTTTAATTAACAAATGAATACTTTATAAAAAAATTAAAATATCATTAAAAACTAAAAACCACATATAAAATAAATAGGTAAAAATATTAATTGGCAATATATTGTTATAATGGCAAAATTTAAAACTGTATTTTTTGTATTTCTTAAGTTTGCAACACAATTTTAAAAAGTGCTAAAAATATTGTTTTTTGAGATTTCTATAAAAAACAAACTGTAATATTTAATTTTTAAGAATCTATGGAAAATAACATTGTTGTAGATTTTCCATATATAGATTATTTAAAAATTTTGTTTCCAAACTCGACAAACAAAATAGGATCATGAAGATGGCTTAAAAATTGATTATGTACTTTATTTTTTTTTTAATTTCATAAGCAACCTCTTAAGGTAAAAAAAATACACTATATAAAAATCTGAAATTATTTGAGAATGTGTTTGATGCCTCACAAAATCATACTGTCGTACTATACACTGTTTAAAATATCTGTGGTGTTAATATAACACCATGAATTATGGTTGAAAATGTGTACCGATCGCGGCAAAGGCGGTGTGGATCACGTGATGTTCTTAAATCTCGCCTCTGTTGACTTACATGAAGAATATATAAACTCAGGTGGTCCTTTGCTTTGGTGTGACACTACAAGTTGTTCGATACTAAAGAGACCTTAAATAGGTGGAAACAGCTGTCAATACTTAAAGTATTTTAAGTTAGTGGAACGCACTAAAAACATTATCTCTAGCGAGATGAAGGTTCCATTTTCTGGAATAATACCACTGGTAATATACTAGTATTGCGTCAAGGAACTTCCTGTTTCCTTTTTTTTCCTTTTTTCTGTGTAGTATGATTTAATTTGACCACAAACACATAATATTTAACACTGAAAAGGAGTTCAATTTACACCAGGTAAAATTTATTTTAATACTGTGTGAAAGTTAAATTAACACCATTTTAGTATTTGAATTTACACCGGCCAACGAACCATATTTAACACCATTTTGGTTTGTATCGATATAGACCATGTATGGTGTTAATTTGGTGTTAAAATGGTCATGAAATTTTGAACAGTGTAGTATACCTTAAATATACCTACTTTGAAAATCAAATTTTAAGTTTTAATTAAAAATATAGATTTTTACCTGTCAAAGGCCATTCCATTCTCTTTCTTGTCACTGACTTATATAACTCTTACAATCAAATGCAACAAACCACCATTGTATTTTTTATATTAAAATCGACGTTTCCTTTTAAAGTAAAAACACACAAAACAAACTTCTAAACTTGACACATGGCATGCTTTACTAATTAATATGTCTATGAAAACATTATATTAATCATAAAGATTTTTTCCTTTTTAAAGTAAGGTAGCCTTGGCAACCTACAGGTTTTCTGGATTTTGTATTAACTACATTTTGGGTTTAAATGTTCTTAATTGTTTAAAAAGCATGGCAGCATTAAAAAAAATCGTTTCTCATTTTATGGACATTCTAAGACAATCGTATGCAAATAAAAAGCGTACAGCCTTAGAATGAGAGGTACTGCACTTCTCAAATATGGCGAGTTAGGTTATAAAAAATACAGTGCCGTAGATGTAAACCAGCCGTCAGTTTGACAGCTAATTGAATAATGCCTCGTCAGTTACCTGAATTTGAAAAAACTCGTATAATTACAAATTAAGTACCTACCTCTCATTTTAATACGTGTACACTTTTTATTTTCATACGACTGTATCTAGCTTAAGTTAACATTCTTAAGACCGTCATAAAGTTTAATATTAAATAATTATTTATTGATTATAGTTATAATCAATTTAGCTACTAAACGTTATACAAGACTTAAATTGTTGTATGGGGGTTATAACGAAGTGCTCTCTTAAAATGAATTAATCAAAAATAAATAATTATAATTATAACTTATTATTATAACTTAAGTCATATTTGACTAATTGTCAAATTCTACTGAATGAAATAGTCAAATTAGTAGATTTAAATTTAAAGAAAGTTTTGACCCAGCCGGGGATTGAACTCAGGTCTGTCACTTGACAAGCTTGACAAGCTGTTGTCATAACCCATTCGGCTATCAGCGGCTCTTATAAAAATCAATTTTATTTGTCAATAAATATTGTTCATAATATTTTAAAGTTGAATATATTATTTGTGTTGCTGTTTTGAGCTAAACTTTTTGCATCAATATTTGTTTTTTGGGGTCATTTAATCATGGAGCTTAGGTATATGCATTTAATTCAAATAATACTTTGTTGTTGGCCGCAAACGATTAAAGAAACTCTCAGAAATAGTCAAAGATGAGGACTAATTTTAAATTAGACAAACTATTTACGTGGTAAAAAATAACTTTTTAAAAGTGAAAACGACTATTTTAATAGTAAAAAATGCTGGTACTAATTCAAATAGTACACTTTTGACTATTTCATTTTTAGAGAGTGGTATTTCCATATTATATCAAGAGCATGTCGAATCGCTTAATGAATGAACCTAAAATAATGATTTATCAAGTCTCGACAACGGAGTCCCAAAGAATTCAGACTATTCGAAAGTGAATAGAAGGGGAATCTCGTTTGGATTTTCCATTTTAAAGTCTTCATGGAGCGTGGCTGATTTCAAGGGCGCGACTATAATATGGGGTGAGATAAACAATGAACTCAGTGGCGGAACAGTAAATCCCTACATTTAATTGAACACTGACATTGTAGAAAGCATAAAGAAACACTGTGAAAAAGCATATTTAAAAGGAGGAATACGAATAATGTTTTTCTGAAAATGTAAAAATGTCGCATCATGAATTTTTTATGATGCGATTGTAAAAGGATTTTTATTGTGTGTTTGATGAGGACGCCCATGAAAGGGAAAGTGCCTCGGGCACCTCGATTCGTGGTGTTTGCATTTCGAGGGAGAGAAAGGACGGCCGCCGCGGCGCTTTTCTGTATAGACAGGACAATTGCAAGGACGATGAACAGACGTCGTTTTTCTTCAACCTGTCCGACCCCATATCCATAAACTGCTGTCAAAGTTTAAAGGAACCAGAAGGGGATTACAAAAATAGACAAAGGATCTATAGATTCCTTATTTATGCTTTATTTTAAATGGGTGTCTTTTTAAAAAATAAAAAATATGAGTTATTCAAAAGTATCTAAACTTGGTTCTAAGCTAGCAATACTTAAGTTTGTTTTTGTCGGATTTAGTTTATCCCATTTAAAATGTGATGCCGCGAGACGAGACGAGACGAGAAAAGTCCTTCTCTCGTCTCGTCTCGTGCAACGAGAGAAAATGGGTCTCTCGTCTCGTCGAGAATACTCTTTTCTCGCTCGAGAGTGCCTTTCTCTCGTCTCGTCTCGTTTCTCTCGTGGTAAAAGTATGAATACAAAAATTATTTGGAATGAAATACGAATTTGTTTATATTTTTTTATATAGAAATTTAAACTGGAAATAAAAAAAAATGTGTGCCAAGACCACAGTAATAAAGTAGGACTTTTTACGCCGAAAATGTCGCCCATTTGAATCAAATGGTTGGATCTATGTGGAGTAGTTACATCTAGTATAGGTGTTTCTTTTAACTTGAGACAGGTGAATATCTCGTGAAATACGCATTTCACAGAAAAATGTCTTAAATAAAAGGTTAATGAGACCAAAGGGGACATTATTTGGTGCTACCGCTAGCCACCCCCTACCCCTCCTTAAGGGTGAAACGGGGGGTAACTTTAGAAAGTCAAATGGAATGACCCGATTTTTTTCACAGATTTTGGTAGTACATACAAAAATTAATAACTTTTATTTAAAACTTTTTTCAATTTATCACCAGATAGCGCTGTAATTCAAAATTTAAGAAAAATGGGTCTTGTAAAATGTATTATTTGAAACGTTTAAAAAACAAAAATTAACATCAAATCAACAATAGTCGGCTCTGAAAACAATTTATAACAAATGTTCAAAATGTCATTCTTTCATTTCCACACATTTTTTAATGCGGGTAATGAATTCTGGCTCCACCATGTCTTCCGGAGTTGTAGGAATTGCAGCGTAAACTTTTTCTTTCAAGTAACCCCACAGGAAGAAGTCTGGCATATCGTTTTCTAGAAAATTCCGGTACTTTTCACCATTTAATGCCGTTCGCCAAAGGTACCGCACCAAACGTTTACCGACCAGGGACGCTGGTGCTCCACTTGGTGTCGAAATGGAAGGACGACATTTCGAACATTTGTTATAAATTGTTTTCAGAGCCGACTATTGTTGATTTAATGTTAATTTTTGTTTTTCAAAGGTTTCAAATAATACATTTTACAGGGAAACCCATTTTTCTTAAATTTTGAATTACAGCGCCATCTGTTGATGAATTGAAAAAAGTTTTAAATAAAAGTTATTAATTTTTTTATGTACTACCAAAATCTGTAAAAAAAGGGTTATCCCATTTGACTCTCCAAAGTTACCCCCCGTTTCACCCTTAAGGAGGGGTAGGGGGTGGCTAGCGGTAGCACCAAATAATGTCCACTTTGGTAACATTAACCTTTTATTTAAAACATTTTTCCGTGAAATGCGTATTTCTTGAGATATTCAGCTGTCTCAAGTTAAAAGAAACACCCTGTATCGGCGCAATAGTTTTTAATGGATCAAATTATTTGATCCATCCATCTGAAAACTACTGCGCATATATGAGGTAACTACTCCACATAGATCCAACCATCTTGTACCTACTGCGCATGTCCGTCATTTTGAATCCGCAATTTTGTTTTTTTTTAATGGATATCAAATTCTGAATCAGGGACCCCATAAATATCTGAATACTGAATTTTACCCAAACCATTAAAGCCGAACGACGAATTTTCCTTATATTGGATCAGCCATTTTGATAAAAAAAAATGGATATCAAATTTGCAATCAGGCCCTCAAAAACCACATGTTGTTGATAAGTTTATTGAATAAGAAATGCTTATTAAGCATACGGGTTTTTTTAAATAGTATAAGGAGTGCCATAGATGTGCTTATACAGGGTAAATTTTAAAAATTATTATTATTTTATAAGTAATTTTTTCTTGGTTAACGTTAAGTTATGTTATAAAATAATACAACGTTAACCAGGAACAAATTTTGATTATTATGAAATTCGATTCGAATGTTCTCATTGGTCCAAATAAATATCGTCATTTATGTGCAAAATTATAATTTTTATGTAAAAAAAAATTGTTTACTTATTACCGGAATAATCGAGAGAACGAGAGAGATCGAGAGAAACGAGAAATTCTCGAGCGAGAGAGGGCATTCTCTCGTCTCGTCTCGAGCCTTTTTTTCGAGAGAAAATCGCCCTCTCGTCTCGTCGAGACGAGACGAGACGAGACGAGAGGCGAGAATCTCTCGTATCGGCGGCATCACTACCCATTTTCATTGTTTTATATGATTTATTGTTATAGTATATTATGTATCAAGTTGAATAAATGCCATTTTAGACACGAATTTAATTTAATTAAATTTAAATTAATGAGTGTATAGAAAAGTTTATAAACGAGTTGCATACTATACTTTTTCCACGACAAATACTTATTATTATCTAAAAATGATTTAAATTAGATATTTGTATAAAGTGCCATCTATAAAACAATAGGGGAATCGGTGTAACGGTTAAATATCAAATTTGTATGTTTTATAAATGAGGAGGTGGATTCCAAAACTCGGCTTATCCATATTAGTTGTTTTCGAGTAAAATGTCAAAAACCTTACACGTGAGTACTAACGTATATCAGGCAAACACAATACTTTAAACGAAATATAAAGGCATAAGTAAAACATTTATATACCTTGATTAAAAAGGTATAGCTCCAGTTTAAAATAGTTTAAAATTACATACGTATATGCCAAGTTCTGCATGGTATAACCAATAGATAAGGCAAGTTTTGGAACGATAGTCAATTTGTAAATAAATTTTAAATGGAATAAGGTTAGTTTTAGAACATTATGAACTTTTCAGGGTATAGGGGGATACATGTTAAATGTAGAGACACCACTAACTCATTTGTATTAAAAAGTGGATAAGCCGAGTTTTGGAATGGACCTCCTCAAATCGAAATGTATCCCCTAGGGTACAGTCCGAGCCCGAATTTAAGTTATATCTAGTTTACTGCCGGCGAAATTAAAAGGTCAGTACAATGTTCATATAAACTTTTTAAAGATTGACGTTGAGAAACTATTTCACATTTAGTATTATTTTACAAAACGATTGTATGACATTTGACAACTGTCAACTGACTTAAAGCTACCTTCAGCCCATGACTAAAACGCTATAAAGCCACAACTTATCAATGTGTAATGGAAACATGTACGACAATGGGCGTTTTAAAGGTGGGAGTAGAAAATAGTATATTATGTATCAAGTATTATAAACGCCATTTTAGTTACGAGTTTAATTATGCATGAGCGAAGCTTACGAGTCAGTGTTTAATAAAAACCAGTGTCTAGAGAAGTTTATAAACGAGTTGTATACACTGTTTAAAATATCTGTGGTGTAAAGAGTAATCCTAAAATGGTGTCAAAATCCAACACCAAGTGGTGTTAATATAAACACCATGAATTAAGGTTGAAAATGTTATAAACAGCAAACACCAAAACGGTGTTTATCTAAAAATATTTGAGAAGTGCACCTACACAGAAAAAAATGAATAGTTCATTTAACTATATTAATTTACTTGACCCATAAGTATTTATTTTTGTATTTTTTTTTATTTTTATCAACTGTGGGAAGGTTAATATAAATAAAGATTAGTTTGACGGTACTAAACCAGATAGTTATTTAATTTTTTTTAAATTGGTTAAATTAACCCAGAAAACTTTATTGAAACTAACCCGCTGTATGGTTCAGTTTAAAACAAGTTGCCGTGCATTCCCGGTTGCATAGTGTGTACCGATCGCGCCTAAGGCGGTGTGGATCACGTGTATGTTCTTAAATCTCGCCTCTGTTGACTTAATGAAAAGTTTATAAGCTCAGGTAGTCCTTTGCTTTGGTGTGACACTACAAGTTGTTCGATACTAAAGAGACCTTAAATAGGTGAAAACAGCTGTCAATACTTGAAGTATTTTAAGTTGGTGGAACGCACTAAAAAAACATTATCTCTAGCGAGTTGAAGGTTCAATTTTCTGGAATAATACCACTGGTAATATACTAGTAATGCGCCAAGGAACTTACACCAGGTAAAATTTATTTTAATACTGTGTGAAAGATAAATTTACACTATTTTAGTATTTGAATTTACACCGGACCAACGAACCATATTTAACACCATTTTGGTTTGTATCGATATAGACCATGTATGGTGTTAATTTGGTGTTAAAATGGTCATGAAATTTTGAACAGTGTACTATACCTTATCTACGACGAACAAAAAAATGAATTTAAAGGCAATTTTATTTGTTAAATATTTGACATATGTCAACTGTCAACCGAATTTAACCTCACTTTTTCCAAATTTTCAGCCCGTGACTAAAAGGCACTGTTTCTAACTTCTGCCTAATTATATTATATTAGATTTTTAATAAAAATCTAATATAATATAATTTCTTGTAGAAATTATATGGAAATTTAATTTTAATTATAAACACAATAATTATAGGTATAAGGGACATAAAAAGATAGACTTACACGCCAATGTTAAAAAATATAAAGAAAAATATAGTTACCTATACATTACAATTATACGATATGATTATATAAACACTTATTAAAATAAAATTTAGCTTGCCAAGTTATCGTTATTTTAGCTTGTCACACTTATAATTAATAAATCTTTTTCAAATCATGCTTAATTTTAATTGGTTAGATTAATCGTATGGCTGTAAAATTTAAGCCCGAAAAAAATCCGAGGCTCCTTGAAAGTCTTAACAGACCGTCTTATTATGTTTTCTTGTTTTTATTTTTCACCTTTTCGCCCGTTACGTATGACAAATGGTGTCCGCTGTCAGAATGGGATGTTACAAAGTGTTTTTGCTCATTTTAAAGATTAATAGGTTTCTTTTTCGTCTCGACTTTTCCACCACCACCAACGAATCGTCGCTTGCAATGTAAGACAATGTTTTTCACTGCAGTAGTTAAGGGTGGCAAAGGGGCTGTTTGGGTAAAAATATATTTTAGAAATTCTTGCAAAATAGATTGGAAAAACATATGTAGGCTAGCAAACTAAATGATGACATAAAATAATGATAAGCTAAACAAATTACTAATTAGTGATTAGCCACAATGATGGCGTTTATTAAGGTAAATAAAACGTTTATTTAAAAAAATGGTATAACTATTTTTAAAAAACGTTTGGCTTTCTTTACATTATAATATAACGTGACCATATGTCCCTTTTTGAACGGAACTTTTGCTTTTTTCGGTACTTCGTCGTGTTGTCCCCAAAGAAAGCTTTGGAACAGAATTGTCCAGTTTTTAGTTAATCTTAGCAAAGATTCTGTGTTTGTATAAAATCATACTAAACGTTTGCCATGAAAATGTGCCAGTCATTAAAAAAAAATTTCTTAACCATCGAAAAATTAAAAGGCAAAATATTTCAGCATTTAAAACTACTTAGACTACTTAGTTCCTACCATAAACAGACTGTATAATACAGTTCATAGTTAAAAAAGTTGAAAGTTAACTTTCAACTTTTTTATCTTTGATATTGACGTGTGACTGCAGCTACTGAATTTAACAAAACAAGCGGGCAGTATTTAAAAAAGTTATTGCGTGGGAATATGTGCAAAAGGTATTAGATGTTTTGATTGAAAAGGGATACGTTGATTATAATATAGTATAGTTTAATTAACGCCATTTTAGTCGAATTTAAAATGAGTTTAGAAAAGTTTATAAACGATTTGCTTAGTATACTTTTTCTACCACAAATATTATTATTATCTATAAATGATTTAAATTAAATATTTGCATAGAGCTACCAGGTGTGTTCAGAAAATAACGTGAATTGTTAAATTTCGCGGGTTTGGAGGGTCCGGTTGTCATAAAATTTTCTTTATTATGTTGGTATACGTGCCCCCGAACTATGATAAAAACTTTTGCTGTTTTCATTGTTTACTTTGTCTGTGGCAGCCGCTGATAAGACTTGTTTTTCGTTCGTTAAAAGAAATGGATCAAAGAATTTGTATCCAATTTTGCTTCAAAAATGAAATAAATTCTGTGAAATGTTAACAAATGCCTATAGTGAGTCTCCTATAAGTAAAACAAGAGTTAACAAGTGGTATAAGAGTTTCCAAGATGGCCGTGAAGACCTTGAAGATGACGAACGCCCCGAACGCACAAGCACATTAACAACCGATAAAAACATGGAAAAAGTGGAAGAAATGGTTATAAACCATCAGAGAAGTCGCTGATGATGTTGGTATATCGATTGGCTCATCCCATGAAATTTTTTCGATTATTTTGCGTATGAAACGGGTGGCAGCAAAATTTGTTCTAAAATTGTTAAATTTTGAACAAAATTTTTGGCCAAAAACAATACTGTAATGATTCCCCAGCCTCCATATTCGCCAGACATGCCTCTGTCTGACTTTTTCCTATTCCCAAAAATAAAGATAACCTTAAAGGGCCGTCGTTTTGCAAGCATAGATGACATTAAAAGCGCATCCCTGAAAGAACTAAAGGCTATCCCAAAGATCGAGTTTTAGAAGTGTTTCGAATATTGGAAAAAGAGCTGGCACATGTGCATAATATCCAATGGGGACTATTTTGAAGGCGACAACATTAATGTAGACGAATAAATAAATATTTGTTTCAAAAAACGAAAATTCCCGATATTTTCTGAACACACCTCGTACATCAAATTTTATGTGTAAATCGAAATTTATCCCTTGCAAATGGACTACCAACAGTTTTTTACAGTATTGTATAAACTTTTCAGATATTGGCTTTGAAAAATTATTTACAACGTTTGTATTTTTGTATTGAGGAATATCCTTATTATAAAGATAAAAATATTTTCGATACATTTTTAATACCTTCTAACTAAATTGGTGTATAAAAAAGTTGCAAGTTTCTGGTCTTACAGTCATTTTGTTAACAAAGGTAAATAATAACAAACCTGCCAAGAATTTCATTTTTATTTAAATTTATCACCAGCTATATTAAAACAAATGTGTTTGGCAAAAAAAATAATTAGCTTCTCCTACTTTTTGTTTCATTACCTAGGTATTATTTAATTATTATTTTCTTAAATAAATGTTCTCAACATATAAAATTGTATTTTTATTATGACACTATTACTGTTGCTGAAATGTGCCGTTGCGAGTAAAATAAAAATGGCCACGTTATGTATACGCCACTGTTGTGTGTGATTTTAGCTCAGCCTTAGCAATGAGTAACGATCCTAATTCTTTCTTGGGCCTTAAGCTCTTTCAAATTGCCCCACTAATTCCTCAGTTAAGCAAAAAAGCTTTGCCGACAACCAAGCTGCTCTTTCAAAGCTGAAACGTTATTAATTTAATAAATAGAATACTTGGAGTACACGAAGTAAGGTTTTAAGAGATACAGCCGAGATATTTGATTTATTTTTATATATAAAGAAAAACTAATTTTTAATATTTGTCATATGGGTGAAACCACACAAAAAAAATCTGTTTGAAAAAATTCCACAAAGTTGAAGCATACTTTTCTATAAATTTGCTACTTTATCCAAGATAGTTGGATTGTTTTTGCTAATTAGCTAGTTTAAGTCAATTTTCTTTAGTTTGTTGGACAACAGTAAGGGCAAAGTAGTAATTTTCTTTAAAAATTGTTGTTATATTAAATAAATTGGGTAATTATCTTTCAACGTTTATATAGGTATTGAATATACATATTATAATATTATTAACAGTTTTTGCCAATAATACAAGTTTAAAAGGCATTTTATAAGAAAATAAAAAATACACCCTATAGGTAAAAACAATTGTATTCGAAACAAAAACAGGCACAGTGTATGAAACTATTGTCAAATTGTTTTTATCATTTGTACTATTTATTTAACAAATAATTAAAAATATGCTCTGAAACAATATTTTTATTTTTAAAATAAAATAAACAGGGTAAAAAAATCTGGAATAGAACTGCAACAGTTAAATTTTAAAATTTATTAACTCCAACTTTTTTATTTTAAGTGTCTCAAAAAATTTAAAAGTTTGGTTATGTAGGTACTAAAAAATACTTTTTTTCTACGTATGAAGAAAATTGAAAAATGTATAAGTATACAGAGAAAATAAAGACGTTTATTTTTTTTCAATGGATCACCCTATATATGTATTTATTTCTCGATTCCTTGTAAAATTCAAAGCATATTTCATATAACATACCATATACCTAAATTCAACCGTTTCTGAAATATTTAAATTATTTTTAAGATAATAAGATAATTGCCTTTCTCTGTCTGAGTACGCCATTTTTAGTTATTTAACAAGACATATTGACATAATTTCAATATAGTAATTTATTTTCAATAAAAATTTTGGTATACTGATTTTTAACAGTTAAAAAAACATTTAATGATAACATTTCGAATGCGAATATTTCAGAAACGATTGAATTTAGGTATATGGTTTGTTATATGAATTATGCTCAAAATTTTACAAGGAATCGAAAAATAAATTCATATATAGGGTGATCCATTGAAAAAAAAACGTTTTGTTTTTCCCTGTATATTGATCAATTTTCCATTTTTTTTAAACATGGAAAAAAAGTATTTTTTAGTACCTACATAACCACGTTTTTAAATTTTTTGGGACACTTAAAATAAAAAAGTTAAAGGGGGCGACATTATAGGGAATCACCCTGTACCTATATTTTTCAATATAAATTATTTAAAAAACGATGTATAAGGCATGCATAATTTTTTCATTGGGTTTAATTTAATCCTTTAGAAAAGCAGGGATTCTTGTCCCATTTCCAGCAAGGATGTAGCCAGGATTTTGTTCAGGGGGGCAGGCAAGGGTAAACTAAATGCATCCTACCCATTTTCAAGCACAATTTTTCAGAACATGCAATCTTTGAGTATAGTCCCCTTCTTTTGATTAAAAAAGTTTATTCTGAGGCCATTATTTATGTATATCAAGCATTAACTAACTATCCTCTAGATTTGGTTTCTTAATTTTTTTATATTCTTGTCAAAAATTTTAAATGTCTTTTTTCCCTCTCGATGTCTTCGGCAGCATTGCATTTATTTTTCAAAACATTTGCCTAAATGCATAAAAAGATGTTATTGGTACCTTTAAAAGAATAGGTTAAAGAGCATTGCCTTTTAGGAACAGGTCTAGTATTCCTATAACTATAGTTCGTGGTTTGCAATGTGTGGTATAAGTAAATTTGCATTAGAAGGTATGAAAAACGAAAGATCAAAGAGATTTTGTTGATGTCGGTGGAAATTTTATTCAAGTGTTTGTTCTTGTAAAAGATTAATTAATTATATTATAATTATAGTAATTATAATATATATATATATATATTAGGGTGTCCCTTATTTTTATTTTTTTTACGCATACCCTCTTATTATATTTATTACGTGTTTATATACTCCCAGTAAAAATTTCAGCTCATTCTATAAACGGGAACCCGTGCCGACTTGCATCTGAACCCTCCGTTAGCTAACGTTAGTCGCGCGGTATTTTGTTTGTTATTTTGTGACCCTTATATTATAAATTATTGACAAATGTTAAAATATAGTTTTATTTATGTGTATACTTTGATAAAAATGTATATTTTCACAGGGAGTGGCTAGTTACCCGGAAGGGTCTGGTGAATAGGCCGTAAACTCTAAAATTGATAAACTTAATGGGTTTTACTCTAAATAAATAAAAGAGTCTATTATGAGAGATGACTACCGAAAACTTATTGAACTGTCTGAAATATTTTTGGGTGGACACCAAGAAAAGAAATGCTTATAAAAAGCTGAAATTTCATATAACAGTATATTTTAGCAATTCTAATTATATTAATATATTTAAGGGATAAAATCAACTAAATTAGTGAAACAAATGATAGAAACAAAATCAATAATATTAATTAGTAATCATATTTAATGAAATCATTAGAAAAATACAGTCATGAAGTATATCTTCTTTTTAAAGTGTTTCGTGTTACAAAATACCGCGCGCCTAACGTTGGCTAACGGAGGGTTCAGATGCAAGTCGGCACGGGTTCCCGTTTATAGAATGAGCTGAAATTTTTACTGGGAGTATATAAATAAGTAATAAATATAATTAGAGGGTATGCGTAAAAAAATAAAAATAAGGGACACCCTAATATATATATATATATTAATTAACTTCATGTTTAATTATGTCTAGTTTATGTTTTGTTAGGTTTATTTTATGTTGTCAGCTTATCTTAGGCTTATTCTATTTTCCATATTGTTGGTATTAATAATAATAAATTAATAATTTTGTTTCATTTTCCTTTTCAGTCAGGTTCTAGCACTTTAGAAGGCACCACGCGAGAGCGAGAGCTCTTAAAACGTAAAAGTTTAAAGATTAAAACCAACAATAATTTTTAAAATGTGCAAACCAATTATAGTGAAACAAACAATTTTTATAGAGTGCAAACTAAAATGGTGCAACGGTCAATGAGAAGTGAAGTGTTAAGTGATGAATGAGTTAAGTGTCACCTGTCACGCTTTTCACTGGACAAACAAAGGAGGTCAAACAAGAGGGGAGGTGGCCATCCGCAAAAAATTTATAAGTAACCTTAAGCATATGCATGACCTAACACATAATCTGCATATTAAACACGACAGATATCTTTAAAACCCTAAGAAAGGCACACTGCGTAGGACAATAAATCTGTCAACAACAAATGTGTAAGGCAAATCCAAACGAGACCAATAATAAACACTAGACACACAGAATAAACTAACACATTAATCATTATAACTCTAAAATAGTAAAAAAAGCATAATAACCAAACTGTACTGGATTTGTAAACATTAGATAACAGAATAATTGCGCTTGTTATTTGTTTAACTAATAAATAAATGCATTACTTAATTTTGGAATTTAAGAAAAAAAGACAAAACTCTACCACAAAACGTACTTGGGCAACACAATAACTAATAAAAAAAAATTGTTAGAAATTTCGCACTAATGCGGCAATAAACAATTAAAAAAAAACACCAAAAGCTACAAGTTACATATCCAGCTACTGAAATATATATTGATGGTTTTCGGCATCAAGACTGAGGCAATGACAATACAAGACGAAGACCTCGACTAGGAAACTACACCCCTGCAGCGAAATAACAACTCCCCAACTCCAAATAGAAATCCCAAATGTTTGGAGTAATACTAATCGAATGGTCTAGGGGGATTCCGCGTCGTACTTAGTTTTAAGTCGGCGTAATTGTCCCCCAAAAACCAACAAACGTCTATCCCTCCCGTCCCACCTCCTCTATACCCTACTGGGCGTATATCATCGGCTCGGCGAACCCGAGAATGGCTATTAAAACTATTCGCATGTCGCTCTCGAGCCCCAAATAGGGGACAGTACGGAACGCAATGGACATTCGCACTCAGTAAACACGGGTGAAGCCGTGCAGTTGCTGGGGGCGAACAAAAATCGGCGTAAGTAAACATAGGCCTGTACGGGGTCCGGGAGTGATGAGGCAATGGGGCTGGTTATACGTCTCATACTCATACTCACTCATACTCTAGTTTATGTATTGTTAGGTTTTTTTTTTGTTGTCAGCTTATATTAAGCTTATTCTATTTTCCATATTTTTGGTATTAATAATAATAAATTAATAATTTTGTTTCATTTTTTTTTCACCACCCTCGCATCCTAAACAAAGTCGAGATATTTGCTACAATTATGTAAATATAAGAACAACTATGTTTTGAAAGTTTCACGTAATTTATTAAATGTTGACAATTGTTTCGCTGCAAAGTAGCTTCTTCAGAATGTATTAAAACTAATACAAGTGCAAAATTATATAAAACAAACTGGGCGTAATTTTAATAATAATAAATTATTTCACCACTGTTAAAGCTATTTTAATTAAGATACATTATATAAAACAATCACACATTTAAAATATTGCCCCCTTAAATAAAATAAATGATAAAATAAATGATTTTTTGAATATTATGTGTCACAGGGAGATTTACCATAAAATTTATTACCTAGAAAACCAATATTTTTGTTGTATAAATTTTACCCTAGTATTAGTTTTAATACATTATGAAGAAGCTACTGCACTCTTAGAAAAGACCTGGTATTTGCAATGAAAATTTAGTTCCCAGAACCAATTTTATTAGTGAAAATAGGCACAACAAAAAAATATGTTGTGGGAACTAATACAAATTTGTTTTTACAGTTTGTTGTCGGAACAGCCAATATTGGTAGCTCCAACCAACAAGTTTAAGTGCATCGAAATTAGTTTTTTTTTCATACAAATAATTGATATTTAATGCAATCACATTAGTCTGTCAGTTTAGCAGCGTCTAAGTTGTAACAACTGCACTTGCTATTTATCGCAACAAACATTGTATCATGCAGGAATTTATTTTTTAATTGAAATTACATGAAAAAAGGTACATTTAAAGAATTTAATAGTTGATATAATATAAATTTGTTTTGTATTGTAACTAAGTTATATTTAATATTAAATGCTTGCATTAGTAGAAACAACAAATTGGTATTATTCCACAGTACATACCTGCTTAGTAAATATAACACTTTTTGTGTAAATATTATAAAAAATAGAGAAAGGAAATTCATGCCCGTTCGTTTTATAAATATTTATTATAAATTAAAAAATAACAATATAACTGAAAACACCAAATTTTGGTTTAAACATTATAACAAAAATTAATAATTACTATAAGAAAACATTTATAAATATTTTAACAATAAAACAAAAACGATTCTTTGGTAAATATACAGATAGGTACATTAAGATGAAAGTTGACTATACTTCTTCAATAAACCGTGATGTTTACGTGAAGTGCAAGCCTTTGTTTAACAACTTAACAATGATTCTTAGGTACAACGTAACATACTTGCATGATAACAGGGGTAAGAATTCGAAATTCCGACGTGATGGAGACTTTTGGTGGGCACCATTGGATTCAGAAGGCCATTTTCAGTCGGTATGGCATTTTCACATTTTTGAATTTTTTTTCGGACCCCAAAACTACAATAGTGTAATTAAAGGAGTGCAATAATAATACCTAACCTTTAAAAACTGGAACCAATTCAGGTAAACCCCATGTTCCTAATAAATCTGCTAGGTACTTCAGTCCGCTTATCCATATTATTTGTTCGAGATATCTATAAGTAACCAACACATAAGAATATATTCTTATATATATGAATAGTTAAAAATTATGTCGCCACTGAATTTACAGGGGCAAATGACTAATTGTAATAAACTAGTTTCTTATCTAAAATATACACAACACACGAGCTGATACACAAATACAAAAGAACAAACACCACCGTCTGGACGCCGTGCAACACCGTTTGTGTACAGGTTAAAAGTAAAGCACGCGCCGGGCTGGACAAATCGCACAAAGTTTGCAGTTGCATTAACCTACAGAGACAACATCCCCAACTGACACTTTGTTTCACACCGCTGGTGTCTTAGCTGTATGAAAAGTGACGCATAGTTTATACAACCGAACCGTTAGTTCCACGGACTAATTTCAGTCAGTTGAGAATGTTACTTAAATATTTGGTCCAACAAAAACATTTTACCGCCGAAATGATTTTTTTGAGATAATGTTGTCAATACTTCTAGCCAACACAAAGTTTCAGTTAAAATAACTTAATCGCCTTTTTGCAGTAAATAATACTCCACAACAAAACTAAATCTTTTCAGGTAATGATGCAAGCAGTTACACATATAAAGGTACTGATTACAAAAAACAAAAAATGTTATTTTCTGCAACAGTTTTACCCCAACGATAATAAGTTAGTTACAAATACCAGGTCTTTTCTAAGAGTGTGTGTAGCGAGCAATTTTCAACATTAAATAAACTTCTCTAGCTATAGAGTATACTCTGAAATTTTTTAGAGGTTCAGTTATTTTGGGAACGGCCATGTTTTATTGGTTCGTCAGCATATTTTGCGTTAATCCCTGTAGCTTATTAGTTTTTAAAGACATTTAGTTCAAACAAAAACCACGTTAAAAAGCATAACATGTACAATAGGAAAATATTAAAAAGATTAAATATTAAAAAGACTAAATATTAAATAGGTAAATATTAATGTTTTGAAAATAAATCTTTCTCTCCTACATTTAAAAATTTTAAAGATAAAAATAAGACTCACCTTAAATATTTTTCTGGATATAGTCTTTATAGTATACTGTTTCCTAACAAAGTTTTAGGGTTTAGAGTTGCATCCGTTTTTTATTATTGCTTTTGCATGCGATTGGTCTGAAATTGGGTATTTTCAATCTGACATATCTAAGAAAGAACAAACACACTTTAAAAATTCAAAATTTTTCAACCACCATATGAGGTTCAAAAAGGCTATTTTAAAGTCATTATTCTAGGTTGTCATTATTTTTAACTTTTTGCTTGTCGCAACAAATTTGCCAGTACTTAGATTAAACATTTACAGAATCTAAAGAATGCACAAATTAGTTGTTTTATTGCCCTCCATACGCGTACTTTTAAACACCCCCTTGTAAAATTCGTGACTTAGAAATCGGTTTAATTAAATTTCAACCCCAGATTTTTTTAACATTATCCCTTTTAGGAAACGTTATAATTCATATTCGTTTAAATAACAATTCGGCAAAGGGTGAAAACGACTTAAAACAACCAAAAACCCTGCACAGTGTTTTCAGTTTGGTTATTAATTAATTAAATAAACAATGTGCGCGCATTAAAATTTATTGTTCAAAACTTTTAATTTGCCTAAAAGGTTTTTTTTTAATTTTTAATGTTTTCTCGTTTCGTTTTATGTATTTTTATTATTAATTGAGATATTTATGAATGTTTTGCGGTTCGATTTTTCTTCTCTGACCATGGTCAAATTTGCTTTGGGGTTTTCGCATGCCAATAAGCCAAGAATTTATTATTCCGTAATTATCTCGGGGTTTATATTACAATGTATGCCTCCAGGAACATATATACTGCCGCTTTGCCAATGTTATGTATACATAAATGCCTTTACGTTTTCAGCAAAAACATAAAATAAATTTATTTTTTTTGCACCGGCAATAGTTATTTGTTTTACAAGTGTTGAAAAGCGACTTTTTCATGCGAGTATTTAAGTTGCTCACGAGGCCGTTAGGCCAAGTGTGCATTAACACGAGCTGGAAGAAAGTAAAACACAACTTTTAATTTCTTCCAATATATTTTCTTAAATAAGTTCTTGCTGAGCACTTTTTATAAAGGGGTGAACCTAAATTGTCAATTTCCAAAAAATTAAGAAATTTTCGTATTAAAATCAGTTAAACTTTTAATTTAAAATTCTCCCCGTGTAGCTGCTGTAGCTGTTCTAGTTGTTGTCACGTTCAAATTCGCCAGTTTTGATTTTAGTTCGACTATTTGCATCTGTCGTGGCGTTTTGCCGGTCTCGTTTCGACAAAATGAATTCATTAAAGTTCAAAACTGAGGCGTAAAACAAGCAAATATCTAATTTCGTCCGCTCGTTAGCAATAAACTACGTTCAACAACTAATTGTCTCGCTTGGAAATAGTTTAATATCGAAGGAAATTATACATATTATCGCCAGCTGAATTTTGTTGCATACAAACTGAAATACGATCTAATTGAATTCGCGCCATGATTATCTAAACTTGTGCTTTTGGTCAATAATTATAATTAATTGACTTTATTTTTCGAATCATTACACTACATATCATATGATAGTTTTAGAAACTTTTTTTCCTAATATTGAGTACTCCAGCTTAGTTTAACTAATTTTGGGCCGCTGCAGCGCGCTGATTTAAAAAATGTCATTCGTTTTTCTCTAGGACGTCTAGGATTTAAAATAATTTCGTAATAAAATGCTCTGCTTAATCACCTCAGAATGTAAGTTTTTTGTTGGTATTTTAATTATGTATTATATTATTTTGGCTTAAATTTATCTTGAATGTACTGAAGTAATTGGTATACGGCGAATAGATCATATTTAACTTAACATTATGACAATTTAAATACAAAAACTAACATTTTTTCTTCCAATAATTTATTAAATAGTATCAAATATCGAATTGAATTATAGATTTATTGTGCTTAATCCTCATCATCCTGATCATCGTCGTACATCTTTTGCTGCAAATTCCAGCAAATGTCTCCTAGCAATGAATCCAACTTCTTTCCGCTATACCCATAGATATTTATAGATATAGCATTGGTATACCAATGCTCTAGATTTGCAGTTACATAGTGAAATCGTTCTCCATGTTCATCAGTTCGGCAAATTTATCAGGATGTGAAAAAATTAAAATCTATTTTAAATGACATATTAACACTAATTCTTTACAAAACGGAGAGCATTTTTTCAATGAATTGGCGCCAATTTTAGGCCCGATATAAACCAACATATTTAATGACAGCTTTAACACTGCCGTCCTAGATCAGGTCCATTAAATATTTCTGCAAAATTAATGTAGTACTACGTAGGTATATCAAATAAAATTTTGTAATGAAATATTGCGTTGGTTTTTCTTGGGCGTAAAGGTATATACCTCAACAAAAACAAAACAAGTTTACAACGACGACAGAAAGGTTCGTCTCCTTTCTCTTTTTCTGCCAATTCCATTACCACTTCCATTTCCTGTTTTTTTTTTGTTCTTAAAATCACTTTCAAGTAAAAATACAATTTAAAGTTTGATTTTTAAATGTCAAAAAATAATAGATGCACTTTAATGTGCTTAAACGATAAAGTAGATAAAGGCGCCTTTATAATTCGATATTAAATTTTGATAAGACTTAATAAATAAGATTGGAGATTGAATTTTTGGGTACCTTAGGCATGATGTGAATAAAAAATATCAAATAATAGTCGAAGAGTAATGTTTATACCAAAACCCATTTACTTTGTTGCCTTTTCAATTTAATTAGTAATTAAAAAAATGACACAAAAAATTCAAAAAATAATAATTTTTACCAAAAAAAATTTAGTTTTGGTATTTAATAAAGCACTTCTCTGCAGAAAAGTGCTTTATTAAATATACCTTTTATAATACTAGTATGTATAGTAATATTATATAAGGGATATTTAATAAAGCACTTTTCTGCAGAGATGTGCTTTATTAAATACCAAAACTAAAATTATAATGTATTTTTGGTAAAAAGTATTATTTTTTGCAATGTTTGTGTCGTTTTTTTAATTAATAATTACTATATATATATATATATATATATATATTTACATCTTCAATTATTACGGCCTCATACAATAGACAAGTTTATCGGCCTCACCCAGATGGAGCGTAACCAGCGAATGTCTGTGTCATGTATATTAAATTTCAAAGTATTCTAAACAGATCCCGCGCACTTAGAAATCCGTATCTTTAATTTTATGGTATACATTTTTAACCATCTTTCATACATAAAAACCTCTTACTAAATAACTAACATTGTGGCTTCAATTTGTGTATATATTTTTTAAATAGCGACATTATAAACTCATGTATATACAATACAGCCTCATACATGGTTGCCAAATCTTATTAGATGGTTAAATGCATTCAAATTAATGAATTGAATTTCCTGCTTTCATCTAACGGCCATTTCAAGCGCGCAAAACGCACGAATTTCAAAACTGTTTTTATGAAACAAATTGTAGATAATTTATTTCATAATATTTTGGCATCAAAATTATCAAAAATATTTTTCTTTTATTAGGCTATACATTAAATAAAAAAACGCAAGAAATATTTTATAAAAGTAAAGATAATTTTAATAATTAAGAGTTGTGGACGGGACAAAAAAAAGATTTATCTTAAGATACAATTGTCCCGTCCACACCTGTCAATTATTTAAATTATCTTTTTACTTTCATAAAATATTCCTTGCGTTTTTTTTATTTAATGTATAGCCTAATAAAACAAAAATATTTATGACAATAAAAACAGTTTTGTGATTTGTCCCGTCCGTATGCTTGAAATGGAGGCTAACCTCCCGGGCAACATTCGTGATATTCATACGAACATCACGTCGTGATTTTCACAAATTTTATTCATACGGACATCATACGGATGTGACTGCGAGAGAAATGAAAATCATGTCGTGATTTTTTACGCCATCGCTGTTTGCGATTGACCAATGGCCTAAAAAATCATGTCGTGATTTTTTATGCCAACGGTGTTTGGATAATCATTTTTGCGCCACGTTCGTACACTAAGAGAAAAATTATGTTGAATCAACAGTTTTTGCGGTTAAATGCATTTAATATTTTCTTGGATTTAAATGAACTATATATAGTTAATTTAAATCCAAGAAAATATTGAATGTATTTAACCACAAAAACTGTTGATTCAATATATATGTGGCTATAATTTTTTTCTCAATGTACGAATGTGGCGCAAAAATAAATATCCAAACACCGATGGCATAAAAAATCACGACATGATTTTTTATGCTGTCGGTGTTTGTGCATAAAAAGTCACGACATGATTTTTTATGCCATCGGTGCACCGACATGTTCGGATATTTATTTTTGCGCCACATTCGTACATTGAAAGAAAAAAGTATTTAATATTTTCTTGGATGTAAATTAACCCGGACAACATTCGTGATATTCATACGAACATCATGTCGTGATTTTCACAAATTTTATTCATACTGATATCATACGGAAGTCACCGCGTGATAAATGAAATCAACCTAAAAAATAATATCGAGACGAGAAAAAGAATTAAAATAAAACAAAAATTCAATTTTTGACGATTTTGAAAATTTTTAAAAATCTTGAGCGACCCCTAAAATTTTTTTAATCGAGCTGATATTTTGAAAGGGCTCTTACAGCATGATAAACTAACATATTTTTACAAGAGACAAGAAAAAAATATATATTCTTTTTTTTTGGGACACCCTAATACACATGCTTTATCACAGTGATATCATGTAGAACTCACGGTGTGATATTTGCAAAATTTGTGCATGCGTATGAGCCCTGCAAACTGCGAATTTAAAACCTAGTTTGTTATTCACATTACACCGTTATAATTTATAAAACGTTGTTTGAATATCAAGAATGTTGTCCGGGTTCAATTAAAAAAGATATTACAATGTTTAACAAAACGTAAACGTTTTGAACGCAGGGCTCATACATTCGTGATATTCATACGAACGTCACGTCATGATTTTCACAAATTTTAATCATACGGAAATCATCCGGATGTTACTGCGTGAGAAATGAAAATCATGTGGTGATTTTTTATGCCATCGCTGTTTGCGATTGACCGATGGCCCAAAAAATCATGTCGTGATTTTTTATGCCAACGGTGTTTGGATAATCATTTTTGCGCCATGTTCGTACACTAAGAGAAAAATTATGTTGAATCAACAGTTTTTGTGGTTAAATACATTCAATATTGAATGTTAAACTGTTGATTCAATTTTTAACATACTTTTTCTTTCAATGTACGAATGTTTTGCAAAAATGAATATTCAAACACCGATGGCATATAAAATCATGTCGTGATTTTTTATGTCCAAACACCGATGGCATAAAAAATCATGTCGTGATTTTTTATGCCATCGGTGTTTGGATATTTATTTTTACGCCACATTCGTACGTTGAGATAAAAAGTATACCTACATATATATTAAATCAACAGTTTTTGTGGTTAAATACATTCAATATTTTCTTGAATTTAAATTAACTATATATAGTTAATTTAAATCCAAGAAAATATGAAATGTATTTAACCGCAAAAACTGTTGATTCAACATAATTTTTCTCTTAGTGTACGAACGTGGCGCAAAAATGATTATCCAAACACCGTTGGCATAAAAAATCACGACATGATTTTTTAGGCCATCGGTCAATCGCAAACAGCGATGGCATAAAAAATCACGACATGATTTTCATTTCTCACGCAGTGACATCCGTATGATGTCCGTATGAATAAAATTTGTGAAAATCACGACGTGACGTTCGTATGATTTTCATTTATCACGCGGTGACTTCCGTATGATATCAGTGTGAATAAAATTTGTGAAAATCACGACATGATGTTCGTATGAATATCACGAATGTATGAGCCCTGCGTTCAAAACGTTCACGTTTTGTTAAACATTGTAATATCTTTTTTAATTGAACCCGGACAACATTCTTGATATTCAAACAACGTTTTATAAATTATAACGGTGTAATGTGAATAACAAACTAGGTTTTAAATTCGCAGTTTGCAGGGCTCATACGCATGCACAAATTTTGCAAATATCACACCGTGAGTTCTACATGATATCACTGTGATAAAGCATGTGTATTAGGGTGTCCCAAAAAAAAAGAATATATATTTTTTTCTTGTCTCTTGTAAAAATATGTTAGTTTATCATGCTGTAAGAGCCCTTTCAAAATATCAGCTCGATTAAAAAAATTTTAGGGGTCGCTCAAGATTTTTAAAAATTTTCAAAATCGTCAAAAATTGAATTTTTGTTTTATTTTAATTCTTTTTCTCGTCTCGATATTATTTTTTAGGTTGAAAATAATAAAAATTCTGTAAATTTAAAATCAATATTTTGATTTCTAAAGGTCGCTAAAAGTTCGTTGATATTTATATTCAGAGGTCGCTCGAAAACATTCAAAATACTCTACTTTGAAAGTTAAAAAAATCTTGAGCGACATTTAGAAATTAAAATATCGATTTGAAATTTTCAGAATCTCTATTATTTTTAAATTAAAAAATAATATCGGAACGAGAAAAAAAATTAAAATTAAAAAAAATCCAATTTTTGACGATTTTGGTAATTTTTAAAAATCTTGAGCGACCCCTAAAAATTTTTTAATGGTGCTGATCTTTTGACAGGGCTCTTAAAACATGACAAACCAACATATTTTCACAAGAGACGAGAAGAAAAAAAATATTGTTTTTTGGGACACCTAATGTGTATGCACTCAGGATATCACAGCGTGATAAAAAAAAAATCAAGTTGTGATATCATCATGCCTTCACCAGGAAATCCCGATTGTTGTCCTGGAACTATTAATTTAAATCCAAAAAAATATTGAATGTATTTGACCACAAAAACTGTTGATTCAATATACATATATGGCGCAAAAATAAATATCCAAACACCGATGGCATAAAAAAACACGACATCGGTGTTTGGATATTCATTTTTGCGACACATTCGTTCATTGAAAGAAAAAGTATGTTAACAATTGAATAAACAGTTTAACATTCAATATTTTCTTGGATTTAAATTAATTATACATAGTTAATTTAAATCCAAGAAAATATTAAATGTATTTAACCGCAAAAACTGTTGATTCAACATAATTTTTCTCTTAGTGTACGAACTTGGCGCAAATATGATTATCCAAACACCGTTGGCATAAAAAATCACGACATGATTTTTTGTGCCATCGGTCAATCGCAAACAGCGATGGCATAAAAAATCACGACATGATTTTCATTTCTCACGCAGTGACATCCAGATGATGTCCGTATGAACAAAATTTGTGAAAATCACGACGTTTGTATGATTTTCATTTATTACGCGGTGACTTTCGTATGATATCAGTATAAATAAAATTTGTGAAAATAATGACGTGATTTTCGTATGAATATCACGAATGTTGTCCGGGTAGGTTTTAAATTCGCAGTTCGCAGGGCTCATACGCATGCGCAAATTTTGCAAATATGACAGCGTGAGTTCTACATGATATCACTGAAGCATGTATATGCACTCAGGATATCACAGCGTGATAAAAAAAATCAGGTTGTGATATCATCATGACTTCACCAGGAAATCCCGATTGTTGTCCGGGCTGTAAACCTGTTTTTCCGGCATGGCAGTTAGTTCTGAAATTTATCTCTTAAAATGGACTAACTACCAATAAAATCCGACGTATAAGCAGTTTTTTTTACAGTGAAAGTGAAGAGTATGTGTTATCGTTATCGTCAAATACAAGTATACCGCGAAATCAAAAGATCATGATATATATGATACATAATAAAAAAATTTTTTTATTTTTTTATTAATTAATTACTGAGGTTTTTTTTTTAATTTTTAATGGAAACTTAATTTTAAATGCAATTATATAAAAAATAAAGGAGAATAAATATTATTATAAATATTTTATATCTCAATATTATCCCGAAACTAAAAATAAATTTATTGTCTGCTTTTTTTAAAATTTTAAATCGATCTTTGATTAGCCTTCTATCTACGCATGCGCAATCGCTTTTAAAACAACGGAGATGCGTCCTTGTCTGATCATGAGCTAACTTTCCCGTTTTTTATCTTCAACAGTTGGCAAGCCCTATTTGCGGACACTTTATTTTAGGCAACCGTCTACCATAGTGTAGGTTTCCAATATGACAGCTGTCAAAATGACAGGTGCCAAAATAACGGCTGTCGAAATGACAGGTGCTAAAATGACGAAGCTCAAAATGACAACTGTTAAAATTACAGGTGCCAATATAATGGCTGTAAAAATGTCTGATTCCCGAATGACAGATACCAAAATAACAGCTGTCAAAATGACAGGTGCTTAAATTACAGCTGTCAAAATGATCGGTGCGAAAATGACAGGTTCCGAGTTATACAGCCCAGCAAACACAACCGTAAAGGTTCTATAATGGCCCTTTATAGAAGTAATTTTAAGGTAATTTGAAAGTCAAAGTGCGAAGAAATGGATACAAATATTGGAAAAAAATCAGGTTCCTATTGGTTTTTCGGGGTCGCCGAAATTAAATAAGGTTAAAACCTTTTTTTTAAGATCATTCCATTTCAGGTGGTCACTGCATTTGTGCTCTCATGAAAGTTTAAACTACTTTTTCACACTTTGACCTTGAAATAACCCAGAAATGCCTTTAAAATAACCTCTGGGCGACCTTTCCAGGTCAATTAAATGCCAGGTTTTCAAATACTTTCAAACACTTTTACACACTTTTACCTTGAAATAACCTCTGGATGACCTTGCCGGGTAACAAACGACAGTTTTGGATTCTGCGATCCGAAAAGTTTAACATTTTAAATTTTTTTTTCGAAGCAATTCTTCTTACTTTGACCTTGAACCTGATGTGATAGAGGTTAATTGACCTCGGATACGAAATCAGCGACCCCAAAAACCCCAGGGTGCTCTACTGAGGTCTATTGATACTTCTTATATCAAATGTTGACCAGTGTAATTCACATAGGGATCAAATAGATTTAATAAACATAATAAACAGTAGTAATGGTAAATCCATGAAAAATCAAACGAAAAGTAAGATATTTTTATTTAACGCTTTTTTTAATTTTTAAAATTCGTTGGATTTCCAAGTTTTAAAATTTGTGAATTTTTGAATGGATTGTAAAAATTAAAAAAAGGTTGAATAGAGAATCAAAATACCTTTCAAACAAGGTATCACAACCCCCTTATTCTATTTAGTCCTGCCATCTTGGCACTTGTCAATTTGACGACTAAAAGTAGTATACATAATATTCTTGAACCTGGTTTTTTCCTGACCTCGATATCTTTTTTACTTTGTTATTTATAAATTATTTTTTTCAAATAACAAAACTACAGATAATGTAACTATTTTAAAGAAATAGTTTAAGAATCACACATAATATAATAAAAATAATATAATAAAACCAATTTTTTTATAAGAACATTATCCGCGCCTATAACTAATGCAGATCCTTATCGTGGTAAGAATCGTTGGATGAGGCCGATAAAATATAAATCGAGTAGAAAATACAAAGCGATGTTGCCAAATTAGTTGAAGCCATACTATACTAAACTCAACAAATATATACACGTAATGTATACGCAAATCACGACTGCAGCGCCAAAATGTATGAACTAAAATATACAATTTTTGTTATTTAACGACATTAGGACCTCAATATTTTTTTAAGATTACGCCCTTATTTAACCCTTAAGCAGGCACGCGGGGTGTACAAAACACCCCAGCTTCCTAAATATAGCTACCGGTCTCACTTCGATTCGAATAAATGGCGCTTACTTTCAGTACCTTCCTGTCAAAGTATTCTCAGTCATATTACATTGCCGATTTTGAAGTTAATGTAATAGGTTGTCTGGTATTTTGTTTTAAACAGGCTCTGGGTGCTGTGGACACCCCGTGAGCAGGCTGGGTTTCGCCTCCCTATTGACTTTTTTTTACCAAATCATAATTACTTGTAAAAGTAAACCTTATCTTAAGTGCTTAGTGTTTTTTTTGTTTTTATTATTATCATGACTTTTAAAATTTGTTTTTTTTTAAATAAATGCTTTATTTGATTAAAATTGTCGTCTTTTGACATTTTCTTTTTTTTGTCATCTTTTATCAAATTTGAACGCAACGAAATATGTTCTCATTGTCTCTCAGCTCATCTTAACTTGATAACCTTAAAAAAAAAAACAAAAAAAAAATGTAAATAACACTCAGGGACGCTTTGCTATCAGGGGTGTCTCTGACACCCCGCGCGACCTACTACGTTGCATAAAGAGGTGCGCCTGCATAAGGGTTAATAAAAAATAATAGATTTCTATAATTTTTCATGTTCAAAACATCCATTACTATATCATAGATGTCACTTAAGTTAAACATTTTAACCGCAGACAGTAAAAATTGGCAAAAACATTACGGACTCAATATACTGAGTCCGTAAATCAGCTGAGGCCGTAGTGAATGGCGGCTGCATGTTAGAAGAGGTCGCATTGTAAGTAGAACAAATATATATATATATATATATATATATATATATATATATATAGTATATAGTATAGGGCTACAATGGAAAAAAAATTTCTATTGGACGTTTATCTACCGATGACTTTGTATGGAGTCCCTGTATATTTTTGACAAAAAACGTCAAAAATATTCTGAACATCCAAAATAGATTTAAGGCAAAATATTAACGAAAAACTTACATTTTGAGATAATTTGGCAGAGCATTTTATTATAATGCGTAAACACAATTATTTCGAATCCTAGACGTCCTGGAGCAAAACGAATGACATTTTTGAAATCAGCAGCCCAAAATTAGGTAATATAGGTGGGCGCACAATCCACACAACAAGGTCTGTTCTATCTCGAACTAAAAGTACTAAAAATCACTGCAACACTGCACATCATTTAATGGCAGCCATTTTTGTTGTTTATAATTCTTGTGCTTTGGGTTTGTATACAGATTAATAATCGTTTTAAAGCAAGCCTTAAAAGAGACCTAAAAGTGGTAAGAACAATCATTTTACTCCTCTTTTGTAAAAAATAAACCTTATTCTATCAGGGCTGTCATCAAACTGTCAAATGTCAATTTTAAGGTTAATTTACCATAACACAACAAAAATGGCCACCATTAAATGATGTGCAGTGTTGCAGTGATTTTTAGTATTTTTAGTTCGAGATAGAACTAATGATGGTAAACAATTGTAAAGGTGTTTGCCCAATGTTCTATAAAATAACCAAAAATTGGTAAAATAATTATGGTTTTATTCAGGTTTAAAGCTCTTAAAAACACCCTTTATTATTATTCCTACAAAAAGACACTTTATAAACGTATTTAGCTTCTGGTAAAGGTAGTTTTAATTGGAAAAATCCAATAAAATAGCTCTTAGAAAAGCCTACCTAATGCTGTGTTATTCCAAGTCCACCCTAATGCAGAACTCAAACGGTCAAATAAAGTGCGTGTATAAGTTATTTGGGGATACCCCTGGCTTATGTTTAGTGATCTGTGAAAATTTAAAAGGGGGATTAGGAGCAGAGCCGTACTCCCGCCGCCGCAATCAAATTTAAATTTATTCTGCGTGGAAAGTAAAAGTTTAAACCATTTGAATAATGCTGCTCGGTTTCAAACGCAAAATTCCCTCACTCTAATAATTTTAAAAGTTACGTCGCAAATTTCTTATCGGGAGTGTGCATAACAATTGATATCGAGAGTTTTTGACGTTTCACATTATCATACGTGACGGGGAAAAACGTAAACTTAAAATAGGGAAATTGACAAAGTTTATCATAATTTGGTTTCAAAGGTTTTTTACGTTTTGCTATTCCGTCGCCTTCGTTATTTTTGGTACCATACAGTGGTGGCTCGTCAGGGAGGGGTTGTAAAGGGAGGTAAAAATGTTAACCATTAGGTACTTAAATAATTTTTAAAATTAAGTACCCATTATTATATTACTAAATAGTAATTAATTAGTGAAATTGTAATCAAATTTCCAATCATAATTATTATTACAATGATACAATATCGGGAATTTTCGTTTTTTGAAACAAATATTTATTTATTCGTCTACATTAATATTGTCGCCTTCAAAATAATCCCCATTGGGTATTATTCACATGTACCAGCTCTTCTTTCAATACTCGAAACACTTCTAAAACTCGATCTTTGGGATAGCCTTTTGTTCTTTCAGCAATGCGCTTTTAACATCATCTATGCTTGCAAAACGACGGCCCTTTAAGGTTTTCTTTATTTTTGGGAATAGGAAAAAGTCAGACAGAGGCATGTCTGGTGAATATGGAGGCTGGGGCCTCATTACAGTATTGGTTTTGGACAAAAATTTTTTTCAAAATTTAACAATTTTAGAACAAATTTTTCTGCCACGCGTTTCATACCCAAAACATTCGAAAAAATTTCATGGGATGAGCCAATCGATATATCAACATCATCAGCGACTTCTCTGATGGTTTACAACCATTTCTTCCACTTTTTCCATGTTGTTAATGTGATTGTGCGTTCGGGGCGTTCGTCATCTTCATTGTCTTCACGACCATCTTGGAAACTCTTGTTTTACTTATAGCAGACTCACTATAGGTCTTGTGTTAACATTTCACAGAATTTATTTCATTTTTTAAGCAAAATTGGATACAAATTCTTTGATCCATTTCTTTTAACGAACGAAAACTCGCCGAGCTCATAAAACACGTCTAACCTTAGCGGCTGCCACAGACAAAGTAAACAATGAAACCAGCTAAAGTTTTTATCATACTTCGGGGGCATAGTTTAATAGTATACGTCACAGAGGAGGCTACGCGTCCGAATATTCCGTTGCATTTAAAATCGTTATTTTGTTAACAAACTATAAATTAAGAGCAGAAACCGTATGTGATATCATAATAATATAATATCCTTAAGTATTTGTAATTTTAAACTCGCTGTTTTAGATGGCGAGTAAAAAAATAAGAAAAATCGTGGATAAGGCGTTAAAAAACTTTTTATTTTATTTATAAAACTGACGGAGCGTACTTATTTATGAGTTTTTCTGTCCTAATTAATTTATTTTCGTTATAGCTACCTATGGCTATGGATTTGAAAATAACAGCTTTTAGCGACATCTGTATACTAGAATCATAAAAACACTATGAAGTTTACTTTATTGCACAGTTAGTTTTCAGTTTGTTAATTTGATTTTATAAAATTTTAACATTTTTTTTGTAGGTTTGTAATTATTTTAACAAAGGAAAGTATTTTACGGAAAGTTTTGTTAATGTTTTGTTGAAAAACAAGTTCAACTAACTTCAGCGTCTGCAACTTATGTTTCTGCTTACTTTATTCTAATTCGTAACGTGTTCGTAACAACTGTCTAGAGTTTTTATAATATATGTATTACCAAAAATCGGTTATTATTGTTATACGGATTCCTTATACCGTTTTAACGAGTGTGCAAAGTATCCGAAAAAGATGCCTTCACTGGTTTTTAAACTGAAATTTGGGGGATACCCTTAAGTGGGTTAAAGTGACGAAATACATCGGTAAGTGTTGCAGTAGAACTGATAATTATATTACACTTAATTTCTTTATAATTTGATGATTTCAGAATAGTGTGTTATTTAATTGTGTATATCTATGTTATTTTTGTGTTTATTTATGTAGGTGATATTTTTTTTGTTTAGGAAATTGGTGAATAAAGCAACATTTCTTATTAATTTTTTTTTATTTAAGTTTCCAATTTCCAACAAACACTTTTGTTACTGGATCTACAAGAAGGTTTATAAAAATAAGGTCCTTTTTGAAAATTACAAGAATTATGGTTGAATTATTGACATAGGATTTTGTTATTAAATCTACAAAATGTTTGTTATAATTACAAACTACTTATTCAATTAGTTAACAGATTACAGTTGGTTGTAAACTTAAAATAAAGTAATTTGGACCTGGATTAACATAAAATTTGGTTAAAATGTGGTTAAAATTAACAAATATTTTATTTATTTACTGTTTAGCAGTGTTCTTTTGTTAATTAACATTTTGTTATGTTTTGTTTAAACATGGAAAATTTGAAGAAATTAAAACATGAGGGGACATATTACATGTATTTTTAAGTTGTATAATTATCTTTTCTTGTAGGGCCACAAATATTTCATATTAGTTTTTTTTTTAATAACCTTTAAGAGTCTTAAAAGAAATACACCACTTGCACTTTATTAGCCTCCTTACTTCGACTGAAGACGAGCCGCCCCTGCAACCAAATAGTTTTTCATAAAGAATTGTTTTGTATGGTAGCTTCTACAAAAATCAGTTAAATTAGCAGCCAAATTTAAACAAGTTCTTTTGTGTTAAACGAATGTTAGCAGATTCTCTTGATCAAAATTCATAAAATCAGATTTCCAAAACACAAAATGGCGAAATAGTCCCCATTGGATATTATGCACATGTACCAGCTCTTCTTCCAAAACTCGAAACACTTCTAAAACTCGATCTTTGGGATAGCCTTTATTCTTTTAGCGATGCGCTTTTAATGTCATCTATGCTTGCAAAATGACGGCTCTTTAAGGTTCTCTTTATTTTTGGGAATACGAAAAAGTCAGACAGAGGCATGTCTGGCGAATATGGCGGCTGGGGCATCATTACAGTATTGTTTTTGGCCAACAATTTTGTTCAAAATTTAACAATTTTGGAACATATTTTGCTGCCACACGTTTCATACCCAAAACATTCGAAAAAATTTCATGGGATGAGCCAATCGATATACCAACATCATCAGCGACTTCTCTGATGGTTTATAACCATTTCTTCCACATTTTCCATGTTTTTATCGATTGTTAATGTGCTTGGGCGTTCGGGGCGTTCGTTATTCTTTGATCCATTTCTTTTAACGAACGAAAATCGCCGAGCTCATAAAACACGTCTAACCTTAGCGGCTGTCACAGACAAAGTAAACAATGAAAACAGCTAAAGTACTTCGGGGGCATGTATACCAACATAATAAAGAAAATTGTATGGCAACCGGACCCTCCGAACCCGCGAAATTTAACAATTCCCGTTAACACACCTCGTATATAGCAGGGTCTTTGAGGTCGCTAATTGCCATATCGATATCAGATCCCAAAAAAAAACAAAATGGCGGACGTCTTTTGTTGAAAGTTTTATCTACACCATAATAAGGGGTCGCTGATCGATATTAGAATTTTATAAAAACTACTCTCTTATAATGAAATAGTCAAATTCTACTATTTGAATTAGTACTAGCATTGTTTATTAAAAAATAGTCGTATTCACTTTTAAATATTTATTTTTTACCACTTAAATAGTTAAAGTTTGACTAATTTAAGATAGTAAGTAAAAAGTAACTAATTCCTTTAATCGGTTTTAATTCTTGCGGCCAACAATTATTGTTCGAGTTAAATGCAGGATCCATGGCTCATAAAAACAAAGATGCAAAAAGTTTAGCTCAAAATAGCAACACAAAAAAGATATTTTGACAAGCGAGAGACTCTCAAAACCTGGCTAGATCAAAAGATTTTTAAATTAAAATCTACTAATTTGACTATTTTATTCCGTAAAATTTGACTAATTATTAGTGACTGCTTTTTCGCAATTAGTAAAATATGACTTATAATTGGTGATTCTTGACTAATTCATTTTAAGAGAGTACGTTGCTTTCTTAAAATAGAGGTACAAATATTTTATTGCTCCAATAATTAGTTCAATAAGGGTTTTGTTTGTCATTAATAAGGATTCGATTTGATTAGATGTTATAAATATTTAATTTCCCTATTGGTAAGTAGTTAAGTCCGTTAAACGTAAAACCCCTTAATTTTAGGGCAATTAATAATTCTTCATTATTTACTACTATCCTTAGTCGGATTTTACTCCATTTTAACACCTTTTACTTTTAGCAGTTTTAAGAGATTTTGTTCTTATTTGTTACTGGATAATTTAATACTTTGTTAGTTTAAACTTTACATTTTATACCTTTCTCTAACGCGATTGAGCATTTTGTGTGTCATTCTAAATATATTAATAATCTACTAACATTTTCTTTAGTAGGGTATAAACAGTTTTTTTAGGTTTAGTCAAAAATGACCAATTGTCATTGCAACCATTAATAATTCTCGTCAATAGAAATTTGTATCCCGAACATTTAGCAGTCAATTTCCATGTAAAATTGTCCCCTGAATCCGAAAATGTCATTAAAAGAGAAAAGTAGAACAGTTTTTGAGATATAGTAATTTTTCCATATAGGTAATATGGAAATGACCATATCTTAAAAACTGCTATGCTTTAAGTTTAAAAGATATTACCAATTTTATTTTCGTAAACCGCAAAGTTTAATAATAAACCCTTTATAAAGTACTATACCATAGTAATTTTAATTTTTAATAAGGTGTTTAAATGGATTTAAAATGTTTACTTGCATACAAGAGATAATTATAGCTTACAACAATGGTTGGTGTAGATAGGATAAGGTTTCCTGTACATTTCAATGTTAAAGGACTTTAGTTCTGAACTGAAATTATGTCAAAGTAATTCCTTTAAGATACAATACAAACTACTTACGGTCATTTGGGGAATACATTTACATATTCCTTAATAGCATTTGCACAGTTATATTTACACGAGTGCCACTAAAGGGTGTTTTAATAATAATAAAGGTTACCTTTAACCATCTTTATTTTATTTTAAAGGATATTTCATTGCGTTTAGTTATTTTTATTATTTATGTTGGTTAAATTTTTGATATTTTAAGTGAAGGTACCATCGATTACATTAATGTTGAAGTAGAAAAAAATCAAAAGTGGGGGATCACCGATAACAGGAAAGTCTTGTGGAACAGGTTGGTTATAAAAATATGGATTACACTGAAAAAAATAAGCTGTTGAAACAACAAAAAAAATATTAATTCAACTCTTTATGCACTTTAAATACAAGCAATGGTTTTTGCACGTTTACTTAACCATCTAAAAATGTCAAATTGTATTGTTTAATTGAACAACAAATAACAGTCAAATGAACAAAATTAGGATATTTCTTCCAATCTGCTAATTTTGTTAATTTAACATTCTTAGAGTGTTAAGGCAACTTTATGAATGCAAATTTAACATTTTAAATTTTAAAATAACATTTACAATTTGTTAAATGAACAAATTTAATGTTGTGGATTAAACAGCAACTAAAAGTTAATCTAATAGTTTTTTTAGGTAATCCCAACAATTTTAGTATTTGATTTAACCAATTCCAGCTATTAAATCAAAATAGGATAAAAACTTTAATTCAAACAATTAGTTCATGTAAGATCAATATTTTAAATTGTCAAATGAACAAATAAACTTTGACAAACTCTGACTATTGCTTTGACACCAAAATATAGATTAATCCAATAGGTTTTTTGTTGAAACAACATTTTCAAAAATGACATTTAGGCAAATGTTAACTCAACGAATATATTTTTTTCGGTGTAGATGCGTTAAGGAAAGAATAAAGTAAAAATGGAACGTTATTGTTTTCATACTGCAGTTGTATATAATTGGGTTTAAGCACATTTACAGAATTATTTTCTTATAAAAAAAGTTCAACATTTTTTGCGCCTGTCATCCCCATAGTTAAAATGGATCTGCAAGTGTTACACAAAGCATTTGAAGTTTGAGATTCTCCAAGATTGTTGGAAAAGACAATACAAATAGTGATGTAAAATAACGGTTTCAAATTAAAAAAAAATGTGTTTACAAAAAACATGTTTTTTTCATATATTATATCACGAGAACTATGAATTTAATCGGTTAAACTAGGCTCAGTAGTTTTTTGTTTGGTTTTTCTTGGAAAATTTTAAATGCAAAATAATTTAATAAACTTATAGGTTGAGTGATATACGTCTAGATTATTTCTCGAATTAAAAAAAACGAAAAAAATAATTTATGACAAGGTTAAGTCATGCCATTTAGTGTGTTTCAAAGACACTATGGTAACAGACGAACTCCAAGGTTGGACCAAACCCAACACAAAAAAATTTGAGAGTTTTAGTTTTTAGTACTGGTAACTTTCGGAAAATACCGGATTTTGTGCTTATGTTTCCAGCAGAACAATGTTTTCTTCCACGAGATGAATTTAAAACGCACGACAAAGCCACAAACTTCCACACATATACAAATCATTTATAACTTTTCTTTTTCGTGGGGTTAAAGTAGGGGAAATATCACACGGGAGCATGCATTAAGGGGCATGCGTGGTGTCATTGCCGGTTTAAAAAAATACCATATTTTTGTCCCTATTTGGGAAGTATTACAAATTTTTAATAAATTGTATGAAAAAAAGAATTTAACAATAATAAACAACCAAAATGATAATATTTTAGATTTTATAATGGCTTCCATTTAATGGAAGGTTTATATTATAGATATTCTAATTTATCATATACATTCTAATATCATTTTTAAACATAGAGTTTTTTTAGGTCACATCAACAATCAATCTAAATGCATTTTATTGGCCTTTTCGGAATTTACGAAATCAAATAAATTTCTCTCTGTTTTAATTAATTTTAATTAACTATAAAACCGACAAAAACTACTTGATTCATTGCACTTTTACTAGAATGCTTACCCACATAGATTCAAAAGTTTTGCATCACCCTAAATCTCCAAAAGTATTTTTTTATCAGTAAAAATGGATTAGACATAGGTACTAATTTATTAGTTTTAATTAAGAAAACATCTACAATACTTGTAAAAAAATGTATTACACTTAAAATAGTTATTTGTTTTACAAGTGTTGAAAAGCGACTTTTTCATGCGAGTTTTTAAGTTGCTCACGAGGCTGTTAGGCCGAGTATGCATTAACACGAGCTTGAAGAAAACTTTTCTCACAAGTATAACACAATGTTTTTTTCTACGACCCTCTTATTTTTTATTATTTTTAAATACAAAACAAAATAACATAAAAACGTTTTTGACAACTGTCAATTTCTTTTCACACAGACCTGTCACTTTTCACACAGAAATGTCACTTTACATTCGTGTTTTGCCTTGCCAATGAAAAAAATTCATTTTCTAAGCATCATGAAAAGTGACTTTTACATAGTGGTCGTAGAAAAAGTTTTTTTAAACATAGGAGTATTTTTAAATAAAAATCAAAATTTACAAATTGCTGGATTTCTTAAAAAAGTTACTTGAAAATCTTTAATATTGGGTTAATATAAACTACACTGCAGTGGCGGCTCGTGACCTAAAAAATCTGGGGTTGCACCCATATGTATAGGTGTAGATATTACAAGAGATGTGCAAAACCAAGATCGCTTTAAAAAATAAATTGGGACATAAAAATTTAAATTATAAAAATATAAAATTTAAATTTAAAATATTAATTACTATTAGAGTTTTAAGTTAACATATTGTTTATTATATATGTATATCTAAATTAAATTTTCTAGTAAAAGACCGGCTTTTACTGGACACACATTGAACGATGTTTAAATTTGTTGTAGGTCTTCCAAGCCTCTTTATATCGATCGACCGACTACCGAACGGATTTTCTAATAAACTTTCAACTGAATTAATCATTATTATTATAAGAAATACATACAAACAATAATAAAAACGCAGCGGAAATGTTAACGCGGCCCGGCAAAAATACGTAACACGATTCACAGTGTGAATTTCACACTAAATGTTGCATTTGTCCTGCAACCACTTTCGATCTAATTAAACCAATGATATTGAACGTAATTTAATCACGTGGTCCCAACACGCCCATTCGAAAGCCTGTAATGGTTTGCGACCTTAAAACAAACCCGTTAGCCTCAACAATTATACACTAGATGGCGTGGTATTCGGGCATCGATCAATGAACCGATACGAAGCGCCAAGCGGGAAATTTAATTATTTGCTTGGAAACTATAGTGTTATAACAAGAAAGTTACTAAGAAATTTAAAAAAATATATATCGATGATATTATAATCATAATTTATTTCTTCCTTCTTGGGTGATTTTTTTGGGGGTTGTGCAAACCTGCAAACCTTAGGTAGAGCCGCCACTGCTACACTGTTTAAAAGTTTCACTTTTATTTACATATAACAATTGTTTCGCTACACAGTAGCATCTCCAGATCTTATCCAAACTAATATTAATTTTCTATTTATATAACTGATGGTTTTAACAGGTAAAATCCTTAGTACAATATTGGGTGTAGATTAATTAAGCGTTATACATTAAAGGAAACATAATTGTGGGAATGCCCTGTAATCTTTATAGTTATACTCGTATAACACTAAACTTTTTGAATATATTAAAATACGTTTAATAACGGGGAATTATTGGTATCTATTTGGTCATTGGGAATAAAATCAGTTTTTTTCCTTAATTTGTTAATTTCCATGGACTCTAATAAATTCAGTTTCAAACTTTTGTTTTTTATATGTAAGATTTTAAAGTTAGAATTAAAATTATGGTTATCTGATGACAGAATAAACACTCGTGGCGACATCTCTGTTTTTAATATCTAACAAATTTTAGACCGATCCAACCTCACTTTCTTTCAATTAAATTATTTGTCTATGGTATCTTTTGGAAACGTAGAAAAAGTATAGTCTGAAACACGTTTGGAATTGCATATTCCCCTCTCGTGAAACCGTCAAACTCGCCTTCGGCTCGTGTGACAAACTTTTTACTCGAGCGGAATATGCCGTATTCCAAACTTGTTACAGAATATACTATTCTATGTTCGTTTATTCTAGTTTTAAAGCAGCGTCTTGTTTGTCCTATATACGTTTTAGGGCAATTTGCACAAGTTAATTGGTAAACTCCTGATTTATTGTTTTTACTGGTCTTATCTTTATTATTTTTAATGAAATTTCTTAAATTATTATTGGTGAATTTTATGTTGTTTTTGTTTAGAAAAGAACACAACTGTCTCATATTAGTACCTAAATATGTTAAAGTGTTGTATGTTTTCATAGGGTTCTTAGGTATTGGGAATATTTGGTTAATTCCAATTTTATGTACTTTTTTATTATAATTGTTATCAACTATTTGTGGATTATATCCATTATTGGCAGCGATTTGTTTTATTAAATTTAGTTCGTATTTGAAATCTATTTCAGATAATGGTACATTTAACAGTCTATGAATCATGGAGTAAAAGTCGAAACAATTAATTATTTAATATTGGGTATTTCCACCTCTTGCATTTATGCAAGCCTGGAGACGCCTGCCCATGCTGTCTATCAGATTAGTGATATGTTGTTGAGGAATATTTTGCCATTCTTCCCAAGCAGCATGAACAAGCTCTTGTATGGTCCTGGGAGGGGTTCTGCGTGCTGTCACTACCCTGGCAAGCATGTCCCAAGCATGTTCTATGGGATTCATGTCTGGCGATAGTGCGGGCCAGTCAAAACGATTGATGCCTTCCGTTTCCAGATACTCATTTACATGTAAATCCGGTACGGTGAGGTCGGGCGTTATCGTCTGACGTAAGGATCTAAAATCTCTCTAATGTATCTGTCTCCAGTCATTGTGCCCTGAACATAAATTAATTCTGTGCGACCATTAAACATGATACCAGACCAGAACATAGCACTTCCTTCTGCAAAGGGTGGTACGGGGCGTGCATGAGCAAGCTGGGCAGCTCTTGTTGGCTCCCTTCATACACGTATACGATGACTAAACAAATTCTTGTTTCGTCAGAAAAAACACCGAGTTCCAAACTTCTGCAGGGAAAGCCACGTGCTCTTGAGCCCACTGTAGTCAACGAATTTTGTGCTCAGGTTGTAGTCGAGGTACTCTCATTGGTCGGCGACACCTAAAACCCGTCGCGAGTATTCGTCTCCGCAATGTAGAGACCGATACTTGAACTCCCAAGGTATGACGCATATCTCTTTGGAGTGCTGGTATTGTCATGGTCGGGTTTCTTCGAATAGTTAAGTGAATATAACGGTTCTGTTGTTGATTAGTGACACGTCTTCTACCGCTTCTGGGTCTATCACGAAGAGAATTATTCTGGAGATAGCGATTCCAGGTGCGAGACACATCCCCTTGCCAAACGCCAACTCTATTAGCCACGAACATTTGAGTATGACTTTCTTCAAGTAAAGCCACTATTCTTGCACGGTCAATCTCACTTATGACTTGTCGAGGCATCTTTGCACGTGAACTCGTAAAATTTAACTCTCTTGACTCTAGAAATAATCGCACCAAAAATGTAAACTTGCAAAAAAAAATTGTAAAAATTTTTTTCGGGCAACAAATATGCGACGACTCAGAAAGATAAACATTGATAAACAAGCCCACAAAAAATTGCTGATGCTAAAAAATGTTTTCTTATAAAACCAAGGTGATGCAAAACATTTGAATCTATGTGTATGTTAAATATACAAGGTGGACTATGGGAGAGGTAAGTTTTGAAAACGACGTTTTCAGAAAGTAACTGTTTTTAATTAAAATTAATTATAACAATAACAAGATAATTGTGGGCCATTTTTATTTCTTAAAAATTATATATCTTTTCTTAAAGCCGAACGTGAAATTCTACTATGGAAAATTTACCATATCTCAAAAACTGTTTTAAAGTGTAATTTTATTCAACGCAAACTAAATGGAAATACATTTCGAGTGGCACCATCAAAATTGAATAATCGGCTGGGATTTAAATACACTAACTTTTGACGGAATTCAGTGTACAATTTTACATAGGAATGGACTTTTAATTGTTTTAGGTGTTTGAACCAAATATTTTTAATTAATTTTACATGATGTAACTTACACCCCCACAAACTATTATTCGTTTATAAATAAATTTTACAAAAGTGTTTTCCTTTTATTTTGAACAATACAAATACACGAAACAATAATAAAATAATACCTACGTATGTACGTTCACAAATTCATACGTTATTCCTAAGCTAATTAAGGTTGATTGTAATGGAATAATAAAACCATCCTTCCATTGTTCATTCGTTATTTACGTTACAATTTTAAATTAAAAATGAATTAACTAATTACTTAATTCCGCGGTCTCTCACTCGACGTGGTATTTGCGAAATAATGAATTTTTGGGTCTAAAATTCAATTATCTCGTTAAAGCTTAAAAAACAATTTAATTATCTGATTTTACGAGTTTTATTGTTTCCAGCATATAATACAGGGTTAATGAATGTTTTGAAGTCCTGCATGTAAGCCTATGAAAGCAGAAGTTTGTTGCTGTCTTAATGGACGTCAACATAATTTGGGACATATTAATTATGTCATTAATGAACGATTTAACGCTTTAAGTTTCGCTACTGGCTTTAGACTGACTTATCAAACTGCACTTAATCCTGTGCGGTTTTCCTATACCACATTAGTACTATGTTGAGTTTATGCATTATTAAGGGTGTTTTAGCCGCTTAAATGAACTTCAAGTCATTATTTCTTAAAAAAACAGATTGTTGGGTTGATGTCACTTTCCAACAGGATTAGACCCAATTACAGAAAATATAATAAAATACATGTATTTTATTTTTATTACTTTTTATTTATTAACATTGCAATGTTAATAAATAATAAAAATAAAATACCGACACGGAGATAAAAAAGAGAAACACTATTTCTTCAAATATTGTAAGGAAATCAAAGAAAAACTGCTTGATAAAATATTAATTTGTATGCCTCTTCTAGGGTAAATACGATCCTCTTTAGAAATTATCTATTTCAAAAGTTCTCTTTGAAATGCCTCAATATGCTGAACTTGTGCATAATTAGGAAGCCTAATTAAAACACCACATTTAATGTTGTTAAATAGAAGTTTTAAGGAATTAATATTTTTAAAATCTTTAGTTTCTAATTTTAAATCCCAGTGCCCTGCTCACCATTGCTAACTTCGTTATTATTGGAGCTACAAAATCGGTCAAATTAACAAATTGGTGGAATTTTTCCTTTTGATTAAAATGGTGAAAACAGAAAAACAGTTGAAATTCGGGTTTCCGAAATATTCACAAAAATAAGAATATTTTAACCCTGTAGGTATATTTACATATTTTACAGGACAACTTAATTTGGAACAAAAAATTTCGCTAGTTTACAGCCATTTTGCCCACCATGTCTCACTATGATTTTCTTGTGAAGTTTGGCTCACTAAACGCGAAAATCACACTTACAATTTTTTTCATGGAAACGTTTTCGAGATATACTTCGAGTCCTAATTGAACGATTTGATCAAACAAGCACTTATATCAAAGGTAATTTACAACTTTCTTTTGTATAGTTTTGGTATCGGCTCAGTAGTTCGATAGTAGTTGAAAAGTCCATTTTTTACAAAAATCGAGGTCGAAAATTTACATATTTTTCTGGGAAAGATATAAATCGAAAAGATAAGTTCAGTTTGATTTATTTTACGTATAGATGATACTTAAAGGAAAAAAATAAGCTGCTGTTCATAAAAATCCATGGATAAATGGCGAAGTTATGAATTTTTCAGTGGAAGAGCAAAATTTAGTTTTTAGAGAATTTTTACGTTTTTTCTTCATTTTATTGAATTATATAAAAAACATTAAATATTGAAATTAAATTATATATTGAATATTGAACAATAAATATTGAACATTGAATATATTGAAAGTTTTATTTTATTTTAATAAGCATAGGTTTAAAAAATTCTGGCTCCTTCTTTGTTTTATGTTGCTTTCGTATTCCGTTTCTTGTATGAGGGGCCAAATGTAATCACCCATCATGGCTGCATCCCAGAAGCCGTGATACCGCCGCTCCATAGCCTTCAATTGCTGGTGAAAACGTTCTCTGTGCTCATCACTTACGTCACCCAGATTGTCCGGGTTATTTACGCAATCGAACTCTCTACTTCTTTTACTTATTTTACACTTTTTATTAACTAAATAAACCAATGATAAAAATACCTTGTTAAAATATCAAGAAATAGCAGTAAAATGTCACTATGCTAACAGGAGAAACAAAAGAATTCACGTTTGCGAAATCATGTCAAATTTAAATTTTGATGTTTTCGGTGAAAAAAGTACGTAAAAAATTCCAATCATGCACTTTACGTTTTTATTAAAGAATAAACATATTACAACATAAAAGAACAAAATAAAATAAAAATCGTCAAAAAGCTGAATTTTGGTCTTCCTCTAAAAAATTCATAACTTCGCCATTTGTCCATGTATTTTTATCAACATTAGCTTTTTTTTGTAAAAATTTCAGCTTCACGAAAAAATATTCAAACTGGAGTTATCTGTTTGATTTAAACCCTTTCCAGGACGAAATGTAAATTTTTGCCATAAAAACGAATTTTTTAAGTTATTAAAATCGCTAGCGTTAAAATACTTATCCGATATCAAAAGTATATAAAAGAAAGTTTTAGAGGGCTCAAATACCTTCAATTTAAGGGTTTGTTTGACCAAATCGATTAGATTTCAAGCTATACTCAAAAACGTCAAAACACAAAAATTGAAAAAAAAAACAATTAAAAGTTCTTATTTTAAAAACGCTTCCATTAAAAAAGTATGATTTTCGTGTTTACTGGGTCAAAATACATGGAAAAATTATAATGGGATATGGTGGGCAGCATTTTTTTTCGATTTTGTAAACTAGTGTTATTATTGCATATTGTATGACATTTAATAACTGTCAACTAATTTAAAGCTTAAATGTGACTAAAACGCCATAAAGCTTGTCAATGTGTATTTAAAATATCACAGTGTTATGAAAACATGTACGATAATGGTAGTTTTAAAGGTGGGAGTAAAAAAAATAAAGTAATAATTTGGTTATTTCTACAACAATAAGAAAGTTCAAACATTAATAAAACTATCAAAAAATTTGGATAGATTTTTGAGAAGTACAAAGGATCGCTTGCGAAATTCAAGTAACAACAAAACACAATTTCAAATTAAAAATTCTGATTGGCTAGGAAAGCCTCGTTTGGGATCTAAGGAAACTTCAAATTCAAACATCCAGAAATGATATTCCCCGAATGGCTAAATATGAATTTTGGACCTTTCGCAAAGATCAAAAAGACGAAGAGCTTTAGAACTAAAAGATATATTAGGTGTTGATGGCGTTTATTATCTATATTAATCAATACATAAAAATGAAAAAGAACCTTCGAAATTCAAATCAGGAAAAATTTCCTTTATAAACTTAAATTTAAATTTAAGAAAGCAAACTATAAAAAATTTAGACAGCTTGCCTTAGGTCAAAATTCTAAATTGTTTCCAGCCTTCAAACACACTAAAAGTTAAAAAAATTAAAATAAATGTGTATTATTTTTAGTCAACAGTAAATTGAAATTTATTATATTATAATTTTATTATAATGATAATTATCGTACCTACATGTTTTTATGACACTAAGTGATCTTTTAAATACACATCGATATTTTGTGGCTTTGTGACGTTTTAGTCATGGGCTGAAGTTAGTTTTAAGTTAGTTGATAGTTGTCAAATGTCATACGATTGATTAATAAGTCTTCACGCAACGGTTATACAATCGTTAAAATAAGATTTTTTTATTCTAAATAGGATATTTAAAATAGCTAATATATTAAATCTAATGAATTACGTATTTTTACGTAAGATTTATATTGTAACGTTTATTTAACGAACTAAACGATTTATTTTATAACCTAATTAGACTTAAAACACTAAGAAACTATAAAACTAACTAATCACTAAACTACTAAATATTTATATATCACTACTGTACAAGAGTCTATTTATTTACAAGTATATTTAATTTATTTCGTCGCGACTAACTCTACGACGCTTCTTCGTGCCTTATATATATATATATATATTCAGTGTGAACTGAACAGTTTTTGAGATATAGTCAATTTTCCATTTAGTATGGAATTGACTATATCTCAAAAACTGCTCTACTTTCATAATTTTTGACGGTATTTTCGGATTCAGGGGACAATTTTACATAAGAATTGGCTGTTAAATTTTGAGATGGTATTCCATGGTTAACCATGGTACAAGTGAAAAAGCAGCCACTAATAACTATTAAATTAGTCATTTTTGACTAATTCATTTTTAGAGAGAACGTGACACACTTCACGCAAGCGCCTTCCTGAACATTCTCGATCGCTCAAGTCATCAATATTAAAACGCCGCTACTAATCCAATTAAATTAAAAATTTGTACAAAATCAAGATTCTTAATATATTAAAACTTCATAATGTTATTTTAAATAAGTAGTTAAAAAAATTTAATTTAAACTTACTTTAACAAAATTTTAATTATTTTAAACTTTATTAAACTGCCGCTACTAATTTAATTAAATTTCAATTTGTACACAATTAAAACTATTCTTTATCTGCATTATTTTTTTTAATGGATTTTTTGCCATTCCATAACAATGTGCGACGTGAGACACTGCTGGTATGACGTCAATTTCGTCACATGTCGGTCGGATTCTCTATACTTAATCCCCATCTCGAAATGGAAGAAGAATAGCTCCAAAAATTGCAGTGGCGTGCAGTGCCATTTTAAATGGGGTATGCAACAGATTTGAAATTTTATTTTTTTGTCCAAGAGTAAGCCTGGCATTAAAATAAAATAATAATAATAATAATAAGTTTTCTTTTGTTGCTGCAAAATATCTGTAATAATTACCAAGTACTTATTCAATTAGTTAACAGATTACAGTTGGTTGTAAACTTAACAAAAAGTTATCTGGACCTGGATTAACATAAAATCTGGTTATTATTTGGTTAAAATTAACAAAAATTTTTTTCACTGTGTACCGAACATGGTTAGTTTAGTTACTTTTAATCAAGTAATGTATGAAGTCGCACGAACTGTGTAAAATGTCCAATACTATAAGAGTACGATTTACACTATAAGTTTAGTAACTTGAATATAAATTTGCACAAACTGTGTTAATTGTGATACACTACAAGAGTACAACCCCTAGAGTTAAAACAACACTAAAATTCACACTAAATTTAAGGTTCTCTAGTTCTCTAGTAAAGCCTAATGTGAAGGTTTTTTTTACTGTGTATAGGTATTATTTTCTATAAAAAATAATGCTTGTTTTTGATTATACGTTAGACTTGAACAATATGATACAAATATTTTAAAATTAAAATAAAGTTATTATTATAATTCCCATATACTCTCTAAAAATGAATTAGTCAAAAATGACTAATTTAATAGTTATTAGTGGCTGCTTTTTCACTTGTACCATGATTAACCATGGGATACCATGGTATCCCAAAATTTAACAGCCACTTCTGATGTAAAATTGTCCCCTGAATCCGAAAATGTCGTCAAAAGTTAAAAAAGTAGAACAGTTTTTGAGATATAGTGAATTTTCCAATTAATATCATAATTTTTGATGGTATTTTCGGATTTAGTGGACAATTTTACATAGGAATTGGCTGTTAAATTTTGTGATACCATGGTATTCCATGGTTAACCATGGTACAAGTGAAAAAGCAGCCACTATTACCTACTAAATTAGTTATTTTTGACTAATTATTTTTTATAGAGTATACCTATAGGTAATTAAAATTAAAATTATTTTATTAAATTAATAGTTTATTATTTAATAAGTTTGAAATTAGTACAAATTATTCACGTTTTTAAGAGGTTTAGAAGGTTTTTGTAGTAGTTGATAAATATTTGGGTTTTGATTCCTCTGTTTAGGAAGTTTGACTGCAGTTACTGTAGCGATTTAAGGAAAATCAAAAGAAACTGTTTTGTATTAAATTCTGACTGTATATGTTATGGAACATTCATAATGAAAGACGGTTTTGATCACACGAGTTGCAAGTTTCTTGTTTAAACAAGGGCAACAAGAAATGAACAGGCGTAAGATATAGTAACAATATTTCACGCTCCAGGGTAGTGTGTATGTATAGATGTGTGTACCCGTCGCCTTATAACTTTCGTGCCATAAATTACAAGTGAATACGTTCGAAGCGGAGTTTCGTGGAGCGGCGTGCGCGTGTTCCACAGTTTATTTTGCGGTTTTTAACAATTTTAAGCCGAATAACAGACGTCGCAATCCATTTTGCCAGCGACGAACAAGTTCGCGAGTTGTTTAAAATTGAATTAAGTTTCCTCAAGGACTTTAAATAAAAGGAAACTTGAACGTTTGTTGACTATTGCCGTTGTGCAAACATAAAATAAAGTTCTCACTCTATAATTCTCGAGTTTTTCTTTTCTTTCGCACAATAGTAATACAGGAAAATAAATACACTGTGAATTATACGAAGTTTGTTCAAAAAGTAAGGACATTTTCGTTTTTTGAGATATCTATTATTCAATCCTGTATACAGGATTGTACCTATAGGTACATTAATATATTTTTTCTCCTCCCACTAAGTGACCTTTTAAATACACATTGACAAGTTGTGGCTTTATGGCGCTTTAGTCAAGGGATAAAGTTAGCAATAGGTTTTTAGTCACGGGCTGAAATTAGTTTTAAGTTAATTGACAGTTGTTAAATGTTATACAATCGTTAAAATAAAGTGCCTTTCTTGTAAAATAATACTAAATGTGAAAATTATTTTATTGTCTCAATTCAAAAATACAAAAGTATTAAACAGTTTCTTGACGCCAATATTTGAAAAGATTTTATGACCTTTTCATTTCACCTTTTACTGTGAAAAACTGCGATATCGATTGTTAGAAAAATTTGAAATTTTAACGCCGGTAGATTCCCAATTTAGAAATTCGAATGGGAATTCCAATAAATACAACTGTAACTTTTTGTACCTTTTCCGTGTAAGAATTTACAACACTGTGATAATATTTTGCAATTTTAGTTATTTTAATAATTTAAAGGATAATTTTAATTAAAATAATATCTTGCAATGTTATTGGTGAAAATTACCTCAAAAATGTTTTTTTGGATGGTTACTTTATTTTCGTATAGATGTCGCTTTATACAAATATTTAATTTAAATCATTTTTTAGGTAATATTATGTATTTGTCGTACACCGAAAAAAATAATGTAGTTGAGTTAACATTTGCCTAAATGTCATTTTTAAAAATGTTGTTTCAACAAAAAACCTATTGGATTAATCTATATTTTGGTGTTAAAGCAAAAGTCAGAGTTTGTCAAAGTTTATTTGTTCATTTGACAGTTTAAATATTAATTTAACATAAACTAATATTTTGAATTAAAATGTTTATCGTACTTTGATTTAATAGCTGGAATTTGTTGAATCAACTACTGAAATTTTTAGGATTACCTAAAAAAACTATTAAATTAACGTTTAGTTGCTCTTTAATCCAAAACTTTAAATTTGTTCATTTAACAAATTTAAAATGTTACTTTAAAATTTAAAATGTAAAATTTGCATTCATAAAATTGCCGAGAATGGCGCTTCGAACACTCACGCCACGTCATTAGACAATGACGTTTTCTTACATCTCGCCTTAGTTAGCTTACGATTAGGTGTATATAAGATGAGATATCTGTTTGTTTAAGGTGTGTTCCACAGTAGAACACTACACCATATTGCCCGACACTGTTAAGACCCTCAATACAGGGCGAAACAGTCTGTCGCTATTTGAAGTAGGTGGAACACATGATACAAAGATGTATCATGGGTGGAACACGCTCAAAACAAAAACTCTGGGAGAGGTGAAGGTTCAATTCTTTCTATTTATATATAATAATATATTATTTTCATAATTTTTTGGGCAACCGTACGCGAAGTAACATTTCGCGGACGCTTTAGCGGCCGCGAAATGATATTTCGCGGCCGTTGTCATAGCGACGGCCGTTAAAGTAAATGTCACTTATAGGTATATTTATATTTCATACTTCCTCTTTGATTTTTCAGGTACTAACTGCGACACTGCAGAATTCGCAGCAATTTTTAGTTCCGGAGGAGTTCCGGTTATCGAAGTACCACTATCACTTTGAAAATTAAACATTATTACTTTTCTTTGACACAACTTTTACTGTCAAATATTATATCTCATTTAATTGTTTGCCATTTCCATGGAAACCATTCTAGATTTTTGAATTATTTTTAATTTATTATCTGTCACATAATATATTATAATTAAAGTTTCCAATGTAGCAATAAAACGTGTAGGTACTTGCCCAAAAAATTTTGTGTATACCACAGCCTCGAAACCCTTTAGAGTCCTCGAGATTGTCTTGCCTCGGCCGCAAGCGGCCTCGGCGGCAATTTTTCCCTCGGTACTCCAAAGAGTGTTTTCGCGGCCTTGGTATACAAATAACTATTGTTTTGGATACCAACCTTTAAAGAATTTTACATTTTCAGAATGTTAATTTAACATTTTATTGGTGTTAAGTGAATATGCTAAAAAGGTTACCTGGACATTTCAAGAAATTTACCTTAACACCCTAAGAATGTTAAATTAACCAAATTAGCAGATTAGAACAAATATTCTTATTTTGTTCATTTGACTGTTATTTGTTGTTCAATTAAACAATACAATTTGACATTTTTAGATGGTTAAGTAAACGTGCAAAAACCATTGCTTGTATTTAAAGTGCATAAAGAGTTGAATTAATATTTTTTTTGTTGTTTCAACAGCTTATTTTTTTCAGTGTAGAAAAAGTATAGTATGCAACTCATTTATAAACTCGCTCTCTCCTAAATTCAATTCGTGACTAAAATGGCGTTTATCAGACTTGATACATAATATAATATAAAGTAAATTTTATTAGATATTACACATTTATGACATCGCTTCTTTAAAGTCTGTCAGCGATATGCTTTTTTAAAATCTAAAAAAAAGTCACGTCAGTCGAATATGGCAATAAAGTGTGAGTAGGGAATGATGAGCGATTAATTGTATCGCCACAAAATCGGGTTTTTCGGATTAACATAAAAAACGGCGATGCATTTCAGACATGTTTAGCAACCCAAAGGAAAAAAAATACTTTTATCTGAAATCGGCAGTAAAGTAGTCAACAATCGGCATTGTATGAAACCCATTATACATTTTAAGATGTATCTACTGCTACTCAGCAGCAACTAAATAATATTTTAAAAAAAGCACCGTCGCGGAGTTCGATTGTACCTGTTCATAAAATGTTGTTTAATAAAAATAATAAGTTAATTTTATTAATTAGATTAAAAAATCGCCGCGGCGGGCAAATATATGATAACCTTAGACACTTCCCACATTCAAATGACATTTGGGGTATGTTCCGTAAATCAACTTGGTTGGTTTGGTTTCGGTTAAGGTGTCCCGTAAATGAAAAATTCCTGAAAATTATGTAGTTAAGAAACGCGGTTCCTGAAAAATAGGTTAATCAATCGTTACCGAAACGACCGACGCTGTATGATCGGTTAAATCGGTTACCAGTGCTGCAAACCAAATGAAAACAGTGTTGCCCTAAACAAAATTACTGTTTTTTGTTGGTTATCTAACCTAAAAACTTAACACAGGAGCAGACTTTGCATACAAAATACTAGTGTTCGCGATAGTGGGAAAAAATCAATATCGATAGTTTCGATGTTGATAGTTTCAAATATCGAAACTATCGATAGTTTATCGATAGTCTTTTATATACCTATTTAGGGATGCACCGGAATTCCGGCGGTACCACTAAATCCGGCCGATCCGGCCAGTTGGCCGGAACTACCAATCGGTATTTTCTTTTACCAAAAAATTAATCTATTCTCTGGAACTTTAAATAGAGACACTTTCTCTAAACAACTTTTTTACCCACCATTACACGTAGGCATTAAAATACGTTTTGTCCAAAAATAATTGAATTCAGTATATAGGGTGTTTTAGGTTTGTTTATGTAACTATAGAAATATTATTAAAAATATATGAGTACATTAGATGCAAAACTCGGTTTTTGCACATTTTTAAAAAATATATATTTTATCTTATTTATGCTCATAACTGCACTGCCCACAGAATAACTAAGTAAACCAGATGCATAAGTTAATATTTGTAGAATAAAATACATTTATAAACTTACCGCAGCTGCAAAACTGGGTATTTATCTGATGCAAAACTCGGTATTTGACCAATCACCAATCACGTCGCTAGTATACGCATTAACTGACGGCATAACAATCACCTGATTAATTGTTATTTTTTTGGTATTTGCACTTTTCACTTGCAAAACTTGGTCTTTGAACGAGGAAGATGCAAAACTATGTTTTTAAATCTTTTGATTTCAATTATTTACTAAACTACTTAATTTTAAAGGACTTTTTTTTACTTTTTTGAATAAGAAATGATGCAAAAGCACGTCTATACGATTTTTGTATTTTTTTTTCAAATATGACCTTATGAGCGGTTTTTCGTGTTTTTCTTAAAATCACTTATCCTGCAAATACAGAGTTGTGCATCTAATGTACTCATATGCAAGTTGTAGTTTTTGACACAAATAAAAGTTTCAATAAAAAATCTTAAGTTGGGTTATGTTTTTTCAAATAAAGGTGTCCCGTAAATATGAACTAACCGAGAAAACCAGGAATTTATTTCAGTAACCAGACCGGTAACTCGTGTGTATTTACGGAACATATCCTTAATTTGATCATTAAGGGTATGTTCCGTAAATCAACTTGGTTGGTTTGGTTTCGGTTAAGGTGTCCCGTAAATGAAAAATTCCTGAAAATTATGTAGTTAAGAAACGCGGTTCCTGAAAAATAGGTTAATCAATCGTTACCGAAACGACCGACGCTGCAGGATCGGTTAAATCGGTTACCAGTGCTGCAAACCAAATGGAAACACTGTTGCCCTAAACAAAATTACTGTTTTTTGTTGGTTATCTAACCTAAAAATTTAACACAGGAGCAGACTTCGCATACAAAATACGTTTTGTCAAAAAATAATTGAATTCAGTATATAGGGTGTTTTAGGTTTGTTTATGTAACTATAGAAATATTATTAAAAATATATGCAAGTTGTAGTTTTTGACACAAATAAAAGTTTCAATAAAAAAGTAAGTTGGGTTATGTTTTTTTCAAATAAAGGTGTCCCGTAAATATGAACTAACCGAGAAAACCAGGAATTTATTTCAGTAACCAGACCGGTAACTCGTGTGTATTTACGGAACATACCCTTAGGGTAAATAACATTTGATTTATTCATCAATATTAATTATTAGAATTATTAAATGTGATTTCGGATAAAATTTATTATGCACCTCGGCATTAAAGTCATTTTTTATCACTCACGTGGTTATTTGTCTCGGCTTTCGCCTCTGCAAATAATTTCCACACTCATGATAAAAAATACTACTTTACTGCCTTGATCCATAAATAACTATTTGAACGCACCTAGTACTGCGTTAAGAAGTTTTCATTGATTTTTGAAATTTTTCTGCAAATTATGTACGTTTCTATGATTTTTAAGTATTTTTAAAATTATTAATTTAAAATTGTTTGAAATTTCCATGATTTTTTATAGTTTCCGCCATAAATGCTGACGACAAATAAATTTAAACATTTTTTCCTCTGAAGGCCCTTATGACCCCATGTCATAATGGCTATAAAGTCTTAATGGGGACTGAAAGTACCTGGGAATTAATCCCGGCGCATTCGCCATTTTTGAAAACATTTAACGACGATTTTTGTAATATTTTATTATTAGATAATATCTAATAGATATGCTTCATTTTAATCAATTGGTGGACCTTTTGTCATTTTTGGGGCACCCTGTATTACATTAAATTTTTTTCTCAAAATTAGATAAAAACGTAAACGTCCATGTGGTTTATGCAAAAAATAGCGAACAAAAACTCCCCGCTTAAGGCAAAACGTGACGCGTGTATTTACGACTTAAAAAGTTTTTTCTCGGCAGCGAATAGATGATAAAAAATATAACTTTGATAAGAAATGCCTTTACGGCAGGAGATTGCGCTTGTTTTTAAATATTAAGGCAAGGCGCTAAAATAAAACCAGTATTTATTAGACTTATGTTACACATTTTAAAGGGATATTAAAGCATGAAGCAATAACAAGTTTTTTACCTTCTAAGATTGCACAAATCAATTTATTCTGTATCTTTAAATAAAAATATTATGCAATGGTCTAATTCGTAATAATCTATTGATTCCTGTTATTCTTTATCAAAGGTGTCAAATTATTCCCCCCTCTTAAAGAACCGTATGCTGCTATGATGCGTCAGCTGTTTACACCAAAAATGAAAATACTTTATATTGAAATAACGTGACACCATTCTTGTCGATATCTTTTTCTTATTTTATTTTGCAAAGTTAAAGTCAATGAGCAACCAATGAAATTAATAAAAACATCTAATTATGCATTTCGAAATTTTATTAATAAATGAGTAAGTTTGCAACTAATAAAACGTATAATATCAACTATTTAGGTCAACATATCTCAACTATCCCTTCTGCATATAGCCATTGGTCATATTATACAAACTTTCTGTTGCAGAATTAATGTACCCCATTCAAATTGAAAACTGCTTTATTGATAAGGAGACCAAAATCAATGCAAAATGATTTTTAGCGTCTAAACTGTCACTATCTCCATTCTACACTGTTTAATATGATAATGCTTCAACGTTCTGCCTCGCCTTCTAAATGCTATCGAAGTCCCCTTCGAATCTTGCACGATGTCACATGACAGCTAGCAAGCAGGAACCCTTCTCTCTTGACGGATACCAATCAGGATTACTACTGCTAATATGTAGATTATAGCGGGAATTTATATTTCCTTTGTTGCAGGCCAGATGCTTCTCAACAGAAATTGGAATTTATGACGGAAAGACACGTGGCGTTTTTAGTGCGATGTCAAATAAATACACATTAGTGTAAAAGTGGTGAAAAACAAGTTATTTAAAACAGCACTAAATATATTAAAAATATTTCAGAAAATAAGACGAAATTAGCAGTAAACTGACAGATAGATAACCTAAAGTATATGTATTCAAGTGTCAAAGTGGGAAAAGGGTTATTTTTTATTTTTATGCTCTCATAAATGAATTTTTACGGGCGAGCTGGAAGTTTGTAGCGTGAGCAACGCAGGAGCGAACCCCATAATCCAGTAAGCCTAGTAATTTAATTAATTGCAAAGCGTGACACGAACATAATTTTATTTATCTACTATTGCATAATTTTGGTGTTTTTCCGTGAATATTGTAAAGCATTATAAATTTCCCGCCTAACAACGTGAATAATAAACTCAGTATTCTCGTTTTTAGGCATCAGTGATTGGCCGATTTCAGTATTCACTGTGATTTGAACCAATCGGGTTTTAAATTGGAAGAATGCGACTATAATAACATTTAAAATTGGTAAAAAGTAAGGTTAACTATTTGACAGATGTCAGATTTTATTTATTTAATTTTGAAAATCATTTAATTATCTACTTATTGGAGTAGATAAAGTATAGTATTACACTCAAGATTATGCGCAATATTCACTCGGATGATTTAGGTCTCTCGTCTGGCGACTCGAGACGTAAACCTCATTCTCGTGCTTGCATTATCTCTCGTATAATAATATACTATTTCACCTCTAGATTACAAATTTCAAATTTAAAAATTAAATTAATGTGTCAAATGTGACATTTGCTTCATAAATTGCTTTTCTACAAGCTTGTAAAACTTTACAGGTGTTTTATACAAGCCCATAAAATATTACTGGTCAAAATTAACCTATTAAATGTCATTTACTAAGAAGGTGGAAATAAATAAATTTAAAAAATCCCTGAATATTTAAGCTCTCTATGTCAACTTGGTAGTTTTGTTGTACTTCACTTGCTTGTCTAAAGTGTAGTCCTTATTACTTTGTACTTTATTCGCAACTTTTGTTATATCCTTTTTAACATCATTCTAAGTTCTTTAATTTACTTCAAGTTCATCACCATTTTTGTTTATTCTTCAATTATACACTCAGTTTCAAAAGTCTTGCACCACTTTGTAATTCCATCTAGAAGTTAGCGCATTTAATGGTAATAAACTATAATCTTTCTATTATGTAATTGACTGTTTCTATAACATAAAAAAGTTTGTTGATTAGGGTGCTTCATTTTAGAGCTACATTTTTTTTTCAAAGTCCCACCTAAAAATCATCAATTCATCACAAATTGCCGCTCTACTCGAAAATCTTCTAAAATACAGTAATCGTATTTGGAGACTATTGATTATAGATAAAAAACGTAAATGATCATTTTGTAGGTAATTTTGTGCCCTACAAATTTGTTAAGAAATATTTTTCTGTATCACTTAGTATAGTTTAGCTTGTACAGCCACTCAGTGTCAAATTCTTAAAAATTCAGTTGTTGACTGTAATAACTATACTATTTGAGTTACGTGAAAGAGTGGCTGTACAAGCTAAACTATAAGTGATACAGAAAAATATTTCTTAACAAATTTGTGTAGCACAAAATTCCCTAGTCTCCAAATATGATTTACTGCTATTTTAGAAGATTTTCGAGTAGAACAGCAATTTGTGAAAAACATATTCAACTCACAGACTTGGTTAAATGGACATTTTGAAGATAATTTCAACCTGTATAAAGATTTTAAAACCGAAATTCGAAAAAAATATTCTTACTGTACGAGCGAAAGGAGAAAAGAATAAAACATTGTTTTTTAATGGTTTTTAAAGGGAACTATTTAAAAATTGAATAGCTTTGTAATAGCTCAAAATTTTTGTTTTCTGACTGGTTACAAGATTTTCTGGTGGGACCTTGAAAAAAAAATGTCGCGCTAAAATGAAGCACCCTATTGTTGATACTTACCCAATTGGAAGATAGGAGGGCAAAATAGTATATTACACTACAAGGGCAGAAAGTGTGAGATTCCTGCACTGCGCGCCATGGTGCCCGAGGCGAAGCCGAGGGCATCATGGCGCGCAGTTCAGGACTCTCACACTTTCTGCCCGTGTAGTGTATACTATTTTTCTTGCTACCCCGCAGAAAATACGGGAAAAAATTAAATGTATATTAAAAAACTTGTGTCAAAATTAAAATCTGACGTTTAATTTAATTCTGACGTTTACATTCAAAATCAATCAAACTGTAGCGTTGTCATGGTAATTAAGCGGTGCCAATACAGTAAAAATAAAAGCTTGTATTTTAATTAACAAATTACTACTTTATAACAAATAAAAGTACCATTAAACACTTAAAACGACATAAAAAGTAAAAAAGTAAAAACATAAATTGTTTATTTGTTGTTATAATTGCAAAATTATGGTTTAAAACTGTCATATTTTTGTGTTTCTCATGTTGGCAGTACGAAATTTGAATGTTAAGCACACGACTAAAAAATTTTTACTCCCGCTATTAGAGTGTGCGCGTATAGCTTGACCAATGCAAGAAACGTAAACTTTCTGCCGTGAAATCGGGGACGAAACAACGTATTTTGAGTCGAGGTAGTAAGAAAAAATTATTTAAAGGTAAATATATTTGTACAAATAATCTAATAACTTTTCTAAGGTTTTTGTAGTCCATTTTTAGCAAGGTTAATTTGATTTGATTTGATTAGATTGGTCAATAAGGATACTTCCGTGCTTGTTTATAAACAAGCACGGAAGTATCCTTATTGACCAATCTAATCAAATCAAATCTAATAACTCTTTATTTTTTTAGTACCTGGTATTGCCACCCCTGCTCTTTAACAATGCATGAATACGTCTGGGCATGCCACGTATAAGGTTGTTAAGGTATTCTTAAGAAATGTTATTCCATTCCTCAACAGTGGCTACAATAAGCTCTTGAACATTCATGGTAGGGTTCAAACGATTACGAATCAATCTAAATAAATAATCCCAGACGTGATCAATGGGATTCATGTACGCAGAAAGAGGTTGCCAATCCATTCTGTCTATTTTACCCTTTCGCAGAAACTCTAGGATAGCTCTAATGATTAAATCCATGAACCAGTTGAGTTTTTCTTCCATACATAATTCCACCCTAGAACATAACACTTCCGCCTTCAAACCACTTCTCTAGCAAAAGCAAGTCGCTGGTATGCTCCCCGTTTTCTCCAGACACGACATTGACGGTCGTCACCAATCCAATCCTTGTTTCATCCGAGAAAAAACATTTGACCATTGGAGCAATAACCAGTTTTGGTGATCTTGAGCCCATTCTAACCGCGACTGTCTATGTCTAGGCATTAACCTGGCATTAGAAATAAGTTGAAGCCTGGTACTGCCTTCGAAGACTGCTGACCGTAATGGACCTGTTTTTCCTAGTTACTTGACTTAAATATTGGTCTTTCCTTTGAGTTGTAACCCTTGGACGCCCACTTCGATGTCTATTTTTCACAGAACCCTTCTCATTATGCCTTTAAATTGTCCGAGTAACCGTACTATGATCACAGCCTAATCTATAAGACATTTCTTAGTTAAGCTCTAGGCATTTAGAGAGGATTTTTTAGTTTCATAACAAAAACAATTACAATTCAATATATTGTAATGGTTCCATTCTTTGATACGCTTTACAAATTTATTTTCAAAGAAAATAACAAATTTATTTTTGATTAAATTTGGAATTTCTAAATTATGGTGTTAGAGGCAAAATATTTACAAAAGAGGTAGAAAGGGAAACTTAAGTAAAGAAATTACAAGTTTTTCGGACTTTGCATAAAAGTCTGTTGTCCAGATGATGCAAGAAGCGATGGTCCAGGTACACGAAGCGAGTAAAGGGAATAAAAAAACAGGCAGAAAATTATATCGAAAATTGTATCGAACGCATCGCTCTTATACATTTTTACTAAAACGAAATTTATTGTAAAGTTCTGTTTAAATAATTGTTACAAGTGTTAGTGTATTCTCCCAGGTTAGTTCTTAATTTTAGTAGCCCAAATTATATAGTAAAGTCCACTAAACATAGAACAATTTAGATTTAAGTAAACTGATCATTAGTTATTTTGCACTAGTACGTTTAGCGAATTTTACATGATAACATCTTTTCTTTTGGCTATAAAAAAAATTTGGCTTTTAAGTATACTGTTAAATGTAAAAAAATTCTATTCCGTTATTTTATTGTCTAAGACTTAATTTAGTTATACACTGTCCCTGTAACTCAAATGTTTAGACCTTCCCCAACACGATTATGCATTTTTTTGTGTTAATTTTAAAACAAATATCGGTGTAATACATGATGTTTCGTTGCTTAAAAGGGAGTATTGACGGTTAATTTTAAACTTTTTATCCTCCTTTTTCTTTAGCACGTAGTTTGCAGTAAATACTAAATGCTCCACACCGTGAGGGATAACTGGTCACCTAGGTTATCTGGGTGGCATCGCAACTTTTATCCCGAACCTTCATCTTTAGGCGAGTGGCTTCCAGTGTGGACCTCGTTCTCCACAGGGCAACGTTAACTGTCCTGTTAAACTAACAACGTTTATCCTATTTTTGAACCTGTATGGAGTAGATAACGTAACGAGCGTCGTGTCATTCCATTGATTTGCATAAACTTTTAAAGAAACAATGCCTAATCGTGTAATCCTTTACTACTTCATAGCTGAACAGGGTTTTTCTCAAGCTCTTTTTCCCTGGTCGTATCTCCCTAAACTGTTTGTAAAGTAAAGTAAATTAAATTGGGGTAAACTAAACACTGTATTTTATTATTTTGTTTACCTAATTCTCCCAAGTATGATTCTTAAAGCAATTTATTTAATAAAACAAGTAAGTACACACAACGTAGAGGTCCAAATTTGGGTAAGACGATCACGAGCCAAAGTCACAAAATAGTTCATTTATTAATTTTTTATAAAACTTGTTTTAACGAAGCTGGTGTAAGGAGAAATCTTTACAATATATATATACTAATGGAATTTAATAAATATTAAAAATTTTAAATTATACTTGGTGGTGCAAGACTTTTGAAACTGAGTGTAATATGATCTTTTAGATTTTTAAGGCACCATTTCGCCTTTTTGAGATCTTTAGATCATTTCTTTAATTTGATATTGCAATTTTCCATTACAAGTTTATGGTCACTATCGATGTCGTATCTGGATTAGGCGTAGTTATATTTGATTTGATTTCTAAGCTGTTTTTATGAGTAGGAAGTCTGCAATACTAAATGCAATATCAAAGATTTTCGAAATCCTTTTAAAAAATCGATTGTGTAATTTTTTAGAAAAAAACAATTCAATCTATAAATCTCAGCATGGTTTCCAAAAGGGCAAATTTACAATAACGGCTCTTGTAGAAATTGTTCTAGAAATAAATAATGCTATAAATGCAAAAAAGGAACCTGAAGTAGCCTGCTTGGATTTAAGCAAAGGGTTTGATTGCATAAATCACGATGTTTTGCTAAAAAAATTGTCATACTATGGTATTAGAGGATTGGCCAACAACCTGTTGTCATCATAATTAAAAAAGCAGAAATCAACTCGTTATATGGAATGGGAAATTATCTGACACACAAGTCAATGAAATTGGTGTCCCTCAGGGCTCCATCCTAGGACCTTTGCTATTTATCCTGTACATAAATGACCTACCTATACAGACGACACTGCAATAATGAGCCAAGCAAAAACCAGCCAGTCTGTCAAAGAAGCCCACTTTTAGTTTTAAATCAAATGGATTGCAACTTACAAAAAACTCAAAAGCTATGTACTACTAAATTTATTGAAAAAGAAAACCTTAAAATCCTAGGCATAATCTTGGACAATAAACTTACCTGGTCGGTACATATTGAAGAACTATCAAAAAAGCTGTCATCGGCTATATACTGTGTAAGAAAAATACGAAGTATTGTTAATAAAGGCGCGGCAGTAACTACCTATTACGCCCACTTTTATAGCAAGGCCTCCTATGGAATTTTAATATGATGTGGATCTACAGAAATAAATAAAATATTCCTGCAACAGAAAAGGGCAGTAAGAGCAATTGCCAGAGTGAGCCAAACATCCTGTCGCCCACTCTTTAAAAAATTTAAAATACTTACCATACCTGCTGTTTTTATACTTACCTGTCTTGTTTATGTCTACAAGAATTTAAAAAACTTTGAGGATTATACTAACACTGGTCACGAAACAAGATTTAACAAAATGCTAAGAATACCAAAGAACAGAGTAAATAAAACTCAAAATTCCTTTGACCACCTAGGGATAACTTTTTTTTAATAAACTACCATCTGAAGCAAAAATTTTAAAAATTTTAAAGCTGTTCTCAATAATTTATTTGTGGAAAATGTGATATAGGTATAGTGCCAAAGAGTTTTTAGATTTGTCCTTTTAGAAGTGTATTATAAAACTATTATCTATAGATAATAGTTTTGTATTTATATTTTTTTAATGTTTTGTATCTAGATTTTTTGTAATGTTTTGTACTAATATGTATTACTTAAACTTTTGTATCATTCTTTAAATTGTGTTTTATGACGTGCCTTGTAAACTTATTCTTATTCTTATTCTTATAGGATCTTCTGCAAAATACAGGACATCTCAGTATAAAAATGGTTAATTAAAAAATTTTGAAAATAAACCCAAAATTTAATTTGTTAATGGGTTATAAGAAATTTGTAACATCTTTATTTTAAAATAAAGAAGTTAGTAATGATTAGTAAAATGTCATGTTAATTATCAGAGTTAAGTTCGTAATTTCTGGAGCGACAAAGCAAATTAACTGCACAAAGTCTAGTTTGCGACTCAATCAAGTCTGCATTCCCTTTTCTCCATAAAATAATCATAACTCGCAAGTGGAGACTATTATTTTAAGTGAAATGCAGGAGAAAGGGTTGCTGCAACGCCGACTCCTGCCACTTGCTTCCCTGTAAGCAACGGCCGTATTTCAAATTGCACGCCTCTGGAAAAGTTTAAAACTAATCTGCATAACCAGATTCTACCGCTGTGAAACTCCCCCTCCCTCTCAACCCCGGTTCTCACTAACAATCTGTTGATGATGAGAACGTCCGACCGACCATATTTTTACCAACTCGAGCGAAAAGTTTTTACACAGAGCCAGATTACAAATGAGTTATGCTCTTAAGCTGTTTACTTCGACTTCATCATTTTTAAGTGCTTTCTAAGGAAGCCACTTTTATTTTTTAGTGAATTGCTTGAATTAGGTAGAGGTTTTTTATTTTGTTTATGTTTCAGTTTGAACTGTACCTATTTTCCTAGGATGCAAATAAGTTAGTGGCACTAACGTAGTGCCCCATATATGCATATAATTGTAACCTTAAAAGAATGGACAACGAACAATATTAATGTGATTTATTAATTATGGTGTGAACATGCCTAATAAAAGATATTCAGGCGATTACAAGTTACATTTTGTACTTTTACCTTTGTTTATCCAACTTCAAAGTTTAAAGTGTAAACTATAGTCAATTCCATTTAAGAATAAAGTAGATGTCGCTGCAAAACGAGACAGGTTTACACAGGAGTACGCGGCAAATATAATGGCAGATGTCGTTGATAGAATATTATTATGTTACAACAAATATGGAAAAATCATAGCAACCTTGAATGTATTATACCATGAAAAAATAATTTACTATACCAATTAAGACCTTTAGAGACAGAAAAATACATGTATTATATTATTTTCAGAAAATAAGAAGAAATAAACATTAATTTGAGCAACATATGTTGCTATATTATATGTTGTTATATTATAAAATCATAAAAATTTATTAAAACATTAAAATATGTATTATTTTCCACATCAATAAAATGAACTGACATTTAAATAAGAAATTCAGTTAAATAATTAAGGTTATATAACCTTAATTATTTAACTGAATTTCTTATTTAAATGTCAGTTCATTTTATTGATGTGGAAAATAATACATATTTTAATGTTTTAATAAATTTTTATGATTTTATAATATAAAAATTTAGTAATTAACAAATAGACCGAGTTTTATTAAACATGTAAGAAAAATTAAACAGTAAATGAACAGAAAAAATTAATTTTTTCTTTGAGCATACATCCATGGATTTGAAAAGTGCATTTTTTAATATAAAGTATACATTTGTCCGCTTATTACGAACCTGGTAAAGTGAACTTTCGGTTAAAACGAACAAACTCGAATAATATCTAAGAACCAAAGTATATGAAATTTGTTTATTTTTTCCAAAATAACAAACAGCGAACCATCGTTCATGGTTTATTACGGTTCGTTATAAGCGATTGCTACTCGTAACATTATTTGTTAAGAAATATTTTGGGTTAAACAAATTAACCAATATCAAGAAAATAAAATAGCTATTGTAAAAATTTGGATTTTTTTTACATTCATTCTGAACAACTTATGTAACTACTATCATGAAGACCCTACTTACCCCCACTGAAAAAAGCTATTTAAAAAAAAAAATCTTGTTTTTTAAAGTAAGGCTTAAATAAAATACCAATGCAATTAATGAAGGTTTTATTAAAAAAAAACAAAATTTTACAGAGACAAATCACGTCAAAATGACCTCCCAATTTCCATGCTGCTGATGGATTTTTTTTCAATTTTAACAGAATGATAGGGGGCATTATTCATCACAATAACAATGTTCTTTTTTAATTTTGGTAAAACATTTTTTATCCAAGTGTCAAAAACAGTTCCATTCATATCCTCATGATAATTCCCTGTTGACTTTTGCTCAAATACATTTACACACCTTGGGCTTTGTGTCCTGCATTGATCCAAATCTCATCCATGTAATATATTTATTGATCCTGTAATCAGTAATTCCTGATATTATCAATATATTTTCTTCTCCAAATTACTATTTCACTTTTTTTAACCAGTAAATGATTCCTACCCCTTGAAGCCAAGTTTTTTTTAAATTCTCCATAAATTTGTCCGAGAAATTGGTGGTAAGTTATCATCATCCTTTACAGACTAAAAAAAGGAAAAACAATTAGTTTATACACAAAAAGGTTGTTTTAATAATAAAAACCTATTTTTATTATTTGACAACACCTGGTACACCTACCCCCTATTTTATTTATTATTTAGGTACATTAAGGGAACATTTTTCTAATCAATTATTAAACATATTTCAATAACATAATTACTTACTTGATAAATTTTACTTAAATTTAGTATTTCATTATTTATAAGTTATGGACAACTTTTCTTAGGTGCTTCTTTTGTTCCTCACTCAATTTGTCATATTGACTTGCCCGCTTTCTTTTCTTTAATGGGGATGTGGCCTTTCCGTCATGTTCCATTTGTTTGATGGTGGACCAAATGGTACTTTTTGAAATATCAGTTTCTTCAGATGTTAATATTACACTGGCACTTTTTGATTTTCTTTCATCGATATGTTTTTTACTATATTAAAAAGTATTATTCTTTGACCTCGTCCTATATATTGGCCAGATTTGTTTTTTAGGACAGAGGGTTGGTTTTCCACATTTTTTATATTGTCCATATTATCAATATTGTCTCTCAAAAATATAAAATATTTTTCTTTGGTTATGTTAAGCAATTTTAATGTAATTGACTTACCTGTTTTTCAATAACAATTTATTAACAACGGTTAATAAATTAAATAAAGCCAAAAAAATCACAGAACACGTAATAAATTAACAAAATATGCACTTTGTATTATAACAGCTGATGCTACGTTGCCAATGTGCGATAAATCCAACCTTTTGAAAAGTTAAATTCTTTCTATATTTAAAATGTTTTTGATAAATTGACGACAAAAACTAATATAATATAATTTTATAATTTAAATATTATAAGAACTCTTGTTGGTTTATTAAATAATATTATTATGTCAGTTTGTAAATTTGTTTTTAGAAGCCATGGCAACGCTGTATGAGAAAATATATATCAACATCCAACGTATTAAAAAGAGATGGGTTTTAAATTTTCGCCTGTGTAAAAAAAGCCACAATTTTAAGCGTCGTGATTGGTCTATAATAAATCCTATTCAACTCAACGCTTTTTTCTTAAATGGAATGGACTATAATAAGTCTAAAAACTAAAAATTGAAATTGATATCCAACAGTTTGTTGCAAAAATGGCGAATGCGCCGGGATTAACTCAATATTATAGAATTTGTTAATAACTCACATACTTTCACACATATACAAATCTTTTAGGATGGATTAACCACCCCCTCAAAACGACCCTACACTAAGTTTTATTGAAAAATTACAAGTAGGAACGATTTTCTAGCCAAATTAAAAATGCACAATAATTACTATTTACAAAAATTTATTCTGCCAAGTTATACATGAAAAAAACATTGGAAAAAAATTATACTAATAGTAACATGGTATAAATATTGTTATGCTTAGTTTAAAAAAATAAAACAACAATGAAACAAAAAATAGAGGATTCTAAAAAATCTCTACAATTAGATTTTCGCCAAAACCAAAAGATCAGTACAAACTTGTATTTAAACGTTTCAAATCTCGTAGGTATTGACCTTGAAAAACTACTTAATACTTTTTATTTTTGTATTGAGATAATAAAATAATTTCCACATTATTATTTCACAAGAAGGGCACCTTATTTTAATGATTATGACATTTGACAACTGTCAACTAACTTAAAGGTAACTTCAGCAAACACCATAAAGCCACAACTTTTCAATGTGTATTTAAAAAATCACGTAGTCTCATGGAAACATTTACGATAATAGACGTTTTAAAGGTAAGAGTAGAAAAAACCATTCAGGTTCTTTGTTATCCCACAAGGGATTGAAATATTTTGTACTACCTCGATTATATCTAAAAGATGATAAAGTGGTAAATAAAAGTAAAATGTTAATTTAATTAACACACGTTACAATCCCTTGCGTCAGTGACAACAGAATGATTTGATATTTCCAATTTAAATAATTTTTAATATTATTAGAGTTCGCTAGGCACTTGTCTCAATTTTTGCCCTACAAACTGGTCCCTCATAACACGGAAATGGCATAATAGAGAGCGTATGACAGAGAGCATAGATGAGCGTTTAGTCCCTTTGCGTCTGGGGGATTTGTCGAGACGGAGCCTGAATCGAATATCTTTAATGTACTTGTTACGCGCTACTCTGGGTATGCAAATGTGTACATTTACATGGTCAAACATCATCCCGCGTCAAGAGATAAATTGAAATGGTCCGGGCCACTTACCGGAGAAGTCTCTTCTTGGTCGCTGCAAATTCGGTTATGGGGTACATATATTTCCTCAAGTTTAAAACCACTTTTCGGTTTCGATAGATTGGGTGGTTGAGGAATAATTTATACGATTCAATTGATTTTACCATATCGGAAAGATTGATTTTTTGGGTTTGAAATATTTGTTAATTTTAACCAAATATTAAACAGATTTTATGTTAATTTTATGTTTATAACCAACTGTAATCTGTTAACTAATTGAATAAGTAGTTTGTAATTATAACAAACATTTTGTAGATTTAATATCAAAATCCTACATCAATAATTCAACCATAATTCTTGTAATTTTTAAAGAGGACCCTATTTTTACAAACCACTAACAAAAGTATTTGTTGTAAATTGGGAACTTAAATGAAAAGAATTTTAATAAGAAATGTTGCTTTAAAATCAATTTCCTAAACTAAAAAATAACACATACGGGTGATTCTACAAAAGTTGGGCCACTTTTGACCTCATTTTGTTTATATAGTTTTCGGAGAACATTAAACAGTATTTGGTTATGAGAACATAGATAATATAATAAATATACTGTTCCAGACCGGGCCAGTCACTTTTTCAAACAGTTTCTGAAATATATGTGTTTTCTAAATTTGAATTCAAGGGAAGTGACGAGTATACCTGGGTACTAATTAAATACATAGTTTATTAAAAAACATAAGATTTATTGCAACTTTGAGCATATTATACATTAAATATCTTAAAATCAAATAATACCACACATCAGTGGCGGCTGGTGGTATGCCGATATCTCAATTATTAGATATGGGACCCACACCAAATTTATATGAGTTTATAATGACATTAAATAAACAAGTTCTGGGCAAGCAGAATTTAAATTGAAGTTTGTGAAAATATAACCGAAACATCGAACATGTAACTGACGACATGGAACTGACGACACGGATACAAATTTGAGATTATAATTCGGAATTAAGTATTTTACTGATATATTTTATTAGTGGATGCTACTTATCAACAAATCACATATATCCTCATATAAATTAAAATGAAATATATATACGTAAGAAAATAACTAGTCACCAGAGTACTGAAATTTTGACTGGAACTACGTGCATTCACCACAACTTCGCCGCTTGCATTGTTTTCAAGATGACTGTCGTGCAAAGGGCGGGCTCTGTAGGTAATTTTTTACCAACACTTGAGTTAAAACGAGGTCTTGACGTTTAAACTTCAATATTTCGCAGGAATTTTGAATTTTAACATTGGACACAGAACTGATGGGTAAAAGTGAGTACAAAGATTATCAATTTTTTAAAAATTGCTATTATTCGAATCTATGATAAAATATGAAAAATACATTATTTAATGTTTTTTAGTTTGTAGTGAAATTGAAAAATTTAAGATAAATTGAATATATTTTAAAATAAAATCACTTAAATATTTGTATCAGGAGTTGTGACACGCCAAGGTACTGATGTTTAGAATATTTATTATGTTTTTCTACAAACGTGCTTTTGAAAAAATACATTAAAATTGGGTGGACAAGTTAAAAAAAACCTGGATCTTTTGTCATATACTAAAATATTTACAAAAAATATTAAAATACCTACTCTATTGACTGATGACATCAAGTTGTCCAACTTTTGTAGAATCACCCATAACAGATTTCTGGTAAATTACACTAGTTTACAGCCATTTTCCCACCATGTCTCACTATGATTTTATTGTGTAATTTGGCTCACTAAACGCGAAAATCACACAACATTTTTTTCATGGAAGCGTTTTCAATATATGAATTTTCAATTGTTTTTTTTATTTTTCTGGGGTGTTCTGACGTTTTAGAGTATACTTCGATTTGATCAAACAAGCACTTAAATCAAAGGTAATTGAGCCCTCTACAACTTTCTCTTGTATATTTTTGGTATCGGCTCAGTAGTTTAATACTGGTGATTTTATGTTGAAAGTTGAAAAAGCCCTTTTTTATACAAAAATCGAGGTCGAAAATTTACATATCTTTCTGGGAAAGATAGAAATCGAAAATATAAGTCCAGTTTGATTTATTTTACGTATAGATTATAATTAAAAATAAGCGGCTGTTGATAAAAATCCATGGACAAATGGCGAATTATATAAAATTTAATATTGAATATTGATTTTTAGTTTAAACATTACATATTAAAATTAAATTATTATTATTATTGAATATTAAACAATAAAATTTATTGTTTATTTATTTATGTTTAATATTGAACATTGAAGATATTGAAAGTTTTATTTTAAAAAAATTCTGGCTCCTTCTTTGTTTTTTGTTGCTTTCGTATTCCGTTTTTCGTATGAGGGACCAAATGTAATCACCCATCATGCTGCATTCCAGAAGCCTCCGCTCTATAGCCTTCATTTGCTGGTGAAAACGTTCTCCGTGCTCATCACTTACGTCGCCCAGATTGTCCGGGTTATTTACGCACTCGAACTGTCTACTTCTTTTACTCATTTTACACTTTTTATTAACTAAATAAAACCATGATAAAAATACCTTGTTGAAATATCAAAAAATAGCAGTAAAATGTCACTATGCGAACACAAGAAACAAAAGAATTCACGTTTGCGGAGTCATATCAAATTTAAATTTTGAATAATGTTTTCGGTGAAAAAAGTACGAAAAAACTCAAAAAATTACAATCTTGCACTTTAGTTACGAACACGTGACGAATTAAAATAAAGTTGCAGACGCTGAAGTCAGTTGATGCGTATTGTCAGTGGGAATAGTTCTGATTGACTGACTAAAATTACGTTTTATTAACGAAATAATTTGTTAAACATTAACAAAATAATCTGTAACCTTTTAAATTAACAAAATTGCATATTACCTTTACAAAACTTTCGGTAAAATATTTTTTCTTTGGTAAAATAATTACAAACATCAATTTTCTGATTTTATAAAATTTTCAACAAAAAATTATGTTAAAATTTTACAAAATAAAATTAAAAAACTACAGGTACTATAGGTAGGATTTTCGTATTCCACATCACATATTATTCTAATCTAAACCTCCATAGCATTCCATACTTTCTTAATTACTTTATGTCTGAACGCTTCTCAAATATTTGTTAAATTGTTAATGCTCCCATTGTGACATTTGCGTCTTGGTATTATAATAATATAATAAATTAATTTAACGAAGGCTTTACTTAAGGCCCAGGCCCAGACTGACCGTCGCGACGCGTCGAGCAGAGCGAATTTGGCTGGAAACACCCGCGCCTAAGTTAATTACGTGCGTATTATTGAAATTCCGTTTGCCGCAAACTATTTTACATTCCGGCTTTAGTTGTTAAGTTCAAGTTAAGCAGGGTCTCTAGCAATAAAGGATATTTACTGCCTTAACATTTTACATTCAGGCCACAATATCTAAATAAATGTATCAATAATAGACTGGACCAAAAAAATGGACTATTGGGGCCAACAACAAATTATTGTTCGAGTGCATATAGGCTCCATGGTTAAATGGACCATAAAAACAAACAAAGATGCAAAAAGCTCAAAACAACAAGACCAAAAATATATTCATTTGTTATATCACGAGAACTATGAATTTAATCGGTTAAACTAGGCTCAGTAGTTTTTTGGTTGGTTTTTCTTGGAAAATGTTGAATGCAAAATAATTTAATAAAATCACGAGAGGGGTTTTATTTTTAATTATTTTGCATGAAACTATTTTCCAAAAAGAAAAATCAAATAAAAAACTTACTGAGCATAGTTTGACAGATTAAATTTATAGGTTGAGTGATATACGTCTAGATTATTTCTCGAATTAAAGGAAACTATTTGACAATTCATAAAATCTGACGTATGTGTCAAAATTTATAAATATTTTTTTAAAGAAAATTCCATTAATTTAAGGTATGTAATAAGTAATAATTGATATTTCGTAAACTAGATAACTTATTTTTTATTGTTTTTTAAAAAATGTTTGTTAAAACTTGTAAATAACACCATAAAATCGTAAACAAAAATCCAATATGGAGGCTAAAATTTAATCGCTGTTAAATAGTTCTAGTGATTTAATCGCTTATTTAAACGAAATTTATTCGAAAATTCAAGGCTTTTGATTGGTTCATACTATAATGAGGGAAATAATATACTTTAAAATATTATAAGCAATATTTATAGACGAATAAAATTGATTTTTATAAAAGTGACAGATGGCTCATTGGTTATGACAAGCTTAACAAGTGACAGACCCGAGTTCAAACCGCGGCTGGGTTAGAACTTTTTTTTAAATTTAAATCTACTTATTTGACTAGGTATTTTATTCAGTAGAATTTGACTAATTATTAATTACTGCTTTTTCGATATGACAATTGGTCAAATATGACTTATAATTAGTTATTTTTGACTAATTCATTTTAAGAGAGTTGTTTTATCCGCTGTAGATTTTTTTTGGGCCAGTTAAAAACTTGAATTCTTTTATTGTAAGTAATATCATAAGGGCATCTAATTTTTCCGAAAAAAATCGAAAAAAACACGTTGCTAAGTAATGTTTTAACAAGAAGCATGAGTGCTGGTGGCAACAAAAATCCGAGTCGAAGACGAGGATTTTTGCACCTGCACGAATGCATTTTGTTAGAAAATATTACTTAGCATTGTGTTTTTTTGATTTTTTTCACAGGAAAAATTAGATGACCGAATGGTATTTGACAAGACTATTTCATGAGTAACAGTTATTCTTCATACACATAGCTTACAAAACATATATACTACCTATTATACATGCATACATAATAAATATTAATTTGAAAACTGAAAAATAGGTAATTTATTTAACCAAAAAATACTACAAACTTAATTATTTATGGTACAACTAAAATATAAATTGCAATTTTGGTGACAACAGCTGTTAAGTTTTGCTGCGGGTAAACTCGAAAAAACTGCTGACAGGTGCTGTCATACAGTTTTTCCACCTAGAAACCATTTGTAATTCAAAATTGCGCGTTTGTGATTGGTGGAAACATGTCGATGATAACCTTTATGTTATTGATAAAATTACTGAAAATATATAACAAGTTTTTTGCCTTTAAGAAGCTATTTTCTCTAGAAAATATTATTTTCACTATTATTTAATCATTTAAATAATAACAATCATGTTGGTTTATTGGAAATTATTCATTAGTTATATAATACACATTTATAAAGAAAAAAATAAAATTATCATCCATAAAAAAATAAATCTACAGAGGAAAAAACAAAAACTTCGTTTTGACTTCAAATTTAACCTTGAATAACTTTTGATTGAGTGAATATAGCCAAAAATGTTACGACTTTTTTTGTAGAGCATTTGATTTAATTTCCCATAAGAATATCTATCGGTTTTTTTCCAGGTACTGATTTCTACATGAATTACAAAGTTAAAAGATTAAATTGTAAAACTATACCAATTTTTAAGGTTCATCTGAAGAAAAATTTTATTTAGACATTTTTTTTAGAGCATTCAATTTCCTTAAAAAATATCTCTTAGTCAATTTTGTTAAACCCAATGGTTTGGGAGTTCTGGGACAAAAAGTCGCTCAGGAAACAAAAAATTTAAATTGCGATGATATACCTCTTAATATTAATATTATGCACTCAAACTTTCACAATATTTTTTTTGTCACCCCAAACAATATTTTCGATATACTTTAAAAAAAAAGAGTCGATTTGTTTGGCCCAGTCTAATCAATAATGATACATTTAAGGCTGATTTCTCCTAAATTACTATATTGGTAGAAAAAGAACCTTCAAATGCTACGAATTATCCAACTTAGTTGTTAGTTAGGTAATTTTTACAATCAATCGTTTGTCTCAAATGCAAAATACGTTTTTCAGGAAATGAAAAGCTTTGGGGACATTGTCCTACTGCACAATCCAGTCATTGATGCATGAAAAAAATAAAACAGTTACCTTCAACTCGCTAGAGATAATGTTTTTAGTGCGTTCCACCAACTTAAAATACTTCAAGTATTGACAGCTGTTTCCACCCATTTAAGGTATCTTTAGTATCGAACAACTTGTAGTGTCACACCAAAGCAAAGGACTACCTGAGCTTATATACTCTTCATGTAAGTCAACAGAGGCGAGATTTAAGAACATCACGTGATCCAAACCGCCTTTGCCGCGATCAGTACACAATATGCAACCAGAAATGCACGGCAAATTGTTTTAATCGTTTTAACAGTGCTTTACGTTGAAGTAACTCTTATTTTACAATCAACATATTTAGTAAACTGAACCATCGAGTTGGTTTCATAAAAGTACCATCTGGTTTAGTACCGTCAAACTAATCTTTGTTTATATTAACCTTCCCACAGTTGATTTAAATAAATACTTTAAACCACTTATATACAACAGTGTATACACTGTTTAAAATATCTGTGGTTTAAAGTATTTATTTAAATCAACTGTGGGAAGGTTAATATAAACAAAGATTAGTTTGACGGTACTAAACCAGATGGTACTGTTATGAAACCAACTCGATGGTTCAGTTTACTAAATATGTTGATTGTAAAATAAGAGTTACTTCAACCTAAAGCACTCTGTTAAAACGATTAAAACAATTTGCCGTGCATTTCTGGTTGCATAGTGTGTACTGATCGCGGCAAAGGCGGTGTGGATCACGTGATGTTCTTAAATCTCGCCTCTGTTGACTTACATGAAGAGTATATAAGCTCAGGTAGTCCTTTGCTTTGGTGTGACACTACAAGTTGTTCGATACTAAAGATACCTTAAATGGGTGGAAACAGCTGTCAATACTAGTTGGTGGAACGCACTAAAAACATTATCTCTAGCGAGTTGAAGGTTCAATTTTCTGGAATAATACCACTGGTAATATACTAGTAATGCGTCAAGGAACTTCCTGTTTCCTTTTTTTTTGTTTAGTATGATTTAATTTGACCCAATGCACATAATATTTAACACTGAAAAGCAGTTCAATTTACACTGGACAGGTAAAATTTATTTTAATACTGTGTGAAAGTTAAATTTACACTATTTTAGTATTTGAATTTACACTGGACCAACGAACCATATTTAACACCATTTTGGTTTGTATCGATATAGACCATGTATGGTGTTAATTTGGTGTTAAAATGGTCATGAAATTTTGAACAGTGTACCATTGATAACATAGATATCAGCGCCGGATTATAAAAATTTGCGCCCCGGGTCTGATAAAAATTTTCCGCCCCTACCTATATAATAAATTCAAAGAAATGTCACTTCTTAATAAAAGGATTTTATTTAACCATCAACATTAGGGTTGCAGTATTTTTTCGAAATTTTTTTGATTTTGGAGATCAAATAAAAAAAATAAGTCTAAAGTATTTGAGTTTCAACAGATAAAAAAACTTTTTTAAACCAACCTTTTCTCTCAAAAACTTTGGCTTCTCACTATTTTTTTTGTAGGTCGTATAGGAACATAATACATTTTTAAGTCAAAATATTATTGGTAGCTCAATATTTTTGAAATACATTTCTTGATTTTTTTAATAATTTTGATCTTGTAACCACTACTATTTTTTCAATTTAGTTGATTTTTTTGAGCGACGTTTTTTTTTTGAGTTGAAACTTGAATACTTTAAACTTAAATTGTTTCATGTGAACTCCGAAATAAAAAAAAATGTCGAAAAAATATTGCCACCCTAAAAACATAAACAAAAACTATATAAAAAACAAATACCTAAATAAGAAAATTAACATTTTGCCAACTCAACTTTGCGTGCTTTTAGAGAAGCAAATTTGTTTATCGCAATATTGACGTCATCTTTCAATAGGCTAATACCTATACTGTATATATACATACATATATATATGACTGGTACTGTATATAACTATAGTTTTAAACTAATTTAAATTAATAGTTGTTCGTAGTGTAATAAAATATTCTTATATTAAAAAACCTTTACGCCCACACGCATCGCATCGGTGGAAATAATCAATTTCTGCAAATTAAAGTTCTTGTCGCCCAACAACTTGTCGGGCGCCCTACGTAATACGTGACATGACATATTTCGTATACTATACATAGATAATAATACTATGGCAACAATCACGGTTATAATTTAAATAATTTTTTTATTAAAACTGATTAATACACGAAAAATAAAAAAAGGGGAAAACCCTTTAGGTTGTAGTAAAAAACAAAAATTACCAGTCAAAAATTTTGCGCCCCCTGTAAGCTTGCGCCCCGGGTCTATAGACCCCCAAAGACCCCCCCTAAATCCGGCGCTGATAGATATGCAATGTCAGTGTCAGTGTCAGTGTACCATTTAAAATCATACAATTTCTAATGAAACATCACGGGTAACCCGTGACAACTGCAATAGTTAGTTTTGTAAAGAATGAGTAGTATCAGGAACTGAAGATTAATTATCATTTTAAATTGAAAATAAATGCATTACTGTACTGCGCATCATTAGTTCTCTAGTGTTTTGTTTTCTCCATGTGCATAAAGAAAACTGTGCTCCTCTATTATAATACTGTCGTCCTAATAAAGAAAGTCGAACCAAAAAATGAAACGCGTTTTTACTGTCTGTTTAACCCTCCGCTCAACAGGTGAGCTCAGACACGCAATTTGATCGGTTGGGGTTATCATCTGTCAATCTTTAGTCCCTGAAAACATACGCAAGTTTTCTGGTGATAACTTTAAATAAATTTGTTTACTAGGAAACTTTTTTATGAAAATGCTTTACACAAAATCGAATTCCAACCGCTATTAAGGTATTGAATTCCCTTTATAACATTTTTTACTGGCCTATAAATAAATAAATAAAAATAAAATACACAGGAAAAAATTAAAATAAAATTAAAACATATTATACCACCAGCATTTTTTTAAGTACACCATATTGGATTCGCCATTTTGTTTTTGGAAAATTGGATCTCAAATTAGTAATCAGCGACCTCAAAAACCACATCTTTCCAAATTTAAACGATATAGTTTTTGGAAAAATGTTGGCCATATTAAATCTGCCATTTTGTTTTTGGAAAAATAAATCTTAAATTTGTTATCAGCGAAATTTAAAAAATGTATTTTATATAGTGCCAATTATTACTTTTAATATGCTTGAACACAGTAAAAAAATAAAAAAGTTTGATAAAAAATGTTGCTTTATTATTCAATTTTCAAAACAAAAAAATTAACACATACATTAATGAACACAAAAATAACATACACACAATTAAATAACACCCCATTCTGTAATCATCAAATTATAAAGAAATTTGGTACAATACTAATATACCAGTGATGGATCTCTTTTTCGGATACTTCGGACTTCGTACACTCGTTAAAGTATAAGGAATACAAATAACAATAATAACAGATTTCTGGTAATATATTATAAACACTCTTGGCAGTTGTTACAGACACGTTACAAATTAGAATAAAGTAAGCAAAAACATAAGTTACAGATGCTGAAGTCAGTTAAACTTGTTGATGCGTTTTGTCAGTGGAAAATGTTTTGATTGACTTGATTGAAATCACGTGTACTTTTTCAACGAAATAATTTGTTAAACATTAACAAAATAATGTTTAACCTATAAAATTAACAAAATGCTTACGAAATTGCATATTACCTTTACAAAACTCGATAAAACATTTTCCTTTGTTAAAATAATTACAAACCCTGGTTTTCTACAAAAAATTATGTTAAAATTTTACAAAATAAAATTAACAGACTACAAACTCATGTTAACAAATCTGATTTTTATAAAATTGAAAGGTACTGTATAGAAGACATTTTGAATGTATATTAAAAAAGTTATGAAGGAATTTTGTTTTGCCATTTACTGGCAGTATATTGACATTGACATTATAAATAAGTATTGTGCGCATCAATGGTTACAGTTTTTTTTTTCCGTATAAAAAACGTTTCACTTAAAAATAACTAGCCAAATTCTTATTTCGGTCTCAACTCATCATGAAATCCTAAAAAATGTGTAAATACGATACAATTTTTATGAATACTTACATTATTTATCAAGGTATCTTAATTTCCATAAAAAATGTTGTGTAGTTTTATGAAAAATTAATAAATGAACTATTTTGTGACTATGGCTCGTGATCGCCTTACCAAAATTTGGACCTCTACGTTGTGGTTACCTGTTACTTGTTTTATTAAATACACTGCTTTAAGAATCATACTTGGGAAAATTAGGTATACAAAAAAATAAAATACAGTGTTTAGTTTACCCCAATTTAATTTACTTTACAAACAGTTTAAAAAAAAACAAGGGGTGGCTCTTAAGGAGATACGACCAGGGAAAAAGAGCTTGAGAAAAAACCCTGTTCGGCTATGAAGTAGCAAAGGATTACACGATTAGGCATTGTTTCTTTTAAAAGTTTATGCAAATCAATGGAATGACATGAGGCTCGTTACGCTATCTACCCCCAACAGGTTCAAAAATAGGAAAAACGTTGTTAGTTTAACAAGGCTGTTAACTGTTAGTCTGTCAACGTTAACGTTGCCCTGTGGAGAACGAGGTCCACACTGGAAGCAACTCGCGTAAAGTTGAAGGTTCGGGATAAAAGTTGCGATGCCACCTAGAGAACCTTGGTGACCAGTTATCCCTCACGGAGGGGAGCATTTTAGTATCTACTGCAAACTACGTACTAAAGAAAAACGAGCATTCAAAGTTTAAAATTAACGGTCAATACTCCCTTTTAAGCAATGAAACGTCCTGCATTACACTGATATTTGTTTTAAAATTACCGAAAAAAAATGCATAATCGTGTTGGGGAAGGTCCAAACATTTAAGCTACCTGGACAGTATACAACTAAATTAAGCCTAAGACAATAAAAGAAAGGAATATAAATTTTTAGATTTAGCAGTAAACTTAAAAGGCATAACATTTTATAAAAATAGCTAAAACAAAAGGTGTTAATATCGAGTAAAATTCACTAAACGCGGTAGTGCAAAATAACTAATGCTCAGTTTATTTAAATCTAAATCGTTCTATGTTTAGTGGACTTTACTACATAATTGGGCTACTAAAATTAAGAACTAACCTGGGAGAATACACAAACACTTGTAACAATTATTTAAACAGAACTTTACAATAAATTTCGTTTTAGTAAAAATGTATAAGAGCCGATATGTTCAATACAATTTTCAAACGCTTTCTGCCGCTTTCTTTTCTTCCCTTCCCAAGTTTCGATGTTGTTTTCGCCTCATCTGGTTAACAGAAATTTTTCCCATTTCAGGCAAAATGTCGGTCTTCCACGAACTTTGTAATTTCTTTACCTAACCGTTCGTTTTTTACCTCTTTTGCAAGGATTTTTACATTTTACCACACAATTTAGAAATTACAAACTTATTCAAAAATAAATTTGTAAAACGTATTAAAGTACTGAACCATTAATGAAAATGGGTATCTACTGTAATTACAGTAGATACCCATTTTCTGGCTTTACCTTATTAAAAATAAATAGATAAATTACCTCTCAAAAAAAAAAACCTTGTAAGATATTTAAATATTCTTGGTTTGACTAATATACTTAACCAATTACTTGTTGAAAACGGCAAAACAGCTAAATCGTCAAATTCTCAAAGTTTCATCAGTCATTGAAACGTGACTGGGAGATGCATTACAGCAACGTGCCTTGCTTGTACCTACTTAGTTAGTTTACTTGCGAATGGCTGTTCTTATTAATTATAAGCGCTTAATCAAAGACAAACAGTGGTCCATGAGACCGCACCACTCCACCCGGTGCATATTCATCGCCTTTATAAATTGAGAAACTATCCACGAAATTGCATATTACGCCGTAGCGTCCATAAAATGCATCATCCCATGCTTAATTAATGTGTTACCATACCTACTGCTGCTCGAACATGCCTTCATTTTCCCTTAGTGCATACACAAGCTTAGAGTTAGATGGTTTAATAGTACGCAGAAGTTTATCAATGATAAGAACTTTGACAAGTAAAGTCAGGGATCTTATAAAAGTTATCTTAAGTGTATTACTTTTTGTACAGGGTTTTTATTTATTAAAAATGTATAGCATGGAATAAAGAAATAAAATACCTTTAAAATGAGGTATCATACCTTTCCATTTAAAATTTATAAGATATTACTGCTCTCTTGGCACTCCTCAAAAATTGGTATATTTAATATCCCTTATAATGGTTATTGCCAGATGTCGATACATTTTTTTTGTTTTAAAGATAAAATAAAATAAATATATATATAGGGTGTTTCAGAATAAGATGCTGAACCTTAAGGGTGTGAATCCTTAGTTGATTTTAAGAAAAAAAGTTCAAATAAACCTATGACCTAAACCTCTTAATTTTTGAGTTACAGGGTGTTAAAGTTTTAAGAAAAAAATCGTTTTTTTATCATAACTTTAATAACTTCCTAGATATTTTTATAAAATTTGGCACACGCCTTCTAAGCATTAACAGTAAGTTTTTGATGTAGAAGATTTTTTATTTTTTTTACCAGTGGCGTCCGTACAGGATGAATTTTTCAAAATAAAAATTATTTTTTAAATCCCCTTTCATTTTAGGGCAAATTTGATTTCTTGACCATTTTTCGTACGACTAACGGTTTTCGATGAAAAAAATAAAAAGCATTTAATGCGCATATTGCCATGTCCCTATAATTTCAACGGGTCCAGGCCCTACTTCCTCGGGATTTTCCATTACGCTTAATTTTTTGCCAATGGTTTCTTCAAATGGTTAACGACCTAGATTTTTTCCTATGAGGACATCTTAAGGCGTTGGTTTACAGCACCCCAATAAATACTGAGGAGGAGTTGAGAAACCGCATAATATTTTGTTGTGATACTATCAGAAATACTCCAGGAATTTTTCTAAGGGTACGAAACTCAATGAGGAGAAGAGCTAAAGCATGTATACTTGCAGTGGTGGCCACTTTCAACAGCTAATCTAAATTATTTTTGTTTTTGTTTACGTTATTTAATGTTAGTTCTTTTAAAATTATTTTATAATTAAATTTAATTTTAATGTTTATTTAATCATGGCATTGTTTTCTCATGCTTTTTATTTTTTTCATCGAAAACCGTTAGACGTACGAAAAATGGTCACAAAATCAAATTTGCCCTAAAATGAAAGGGGATTTAAAAAATTATTTTTGTTTTGAAAAATAGCAGTGGCGTGCATAATATTTTTCCAAAAATATCCAGACCACATCCTGTACGGACGCCACTGGTAAAAAAATAAAAAATCTTCTACATAAAAAACTTACTGTTAATGCTTAGAAGGCGTGTGCCAAATTTTATAAAAATATCTAGGAAGTTATTAAAGTTATGATAAAAAAACAATTTTTTTCTTAAAACTTTAAAACCCTGTAACTCAAAACTTAAGAGGTTTAGGTCATAGGTTTATTTGAACTTTTTTTCTTAAAATCAACTAAGGATTCACACCCAGAGATAAAGAAGGTTCACACCCTTAAGGTTCAGCATCTCATTCTGAAACACCCTTTATATATATTTATATTAATAATAAAAGGGGTGCACTGTATATTAAAAACTAAATGTGATGGAGCATTTAAAGTAAAAAAATTGGATAAGTCAGGACAAATAACTTTGGATTCAGTAAAAATTGTAAAAGTTTTGTAGAAATTAAAGTAAACATATTATTACTGAATTTATTGATTGATTGATCTTCTCGCTTTAATTGGCAAGTTCACTTTTAACTCTTTAATAATCCATTAACTTTTAAAGAGTTACCCTTTAATAATCCATTGGTTTTAAATAAATTTAGCTCTTTGTGAACAAGTTGTTTTTTGACTTGTAACATATGTCTTGTATATTTATAATCAAGTATAATTTTGAGTCTCAAAAATTGTAATAATTTTTATTAAGATATTGGTTAATTATTTAATACTTAATGTAAACTTTATTTTGTTTATATTTCATCTTGTTCTTTTTTAAAGAAGGGACAAGCTGAACTTTGTATTTTCTGGATGCTTGGACAAACCTAATTAGGTACCTATTTATTATAATCTATATTTTATGTTTATGTTTTATTATTTACATTTCACTTTAAGATAGTATATTATATTGCAATCTATTATTTTATTATTTAACTTTTACATACTTCAGTACAAAAAGTAAGCTTTTCAATAGAAAGCCGATCCACCGGTTTCCCCAAAACCCCCAACAAAAATAAATACCAATAAATAAAAAAATATACCTTTTGATGTGCAGGAATTGAAATAAAGTCTCAACATAAAGAATATTAATTTACCAAATAAATAAAATAAGGTAAACTGCCATACCCTTAATTAATGACAAATAATTGTTATTATGTTTATGTTTTTATTCCAGGTATTGATGTGAGAGTTTTGTTGCTTTGTCTTATTTTTATTATAATTGATAATAAATAATAATAATTTATTTTGCTTTATTTGATTTGACCTGATATATTTATATTAATTTTTTATATCTGATTTTATTTATGACTGTCACAGACAAAATAATAAATTAGTAGTAAATAAAATATATAAATATAAGTGGTTTATCGGTGGACAATAGTAATGCAATAAAATGGTGTATATATATATGTATACATTTCATTGCATTACTATTGTCCACCGCTATACCACATGTTATTTATACAGGGTGTCACATAATTAGCATGCAATACGTACGAAAATTGGGGAAAAAATTTCCATAAACATAGGTCGAGAAATGCTTCCTAAGGAAGCTACATCCCCCTGATGATTTTATTTAATATATCTCCAAAAAATGGTCGTTTTCACTTTTAAATAGTTATTTTTTACTGCGTTAATAGTTAAAGTTTGACTTATTTAAGATTAGTCACCATCTTTGACTATTTATGAGAATTAAAAGTAACTAATTTCTTTAATCGTTTGCGGCCAACAACAAAGTATTATTTAAATTAAATGCATATACCATAAAAACAAATAAAGATGCAAAAAGTTTAGCTCAAGACAGCAACACAAATATATATAATATAAAATATTATGAACAATATTTATTCACAAATAAAATTGATTTTTATAAGAGCGGCTGATAGCCGAATGGGTTATGACAACAGCTTGACAAGCTTGACAAGTGACAGACCTGAGTTCAATCCCCGGCTGTGTCAAAACTATTTTTAAATTTAAATCTACTAATTTGACTATTTCATTCAGTAGAATTTGACTAATTATTAATGACTGCTTTTTCGCTATGACAATTAGTCAAATATGACTTATAATTAGTTATTTTTGACTAATTCATTTTAAAAGAGTTACTTATTTTTTCCTTAACATGGCAGCCATGTTCCATTGCCCAAGCTAAATCTTTTTCTGTAGTACTTATTTCATCATGAATTTTCATGCCATGTAAGGTAATTTTTAAATCAATTTTAAGCGAAAATGGTAAATATTAGTTCAACAAGAGAACTTTTTGTGTAATCAAAATAATTTGATATCAAATTCTGGGAAAAGACACGTACAAAAAAGTTAGGGTTGTTTTACCCTTACTCCCTATCTATCTGACCCACAACTCATGGAAAATTTAAAATTGTTATTACATCTTATTACATCTTATTGGCCATAAAAAGTTTTATCAATTCCAAAAAATTTTACATTTCTATTTTAAACAGTATTGGAGATATTAAATAAAAACCATCTTCAGGCGCTCTTCATTCGGGGGCTGTAGATCCCTTAGGAAGCATTTGTTTATTGCATTTTTTCCCTATTTTTGTAAGTAACATATGCTGTTAAAGTAATGTACGTTTATTATGGGACATCCTGTATATTCTATTTACCACTACTAATATAATGTTGTCTGTGACCTGTTATTGTGCATTGATAATTGTATTAATGTGTATTTACTTTTATAAGTCTAACATTTATGTAGGTGAATAAAATTAGCAATATGATAATGTGATGTATCATATTTATATGAACTTATTTTATGTGTTGTATTATTTATATTGTTTTGATGTGCTACACATATTTGCATATTATATATATATTTAAATTAATAAAGGTTTTACCTTATTAACTTAAATCCGTGTTACTTTATACGGTGTTAACTCTTGTTTTTTTAATAAACCTTAATAGTTAATACTTTTTATTTGCTTTTAAATATCTTTTCAATTGCCTAAGCACGTATCCAGAACCGTATTTACAACAAAAAGGGGCCCTAAATTTATTTCTTTAAACTAGACGATCACGTGTTTTGTCCAAAGGTAGTTTTTTTGTAATTATATAATTTTCTAATTAATAATTTAGCCCCCCTTACCCCAACTACTTGCAAGGTAATATATAACTTATATAATATAAGTATACTTCATTCGTGATAATACAATCTTTTGCAACAACTTAAAAAATGGCGAATGCGCCAGGATTAATCTCTTTTCTTTCAAAAAATGGCGGATGTGCCGGTATCAATAATAATTATTTCCATTAAATATTGGTTTGTTAATCTTCGCGTGGCAATAATTATCATGATAATTCCATAAAGCGAATTTAGTCGTTAGTTAGTCTGTACGTAGTCATAATTCAAAATGAATAACAGACCAATTGGATGGACGCCTTGTTTTGCAAACGCGTTTATTTATTATGCCGCCATAAGCGCATTTTCTCTGATTAATTTCACACAGTAAACCCATCAATGATTGATAGAACTGCGCTTTAACAAGTTTTATAATCAAATGAAAATCCTTTCTTTAGTTATGTAGTACAAAGTAAAAAAACATTTGTTAATATAACTTTATGTTAAGTATACAACCAACTGTAATCTGTTAATTTATTGAATAAGTAGTTTGTTATTATAAGAAACATTTTGTAGATTTAATAACAAAATCCTACATTAATAATTTAACCATAATTCTTGTAATTTTCATAAATGACCTTATTTTTACAAACCTTTTTGTAGACCCAGTAACAAAAGTATTTGTTGGAAATTGTGAATTTAAATAAAACAAATTTTGATAAGAAATGGTGCAAAATTAATTAATTTTCTAAAAAAATTAACACACTTACATTAATGAACACAAAAATAACATACACACAATTAAATAACAAACCATTCTATAATCGTCAAATTATAAAGAAGTTTGGTACAATATAATTATCAATACTACTGCAATACTTACTGATGTATTTCGTAACTTTAACCCACTTCACTGTATCCCCTAATTTTAGTTTGAAAACCAGTGATTGCATCTTTTTTCTGATACTTCGGTATAAGGAATTCGAATAACAATAATAACAGATTTCTGGTAATATATTATAAACACTCTGGACAATTGTTACAAACAGGTTACGAATTAGAATAAAGTAAGCAGTAGCATAAGTTGCAGAGGCTGAAGTCAGTTGAACTTGTTAATAAGTATTGTCAGTGGGAAATGTTTTGATTGACTGCCTGAAATCATGTGTACTTTTTCAACGAAATAATTTGTTAAACATTAACAAAATAATCTGTAAGCTATGAAATTAACAAAATGCTTACAAAATTTCATATTACCTTTACAAAACTTTCGGTAAAATATTTTATTTTGTTAAAATGATTACAAAACCCTGGTTTTCTACAAAAAATAATGTTACAATTTTACAAAATAAAATTAACAAACTACAAACTCATGCTAACAAATCTTATATTTATAACAGTGGGTATACTTATATTCGTGTCAAAATGGAAATCTTAATTTATGACAAAATTTAATATTTTTTGTAATAATTAAAGCGGATGCTAAAATTGGCCTTTATTCTGAACTATTTACATTTGATTGATTAAATTAGATCCTTTTAATTAAATTATTAATTTGAATACGCCGGAGTCGGCTGTTATTTCTGTTAATATTATCTTTTCCACCAAACTACGCCTACGCCTACGATTGAAGCTTTCACGAAGAACAACTTAAACTTCTTAATAGCAGCTGAAGGTGAAGCCACACTAACATTCTGTCAATTTACGTCTATTATTTGCGCTACCTTGCCTAATTTCTACGTCTTTTTTTGAAATTGGGCGCCGAAAGTAATAACAAAACATATTTGATAATTTATTTGTTATATTACAAATAAATAAGGGAGAATGAGATGTTTATAGTTGTGTCAGCGAAAAAATATTTAGTTCCACGGGGACTAGTAATCTCCGATCGACGAACGAGACTGAAAGTTGACAAAGTCAATAATATGATTGAATTTTTGTATAAAAATAAATAACCACTTTGCATCATTTTTTTTTTAATTTAATGTTCTTTTAATAATTTTCCAACTATCGAAAAATATCGATATATACACTGTAAAAAATAATTAACACCACTTTACAGGCGTCAACACCAAACTGTGTTATTCCAAGTCCAAACGATATCGTGTAATATTTTAACACAGCTTCAGTGTGTTGATTTGTTATTTATATTGTGTAATATTTTACACGAAGAATAATTAAATTTTAACACATTGTTTGTGTAAGCTTTCTTTACGTATTAAATTTAACACCAGCTGGTGTTATTTTTTAATATTTTACCGTGTTAAATTTATTATTAAATTGGGTAGGTAAATAAAAGTTACGTGAACAGAAATATTTTTATTTAAAAAAGTAATTTATAGTTTCAATAAGACATCATATTTTAAGTTGAGTGAAGGAGTAAACCTAGTAATAAAGGACACAAGATTATTTTAATTGTTGAAAATTTACTTACCTAAAGAAGATAAAATTTCATGGGCTACTGGCAAATTTGCGATTACCCACTTTGTTTCGTAAAGTCGAAGTTCATATTAAATATTGTTTCGTAAAGTCGAAGTTTAAATTTCATATTAAATATGTATATGGATGTGTTTATTTACGTTGTAACACAAAATAATCTTTTATAAAAGCACCAGCACAATATATCTATAAATACACCGAAGGCAAGACAGGCATAAAACAAGCAAAAACAATGGCGATTAGCTTCGGCACTAAATTTTACATGATATTTGTTAAAATGTACACAACTTCGTGTAAGATAACACGATATTTATTAAATATGAGTTTATAACACATTAACGTGTAAATTAACAAGTGGTTACACGTTTTAGGGTTGATTCCCAATTTAGGAACATTCGTGTAAAAGTATTTACACGATTTTTACACAAAATTTAAACAAAAATTTTAACAAAAAAAAAGAATTTACACAGATATTTTTTGCAGTGTAACTATAGTTATCGTAAGTGTATTTACTTACGATAACTATCGATATTTTATCAAATATTTGAACTAGAATTAACATGAAGTCTTTTATACAGGATGTAAAGACACTGTGGTGAGTGTCCCCAAGGTTACAAAAAAAATACTGGTCTTCAATTGGTGAGATAAATTTCTGCATTTGCAAAAAATAAATGGTTATATAGGTATAAAATAAAGTACTAATCGTTATCAATTTAAAAATTGCTTGAAATGTACTAATGTTACTGTTTTCTTTATCAAGATGCTGTAAAAAGCATTTGGCAACAACGGTTTTGGTACCTAGGAGTTACCTTGTAACAAAATTTAATAATTAAATCAAAACTTCGTTTTGGCTTTTGGCGAATGCCGCCACCCCAAGTAACACTAATGCTCTTATTGTGATCTCCAAGGTTGCTTTAAAACTATATGATCTTAATGACAGCCTTGATCTAAGCAAATCATACAAAATATTCAAATGAAAACCACCATTCTGGTAAAAAATGTAACAACGGGTGGCTTTTTTCTGACAAAATATAATTAAATACTTCTACATAACTTGAGCGCCATCAAATTAATCTTTTTTATTATTTAAAACATATCGTATTGTTTGGCATCTAAATATCTAAATGCTTTTCTTTATTAAATTGTATGTTTGGAAACACCGTTCTTCACTTATTTAAGAGGATGATTTTTTCTTTGGCTATTGCAAATCTCCATCATGGCAGAGTCTGTATTTTATATAAAACATGGCGCGATCTAGATTAAAACTGATTGCAAGTTTATGGAACATTTTAGATCTTACAAGACACACCGTTTTATTCACCACTTTAAGTACAATTACTCTCGCAAACGTCTCTTTACTCTTCATTTTAAAATTGAATTGCTTTAATCATTTTGGACTCATGGCCTTGTTGATTTAAAGTGGTCTGGCGCGCGAATGAAATCGTTACCTTACAAATTATGCTGTTTTTTAATCTACCACTTCGTTTTAATTTAAAATACTTGTCGCTAATATTTTCCATTTTAAATGTGTTCTAATTTTCTTTTACGTATAAAGTAGATACACAAACTGCACTGGTTAACTAAATTATCTTATTGAGATGGATTTATCCGAATGTGGAGGGGATAGAATTAGTTTTAATTAAGTGGTCAAAAATCGAACAGGCATTTTTTTTTAAACAAATTGACTAAATTAAAACCTTTGAGCTTTAAAATATTTTTAATGTAAGTTTTAAAACGTAAAAAATTATGTTTTCGGATTTAAAGCGGAATTTTATTGAGCATATAGGTATGTAGGCCTAAGATAAAATAGTTTTTTTTGTGAGTTTTAATGAGTACTTCAAAGGTACTTCATAAAAGTTCATTAAAACTATTTGTTCCAAAATGGATTGTTTTAAAAACCAACTTGCTATTTATTAAATATTAAATAGTATTTAATCGTTTAAAAAGGCAAATTAGTTTTAAAAAAGCCAATGTCAAGAGTATTATAAAATCAGTATAAGATCAATAGGGCATTAGGAGTAAATAGTTCTTTTTTAATTTAAATTAAAGAATACATTCAATTATTTGCATAAGAATCAGTGGCCTTTAAGAAATTTTAGTTTATCTTAAGGTAACTTTAAAACTATTATACTTTTATTGAACATAGGTATTAAAGCACTTTTAAACCCTAAATAAATCAAATGTATTTTACAATTATTACTTGGGAAAACACGTTACAATATGCAAATCCTTATGTTGAAAGATTTCCAAATCAAAGGCATCCGAGTGTGAATGCGTTTAGAAGACTATTGTAGTCCTCTATAGAAAACCAAATGTTTTCCATAGAAAATCCTGTTCCAACTGCTGGTCCAGACCGCAGTCGTACTCGTCTTATTCTAACACCCCAAATGGAAAATCAAGTTTTGGAACTTTTGGAAGAAGACCCTGCACGAAGTACAAAGTATTACAGCTGAATTTTTCCCATGAAACTGTTAATACATTTCTCGTTTGTGAAGGCTATATATACCCCTATAGGTTAGGGCTATATTACTTTTACACTAGGATAAATTACTGCAATTGGTTGTTGCAACAAGTGGCTGGAAACCCTATAGGGTATATGTATACATTTAAGTCTCATGTTTTGTGAACTGAAAGCAATTTTTCAAGAGGTGGATTTTTTAATCAACACAATAACCATTATTATTCGCGTTCGAACTCTTGACGATGTAAGACATAGTAACCAAGACCTCGCTTAAAACCAAAATTTTTACCTCCCACAATAAAATACTCCTACAGTGATATAATGCATTATATCTACAGTTAATTAAAGGATAACTTACGGTCACGAAAGTAATAGAGTATGAAGTGATAAGTGACAGCATACCTGGCGGACGAACCACCCGACCATAGGAAGCATTCTATGTGAAGAATAATCGTGGCTAACCAAGAGTGGAAAGCCATCATCTGCAAACATTTGATAAGTACTCTTAACTGAATGCATGACGTAAATTAACATTAAAAATTAACCACGTTCAGATACCTCAGATAACCCTAAGAGCAGTTCTTTCCATTTAAACACAACCCTAGTAGAAAAAATAAATTAAAAAAAAAAACAATGTAAAACAACAATTTCCCTGACAGTGGATAGGTCGAAATGGGCCAATACATTTGTCCCCAAGATCCCCAGATTTTACTTTACTTGACTTTTTTCTGTGGGGTCACATCAAATCCCTTGTTTATAGGACCAAGGGCCATTTCAGGCGCGCGAAACGCATGAATTACAAAATTGTTTTATATATATATATATATATATTTTCGCATTAAAATTGTCAAAAATATACCTTTTTTATTAAGCTATACATTAAATTTTAAAAAACGCACGAAATATTTTATAAAAGTAAAGATAATTTTAATAATTGAAAGGTGTGGATGGGACAAAAAAATATTTATCTTGTCCCATTCACACCTGTCCATTATTAAAATTATCTCTACTTATAAAATTAGAATGTTTGACAATTTTGATGCCAAAATATTATATAATAAATCATTATTAAAAACAGTTTTGTGATTTGTCCCGTCCGCATGCTTTAAATTTATCTTTATCTGTCATTTTATTTACACCCCCTTTACGCTTGAAAAAAGAAACAATAATTACTTTATAATGTATATTTGTAAATGCATACTTATTAATCCAACAAAAAAATACACCACTACTAATGCATCATTATTCTTAAATATTTTAATCTTCAATTTAAACTGTTACAGAATATCTGACTCAGTTTATTTCTGCACAAGAAACAAACTAACACAGAATATATGTCTATAAAAATATTCACGTATTATGTATTAATGAATAATTATGATTACGTTAAAACAGGAAAAAAAATCAGTATCGTCCACTTCTTCCAGAACGATGGCGGTTATTTGGAGACCTGGAGCCGCCACGTCTTTCTCTGGAACGAGAACGTCTTCTTGGAGATCTTGTTCGGGACCTTCTACCGCCCCCGCGACCGCCACCACCGCCGCCGCCGCCGCCCCCGCCGCCAAATTTCCTTCTTGGGTATAAGTACCTACAAAAATAATGTATTCTTTATACCCGTGCTAAGTTGCGAAATTAGCGTTATAAGTAAAATGTAAGATGTTTTACCTGCGCAATTCTCTCGAAATCGGCTTTAAATGCAGGAAATTGCAGAATCCTGACCGAGTGCACTCTCCCATTTCATACTGACGACAACAAGCTTCTCTAAAGTCAGTAACTGGGCTTAATTCTGCGTAGACTGGCCTACCGCCAAACCAACGGTTGTTTATATCACTTACAGCCCTTTCGGCGTCTTCTTCACGACGAAACTGAAAACATTTTTTTTAATACAAGGTGTCCCGAAAACTACTGCAGCCTACAGTCTGTAGGGGCTTATAAAAAATACAAATTTTCCGACGAATAGTTTTTGAGTTATAAGTGTTTAAAAATTGAGCTTTATTTTAATAATTTTAATATTTTGAGATTAAATATTTATATAAAAGGATGGAAATCAATTTTTCAAATATACAAGGTGTCCCTAAACTTAGTGGCATAAATTTGGGAGCAGATTAAGCAAGTCAAAATAAGACGAAAATCTAAATAAATATTTTTCCTAATTAGGTATGTTTAAAAGATACAGGGTGATAAAGTTTACTTATCATATCAGTTTTTTTAATATAACTTCCACTATGGTAGACGTGGAAAGGTGATATTTTGAGAACAGTCACTTACTACCAAAATACATATTCACACATAATAACAATTGTTCGAGTGAACGCAGTGTCGTAGAAACAGGGGTTGCTTAAGCTTATTGTCCCATACAAACTTTGAGGTTAGGTTTTTATACCATTTGATGCATTTTTTCGATTACTCAGTTCGTCTACTATTAAAAAGGTATACCTCTCAAACTTCGATAAAATAAACCGTTTCCGAGATATCCGAGATTACAATAATTGTTATATCGCATTAAAGGACTAAAAGGTATATGATAACAAATTTTTTAATTGAAAAAAACTACAATTTTTTTAATGTGACGGTCAGGGCAAAAAGTCTCGAGGCTCATGGAATGCCGTTTTTTAGTTTTTTTAATTAAAAAATAAAATTTGTTATCATATACCTTTTAATCCTTTTAAATAATGCGATATAACAATTATTGTAATCTCGAATATCTCGGAAACGGTTTATTTTATCGAAGTTTGAGAGGTACACCTTTTTAATGGTAGACGAACTGTGTAATCGAAAAATTGTATCAAATGTTATAAAAACCTAACCTCAAAGTTTGTATGGGACAATAAGCTTAAAGCAACCCCCGTTTCTACGACACTGTTCACTCAAACAATTGAAATTATGTGTGAATATGTGTTTTGGTAGTAAGTGACTGTTCGCAAAATATCACCTTTCCAAGACTACCAGAGTAGAAGTTATATTAAAAAAACTGATATGATAGGTAACACTTTATCACCCTGTATCTTGGAAACATAAGTAATTAGGAAAAATATTTATTTAGGTTTTCTTATTTTGACTTGCTTAATCTGCTCCTAAATTTATGCCACTAAGTTTAGGGACACCTTGTATTTTAAAAATAAAATGTTAAAATTTGTGAATAATGACAAAGTTATGGTAATTGAGTTGTATAGTGCAACACCTCAATTAAAAGTAAGGCCTGACTTGTGTCAACCATGTCAATGTCAGCTCTGTAAATTTATTATTTGTTATATTTTTGATGTCTCATAAATCGGCTTAGGAAAACACATCGTTGCCGAGTTAATTTAAACTTAAATGCTTTAAACTCAACATTTTTATTAGGAAAAAAATTGCAACTAAAACATAGACATTGAGTATTGTAGTTGGGCATATCTCATTTTAAAGAAAAAAAGGTACCTAACAAAAAACAATACTAACCAAACTTTTTTTCAAAAAAATATAAGCAACTTTAACACCTATTTTTGAAACGTTTTTTATTGATTCTTAAATTAATAAAGATTTCACCCTGTATACCACAAATGGTGTTACAAAAACAAAAAAAAGTTTATTTTACATTTCTCAGAAAATTTTTCACCTGATAAAAGTTTCTTTTCCACTTAATACCAACGTAAAACTTATTTCCACTTCATAAGATCATCATAAGTAAAAATTAATGACATCCGTGGAGAATTCTCGAGAGATATCTACCTACCGTGATAATAAAATGATTTTTTTCAAGCGTACAATAATTTTTATATTAAAACACTTTTAAGACTACATACATAAACCCTTCATATCAATACTAGTTTAAAATTTAATTTAAAAATGCTGTTTCAAAAACTCAAAGAAATATTTTAATTATATGCTTGAACAAAAATAGTATATAAAACCTCGTACGCAATCTATGTATAAAATGTATGTATTCTTGGCTATAATTTGTGCTTTCTCCGCCTGGTCTATAATTTACTATTCAGTACAAAATTTTCAGAAAAATCAAAATTGCAAATATATTGTGTCGCATTATTCTGGGTGTTTGAAACCAAGCAAAAACTTTTATCAAAAATAAAATCTTTTGAGAAATGTAAAATATGTAAGTTTAAGGGCCGACGCATATTGAAGGTCTACAATTGAGCGAAGCACGAAAAGCATACAATTTTATCTTCAATGCACAATTTTATTTGTGAAACGATAATTAAAACGTACAATTATTATTAAAAAGTAGAAAGTGAGGTTAGATAGAAATGACAGTAGTCGATTTATGTGAATGGTCCAAACTGGTCTTTTAGACTAGGAGGTAAACAATTATATCCGAATGGTCTAAATTATTTTTACAGCCTAGGCGATAATCAATCACATTGGTAGTGCATGTTGAAAATTATAAAGTTTAAATTATAAAACGCTTGAAGATAAACTTTTTACCTCCTTGCAACCCAATCTGTGGACATACTTTGTTGTTTTTTTGACCAAGAAAATTTTATTTTATTTTTTTTTTTAATATTTATTTATATAAAACAATTAAACCCAATGTTTGAACGACTTTAAAAAAATAAAAAGGAAAAATTTGTTAACTTTGTTCATTGCCATATAATTATATTGCAATAAATGCATTCATTAAAATAATAAATAAATAAATAAAGTTTGTATTGCATATTGAGTACATATAGAACAATAAGCCTCAATATAATAATATAATAAATAATATACAAATTATATATTAATCATCAAAATATAAGTAATATTTATTAAGTAGGTAGCTTTCACTTTATCTAATCTATAAAACAAAACAAAGCAAAAAATCGTTTTAGCCAGAGATAAAGAAGATTTTAGCCTTTTGATTTTGACGCTAAAAGTCACGTGACGTGACCACGTGATTGATCTGACGCTGGAAAACTAGCGTCGAGCGTCAACATGAAATTACACCTTTATGCAACAGGCATGGCCGGATTTAGGACGGGGCCAGCGGGGCCACGGCCCCAGGGCCCCCACCATTTAGGGGCCCCCACCAATGCAATATGTAGCTTTTTAATGAAACGAATATGAAAAAAATTATCGAAAAAATAAAAAATTGGGTCGGTTATACCGCGCGAATTCTGTAATTTTCAATTAATTTTTCGTAGATCTAACTATCACACTCAAAGTTTTGGCGCGCGAAGACGTTTTTATGTAGTCTATAGTCATAAGTTATGACTCAAAACAATTGCTCCTTTAGTGCTTTTCGTAAATACAGGCAAACAGTCAATTACTTATAATCTAATATTAAAGTTAGTTTTTGTCCCAGATTTTTATTGGTACATTGGAGTGTTGTGGAATATTTTCCGGTGTTTCCGAAATAATGTTTCGTTCTTTTCTTTGGACAAAACATTGTTTTATTATTGATGATTTTGTATGAAAAACAGACAAATAATACGACTTTTAAAATATAAAGTATATACAAACACTTTCATTCACAATTCTATTCTACTATCTACGTTTTTATAGTTTTGCATACGAATTTATAATTTCTCAGACTTGGGTAAAATGTATATGGTTATCAGGGGCGTAGCTACCGCGGTATCAGCCGTATCAATGATACAGGGCCCCCGGCTAGGGGGGCCCCCGATTGGCTTCGACATGCGTAAGCAAAAAATATATTACCCAAATGTTAAAAAAATTGAGGCATCAAATTAAATAAATAAATAATATTATTGTTTATTTTTCGATTTATTAAATTAAAATTTTCCTAAATACCCTCCTGTTCCAACGAGGCCGTTAACTCATACGAAATGTTTCTGCCCGCACCTTTTCGCTATGCGTTGTCTGCGGCGCAGTCTGCGCATATTGTTCTGTGCTCTGCGCCGCATACTAAGTCTGCTTTGGGTGTTATTATCATAGGTTATATTAATAGCAAATTAGAAATAATTATTAGTGTTACAATTATTTTAAATGACTTGCCTTTATTTTAAAATAGAAACCTTTTAAAAGATGTTAAAGAACGGTAAATGTCTAAAACCAGATAAAATTTTAAAATTTGCCTGTACATAAAAAGCTATGTATACATGGGTGAATATATTGAGATGTCCCCCAAGTGAAAATGATTATTTTTTATTTTTGGTTTTTGCTTATTTAAAATGATTAAAGCGCCATCCGTTGCATAAAATTTAAAGCAAAAGCAGATTCACGGAGGATAGAATCAATTTTTGTGACACCTACATAAATGGTTATAAAAATTATTTCTTTTAATTTTTAATAATATTTTATTATTGATTTAATTGCTTTGGATGTGTTTAATTTACTTAGTGAACTGATATTTTTAGTATGCTTTTACTACCTCAGATATTTGAAAACATATAGGTTAACCCAGAAAGAGTAACAGTCACGGAGGATAGGTTTTAGACTTTTAAAACAATGTAAAAATAAATTAATTGCGGTTAACCTGAGCTGTAATATCTACTTAATTATGAAAGATCAAAACACAATAAAAGTGTAGGTCAAACTCATTTAGATTTATTAAATATCACGGGGTAACACCATCGGGGGACATTTCGTGAGATTCACCCACATATATTATTTATTAAATTATAAAAATTGGTAAATGCAAAAAAATTATACCTTAAAAAATTTTTTGCCAACACCTTTTCCGGTATAAGGGCCCCTACCAGATTTTTAATACGGGGCCCCTCGAGCCTAGCTACGCCACTGATGGTTATGTTCGTATTATTCAAAATATACAGGGTGATTCAGACTTGTGGTGACAAAAGCTCAGTGGAAATTCATCAAAATATGAAAAAAAGTTCCTATTAACACGTGTCCGAAAAAGCTTCATTATCGAGATACAGGGTTTTTCGTTTAAAAAAATTAGTTTTTTATTTATAGCTTAAAAACGCTTTGGCCGATTTTATTAAAAATTTATATGGTTTATTAAATAATAAATGATTCAAGGATAATAAAAAATCACGTAAAGTTCCTCTAGCTTAAAAATTTACCATGAGTTTTAAAGTGGCATTTTTTTTAGAAATATTGAGGGCCCCCACCAAATGTCGGCCCCAGGGCCTCAAAACTCTTAATCCGGCCCTGGCAACAGGTTAAAACCCCTTGCTAAACAGATAGATAATACCATAGATACCATAATAGATAATAATACCATCTAAAAATGACTGTGGTTTTTTCATTCCTTTAGTGTAGGGTAAGCGAATATTTGACTTTACAAATTATTCGAGGCGAATCGAATTATTATAATATTTGAATTATTGAATAGCTCTAATTATTAGAAAATTAATTTTTTTTTTAATTTTTAATCACGGGAAAACTTATTTGATTAGTTTGATCTATTATTATTTAAAAAATTTAAAGTATTGAAATAATCCTACTAATTCAAGCTATTCAACTAATTTAAACCATTAAAATAATTAAATCTATTTGAATACTTCAAATATACTTATATTATATAATATATATACTATAAATATTTTATTCAAATCAAATATCACTATTTGATTAAATTCGATCACCATTTGCACACCCCTACTTTAGTGTTAATTCTAGGTTTAACGTTTTAATTTTATTTCTTAATTACTAATGTCATACTAAACTTTTCATTTATCACAGGTTCAACGTTTTAATTTTAATTTCAAATAGTTCACAATAGTTTTTCTTTATTTTATATGCCAATTTTATAAAATTTGAATAAATTTGTTGGTTGGTTCCTTGTTGACTAAATGAAAATAGTTTGGTGATTATCGCTTATAGAGGCTTGGCGCAACCATGCATCTCGGATCTTTGTTACAATTTAAAGTATGTGTAGAGTTCTGTATTATTTTTAATATTTTAATTTATTGGTCCTACATTAATACATTTGTCTTATTTTTTTTATTTTAAAGGTTGGTTCCCTGTTGCATAACACCACTCAAATGTACTTAGAAAATGAATACTAGCTTAAAAACTCCTTGTCAAAAAAAATTATAATTTCTTATATTTCAAATAACTTCCCCTACAGTGTGGTATGACGTGGGTCTGCCATTTATTTTTAATCTTAGGGTAGTTATGCAATACCATTTTTTTGTTCCAAATCCAATTTTCTTTTAAAATGTATAAAAATGTTGTGGGTATCTTTTTTATTTGAAGAGCTACAAGGTCGGTTAAATTAGACAAAGTTGGGTAATTACTAATTGAGAAAAAATCAAAAACCGTTATAACTTCGTCGTTCCTAGGAATTTTGAAAGTTTCATATGTGAACATAAACGTTTATTTACATTTTCATCCAATTTGTGATTTTTTTGCCTTCTGGATTTTGAGTTTTCCTATGGTGGCCATTATAAAAACAAAAGATGGTGAATGTAACTTGTTATTTTATATTAGTAGCAAAAAAATTGGATGAAAATGTAGATTAATGTATATTTTTTCATGTAAAACTTACTTATTTTTTAAAAATCCATTACTAAAAGTTATAAAAATTTTTGGTTTTGAAAGATTTTCTTTATTTCAAATATTTTGAGAACCACTGGCTTTTTTTATAATTTATAAATTTCTATTTAATTGGCTTGTAATAACACAACTTTTCTTTAATTTAACCGACTTTGTAGATACCCATTTTTAATTCTATCTAAAGACAACCAGCAAATTTGTACCTTAACTTAAGTTAACTTTATAACAGTTGTATTTGGCTAAATTTGACATTCATAAAACAGTTATTCTAGCTTAAGTTGGCATTTTAAGACTTATATCTTAATGAAACATTGTATACCACTAAGTACTGGTTATTCTACGATAGAGATGCGACTTGAAAAAAAACGGTCCGTTTTTTTTGTTTTTTTTCAGGTTTTTTTTCATTGTTTTTTTTCAAATGGTTTTTTTTTCACATTTTAGGTTTTTTTTCAAGATTAGTCCCATTTTCCTAATTTTGTATGTTTCCATGGACTAAAATTAGCCACTAAATGCCAATTATTAAATGTAAATACAGTCTCGCGTTATGCACTCGCCACAACCACCGATTTGACCAATAGGGGCCGCGCTTGTTTTGATTTGGTCCTAAAAAAAGTAACTACATATAATATTTTTGATTCAGCGCTTGATTTTTCAAAAAGCTACCAAAAGCACTTTTTTCATAATTTTTCAAATTTAAGTATATAGAGTATGGAAATTTTTTTTTCAAAAAACAATAGCAAATTCTTGTAGAAAATTTTTTCATTGGTGGTCAGAACATTCCGTGGACCAAAAAAGAAATTAAAAAAAAAATCGATTTTTTTTATTACGGTATTCGTTAGAATTGAGCGTTTGACGTTTTTCATCTAAAAATCTCAAAACTATAAACTTCAAGCTTCAAATTGCTTTTTTAACGGCTCCAATACGACCATTTTTAACAAATATACAGTTATCCGAAAAACCGCAAAAAAAAATGTTTATCCTTTAATTTTTTGTATTAGTGTAGAAGTTTTACATTGCTATTGGTTTTTAATGTGAAAACTACCAAATAATAAGAAATCAGATTTTTTAGTCTTGGTCTTAATTTTCAATAATGAAAAATGTAATATATTCTACATTTTACTCAAAATTTCATTTTGAAAAAAAACAAAAAAAAACCGTTTTTTTTTCTAGGATTTTTTTCATGTTTTTTTTCACATCTGAAAAAAAACCGTTTTTTTACATCTCTATTCTACGACTTGTGATATTTGATTTTAAGTTAATTGTTAATAATGTCCATATTTTCAAAACTTGTCTCTAATTATATTAGGTATTTGAAATTAAACAATGATAAGATTCCAAATTGTAAAGAAGTTTGCCAACATTGAAATCCAATGATTGGATACATAATGATTAATAAATTATTTCAATTGTTTGATTTGGTTTTTACTATACCTTGATATAAACATTTCCTACAATATGGTCTCCCAAATTATCACACACATTCATTTCTTCGATTTCCCCGTATTTATCCTCGCATTCAACGAAAACATCTTCGAAGAAATTGTCATAATGCTTCTGCATCTCTTCGTCAGACACATTGGAAACCACTACAAAAAAAATTAACATAACAAAATGCATAAATAGTACTAAAGAGACTTACAATGACTTCCATCAGCGGATTTAGCGGAATTCTGCGGGTTTATGTAAAGATTTTGCAGCAAACATGTTTGCGAAAACGTTGGTTTGTTGTGGATTCTTGAGCATCTATCCCCATGTCGGCAAGCCCCGATTTTATAGTAAAAGGAGCAATTTACCCTAAAATAAACAAAATTTATAGCAACTAAAGGACTAAATTTATTATATACTTACTTATCTTTCTCAGTACCGAAAATAGAAGCCAAATATTCCGCCATGTTTGGCTCAAAACGATTTTTTTGACAGCACTGAAAAGTGGGGTTAAAATCGATCAATACCAAGCCGGTGTTTACGTTCAAAATCTACAGCAAATAATAATTAGGGTTACGGTAAAATATATAAGGGATTACAAAATTAAAGAAAAGGTAAGAATTGCTTTAAATATACCTGTAATTGAGAAAAAATCCGTTTGTTATGATTTTACCTGGTTTAAAAACGTTTTTATGCAGTGTTGACATTTGACAACCAAAAGTCCCCAACTTTTCTGGAAAAATCGATAAATTAAACAAATGGCCCATTTTCAAACTTATATTGTTATAAAAATTCAATCAATCTGACTAACTAACCAATTGAATACTACAATAAATAAACTTATTAAATAATTTTGTTTTTTTATAATAATGACTTGATCCTTAAGTATAAAATGTAACACAAAAACGTTATAAGAAAATATATAACTTTATATGCAGTTATATTGCATTCCGAAAAATACATTAATTTTTGCTACTTCGACTAGATCTGTGACGAGGAGATCTCTCTCTGGATCTTTTTTTTGGAGATCGAGATTTTGAACGTTTTCTGCTAGACTTTCTTCTTGCATATAAATATCTAAAACAAATAAATAAATAAAAAAACTTTAGAATGACCAAATGATAGTTTTAAAAGTATTAAAGCTACTAAATAATGTCAAGAAATATTTATTTAAGAGAGTTATACTATACCTCCTTAATTCTCTAGAAATGGGTTTAAGATGCATAAAATTGCAGAATCCTGAGCGAGTGCACTCCCCCATCTCGTATTGTCTGCAACAAGCTTCCCTAAAATCAGTCACGGGACTCAGTTCTGCATACACTGGTCGTCCACCAAACCAGCGATTGTTTAAGTCATTTACAGCCCTATCGGCGTCTTCTTCGCGTCGAAACTAAAAAATTTGTTCAAAATGTGTTTCTGACAACATTTTTAGAAACTCTGAAAAATGGGGTTATTTGTGGTTACTACGATAATTTGGGTATGCTAAATCCTAAAATCGTTTTGCTCAATTAGCTCTTGTTTTCGCAATATTTTAAAAAACGTTTGTTTCTCTATGTGCAAACATTCAAATTAAAAAGTAAATTTTTTAAATCACATACTGAGGATCATGGGCTACTATAATCTTATTATTACCTTGATATAAACATTTCCTACAAGGTGATCACCCAAATTGTCACACACATTCATTTCCTCAATTTCCCCATATTTATCCTCACATTCAACAAAAACGTCTTCAAAAAAATTGTCATAGTGTTCCTGCATCTCTTCATCAGACACATTAGCTACCACTAAAAGTAGAAATACAAAAATAAAACCTAATTTTCATTTAAAAAATTGACATAACCTACAGTGACTACCATCGGCAGATTTGGCTGAATTTTGTGGATTTACGTATAAATTTTGTAGCAGACAGGTTTGCGAAAACGTCGGTTTGTTGTGTATTCTCGAACACCTATCTCCATGTCTGCAAGCCCCGATTTTGAAGTAAAAAGAACAATTAACCCTAAAAAACACAAAATTTTCAAATTGCTAACACAACCAATAAGAAAAAACATACTTGTCCTTTTCAGTACCGAAAATCGAAGCCAAATATTCAGCCATCCTAGGCCTAAATATTATTTTTCGACCAAAACTACCACCGCTTTTTTCTTACTTTTTGACAGAATGGCATCACAAAAGACATTGACAGCTGAGCCACTGAAATTTTTGGGTTTCCTAGAAACGCCACTAACGCTCGATACAAACAGAAAATAAACAACTCTTTTAATAACAACAAATCTTTTAAAACAACAATTATTTAAATTATTTACAATACTACCAACAAGCGTTGCCAATCCTTAAAAATAATATTTTTTAAAATACCTACCTATATTTAATTTTTTATTGAACATTTTTATTAAGAAAAAAAACAAAAAACTAATTTTAAAAATACATGCATTCAACCAACATTCATTGCAGTTTTCAGTAGTACAAAATAAGCTTTTAAGTCAGAGACTCCCTTGTCTCTGTTTTAAGTAATCTTGGTTGCCTATATAAAACATTTAAAAATTATTTAAGCAACGTTGTCTATTCGAAAAAAGCTTAAATAATTATAAAGCTAACCAAAATTTTGCATCTTTAGTTCATTCATACTTGGATCGATGGTACTGCCAACCATATTTTGTGGCCGCCACGCATATTACGCACTGAACTATACATGGTTGTATAGTTCAGTGATATTACGCACTTGTGTTAAACAACAACAACCTTTATAATCTGTGGTGTTAAATAGTTGCCTAACTACAAAATTTCATATACAGGGTTTACCAACAGCGACTTCTTTTTTGGTTTCAAAATAAAACAAACAATTTGAATAAAAATGCTGTGAATCTTTATTGATATATAAAGTGGAAGGTTTGCCATTTATAAATGAAAAATAATATCATTCAAATGCCCACCCCCAGTACGCCTACAAACATCGATTCGTTTGTTAAAATTTGTAATCACATTTTGGCATAACTGAGGCTCTATCTCACGAATGGCACGTTCAATGTTGGCTTTTATAAAAGCAGTAAATTGGCCGCCTAGATCCTGTGATTTAACACCTCTGGACTATTTCTTGTGGGGCTATGTGAAAGATCAAATCTATGCGGACAATCCGCTAACCATTGAGGCGTTATAACGCCTCAATGGTTAGCGGATTGTCCGCATAGATTTGATCTTTCACATAGCCCCACAAGAAATAGTCCAGAGGTGTTAAATCACAGGATCTAGGCGGCCAATTTACTGCAGAGTTACGCGAAATTACTCGATCTGGAAATTTGGTTTGCAATAAATCCATTGTTTGTCTGGCAGTGTGGCATGTGGCGCCGTCCTGCTGAAACCACATGTCACTCACATCTATGCCATCGATAATAGGCCAAAAATAATTAGTCAACATATCCCGATAACGCAATCCATTGACAGATTTGGATCTTCTTCAACAGTTTCACTCACAGCAGCGATATTTTCAGCTGAACGACCCGGACGAACACGAATTGTTTTTGGTTGAACCAGTAGATTTGAATTTATCCACCAAATTCTAAATAGCGTTCTCAGATGGCCGACCATGACGACCAAACATATCACGAATTTTACGATATGTGGTTTTCACGCAACGACCATTTTCGTTATAGGTTTCGATGATTTTAATACGATTTTCAATTGAAATTGAAGGTATTTTTACAAATGGCAAAGCTTTTACTGACATATGTCAAAAAAGTAATTGTCAAAGCTGTCATCTTATCAAAATTTATCCCTATTGAAAAAAGAAGTCGCCGATGGTAAACCCTGTACTTCCACAAGTATGTGCAAAATTCACATACTTCCACACTGTGTATGTGACATAATTTTATTGGCAGCGCCATCTATCCCAGTATGGGTTAACTAAGTAAAATTTCTGGAGGTAAGCAACCTTTTGTAAACTTTTTTAATTGTACTTTTAAATTATTATTATTATTAGCATCCAGTATTATTAATTTACCAAGATTTTTATTTTAACATCATTAAGGGCTATTAGATACTATTGTTTGTTAAAAAATTAACCATAAGGGTACAATTAGGATGGGTTAACTATTTCGCCCCCTTTTTCATGTTTAAATTTTTTCTGACAGTTAAAATGCTCAATAGGAACAAGCCCATGATACAATCATGGAACAAGCCTATTAATTAGAACGTTGGTATACTGCTACCAACACAAATCCATTTTAGTCACTAAAATATAGTGACGTTTCTCTCAAACTTAAAAAGAAAAAATAAACAAATGAATATATTCATAAATAAAAATGACTGCCTTTAATGTTTATCCGTTTTTGAAAATATCCAACAACGTGCCTGTTTTATCCAAAGTAAGTAAAAACATAAAAAACAACAAGCAACACAACCTTAAATATTTTTGTTAGTTTCTTCATGAATCAGTAGACGATTTAATAGGAAAATCAACCCTTAATTTTAACAACTACAACAGCGATATAGAGTGGACACCTGAAGACTTCGAGAAAGCCAAAAAAGAAATCCAAAATCTTTATAGAAATGCAATAAATAACAAAGAGTTTAAATTGGACATCAAAGATGTAAACTCTGAAGTAATTAAATTAATAGAAGACTGCTTTACTGTAAGAAAAAGTGAAATCATACAAAAAGTACTGAAAGATGGGATTGTTAAAAATGGGCATAATTTAGTGGATAATATCGATTGGAGGTTAAAATGGGTGATGGGTAGTTCCAAATTAGCAACAATACGAGAGCCATTATTGCAAGTTGATTTACATTGCACCAAGTTTGATAGAGAAGAGAATGAAATGAAAAATAACACAGTCAACTTTGAAATGGACATTAAACAAGTCAATAATTTAATTAATGAATTAAGTTCTGTACAAAAAGAATTGGAACATTCCTAATTTTGTTTTTTTTTTCTTTTAATGTGAACATAGCCCAAAATCTAAAATAATCAAATGGTATGTATATACAGGATGTACCAAAATCACCAGACCAACAGAAGGGGTTAATTCCATGCAAAAATCTAAGACAAAATTTCCATTACCATTTTTTTGAATGCGCAAAATTGCAGGAGTTGTATCATTTTAAAACTACTAGGAAGTATACCTAATACATTATTTTTAGAAAATGCGACCAAATTAGCTTGACACTGACATGGTGGGAAATCCCATCTCATAATGTATAATAATAGTATATTAAGAGATAATGCAGGCTATTTATTATTCATGAGGATGAGGTTTGCGTAAAGTGACCAGATTTTGTCCAAAAAAATCAGGACATTTTGTATGAATTTACCTTAATTACAAAATTGACACAATGATACAATGCAAATTGTAAATTTGACATAACTTAATTATTGTTGATTGTGTCATTTCTGTAATTAAAGTTAATTTACACAAATTGTTCCGATTTTTTTGACAGATAAGTAGATAATTAAATGATTTTTAAAAATAAATAAATGAAATTTGACATCTGTCAAATGTGTTACCTCACTTTTTACTAATTTTAAATGTTATTATAGTTGCCTTCTCCCTATTTAAAACCTGGTTGGTTCAAATCACAGTGAATATTGAAATCGGCCAATCACTGATCCCTAACAACGTGAATAATGAGTTCATTATTTCCACAGGGAATTTAAGATGTTTATCATTATTCACGAAAAAAAACAATATTATGTAATATGAGTAGATACAATTATTATGAAAATAGATGGAAAATTTTGCCTATCAATATCTGGGCAAAAAATATTTTATGTGCTCCTACATTGACTAGCTGTGACTTTATGGCGTTTTAGTCACGAGCTGAAGTTACCAATAGTGGCTTTTGGGCATTTTAGTCACGGGCTGAAGTTAGCTTTATTATAAATTAGAGAAAAGTGAGGTTAATTCCGTTGACATTTGATAGATGTCGAATGTTTAACAAATAAAATTGGATTTAAATTCTTTGTGGTCGTCGTAGATAAAGTATAGTATGCAACTCGTTTTATAAACTTATCTAGACACTCGTTTTTATTAAACACTCGCTTGCAAGCTTCGCTCGTGCTTAATTAAACTCGTAACTAAAATGGCGTTTATGAAATTTGATACATAATATACTATTTTTTATTAAAAATATGGAAATTATTATTAAACTGATCACTAACAATGTTAAGTAGATGCATTTATCGATATTTTTGAAATAATTTAAAATTACTAATTTTCCCATTTGTCTTATCAAATTTAAAATGCATTTACTCCTACATTGACTAGCTGTGACTTTATGGCGTTTTAGTCACGGGCTGAAGTTACCAAATTAGAGAAAAGTGAGGTTAATTCCGTTGGCATTTGACAGATGTCAAATATTTAACAAATAAAATTTGATTTTAATTCTTCTTTGTGGTCGTCGTATAAAGTATAGTATGCAACTCGTTTTATAAACTTATCTAGACACTCGTTTTTATGAAACACTCGCTTGCAAGCTTCGCTCGTGCTTAATAAAACTCGTAACTAAAATGGCTTTTAAAAAACTTGATACAAAATATACTATTTTTTATTAAAAATATGAAAATTATTATTAGGGTTAACTGATCACTAACAATGTTAAGACGATGCATTTATCAATATTTTTGAAATAATTTAAAATTATTAATTTTCCCATTTGTCTTATCAAATTTAAAATGCATTTACTTCATAAGGTATGTAAGCACGTAGGTGGTGCTATCTAGATCTATTTTAATTTGTTTTTAGCATTAAGGCACGGGTACGCTTCGTGACACCCAAACACGAGAGATCTAAACTCGATGGGTCTAAAATTTAAAAGCGCGGTGGGTCTAAAATGTGTGGCAACGTTGTTTTTGAAACGTCAAAGGCGTAAGGCTTCGTTCACATTTTTCGTAAAAAATCGTATTTTCTTAAATGAGATACTTTCGTTCAAACAAGATTTCGGTCAAAGAAAAGTAGGTACTTCTGAAACAGATATGACAAATTAAAAATTGTGGAAAAGGTCATTCAGGGATTGTTTTGAATGAAAGGGTGGATTCCATTGCCAAAGCAGCATCAAACAATAATACAGATAAATATAAAATCCCCTTTTTTAGAATATCGGAAAATACAAATATACAATAATAATTATTGGAATAAATTGCAAGATATACACATATTGTGAGTTACATTTAAGTGTATCTTGGTGTTATCCAGGACTCATGGAGAGTTATTTTTGAATGGAGTAGGTATGCTTTAGTTTTTTGCTTTGCCATGTATAGATTGGATTATATATTATGAAAGGAGTTATAACAAGTTTTATGACAATTTTACTAAGGAAATGTTTAATGTATATATATAGGTATGTATGTATAACTGGTGACATGAAAAAGTTTTACTTTAACAGTGACATGGAGTCTCTCAGACTCGCTGGATTATTATAATATTCTGACTAGGAAAATGAAGAGCCTCTAGGCAAAAATCCAAAAAATTACCTCCTCCACCAACTTGGATATCCTCTTAGCTTGTTGAAGAAAAGTGCAGTAATTTGGAAGGTAGTATAATATTATTTATAATGTATTTAATTAATGTTGTTCTGTTTATTACTTTTATGTCAATACTAATTAAATTTCACTGTTACAGATTTCCAAGCAGACAGTAATTTTTCTAAAAAGAGCCCTATTCCATCAACTTTGAAAAGCGCCCTAGAATTAATAAAGAACAATATAAACAGTATAGGTAAGTTTTCTGAGCTGTTCTTAAAACTGTGTACCTAATGAATGCATTTTAGGTGAAACATTCAAAACAGGTACTAGTTGTTGTTGCCATCCACAACTGTTATATAATATATATTATACACGGAGAAAAAAGTTTATTGCTCCCAAATAAAAAAAATATTTAAATATGGGACAAGGGTACAGTTTATTTATCCTAAATATATTTTTATTCCTGACATATAAAGTTTTACTAAAGTATATTTATCGTTATTATTTCGACTATTTAGAGGTAATAAACAATATATTCACTACAAATAAAAGTATTAGGTAAACAGTTTATTTGTCCCATTTTTTTCGCAGTGTATACAGACACTGTTGTTAGAAATTAATTCCAAAGTGGGAAAATGTAGAGCAGAATATCGTAAGGAAGTTTTTGAAAACTTCCTTTCAGATTCTGAAAATTATTCAGCATTGGTAATTTCTTTTTTATCCATTATCCTAGAATTTTCATAAAGTTACATTAGTGAGTATAGTTTCTTTTTCTGATTTATAGGTTCAGTTTTTTTCACAACTTGGAATCTATGAATTTATAAGACGATGTATCGCACCCATAATTACAGATAGTCTAGCTGAACAGTTCTCCTTCTTAGGGAAAAAAGGAAAAACTATGTTTGGAAGCTTATCATTAGGCAAAGCGATAATCTGTAAATAAAAATAGACTTTTAAACCCAACCCCTTTTGATTTTGCAGATTTTTTTTATATTTTTTTACCCCACTTAAAATAAAAGAATATTTCCAATTTTTTTTATCCAACTATAGAAGCATCGAACCCGCAGCTGAGTGGGTCGTGTTTCTATGTTGGTATTTACCCGGAAACTATTTCTTAACAATATAATTTTTATTTCAGAATGTGCACAGAAATATGAGCATTCAATTAATAACAAAGAGGCTGAGCAACGAATTGGAGATTGGTTGAGAAGGGCAAAAGAAAGAAGGTTAAGAGGAGAAATAAAAAAAATTGAATTAAATGTTTAATTTTAGCTATAGGTATATAATATAATAATAATAATAATAATAAACTTTATTGGAAATCCAAATTGCTAACGACTTTCGTCTTCCTGCCCAGTTACAATTTTGTATATAACAAATACTATATTTTAATTTATGTTCTGTACTTTACAAAAAAAAAAATGTTATAATTAAATATATATAGTATATATATATATATATATATATATATAGTATCTTCATTAATCTTCTGTCAATTCCCTGAGTGAGTCATACAACGATTTCTCTGGGTATTTTCTCCTTGGTGTTGTCTCGAGTTGTGTTTTAAGAATCAAAGGTTCCATTAAGGTTTTCAGGTTTGTTGTCAAATTTTTTCGCTAGGTATTCCAATCTTTCTTGTATGGGTTGTATTCCAGTGATATGGATTTCCTTATGCTTGTGCGCTCGCCTATCTCTATGTTTGTTAGGTATATAATATATTATGTACCTATGTTTTTTTCATTATACTTTTAGAATTTTATGTAGCTGGGGTATTTGGTTCCTTAAAGGTCTTTGGGGTGCTTATTTGTTTCCTTTTATATTATTTATTTATATATATTATTTTATATTAACTGAGTATTTACAGTATTTCAGTTTTTTACTTTAAATTAAATATGTTTTAAGTATTAATAAATAAATTTAAACATTATTACAGTTAAGTATTTGTATTTGTTAAGAAATAACGTGCTGCAAGCTTTAGGTAGTAATGGTATTGGTGCCTGTTTGTCTGAATAAACTGTGTCCTTTCAAAATAAAACTTATTTTGAAAATTTTTGATATATTTCAAACCTTTCTAAAAGTCATTTAGGAATATAAAATATAACATACTAAAAACGACCTTATAAGGATGTTCCCATGGGAATGTATGAGGTTCATCCCAAGTTATCCTAGAAACATCCTGATGGGATGGATGTGGAGTCTAAGAGACTCCCCTTCAACTTTAAAAACATGTGTTGGGTTGGGTCATATTTACATACACATTTTGGAAACAACTAATATTGGTAGAGAGTGTTAATATATTAACACTCTCTACCAATATTAGTATACCATCTAGGATTGAAGGTACCTGGAGGATGAAACAGATTTAGCGCGAACTTTTAAATATGCACTGATTGCAAAGTGCTTAGGAGTACTCCTAAGCACGTCTGGTATAGGTACTCCAGGTCACCAATTAGGGGTTAAAATACTTTCATGCTGTTCTTTAATGACAAATATCTAATTGAGTTGCGTCGAGAAACGGGTTAAACAGGTAAACAATTATTTCATAGCTATAGCTAGATAAACTATTTAATTTAAAAAAAAAAATATCCCAGATCGCCAATGAAATAGGATTATTTCTGATTTACATAAGGGAACATTTTTATAATGAATAAACAGGATTGTTGAGGGAAAATTTATATTTCGAAATCTATTGTAAATTATAATAGTTCCACACTGTGAGCAGATAATAATAATAATAATATTTATTGATCACAGAGTTTTACAGCATTTAATTCCATAAAACATATTGGACTAGTCAAACAAACAAAAAATTACAAAATAAAGAAATTATGTTTAAAATTATGTACCTACTTTACTACTAAATGTATTAAACATTAAATAAGTTAATTAAAAATTATCACTAAGAAACTCTGGAAGCTTCCACAGAATAATATACTTTTTCTAAAAATAAAGTCTGCAATCTGCATTTTAACATTTTTGAACATTTACAACAAGACACAATAGACATAACTTTATTATAACATTTAAGTAATTCCCATATAAATAAAAGACGTTTGACATACAGATCTCGAGAGCCTAGAAAATGGCAAAACTAACTGATTTTGGCTTCTTGTTTAGTAAAGTTACTAGTTCTATGTATGTGGCCATGTGTTAAAATATCTTTTTTATTTTCAAAAATGAATAAAACTAAACCTAATATGTACAAACAGGGAAGAGTTAAAATGTTGTATTTCCTAAACAGAGGTTTACAAGAATATGTTGGACTTTTCTTGTCCATGCACCTTAGGATCTTCTTTTGCGTTATAAAAACTTTATTGAAATAACTTGAGCTACCCCAAAATATAATTCCATAGACAAGATGGGCCTGTACTACTCCAAAGTACAAAAGCCTGAGTACTGAAAAGGTTACCGAACCTCTTAGTGACCTTATTACATAACAAGCAGAACTTACTTTTTTATTTAAATTATTTATTTGTGTTTCCCATGTTATTTTCGATCCAAGTAAATACCCAAGAACTTTATGCTTTCCACAGATTCAATTGACTTATAAGGGTATACCCAAAATTGGAATAAATAAATCGTAATCTGGAGAAACATTTTTTGGTAAAAATCTCATATAAAATGTTTTGTTTTTATTAACATCAAATAATAAATAAAATAAAAAGTTTTGAAATTAAACATTTAAAATACCTACTTATAAAAACCATAAACTGTTTCCCATTTCGTTTCCTTTGTGATTTTCCCGAGGATCCGGCCAGATTGTTTACTTGAAATTTGATACAGGCGGCCATGGCCTGCAGATATCTTATTTTTATTTATTTTGACTAGGGAATAAAATTCATATTGGTCTATACTCCTTAATAAGCATTTTTAAGAGAGCTAGAAGTATGAGGCGCCGTTTGTGTAAAAATTAAAAGTGGAAAATAAACTTGTTTTGCTTTATAAATAATTAATTAAATGCATTTTTTCCCAAATTATTTTTTATCAAACTATTTCTTTACAACATTATTTTTTTATGAAATTATTTTTTTATCAAATTATTTTTTTATTAACTTATTTTTTTATCAGATTATTATACAGGGTGTTCCAAAGAAAACTTGTATTTATGCCTAAATGACAGCTGTCACAATGACAGGTGCAAAAATAACAGCCGTCAAAATGACAGGTGCCTAATTGACACCTATTAAAATGACAGGTGCTAAAATGACGACGCTCAAAATGACAGCTGATAAAATCACAGGTGCCAATATAACGGCTGTAAAAATGACAGATCCCAAATGATACGTGCTAAAATAACGGCTGTCAAAATGACAGGTGCTAAAAACAGCTTTGATAAGAAAATAATTTCATAAAAAAATAATTTCATAAAAAAAATAGTTGATAAAAAATAATTACCTAGATAAAAAAATAAGTCAATAATAATTTCATAAAAAAATAATTTGGTAAATAATGCATATAATTAATTATTTATAAAGCAAAATAAGTTTATTTTACACTTCTAATTTTAAAATAATTATTATTTTTACCGAGAATTTATTTTCTCGGTTTCGATATCGTCATTCTGTGTCAGGAGTGCACTCCTGTGAATAATTAATATGTTAGAGATGTAGGTACTTTAAACACAGTAATTTACTAATTATTATTCACAAGGAACCTGACTAAAAACTAACTCTCATACAATCAGTTCTCATGAGATCACGAAAAGATGCATCAGAACCCTTATATTAGTGTGTAGGCCTCTTAAAGGAATATTATATACAAAGGCAATTTATGAGACGTTTGACATGGTTCTTTACTTACGACTCGCACCAAGGGTGCTGGTGTTAATTTAAAGGTTTAGGTATATAAATCTGGTTAATAACGAAAACCTAATTATCTAACGAGATATTTATTGTATGATTCTTATATTATTAGAAAACTTTTGGCCACTGCAGTGTTTTACAAAGTAGGTCCTAACCCAGATAGCACAAGTACGTTCGTAGGACGTTCGTAGGACTTCCACCCAGGACAACCCGAACGTCCTCAGGATGTCCGGGGTCTGCAAAAGTACGTTCGTAGTACGTCCACAGACTTCCGAAATAGACTGTTTCAGATGTCCTCAGGACGTCCGTATTTGACCCCAAGCTGTCCAATTCGGGACATATGAGGACCGAATTAGGACATAGTTTTATTATAATAAAAAAGTTTACAGACGTCCTGGAGAGGTATATCCTATAAGTTCAGTCCTGAAATTCTCTGAATCGCAAGATACTTTTTTAACACACTCGACTAGCTAGACATTATTCGTTACTGAGGAGATGAGGATGGAGATGGGGCTCCAAACAATTAATGTTTAGCTATGCCATTACGGACACACACTTCCAACTAAATATTGCAACCAATCGCTATTTATAGTTATCTCGCGTGCGTAAGCAGCCGTGAGATGTATCGATTATGCCGCGGCAGGCCGAATTCCAGCCGTAAGCGGGCCGGCTAGGGCAAGCCGAAGGATTTTGCATCGGCATGCCGTATTCTGGCCGACTTCGGTTAGAACATGGCTAAACGGTACCGGGGTAACATAACGCGGGCCGTAATTATAATTATATAAGTAAAAAAAATGGACAACTTTTTTTAAAATCTTTTATCGTGTTTGATTAAAGAGTATTTTTAATAAAAAACAAGGTGTAATTTTTTTTCACTTAGACCCTTTATAAAGGGTGATATCAAATTGTATCTTCAACTTTCGTCGCAGGCAGAAAACCGATGGACGTACTGAGGCCTAGGCCTCAGGATGTCCATCGGCCTAGGCCTCAGTACGTCCATCGGTTTTCTGGTCGGGACCGTCTGTAAAGGATTTAAACCGGATGTCCTCAGGACATCTTGTGCTATCTGGGAAGTGGGATTTAGGCCCAAAAAAGTGTTATTTAAATCCTAATTAGGACCTAGGTAATACTAGCTAGTATAATTTTGTATGACTACTTATTTAAATTAATCATTCAACGATTGACAGAAAATATTAATTTATTAAAATCTAAAAAATATTTTAAATTGTTTGTCCTTGAAAAATGTGCAAAAATGCGATAAAAGTATACTCTCGAGAGTATATAATATAATATACTCTCGAGAGTATATAATAATCGAGATCTCGATTATTCATCTGTTTCGTTTTGATCATTAATTGAATTTAAATTCATATAAAAAAAATGACTTTTGGGATGAATGTGACACAACAGAGTGTTGATGGGTAGGTATCATTCAATTTCCAGTTGTGTAATTTTTCTAATTTCGGCAATGCTTCACCTGATGGTTGTCTTTTTCGATATATCCTACACTTTAAATTCTTCATCTTCCAGAAAGCCTTGCTTATAAAAAAAATCGTCCTTGTGCAACAGGATGTGGAGCGATCAAGTTCTGGAAACCCAATTTTTTTAAATATTTAAAAAAATGTGTTTTAAAAAAGAAAATAAAAGTTTATTATAAGAAAGAATTTATGGTATTATTTTCTGTTTTCATAAACATGGTAAAATAGAAGGGGTCTGGGCAAAAACGAACCTAATGTTTATAAACATCCCAGCAAACCAGGCTGTTCCATTTACATAACCATGATATAACTAACAAAGAACATTGCCATATAAAATTGTTTACATAACATTTACATATTAGTTATTTATTTTGTTACATAATTATGATAAAACATAGTAATATAACATTTATATAAATATGTTCCCCTCTTGTTATATTTACATCCCCCTTATGTATCAGCCATATAACAATGTTATATATCTACAATGGAACAATGATACATCATTGATATATGGCAATGTTTTATAGTATCCATATAACCTTATTATATGTTATTTACATAGTTTTTCTTTATTTTGTTACATAATTATAATAAAAAATTTTAATATAATAGTTATATCAAAATGATCCCTTCTTGTTATATTTACATCCCTATTATGTCATGGCCATATAACAATGTTTTATACCTACATTGTAACAATGATATATAAATGTTATATATTAATGTTTTATAGTATTTATATAGCCTTTTTATCTTACTAACGAACTTGTTTAAACGGTTGTGTCGAGTGCTCTCTATTGTGTTTTAAGTTAAGATTAATTCCATTTTTTTATAATAAAATGGAAGACAAAAATAGAAAAAAATATATTTCCTATCCCGGAGGCAAAAGCGGAGGAGAATTAATGCAGATCTCAAAATAATGGGCGTGGAGGTAAGAAATTGTATAGAAAATATCCAAGACAATGTGGAATATACTGAGGCTAAAACCGAAGTATTATCTTTCCCTAACCAGCCAATAAATAAACATATAATAAAAATATTTTTACAGAAAATTTGGGAGAATATTCAGGAGGTCATAGGAAAAATTCCCATACTTAAGTAAAAATTTTGTGGAAGATTTGCAAGATTTGTGTAATAGATATACTTAGTATACTTACCTAGTCAACTTTTTATTAATACTCTGTTAAAAGTTTTGAGAAAACATTATTGCAAAAAGAAGTAGGTAGAGGCTGAAGTATATAAAGGGCGATTTTAAACCTGTTTAATAATGTTAATTTGTTTTTAAAACAGGGTGCTAAAAAACAAGCGACAAATTATAATTTAATGATATTTGGTAGCCAAAATAAGAGTTTAATTTCTATATTTTTTTTACTTTATGCTGTTTTTTCAACTGGTACCTACTTAAAAGATACAATAATTTAGCTAAATAACCAAGATGGATACACTTTTTTATTATAATTGTTGTGACAATTAATTTTATGCAAATTCCATATTTTTCATTATTTTTATATCTCTTAAGGTTGCAGGGTGCATTTGACTTGAATAAATAAAATCAAACAAATTATTATTTGTACCAAATATCATTTACATAACTACATAAAGAATAGTTAGTTGTTCTTTGTTTTGAAAACAAATCAATAAACAAAAATAATATTAAATTGTATTTTTTTCAGTTTCAGTATATAACAAAAATTGGAGGCGTCTCAGAGAAAGATGCCACAATAAGAGTTTTTAAGAAACTCTTCTCAAATAATTTGGCAAAAGATTGCTCTTGGCTGCAGCCCCATGGGGCTAAGAAACAACAATAAAATTCAAAATTTAAAATCTGTTGAAATATTAAAGGGTAAAAATGTAAATTTTATGGGATTTTTTATTAAATAAATTTTTTTAAGCTGCTGTGCACTTTGACAGACAAAAATTTTGAAGGCATAGTTTCCGAATGGTTCCGGCAGGCCAAACAAAGATTTGGTATACCCTATAGGGAAGCAAAAAACCCATGAAAAGAAGATATATTAATATTAAACTCATGGGATTGCTTTATCTTTTTTACCATATATTTTTTAGCTTTGAAGTATTACTGTATTTGGGATTTTTTTTGTTTGGAAAAACTTTTCGTTTGTTTTAAGAAGTTAGAAAGAAGAAATGATTTGTTTTTTTTTAATTAAAATAATTTTTAATAAACATTTAAACCAATTTGTTTTTTTTTAATCTCTTTCAGAATCATTTATTTTTGTAATGTTTACTTATTATTTATGTAATATTTATTTATAATTTATTTAATATATTATCTAACTGGCATTAACAATTTCTTAGTTCTAATTTGGTATTATGGCAATTTTAAAATTTTGTTGATTTTTATTCAAAAAATTTGCCATAATACTAAGTTAATGCTAAGTAATTTTTAATACCAGTAAGATAATATATTACATGAAATTATATTTATAAATATTTCATAAATAATATGTAAATATTGCAAATCGAATATAATTGTTTTATCACGTTTACATAACTATGATATGGCGCTGTAACATTACAGTTACATATCTATGATAAAACACTGTTACATCACAGATACATACCCAGGAAGGGGTCTTGAGGCGGACATAGGAGCATCGCCATTACATATAGGTGACATAGCTGTTGCATAGTAAGGAACAATTTTTATGTAAATGTTATATTGTGGCGTATTTTTTTTCTACTTACTTTGCTGACGGCAGCTTTACTGTTTATGTTGCGGAGAGCAGGGTTCAAAAGTGGATTCTTGTAGAAAAATTAATGTTTGTGTCAAAATGTGTTCTGGTGATTTTTTATAGCACACAACAACTTACCTTGTGGGCGCCAAGTGATCATTTAAAAACATGAAAGTTAGGTCGATCACTTAAGCTAACTTAAGTTATTTTGAAAATTGAAAGGTTTTCAACAAAAAGGTTATTAAAATTTAATTGGGTTTAATTGGACTGTTGTTTCGGTTGAACATGTAAAAATTAAATCAAACTATTGTTCGATTGAACATGTGAAAATTAAATCAAACTAAATAAACACTTGTGCATACTAGGTACCTCACGATACGTATCGATGGTTTACATATAATAATTAAGCGGTCCTATGACCGAAACAAAAATAGTGAAGCGGTTCTATGACCGAAACAAAAATGGGTAAAGCGGTTCTATGACCGTAACAAAAATGGGTAAAGCGGTTCTATGACCGAGACAAAAAAATAGTTAAGCGGTGCTATGACCGAGACAAAAAAGGTTAAGCGGCGCTATGACCGAGACAAAAAGGTTACCTTAAATGTTAAATGTTTCTAAAATTCTACACACATAATCCTGACTCCAAGTGTTGCTGCTCCGGGTGGTGAACCTTGGTGGTGACAAGCTCCAGCATCGGTTTCGTGTTGGTCGGTAGGTAGAAGTGTAGAGGAACAGCTGATCTGGGCATCAGGTTGATTTGATGTTAAAGGTGACAAAATAGGGTGGAAGATATATTTGGTAAAATCCTACTACAAGGTACATGCCCTAAAAGTAAATAAGGTTGTAAAAGCTACTCCCTGACTGAACACAGTCCACAACTTACAGATTTAATAATCTGGCATGGAGATAATTTGAAATCAGTCAAGTCACAATCGGTAAAAACAGGTCATCATCGGGAAATTATCGTCAAATCCGGGAAATTATCGTCAAATCCAAGAAATATGGTCACTAATAGGTATACATGCCGAGTAGAAACTAATTGGAAGAATAAAATAAACGGACTTAAAACCGATGCTCGAAATAAAGGTAGAAAAACTTACCAAGTTGAGGTTAAGAAAAGGCACGCCGCAGCGTTTTTCGTGAAATTTCCAAAATTACAGCGTCTCACGCAGTCATTGAAAGCGAACAATGCTCTTACTGCAACTTAGCACGATAAAAGTGAAATACCCCACGGTAAGGACTTCAATATTCCTGGCACTCAACTTATCTCACGTCGGCATGTAGCTTTCATCGAGTCTTCAACGGAAAGAACGCAGCACCCCAAGAAAATCGCCGGTTTAAAAGTCACGCATGCGCGGCGCGCCTTCCACCAGACGCAACCAACATTACATGCCAACTGTCATTGAAGTAAACAACAAACCACCGCTATTTCGTTTGAGAAAAATTCAGAAAATGAGGACTGTAGCAAGGTAAAAGAAACGCAGATTACATATTCGATGAAATACACACTCGGCTACAGCCAAAAACCAAGGTAAATGGAAATAAAAACGTTAATAGAAGATTTTTGTTTTTTAGAGGTTATACTGAAGGTTAAGGATAAAATATAAGGGAAAAAAGGACCTTTAGGAAAAAACAACCGGTTTGCTTGAGCTTGTCGACCTCCAGGCTCCTCTGCGGATAACTGCAAAACAAAAGTCAGACACCCAAGTCACCCGATCTGCATAAAAATGTAATCAGTTCTCAAAAACTATCGTGGCACCACTTGACAGCAAATGTCTAATACTCAACCAGTGATCAGTTGATTAAGTATCAAACAAGGTAAATGCAGTGCAAAATCACACGAATAGCTAATTAAAACCTTTTAATTGCAGATAATACATGAAAACAGTGTTGTTCCAAAAAGTGTCGTTCCTAGTAAAAATATAGTATATATTTAAATTTGTGAAATTGAATAAAAATTTAGATTTAAAATGTTATTTTTGACTATCAAACGTAGCAGGTAAAAAGTGCATGCTACAACACACCCCTTCTCGGAAAAATAAAATTTCATTCCCAATTAAATTTTATTTTTAAGTACGAAAGCTAACTTAATCTAAAACCTAATCTAAAACCTAATCTAAAACCTAATCTAAAACCCCCCTTAACTGTACTTTACTAACCTATTCATGATCTCCACTGCAGTGGAACTAAACTAAACTAAAATAAAATATACACTATTTACAAGGTGAAAGTAGGATTTGAAAATCTATATGACTAGGTACCTTACCCCAGTTCGGAAATTATACTGGAGTTCGACCCGTAATACTTCTTTAAGTCTTTAACGTGGTAGTTCCCAGCATTTGTCCCATTTATGGACTTGAGTTCATAAACAAGTTTGGAGACCTTTCGAATTACGGTACATAGTACATATCTGGGTGCCAGTTTTGCGGAAAAGTCTTTACTTTTATCCGAAAGCACATAATTTCGTTTCCATACCTTCTCACCAACGGAGAAAACAACATCGCGTTTACGCAAATTATATTGTTTGACATTCCGCTTGTAGGCTTCATTCAACTTAGACTGTATTGTCTGATAAAGTAGGGGCAACTTTTTAAGTTCATTCCCATAGTTTAAAGAATCTGAAGGATCCGTGTTCAAAGCGATAGAACTCTGGTGTACTCCGTAGTAATCACCAGAAATCGGCACGTTACGTCCAAAATTTAAATAAACTGGGCTAAAACCAGTAACTTCGTGAACCGCGACCCGAATAGCATGCCCTATTTTTGGTATCTCCTTGTCCCAAAACTTATGGCCATTCTTATCTTTAATAAAACTACGTATCGCAGTGCCTATGACGCGATTGACGCGCTCGACCGTATTCGGAGAGGGATGATACCGAGCGTTAAACAAAATCTTCTGAACTTTATATTCCTTGATCAGGTCTTTGAAAAGAGAACTAGTAAATTGCACTCCATTGTCACAAACAATCTGTGAGGGTACCCCATAAACCAGAAACACTTCCTCCTCCATAAACTTACAAATTGCCTTAGCGGTAGCCTGTCTTAATGGTTTCAACAACACATATTTAGTAAAATGGTCGGAAACAACGAGCAAAAACATATTTCCCTGATTTGAACGCGGAAAAGGGCCCATGATATCTACACAGACACACTGCCAGGGGAATTTCACTCGCTTTTCCGAACCCATAAGACCATGCCTACTGACGTTCGGCATTTTCTGACTTTGACACGTCTCACAACGTCTAACAAACCATAAGACAGACTCACGCATTTTAGGCCAGTAAAACTGCTCTTGAATCTTACATAAAGTTTTAAAATATCCAAAATGTGCTGAGGTAGGTTCTGAGTGAAACTTTTCCATGACAGATCTCCTGTCGTTAAAATGGACTACCTGCTTCCAGTTAGAAACATTCGTAGACAAAGGCAAATCTTTATTAATATGGTGGTACAATTTACCGTCTCTGATCAACCATTGGACATGCTCTTCGGGACGCTCAGTCACTAAACGTAACATCTTCTGATACCAAGGATCAGAATTCTGCTGATTATCACTCTCTGCAACAACACACAACTCGGCATTGTCTAAAGGTAAGGAAATTTTTAAATCCGGGGAAGCGCGCGATAATGCATCAGGTACGACATTTAGCTTCCCTTTTCGGTGAACTAATTCAAAGTTATGTTGACGCAGTCGTAGTGCCCAACGAGCTAACTTGCCAGTAGGTTCCTTAATATTGTTAAGCCACAGCAAGGAATAACAGTCAGTTATGACCTTAAATTTTTGAGGACAGGCCTCCAAATAACATCTAAATTTATCTAAGGCAAAAAGTACTCCCAAGAGTTCTCGCTCGGTAGCGCTATAATTACGTTCAGTTCTAGAAAGACTCCTACTACAGTAGGCTATAACCTTCTCGTCATCACCCACAGTTTGAGTTAAAACGCCGCCCACACCGGTCAAAGACGCATCGGTTTGGACTACGAAAGGAAGGGAAAAATCGGGACTGGTCAAAATTGGCGCAGATACTAAGGCAGTTTTTATATCTATGAAAGCTTTCTCAGCTTGATCATTCCATTCTATCTTTTGCTGCTTGCGTTTACCCTTAATAAGGTCGTTGATTGGTGACATTATAGTTGAAAACTGAGGAACAAAACGTTTATACCAGGCACACATGCCTACAAACCTCTTGATTTCGGTGGCCGTTTTAGGTCTAGGAAAATTAACCATGGCTGTAACCTTATCAGGGTTAGTTCTTAAACCACGAGAATCAACGGTGAAGCCTAGATAATTCAAGGAATTTCTAAAAAATTGGCACTTCTCTACGTTAATAGTTAGATTTGCATCTTTAAGTTTATCTTTAACCTTTTCCAATAAATGTACGTGTTCCTCAAAAGTTTTAGAAATAATAATAATATCGTCAAGGTAGCAAAAGATAGAAGGTTCAAACTCAGCACCAAAAATGCCATCCATTAGGCGCTGCTGTGTCTGTGCGGCATTACTCAAACCAAAAGGTAAAACTACAAAAGAAAAAGTACCTCTACCAGGTACTGAAAAACTACATTTTTCCGAAGATTCCGAATCTAAGGGAATTTGCCAAAAACTGTGTCTTAGATCGACACTGGATATGTATTTTGCATCTCTCAACAAACTTAAAATTCTATCAACGTAAGGTAAAATATAAGCATCCGGCTTAGTTAACTCGTTAAGCTTTCTCCCGTCAAACACGAATCTATACTCATCACCTTTCGGTTTCTTTACCAAAAACACGGCACTATTCCAAGCACTTTTAGATGGTTTAACCACCCCAAGCCTTAGCATCTCGTCTAGCTCTTTGTTTAAATGCTCGAGCATGTATGGTGACATTAAATACTGACGCTGTTTAAACGGCTTATGATCACCTGTATCTATGTGATGTATTAACTTGTTTGTACGACCAAGACCCTTTTCTGAGCTAATCTCATTAAATGAAGTAATGACTCCCTGTTTAATTACTTCTTCCGAAGATGTCAAAATGTTAAAATCTACTAAATTAACCTCTACTTTTGAAACTGAATTTACTGAAACACTATTATTTAGTTTTATATAAAATGAGTTATTATTAAAATTAATTGTTAAACCGAAAATCTTGCAAAAATCACTGCCAAAGATAAAATCGTGTTGAAGGGAAGGAACTACTAAAACTTTGATGATCTTAAAAAAATTATTAAGATGGATAGGTAAGTAAGCGTAACCACAAATCCGCTGTTTTGCGCCATCGGCAGTGATTACGTACTTAGCGTTGGAAAAATAAATTTTTACTTTATTTTTTCTTAACAATTTTAAGCCAGAACTTCCGACTACACTCTGATTACAACCCGAATCCAACAACACAATAATATCTTGGTCATACAAAGAAGCTACAATATAAGGTCTATTATCGTTCTGTTTATTAGCCAACATGGGAGAAATCTGGGGAATATTGAGAGATACAAAATAAAAATCCTTTACAGTTTGAAGCCACTGCTTCCAATCGGTAACATCAAAATAATCTTTGCGCATAATCTTTCCAGAACTGAAGTCTTTAGGTCTGAGAGGCTTAACACTATTAAGGTCACTCGGCTGCCGCTTACTTATACGGGAATCCTTCTGCTTGCCGAAAGAGCAGGGTCCCTCTATGCGTTTTTTGAACTAGGGGCGACATTCAAGGGGGTCTTTGATATGGGTGTGACATTATTACCCGAGCACTTGGGACATGTGCGAACTGTGTGATCCTTAGTACCACACTTGAAACAAAATCTATTGCGAGGTTTACGACACTGACTATAAACGTGACCTTGAGCGTTACAGTTGAAGCAGTTCACTCTAGAGGAACTAAATCTTGGTTTAAATTTACCGCTATTCTCCCCATCAGGGTGTGACGACAAACAATCATCAACATACGCCAATTCAGGCTCAAGTAAATTTGCAGATTTAACGGGAGTTACGTAACTCTTCCTCAGCTGAAACGCTTCATCAATCCTCTTACACAAAGTAATTAAATGGTCTAAATCGTTAACATCCTGTAAGGCCAGTGCAGAGATATAGTGAGGTAAAAGATTTTGTTTTATAATTTTTAACTTGGTAAAATCAGCAGGTAGATTTTCCAAATGAGCAAAGAGATTTTCCATGATAGAGATATAAACTATGGCCGACTCGTTTCGCCCTTGTTTTCGCGACTTTATCTCATCCCACAGCTTGTCATTGTAGTTTGAAGGTAAATAATCAGATTTCAGTTTTTTTACAAGGTCCTCCCAGTTATTTAAATGTTTCTTTACGCGTCTGAACCAAATAAGGGCACTATCCGCGAACAGATCAATTGCCGAGTTAAACAGTAGAGTTTTATCAATATTTCGAGCTACTGATAATTCTTCAACTCTATCAAGAAATGAATTTACAGACATAGAAACACCGTTGAATTTTAAATTCCATTTATAAACGGCGACTGAATTCTTACTGTTACAAACTGTGGGCTGAGGTAATGAAGTGTTTTGGCAACTAGAGGCACTAGGTGAATTTACAGTTGAATGGAAAACTTCCGCAGGATCTGGTTGAACCTTCTCTTCCAGTTCAGCCTCTAACTCTATGCAAGTGGCATGAGACTCGTTTTTATATTCTAACGTGTCTTTATCCCCTTCGGGAACTACAATTCTGCCAACACGGCCAGCAACATGTAATAAACGCGTCTCAATTCGCTTATACATAGAGTCAGAAGATGGACCTTCAAAGTCCGAGACTAAACCTCTAAGGGCATCAAGGGTAGAATCAATAAATGTCTTCTCCGAATCAAAATTATACAGAGGGTCAACCAGAGCCATAGCTTCGTCGGTTTTCCTTAAAAGTCTAGTCAAAATTTTTCGTTTTGCTGCCGCATCTTTCTTTGACGACTCACAGCCACGAATTCTCAACTCGTAATTTATTTCGTCGGCTAAAAGATAGTTAGGCCTTATGACTGCCATTTTAAGTGTATATCTCTATCAAGGAAAGGGCAAAATATTAAAAATTTAAAAATTAATACAAGTCTCCAAGTGCAAGGACAAAACGCACGGTAAGGTTGTGATGTTACAGAGAATGATAATCGCAAATTGGCAAACCGCAATAATGTGCGAGGAAAATCACAAAAAGGTATATACCGCGTCAAGGACTAAAAGAAACTTTCACGCGGGTAAGATAAGGCAAAAATCTAAACTGAGGTAAGGTAATATCATTTATAATAGATAAAGGAAGGTAGAGTTATACTTCGTGTATAACAAGTCGCAATTATACAAACTATACTTCTTGTATAGCAGTATGTATAGGTAAGTCAAAATAGGTTATATACTTCGCGTATATAAGTCGCAATATACATACTATACTTCGTGTATAGCAGTATCTACAGGTAAGTCAAAATAGGACAGGTAAGTCAAAATAGGTATTATACTTCGCGTATATAAGTCACTAAATTAATATTGAGTGATTTCAAAAGGTAAGGTCTCGATATACTTTGGAACAACACCGTAACGTAAAATTTTAGAAATTTTTTGCAAGCTGCTGTTTGCACAAAATCACCAGAACTAAGGGTGCTGGAATTCCCCCCTTACTTAGGATAAAAATTTTGGAACAAAATTTTGACAAAAACACCATACAAATAAAGTGCTATTGGGGCACTTACAACATGCATAGAACTATTGTAAAAACACGTTGGGCGCCATTTTGTGGCGTATTTTTTTTCTACTTACTTTGCTGACGGCAGCTTTACTGTTTATGTTGCGGAGAGCAGGGTTCAAAAGTGGATTCTTGTAGAAAAATTAATGTTTGTGTCAAAATGTGTTCTGGTGATTTTTTATAGCACACAACAACTTACCTTGTGGGCGCCAAGTGATCATTTAAAAACATGAAAGTTAGGTCGATCACTTAAGCTAACTTAAGTTATTTTGAAAATTGAAAGGTTTTCAACAAAAAGGTTATTAAAATTTAATTGGGTTTAATTGGACTGTTGTTTCGGTTGAACATGTAAAAATTAAATCAAACTATTGTTCGATTGAACATGTGAAAATTAAATCAAACTAAATAAACACTTGTGCATACTAGGTACCTCACGATACGTATCGATGGTTTACATATAATAATTAAGCGGTCCTATGACCGAAACAAAAATAGTGAAGCGGTTCTATGACCGAAACAAAAATGGGTAAAGCGGTTCTATGACCGTAACAAAAATGGGTAAAGCGGTTCTATGACCGAGACAAAAAAATAGTTAAGCGGTGCTATGACCGAGACAAAAAAGGTTAAGCGGCGCTATGACCGAGACAAAAAGGTTACCTTAAATGTTAAATGTTTCTAAAATTCTACACACATAATCCTGACTCCAAGTGTTGCTGCTCCGGGTGGTGAACCTTGGTGGTGACAAGCTCCAGCATCGGTTTCGTGTTGGTCGGTAGGTAGAAGTGTAGAGGAACAGCTGATCTGGGCATCAGGTTGATTTGATGTTAAAGGTGACAAAATAGGGTGGAAGATATATTTGGTAAAATCCTACTACAAGGTACATGCCCTAAAAGTAAATAAGGTTGTAAAAGCTACTCCCTGACTGAACACAGTCCACAACTTACAGATTTAATAATCTGGCATGGAGATAATTTGAAATCAGTCAAGTCACAATCGGTAAAAACAGGTCATCATCGGGAAATTATCGTCAAATCCGGGAAATTATCGTCAAATCCAAGAAATATGGTCACTAATAGGTATACATGCCGAGTAGAAACTAATTGGAAGAATAAAATAAACGGACTTAAAACCGATGCTCGAAATAAAGGTAGAAAAACTTACCAAGTTGAGGTTAAGAAAAGGCACGCCGCAGCGTTTTTCGTGAAATTTCCAAAATTACAGCGTCTCACGCAGTCATTGAAAGCGAACAATGCTCTTACTGCAACTTAGCACGATAAAAGTGAAATACCCCACGGTAAGGACTTCAATATTCCTGGCACTCAACTTATCTCACGTCGGCATGTAGCTTTCATCGAGTCTTCAACGGAAAGAACGCAGCACCCCAAGAAAATCGCCGGTTTAAAAGTCACGCATGCGCGGCGCGCCTTCCACCAGACGCAACCAACATTACATGCCAACTGTCATTGAAGTAAACAACAAACCACCGCTATTTCGTTTGAGAAAAATTCAGAAAATGAGGACTGTAGCAAGGTAAAAGAAACGCAGATTACATATTCGATGAAATACACACTCGGCTACAGCCAAAAACCAAGGTAAATGGAAATAAAAACGTTAATAGAAGATTTTTGTTTTTTAGAGGTTATACTGAAGGTTAAGGATAAAATATAAGGGAAAAAAGGACCTTTAGGAAAAAACAACCGGTTTGCTTGAGCTTGTCGACCTCCAGGCTCCTCTGCGGATAACTGCAAAACAAAAGTCAGACACCCAAGTCACCCGATCTGCATAAAAATGTAATCAGTTCTCAAAAACTATCGTGGCACCACTTGACAGCAAATGTCTAATACTCAACCAGTGATCAGTTGATTAAGTATCAAACAAGGTAAATGCAGTGCAAAATCACACGAATAGCTAATTAAAACCTTTTAATTGCAGATAATACATGAAAACAGTGTTGTTCCAAAAAGTGTCGTTCCTAGTAAAAATATAGTATATATTTAAATTTGTGAAATTGAATAAAAATTTAGATTTAAAATGTTATTTTTGACTATCAAACGTAGCAGGTAAAAAGTGCATGCTACAATATCACTGTTACATAACTGATATGGCGCTGTAACATTACAGTTATATAACTATGATAAAACACTGTTACATCACAGTTACATACCCAGGAAGGCGTCTTGAGGCGGACATAGGAGCATTGCCATTACATATAGGTGACATAGCTGTTGCATAGTAAGGAACAATTTTTATGTAAATGTTATATCACTGTGACATGATTTGGTTTGCTGGGATCATTGGACAAATATTGAGTAAACAAGGTTTAAAGTTTTCATTTTAACCCTGAATTTCGGGACTACAATGTAAACTTTAAAACTATAACAGTTCTATTTATCCAGGGTGTTTGGTTTTCCTTGGGACAATATATTGGTATACCCACAATCCATTGTGGATTGTGGGTATACCAACAACCCTATATACTTTTTCATTTTACACAGGTATACTCTGTATTACAGAGTCTGTAAATATTTTATTTAACCCTTTAGGACCTTTTGGTCCCATTTTTGTATGCTCCGCTTGATGTTTTTTTAATACATTTTTACTTCATAGGTAGACATTATGTCTGACTGGTCATATATATATGACCAGTCGTACACGTATATTTTTAAATTATTGTGGAGCCATCTATACCATATCTATTAAAGTTGGTACAGAAATCTTTAATTTAAATTCAAATTCTAAGATTGAAGACCGTGTAAGGGATAACATTTTGTATTTATTTTATGAAAATGGCAATCGAATAAATCTCCGGTTTTGCAACGAAGTAATCATAGATAATGAATAATAATAATAATAATAGATAATAAATTATAAATAATCCCTTTGTTTGCAATGTGTGTCAAACTTAAAAACTGGGTTTATCCATATGTTAAAGTGACCATCTTTCTAAAATAAGTCATTTTTGAAACCGCAGATTAGAAGAAAAACACAACTCCACCATTACAAACAAAAAGCAAAATATTTTGACAGAAGTCAACACGTCACGTGACATATGAATCATAAAGCGGCCCTCACACGATCATTATTACTGACAGTATTTCTAGTTTCACCTCACACAGTCAGTATTTATATTAGTATTCAGTTTCATAGTTCAATTGTTCCTAGAATTGTCTTTCTGTAGCCGTCTTTCTGTACTTCATTTCATAAATAATGGACAAAAAACATAAGGCTTGCATTGCAATTATTTTATTAAATTGTACAAGTGTAAAGGATCATAAAAAGAAAAAGAGACGATTTTAAACTGAAAATAAATCAATAAACAATTATTAAAGGTCGTTTCCTTAAAGAGTAAAAATACAAACCTTACAAATTTAATAATAAAAACTTACTTTTACAAAAATAAACTAATAATAAAATATACCTAACTGTTTGGTATTTTTTTAATATGACATTAATATTTCTTTACAAAAATAAGAATATGCATATCATTTACAAAATGCAGTACAAAAATGTTACATGTGAAAGTTTCACTATTGAATTTAGTGTATTCAATGGCAAAGATTGATTATAGTTTATAGTATTGGGTAAAATATGCAACTAGTGCAGTAGAACTGCATCTTGCAAGAATGTCTTCTTTCTTGCATTGAATTTCACGTAAGTAGGGTTTATGTCCTCCAGTTGGTGTACAATAGATTCAAACTTGTAGGTTGTGTTGCATTTGTGTAATTAAGGTTTATGCTCTCAGGTTGGTGTCCCATGGCTTCCATTTTCCAACTCCTTTTAAAAATAATTTAATTAACAAACATAAAATTTAAAGAAAAAATATATTGGGCAATTTTTGGTAGAAAACTAATATAACAAACATTTAGACTAATAAAGTATTAATTAAAAAAATACTTTTAAAAAAAGTAACCTTAAACATTAAAAAAGATTGATTTTTTTAAATGGTCCACTGTTACATTCGAGGTTGCATTCTTTTTGGTTGAATTTTTCTCTTTTACATATCTAAATATATTTAAAAACACGTTTTTCAAAAAAATTTTGAAATTATTGACTATAATAATTATAGTAAACCTTGGTTACAAACTAATGTTTAGGCTAACAAATTTATAAGATTTAACATTTGAAATATACCTAAATTATAAGTTTTTACAAAAATATTTTAGAACACTAACAAGTTTATAACTAGTGTGCATTTTGCATTTTTTTTGCTTAATTTGTATTGTCACAAGGCCTAATAACCAAATTATTCTTTTTTTTGAACCAACTCAACCTAAGTAATGAAAAACCAAGGTTTTCTAAAAAGCCAACAAGTTTTGAATTTTAAACATAATACTTACCTACATTTTAAAACTATTTTACATATATCAATAAGGTTCCTTAAAAAGTTCTTAAAACCAAACAGGACCCAATGGCACACAACTATCCATTAGGGGTCATGTTTCCAGTTTTGCCGATTCTGTTTCACACCTGTGTCACATACTATACTTTACTATCCTTCTTGTATGTTTCTCCCCTTTCTCTCACTCACTGTAGGTGGGATAAACTGATGATATACTGGTTCCAACAATTAGGCCACGTGAATTTTTTGCTTTTGGCCACATGGATATTTTTATTTATTAATTATCTCAACCAGTTTTGACTTTCGGCATCCTCTGAAAACATACAATATTAGTTAGGTATCCACATATTTAAAATACATATTAAATGCTTACTCGTCAAATTATTTTTAAAAAGGTCATCTAATATATTAATTATATTATTACTAAATTTAGAATGTTTCAAAAGGATGGGTTGACGATGCTGACATGTATTAGTGTTGCCCTGGAGAACCATTTCATGGCCATGTCACAAACCAATCCTAAACTGACCAACTGTTACTGCTTTCATCTCTGAATATATTTTTAAACTGTCAAAATCACTCCTTAGTAAGAAGTCCTTACAACCATAGAATAAGAATACAACATCACTTGCATACATATATCTATGATCATTTGTTATTGTTATAAAGCTTTTTGGTATATAAATAACAATTTCAAATTGATATTATCAATGTACCTTTATGATGGCACCTGGTGCAGTTCACAGAACAAACCATAGAACGCAATCTGCAACACTGTCGGCTGAAACCGAACAACGCCATCTAGTTCGCTTGTCGACACTAAAGTTGGCGGTTGATTCAAATGTGCGTTGATGTTTATTTTATTTTTAAGATATAGAAAACTAAATTTTTGTGATAAATTTTATTTTTTCATAATAATGCGTTTTTGTAAAGAATAAAAACGCTTTATTATAGGAAAAAATAAAATATAACCCAAAAATTCAGTATAATCGGTAGGTAAAAGGTGAAATGATAACGTTTACACATATTCTAGGTACACATTTATTTACAAAAGGCATGTTTATACACATACATTAAAAATAACAATTAAAAAAATAGAAAATAAAACAATTACATATGACATATGATATGATAACGTTTACACATATTTTAGGTACACATTTATTTACAAAAGGCATGTTTATACACATACATTAAAAATAACAATTAAAAAAATAGAAAATAAAACAATTACATATGACATTGTTACTTGTAGCCTCCAAATGAATAAAACTGGGCTTATTGCCCTAGCAAAGGACGGGTCATAGTGACCCTTTGCCCTTACTTTGAGGATGGGAATGCTTGGGTGGGAGTGGAAAAACTATAGCATAGTTAATGAGGGATGAGGTAAGATGTGTGTGGGGGAGTATGGGTCCGCCAGCGGCCTTTACTTAATATAGCAGGGGAATGGGAACGAGCTGGCTATAATAAGTCAGTCGCTCCCATTGTCTGCATGTTGTATGTCTGAGAAGATCGAAAAGTCTTGAAGAACTAAAAGAAAGTTGTTTTATTAAAGATGTCACATAATGAGAAATAAAATTAATATTTGCCGTGTTTATGTACAGCAAGTTTGATTGTTTGGTTGAAACTCTTGTGAGGCAAGAGGATTTGAAAAATTTTGATTAGATTTTAAGTGAATTGATTACATAAGTATTAAAAAGCATAAAAATGAACAAAGATATACGGCGCACAGTTATATGTTAATTAACATTACTTATAACATAATTTATAAAAAGGCATGGTTATACACATAAATTAAAAAAAAACAATTAAAAAAATAGAAAATAAAACAATTACATATTACATATGTTAATTAACATAACTTATCTTATAACATAATTTATAATTAACAAATAAAAAGATAATACAGCAATCCAAAAAGTTTAAATATTAAAACCTTAATTTAATTATTAAAAAAGATATTAAAAATATATAATTAGAAAATAATTAAAAATATAAAATTAGGAAATAATTTATTTCTTAATTTTTAATTTTTTTTTATACGTAGTTTTAGCCAATTGTTGAAGAGCGTCCATCTCTCGAACTATTGTCTCCTGCCCTTTTAAAATACTATTAATTATATTAAAATAATTAAAAATAATTGTATTGCAATACTGATTGACAATTAAATAAAGTATATCAGTTCTGTGTTGCTCACAATCCAAAAAACTAAAATCCAAGTTATCTTTAATATATGATTTAATTTTGTTTGAATATCCTTTAAAATGTGATGTATTGGCTAGAAAAAAATGGACAATATTTGTTATTTTAATTAAGGTTTTAATAAAATTTTCAGAGCAATAATTTAGCCGCTGACCAATATCTTTTTGGATAATAAGGGAATGTATTTCTAAAGGTTTATCAGCAGAACTATGTAATAAGTTATTTGAACAAGTTGTGCATGTTCCTATACTTGGAAGGACGTGTTTGGTAACATACCCTGCCAAATAAGCTACTACATAGTCCTGCAATTGATTTGATAAAACTTCCCCTGGCACAATATTGCTTGGGAGCGACCATTCTGCATCCTTATCAATGGGCAAGTCAGTAGCAATAAAATTTTTTAAAGTAGCCAATAAGCCCCAATTACCATCATTTTCGCAGTTGCTGTAGCGTGAATGGAGGCGTGAAAAGTTATTTACGAGGAGACTTTTAAAGTATGGTAAAAAAGTTGCGCAGGTTGGATTAATGTTTCTGCTACCATGCTGTCGAACTTGAGAAAAGAAATTTTCCAAACAATCTTGGTTGAATGTTCTGACAGCAAATTTTGAAAACCCGAAACTATACAAATTCTTACGCAACAATTTTAAGCCCTCCAACGTTCTAATCCAATTTTTTAGGACTACCGGCGTTTCCTTATCCCCTGCTTTCCTTTTAAGGTAGGTCATTGTTCTTATAACACCTATGGCTTTATTCCACATGTCTTCTTGCAGACAAGGTCCTTCAGTTGGAGTTTTAGCTCTCAAAGGTTTTTTACATTTATGTCCTACAATGCCTCCATTCACACTATCAAACAAATCGTCTAAAAATTTTATTAATTGGGCAGTGTCATCAGCATCTGGGGGCATTTTTTTTTGACCACAAATGCTGACGGTTCCATCACGTGCCATGAGGGACATAGCTGAGGCCACAGAAGTACTGAAAACTTGCGTACAAAGAGAGACTCGCATCTTTCTGATCTTGGCAGGAATCACATGGGACTCTTTCAACTTAGGCATTATACGCAAATTTCCACTACTTGTGTCTATAAAGTAAGCCGTTTCTATATGTGACCATTTAGCAATTCGCCATTTTCCGTCCAAATTATATTTTAAATTCTTGGTTAACAAATTATTTCTAATGCATTTAATTAGGTGGGGAGAATCAAATAATGGTACAATTTCATCATTTCCAATGCAAATTATATCATTTCTAAATTCTTCCCCTTTTCTTAAAGCATTAGCTCTGCTTTCATTGATTAATTCTTGAACTGCTTTGCAGTTTGATGAACCTTGGTCACATACAGAAGCGACTACTTTAAGGCCTATTGATTGGCACTTTAAAACAATTTCTTTGTACATTTTTACTAAATTTGGCCACGACTCACCCGATTTCGAAAAAGTAAACGCTACAGGTTGCTTCCATGGTTTTGCAACTGACACACTTTTTAACATCCAAACGCAAACATGATCAGCGATAAGCTGCTTTCGATTAAACCCGTCATCTGCAAAGCCTTCTACAATATCTAAATATTTCGAAAAAGTTAAATTTTGGTCAAGAGACATCTCATCAAATGTCAAGATGCAACATGTTTCTGTGATTTTTTTGCCAGAAAGTGCCTCTTTCAGGCTCTCAAAAATGGCTGTGCAGATGCCAGGCTTAATTGGAATGTGTCTAATCACTTTTCGTAAAGTTTCTGGACTAGGAAGTGAAAATATACTACACAAAAACCTATATGTTTTGGCACTCATTTTAAAAAGTGACAATGCAAATAATTTATCTTCTATTGTGAATGTTTTCTGATATTTGTTAGTATTAGCATTTCGAAGTTGTAATTTAATAAAATTGCTTATTATAGGGTTGGTGCTGTCCAATATATCCCACTTCCCTTCCTTTAAAAACTTTTCAGCAATATGTAGCCTTTCTTTAACTGAATCATGTCTCTTCTGACACTGAGCAGCAGCTCTGCGAAGTTTTACGAATTTTTCATAAAAAATTTTCGCATCTTGTGACAGATGTTCTTTTCTTGTGACATTTGCAAGAGTCAAAAGAGACGCTGTAACAATTAATTTATGTTAATTAATGGTTTAAACCATTTACCTATTTAATTAATTTAATTGTAAAAAAACTATAAACAGAACTAAAATCAAAATCAATTATTTTTAAACAATTAATGGTAAAAAAATTTAATACATATAAAATATCAGTTATTTTTTGACTACTTTAATAATAAATAACTTACTATAAACAGAACTAAAATCAAAATCAATTATTTTTAAACAATTAATGGTAAAAAAATTTAATACATGTAAAATATCAGTTATTTTTTGACTAGTTTAATAATAAATAACTTACGTTTAGCTGCCACTTCACCAGATTTTCTTTTCGCAAATTTTTTAACATTTACTTCTTTTAGTGCAAAATCAGAACTTGTGTCATACACCTTTGATGTTGAAGGTTCAGAAAGAAATTCTTGATCCTCAATGATAAATGATGGTCCTGCTTCTGGTTGAGATTGTAAAGACTTGGGGTCTTTAAGAATTGTTGAACTTTCCACATTACTTCTTTTCCTTGGAGAAAAACGTTTTCTAGGCGATACTGACATGTAATCTGATGTTTCAAAAGAGGTAAAAATTTTCGGACATTCAGCAACCTTTGTTTTGGCAACATTACACTGCCCTATGTCAATAGTTTTGTCACCCTGGTAGGTACTACTGTCAATTGGTTCTAAAATACAAAAAAAATACCCATAAATTATGATAAATTAAATGGAGTGAGTAGGGGGTAGTTTAAACACTTAAAAATTACAGCAAAGAAAAGGATATTTCATAATTTTATTTCAAGGTAAAAAAATATATTATTATATTTTGTTTTTGAAATCAAAAATAATTTTAAGAATATTAATTTTCTTTTACCTGGCCAAAATTTATTTTTACATTGTTATAGTCTTAAGGTAAATTTGGTTTTAAAATCAATTATTAACCAAATTTACCTCAAGACTAAAACGTAAAAGTAAATTTTGGGCAGGTAAAAAATAGTAACATTCTTAAAATTGTATCTAGGTAGTTAAAAATTATTTTTATTACTAATTAATAAATAATATTAAGTAATGCAATTAAATATGAGACTATAATAAATAATTTTATAAAATTAAAACTCACAGTAATATTATATATTATGTTATTTTTTTCATTAAAACTCACAGTACCTAATATTATATATTATGTTAATTTTTTCATTAAAATTTGATCATTTAAAAAACCTTTGCGAGTTTTTTTTTAATTTAACATTTAAGGCATTATCCATATTTAGTATATTCTCAGAGAAAGTATAAATTTATGAATATAACAATATTTTATTATAATAATTATTATTATTAATTAATTTGTAAATATAATATTGTCTGTCTAATATTTGATAAAAAAATACATACCAGGTAGACATAATGTTGGTACAGCCTTGGGGAAAAGTTGCTTGCCCTTTATCCGAATGTATTTTTCTTCAAAGTGTTTGTGGCAAATAACACGTCTTAAAAGGCTTTCATGAGGCAGGCTTAATAACTCTCTATTACCTGATGCAGCAATCCATTTTCTTAATGTCTCCAAATCAGCTTTCTTAGGAAATCCATGCATGGGTTTTTCGTAAGCTAAGCAATTTAAAACACAACAGGGCCTCCCTTGATCCATATCTACAAAAACAAAACTATACTTTACTAAAAATTATAAAAACAAGGACAATTAAGTACATTATTATTACAGTTTGTTTAACATTTCATATTATAGAAACCATTGAAAAACTATTTAAACTAGGTAACACAAAACAAAAGTGGTTTGTAATTACATTCGTTAAAAATTACAAAATGTTATACACATTATTTAAAACAAAACAGTCAAAAATTAAAGTGGTTCATAATAAATTGCAACTTACCGAAAGTTTTAAAGCTGAATTTTCTAGGTTAAGTCACAAAATTTCGTAGATTTGTTCCAAGAACAATTAAAATACGAATATTATTAATACTTTGGAACTATACAACAAATTCCAACACAACAAACAAAAAAAATACACAACACTATAAAGAAACAAGTTCTACGCTTCAAACTATATGTGGCGATTATAACCTAACAACACTCTTTTAAACGTTAAAATATTCTACCTAAATATTTTTAAACCTTGAGCTGTGATTGGTTGGCATGGTCCGCCACGGTTTGTTCTGTGCCGCCATCTAGTTCCTCTGCTTAGACTAAAATTTTACGGTATCAAGCCATCCTATAGCAGATTGCAGGCCCTGGTGCAGTTACTGCAGTAACTTTGTAAATTTTGTTGGTTATGGGCACAATTTTGTGTTGTGTGGATTGTGGTTATGGGTATATCAGAGGCAGGGTTGGGTCAGTAGAAAACCTTAGGTAATTTACCTTGGTAGAAAAGGGTAGAAAACTTGTTTTCGACTTGCGTCGAAAACCTATAGGGTTTTCTACCTACGTAAATTACCTTATTCGACCTCCTTTCACTTCTCTATAATGATAAAAATTTGCCATCATGCCAAAAATTATGTTGGGGTCTCCCAACCAAACGTGGCCCTTTTTTCCCACCATAATAATGTTAAAAAACTCCAAATAACTTCAAATTTATGGTAGGTGTCTGATTTTTCACAACATTTAACAAATCATAATAAACAACAAACTTGCATAACCTCACATTTTTTGATATTTGACAGTATTTTACTTTTTTACGTTTTCTACCGTCGAAAACGTCGAAAAAGGTTTTCTACATGTCGAAATCAAAAATGTAGGTAGATACCCAACCCTGATCAGAGGGGAGCAACTCGTGAGGTCTAAACTGACCGAAAATTTACATTTCATTTAAGAAAAATGTGAACCAGACCTTATTTGAAGTGCGACGTTGCCACACATTTTAGACCCATCGCGCTTTTAAATTTTAGACCCATCGAGTTTAGATCTCTCGTGTTTGGGTGTCACGAGCTGCTCCCTAAGGCACAATCCAATGTGGATTGTGCTTTAAGGGAAGTAGTTCAAATGAACCAATGTTACCAATTGTATATATATCCCAGATCACAATCCATGTAGATTGTGTTGTGTGGATAGTGTCCTATATCAAGTTTTTAAAATAACAGCTTATACTCGTATTAGAATAAATGGTACATTATTTTAAGTTTGTTTTTAGAAATGATGCGTTTAATCATTATTATACTTACCTTTTTACCTTTCAATGGGAATAGGAAGGGAAATACTTTGAAATAAAAAAGAATAATTTAGGAAACATCCTAATTATATATTTATATTATAAACACATTCACACGTACAGTAGTTTTGTTGGGATTATTTTCCTATGATGAAACACAGCCTTTTTGATACATCGGGAAGATTTGAGAAAACTGGACGAGATATCAAAAAACTGTTTTAATAATTTGAAATTTTCGATTAAAAAGTGGTTAGAATATAGTTTCAAGTTGGCGAAATCAAAACTAAATTCCTGACTTAAAACTATGCTAACATATTAAAATTTTGAGACACCAAAACAATGATAAAAGTTCAATTTCGTTGTAAATAATGTACAAATTCATTTCGAACCAACTATACATTTTAAAATAAATAACGCGTTTTTCACTCACTGTTTACGGGATACACTGATTGGATAAAAAGTGACTAAAAAATTCGCGTCAGCTGCCAAAGCAGTTAAAATACAAATAAGCACACCGTATACTATTATTTTTTATAATTAATTATGTTGACTGATTTGCCGAGTTTTTACGTTTTTTTTTTAATTTCAAATTCGAAAAAATGAAAAAACTCGACAATCACATTATTAACAGACTAATGGACAGCCAGGTTTTGCTAATCTACACATTTACGAGTTTAAAATTCCATATTTTTATTTATACAATCACTTCTTCAGGCTGTCAAATGTTACCGTGTATTTTTTTAATGGCTAAATTAAAATCGAATAAAATTGATCAAGTTGATTTTTTAAAATAAAAAATACACAATAAAACGTAGTCTGTCGCTTGTTTGGTGCTTTTAAAGCAAAATGATTTACAATATGAAACTATTACACTTTTTAATAAAATTTTATAGATATGTAACTAATCTAAAAAGCTAAACATTAGAAATAAAAAATATATAATTACAAGATACGATACAAATGTTGAATCACCATCGAAGAAGACAGTATTTTGTGATGGATTACAATTTGATTTAAATGAGGTTATAACAGTAGGACTCATCTAAACCCTAAAAATCTATTACACTACTAGGTTGTTGTATTTTATTTTACAATGTATGATAGTAAAAGGTCATCAACGACATATAAAAAATTGTCCGAAAACTTCCATTCTCTTCCACTAAGTTAAAAATTGTATCGATATTATATTATAATAAGTATTACAAGAGAGTATTTAAAAAAAACGTTTTTGTGTTCTGGACATGGTCTAATTTCTAATTTTTTCCAAAAATGGCAGTCGAGGTCACCTTTTTTTCTTTATCTAAAACGCTTTATTTTTATTATATTGGTCGTTGTTGTAGTTCCCGCTGCCGGGAATGATCCAGTTTTTGTTGTTTTATGTTGGTATTCAACTTGCAATTAAAGTTCACTTTTTAATATTTTTAGTTATGTATAAAAACGTTAAACGAACAGAAAACGCGCATCTCTCTATTCCTCAACCGTGGCTGGAGTTGATTCCTAGAAAATGGAGAAAAAGAATGAACTCGTTATCGTACAAGTACAGAAAAAAAAAGAAAAAAAAACACTTGTATTTTTAAAATGTTTTTTTTCCAAAACCGCTAGGTGTATCTCAATAGAGTAACTCTAATCCAACAGGACACTACATGTATGTAAATAATAATTTAGTCCAATTTTGAGTTCTTAACAATAATTTTAAAAACTGTAACAACTTCGTTAATTTTTTTTCCATTAAAAAAAGCATGTCGGTAAATCTTGCGTTTTTCGTTGGATTAAATAAAACTCAGCGCATGAGTTGAAACACAACTGACACAAATTTTAATAAAATTTTATACAAACTGTTTATGATACAATTAAAAAAAGGTCAATATTACCTAAGGTTTTACTTCATACTGCAGTAACAACCCTGTAAAATCCTAAATTAAAAAAATATATTTGGAGTCTGCACAAGTGGATTAAAAATTCGGATTTTTCATAAAACTCGCGTTTTTGTAAAAAATAATCTGTATTGGTAATAATTAAAAGGCTGCTAGAGGATCACTCTAATGTTATATAAAAAATATTATTGGATTTTTAATAATTTTTTAACAAAATTGGCAAATTTACATAAAAACCTTTCCGCTTATTTTTTACCCAGGTCTAATATAATCTGTTCTTTAAAATTAAAAATTATACCTAATTGTTAATAAATTTTATTGATATTAATTATATACCAATTTGTTTGCGACTTGCCCCTGTAAAATCTTTATTTATTGTGTCATTTTAAGTGTAGAACTTGATAAACTGTATTTTTGGAGCAAAAAACACCATATTTTTACAAAATACAATACTATGTCAGTTTTGGAGAGTTAATTTTTAGGAATTCATATTAGCGATTAAAAAAAAATCTGCACAGCACTGGATTCACCTCCCCCTCAAAACGACTCTGTACTAAATCTTGATTGATTTTTTTAACAGGAACGATTTTGTAGCTAAATTAAAAATGCCTAGATTAGAATTAAAATAATAGTAACATGGTAAAAATATGCTTATGCTTAGTTTGGACAAATAAAAAACGCATTACAAACCATGAAACAAAAAATAGAGAATTCAAAAAATTCTCGTCTAGGGGCTACGGTAATACAAACCTGCGCAGCCATTGAAATAAATGGTGGATTAGTAGAAAATTGGAGAGAATTTTTGGAATTCTCTTTTTTGTTTCATTGTTGATTTAAGTTTCTATTGCGTTTTTTATTTGTTAAAACTAAGCATAAGAATATTTATATTAGTTTAATTTTATTTCAATGTTTTTTCATGGATAACTTGACAGAATAAATTGTTTTAAATAGTAATAATTGTGCATTTTTAATTTAGCTAAAAGATCATTCCCACTAATTTTTAATAAAATTTAGTATAGGGTCGTTTTGATGGGTGGTGTACTGGATACTGCATAGATTTTTTTTAATCGCTAATATGAATTCTAAAAAATTTTACTCTTAAAAACTTACATAGTGGCCCTTTTATTTTGTAAAAATTTGTCGTTTTTTGCTCAAAAAATACAGTTTATGACATTAAAGTGGTCCTCTGGCAGCCTTATCCAAACTAGGTACGTCATTTAGAATATTTTTTACAAAAACACAAGTTTTATGAAAAAATCGAATTTTCAATAGGTACATTTGCGCAAACCCCAGATATATCTTTTTTAATTTAAGATTTTTCAGGGTTGTAACTAGGGTTTTAAAATTTCCGGAAAAACTGAGCCATAGAAAAAAATGGGTTTTTTTCGGAAAAAATAACGAAAAAATTGGGATATTTTCAAAAAAATTGACTTTCTTTTTTAAAATTGTATTTAAAGGGTAAAACGAAAAAATGCAAAAGTCAATATTTCTAAAAATTATCAAATTTTTAAGGATAATATCTGTACGCTGATATCGAGAAAAAAATGAATTTCCGACGCTGGTTATAATCATAATACATAATATGTATAATATATTATGATTATAAAAATTATTCCTTTTATTTTAATTCAGTAAGGATATTCTACCGGGCCGGTAAAAATATTCGATGCTGTATTAAAATAACTTTTATTTCACGATTTAAAAATTATAATTTTGTAATTTAACTTTATAAAATTTATAATTTAATTATTCTTTATTTTGTAGTTGGGTATTTTTAATGGAATTATTTTTGCAAAAAATACTCAACCAACAGTATATTTAACGTTTACATTTATTTTCTTAAATCAATTTAATTTAATTCAATGTTAAGTTAAATTTATTTGTGATAAAGGGTATTTTTTTTAAATTAAAATAACGTTAAGTTGTTAATTGCTACTTTTTTCAAATGTGTATATTCTCAAAAAAAAATTCCCATTAAGCCAATTTTTCCAAGGCCAAAAACAGTTTTTTCCAATTTTTCCGGTTTTTATCCGACATTTAAAAACCCTAGTTTAAACTAAAGTAAAACCCCAACCTTTGACTATGATTTACTTATGAATAAGTAATTTTATCTTAATTGGTAAAAAAGCTTTTTTAAAGCGTTTAATTTCATACAAAAATATGTATTGGATATAAATATACAGCCTAACCCTAACAGAACAAAAATAAATGTAATAAGTAAAAAAAATACCATGTTATTTAAAGGAAAAATGTATCGTGTTTTCGGAAATTAATATTAAGAACTTTTTTGGTTTTATAATTTTTTTTAAATATTTAGGGGGCGCTGTTGGAAAAAAATGAACTTGGTAAATAACCCGCTTATAATATGAAACCCATCTTTAAATTCATCAATTGTGGGTCAATATTAAGAGCTTGGTTTCTCACTAAGGATATTATGGACTTTGTTGTAAAATTTGTATTTTTACTAATTTTACGAAAAAATTGTAGCTGTAGGTGAAAAAAAATAGATCTACTTACTGCCACCACAACTTCTGTAGTTTTTTCAGCACCCTCTTGTCGCACTTCCTCAATGTCTACTGGAACCTGAAACACATCCAATTTAGAAAAAAAATGCGTTTTTCCTTCTGGTTGCTAATATTTTTAGTTCCACTATAATAGGCCTATCGGTTTGTTTGCTTGTTATTAAAACGAAATGCACTAAAAAATCTAACAATCCCTAATAACGTTCACAAATATAACGCTTCGTTAGTGAGGTAGGTATGGAAAGTTAGTAAGAGGAGTCATTCAAGTTAGCACAACAATAAAAACACAAACAACGAACGAGAGGATGAGGAAAACGCAATAATAATAAGAATAATTAGAGAGTGTTCGAGGTTAAGGGTTCGGATGCAGTAAAAAAGACACAAATGTTGGGCGCCAATTTGTTTTCTATCAATGTTATTCACCTGTTTGATGGGTCCTGGCGGTGGCACAGGGATCTCTTCCGCGTCCGCCGCGGTCGGCGAGTGGATTCCATTGGTGGCGGCGGCGTTTCCGTTTGTGAGCGGCGGTGCCACCTGCTCGTCGACTACGGGCGAGGGAGGGGAGATCGGTTCCGGTGCCGATTCGACCGGAGGAAGGGACATCGGTTCCGGTAAGCTTTCGCTAACCGGTTCCGGTAGAGAGGGAAGAGATTCGGTCGAGATGTCGGGTAGGGAGTCGGCGTTTGCAACGGGTTCGGAGGAAATAGAAACCGGCTCGGGAAGTTGCTCGGAAATCGGTTCCGGTAATGGAGATTCTACTTTTTCCGCGACCGGTTCCGGTTCCGGGATAACTTCTTTTTGTTCAACTTTGGGTTCTTCTGCGTTTTGGACGGGTTCGGCTACCGCAACCTCGACTGGTTTGGGTTCCTCTACTATCACAGGTTCTTCTTCTTGTTTAACTTCTTCTTTGGTTTCTACTACTTCAGTCGGGGATACTACGGGTTCCTGTTCTTGCGGAGCCGCCGGGGGTTCAGGGAGAGGTTCAGATTCTAATTCTTTGACCGGTGACGCGGGGGGTTCTGGCAAACTTTCGGGTACCGATTCAACAACGGGGACAATTTCGGATTCTTGGACAGGTTTGACTGTAGTGGAAGGGGAAACCGCGAGCGGAAGCGATTCGACTAACTTTTCAACAACCGGTTCGACAACTTTTTCGACTACCGGTTCGGGCGCGGAAGCGGATACCTCGTCTTTGGTCGATTCAGCGAATGCCGTCACCGGGGAAGGAGGGTTCGAGGACGGTAAAGGAGGCGGAATTTCCTCGCTACGCACCTCTTTGCTTTCCTCTGCAGCCGGTACCACTGAAGCAATCTCCTCGACCAATGCTGGCTCCTCGACGACAGCTTCTGGTGCTGGCTCGGCAACTGGTTCTGGCACTGTTTCAGGAGCCTTCACTTCCTCGACCGCAGGTTTTGCTGGCTCTTCGGCAGCTTTTGCTGGTTCCTCAGCGGGTTTTGCTGGTTCCTCCACCACTTTGGGTTCTTCGGGTTTCACCAGCTCTTCAACGGAGGCATCGCCGTTGGCTAAAGGAGCGGCTTCTTTAACAGCCTCTGGGGTTTTTACTTCTTCTCCTTTTGGAGATTCGACAACTGGAGATGCGACAGTTTCTTCAACATTCTAAAACAAATTAAAATCAATTAAAACCAAATACTTATTAAAATGATCCTTTATAAGATGATCATATAAAACGCAGATTTCTTTAAAACTGAACTCTTTTGGTAAGGGAATCTTATTATAATCATAAACTCAGTTTACTGCTTTGAATGAGTATGCAAATTTGTCGGGGAGGCAAACTCAAAATCGTTGGGCGCGTAGCGTGAGTAGACAAACAACAGTGTCGTGGATGTTGACAATTATGTTTGGGCCGACTTCGGCTCCAATTGAATTAACGGCGACAAGAGTACAAAAGAGCGTCCGTTGCATACATGATTGCTCTCAATTCGCAGACATTAACATTAAATTTGCCTGCCCGGCTGCTTGATGCTGCCGCTGTACGATAACCCCAGACAAACGTCTATTCTCGTTGTTGTTTGCATACATAACAAAGCACTAATTTGATAGCTAAAACGTCTTCAATCGCGAACATACAGATCAAAATAGACACGTCGATGATTAGTGATTTTTAACAGCCCCGATGGTTTATGGCGAATGCCACGTTGGGAATTTACGATCGAATATAAATCATATAATTTAGCGTAAGTTTTGAGTTCGTACTGTCGATAAATCAAAACCGGCGGATTTACGGCCGGTTTTATTGCATACATGGAGCAGCACCGGCTTAAGGCAACAGAGAAGTTCATTTGAATGGTGTAATGAAACCCTTACTTTCGCCAAACTGAGATAATAACGTCAGAAAATTTCTGTGGTTTCTGGGATCAACGTTTTAATTTTATTTTTAAATCGCTAATTTCATACTAAACTTTTCATTTCTCACTATATTTTTAGGTAAGTGTTTGCATGTACCGGTTGCGGCAAAGGCCACGTCTTTAGACGATGTGGATCACGTGATGTTCTTACATCTCGCCTCTGTTAGCTTACTTGAGTAGTATATAAGATCAGGTAGTGTTTTGTTTTGGGTATGGTCCACTACACCAAGTTGCCCGACACTGATGAGACCCAATATAGGTCCAAACAGCTGTCTGTCGGTATTTGAAGTTGGTGGAACGCACTCAAAACAAAAAGTCTGTCGAGGTAAAGGTTCAATTCTTTCTTTTGCAGAGTTCTTTATTAAATAAATATTTTAACTTTCCGCATTTTTTTAAATTTAAACTTAAGTATCGTTGGTGATAAGCTGAAATTTGAATTAAAATGTTTAGAAATTGGCACAAGAAAATAGGTTTTCAACCTTATTGAAAAATTAGAAAAATACAATGAACAATTTTGTGATAACTGAAGCTAATAATTCAAAGCCATATAAATAAATGAGAAAACCGATAAGAATAAGAAATTTGAGTGCATTTACTGAACCACGACAATGGATTCAAGTGGGCAGAGGGCAGTAATTCATAGGAATGAATAAAAGATAATTTTCAATTCGTCTTCATCAGCGTACGCTATAGCAGCAGCATCGGCAATATTTATTAATAAATATTCAGAAGACGACCTCCGGAGCGCGACAGAGCCGGGAAAAGCTATTTATAGTACAAACTGCATTCCACCGTTGCAAGACGCTGTAATGCATAGCCCAAATAAATTTTATGGCATGCAGCGTCAATCGCATACTATAATTTATACACCTATGGCTCAGTATTAATACAAAAATGTCAATTGAGAATAGGTATCTAAATTGGTTGTAAAAAACTAAAGAAACTAAAATAAATAAATTCAAACACTGATTAAAGTTAATATCTCTTTTGACTAAGGCTGACAAAAATGAATAATCGCATTGTCATTAACAATACTCTTTGATTCATCGATAAAAATTTGACCCCTTCCGTTGAAATTCCGATAATTACTGATTAACCATAACTGCATTAAATCGTTAAACTTTGCACTATAAATTATTGTTCTTTATTAAAGATTGTTATTTGCTGCCAATTACGAGGTTAAAGCTTAATTTATTAATTATTAAGTTGTAGTGTGCGTCCATAAACTCCTTCTGTTTACATATCTTGACCAGAGTCAATTAGGTTTTTGTTGAACGTCTATTTTAAGCTTAGTCAACAACATAGTTGTAGCGTTAGCCGGTCGGTAGCTCATATACCGACCAGGAAATGACATAAAACCGATAGCGCTATTAATAGAAAAAATACTATTTGCATTACACAATAAGAAATTAAATTCCGAAACTACATGTTCAACAATACCTTTAGTTTTTTTTAAGGTAGTATCTTCATTTAAAGAATTTCCATAAAATGTATTCAAAATTTAACACATAATTTTGTATATTACATTATATTTTGTATGGAAATCTTAAAAAACAATTTGTAACTCTCTAAAAATTGTCATTTTAAATTTTGTGCTGCCATCTTAAGAAAAGCACAAATATGACAGTTTTAAACCTTAATTTTGCAATTATAACAACAACTAATAATTTATATTGTTACTTATTGAATTTTGGTTGTTTTATTTTGAAATGATAATAATGGACTCATTATACCCGTTGTTAGGTATCAATGATTGGCCGATCTAATTATACACGGTGATTTTGACCAATCGAGTTTTAAATTGGGATAAGGCCATCTGCAGATCATGATTTATTCATTTTTGAAATAATTTAAGTGTTTACTAATTGAAGTAAATAAAGTATAGTATTACACTCGAGATTAGGTGCATTATTCACACGGATAATTTGCCTGCGTTATCTCTCTTTTAATAAATATTCTGTGCGATAAATATATTTATAGTCATACAGTCATTGTTATGGCCCGGATATCATACACAATATGCTGATGACTAAATTCAATATACATTAAAGTACTTAATGCATAAAATGAAGATTGCATCGAGCTAAACCATTGAACTCGTTGATGGTCTCAACGAAAAATAAATTGGGTATGAAATTTACGCCTTGACCTTTCAAGAAGCTTTCTTCCTATTAAATTTAATGCGCTTCTAATTTAATTTGTACTTTAAAGGATAGGATAATAATAAAGTATTTTTGATACGTCATCTTAATTTTTTGTAATTTAGAAACGTATAATAAAAGATCATCGATTTCAGAGGATAATTAGTCAAACTTTTACAGTTTACAAAACATTTTAAATCAAAAAAATTTCCCGGTTGGAGAAATTGAGAAGCTTGATTAAAAAAGGATTAATAGTTAAAGTTAAAAAAGGATTAATATTCAAAATTAAAAAACTTTAACTGCATCGACGAAAACCAAAGTTAAACCAGGGGCGAAGCGAAGGTTCCGATTATAGGGGGGTGATTTTTATTAAAATGCCGAAGATTTTGCCGAATTTTAAATATTAAAATCAATCAATACATTAAAATAAAAATCCCAGAGGCAAAAATATTCATTCGGCTTATTAAAACATTTTTTTCTACTACATGTTTCCATGACACTAAGTGATCTTTTAAATACACATTGACAAGTTGTGGCTTTACGGCGCTTTAGTCACGGGCTGAAGTTAGTTTTAAGTTAGTTGACAGTTGTCAAATGTCATACAATCGTTAAAATAAAGTGCCTTTCTTGTAAAATATTACTAAATGTGAAAATTATTTTATTATCTCAATACAAAAATACAAAAATATTAAATAGTTTCTCAACGCCAATATTTGAAAAGTTTATATGAACATTGTACTGACCTTTTAATTTCGCCGGCAGTAAACTATAACTTAAATTCGGGCACGGACTCTACTGTAAAGTCCTCATAAAACATTTCCTTTACTTTCACTGTGAAAAACTGTCAATTTTCAAGATACATTTCGATTTATAACCTTTATAATTTTGTTTATAAAATGTAAAAATATGACATTTGACAGTTTCCCCTGTTGTTTCATAGATGGCGCTCTATACAAATTTTTGATTTAAATAATTTTAAGATAATAATAAGTATTTGTCGTAGAAAAAGTATAGTATGCACCTCGTTTATAAACTTTTCTATACACTCATTAACTTAAGCACTCGCTCGCAAGCTCACTCGTGCCTAAATTAAATTCGTGTATAAAATGGCGTTTATCAAACTTGATACATAATATACTATTATAAGGGGCACCAATTCGATAAAATAAATTTGTCTGAAGATCAATGGCGTAGCTAGAACATATTTCGCCCGGGTATGGAATAATCCGTTATACAAATTCCGTCAAATGTATGACTTTTTTAAAGTTTGGCTCACGCCAAGTACTAAAACTGGTATTCTAAGTAAATTAACCTAAATATAAATAAAAAAACGTTTTTTAGACTTGTTTTTCAACCATTTAGTTGATTTAACCATTCACATTTTTAAAGGTAATTGTGAACTAAAAAATTACCATTGAAATTTACCAACTGGTTGCTATTACCTTAAGGTAAATTCTAAGGTTATTTTTAGTATAACCTATTGTTAAAATTACTTACTAGTTAAATACTTATTTGTTTTTTATTCTTAATTTAAACTCTTAAAATAACAAAAATTTACCTTATTTAAAAAGTGGGTTATTTTACAGGTTACAAAACGTTATATTTACTTTTAATTTTAACCAACAAAAATTTTAAAAATCAATTTTAAACAAAATGGGCAAAAAACTGTCCCATTGGTTTTTCTATTATATCTCTTTTCAAGAAAATATTCAGAGACGACATTTTATTTCAAATATAAACAAACCATAGTTTAAATAAACTTAAACCGGATAATGGTTATACTTTATTCTAAGTTAACTAAAGAGTTTAAAAAGTTAATTTAACCAGTGGAGGTGCTACTTCAGAATTTAACGAAAGCCGTTAAACGTTATCTGTTGACTTATCAATTCGATTGACGCTGGATTCCAACGGCTGGAATCACTCGCAAATGCAAATTCATTATTCGGCATTTACAAAATACACGAACGATTTAAAAATTTTACCAAATCATCAAACATGACGATAACGATTTGAATTTCTATTCAAGTTTACTTTATCAGCATGAGTTTATAACTAAAAAATGTTACCAAATCATCAAATATAACGATAACTATTCGAATTTCTCTTCAAGTTTACTTGAGCATGAGTTTTTGGAAAGTCAATACAAATTGAAATTACTACAAAAAGTCTTCCCAAAATAAAAAAGTAAACTATTTCGTCTACTATATTTAAAACTCTTAGGTCCGGTTTATCAATGTCCGGTTAAAGTTGCAGTTAGTTATCTGGCAGATATCCATGGATACCATTGTTCTCACAACGATCTATATGGAATTTAACTGTCAGATAGATTAACTGGAACTTAACCAGAGATTGATAAACCGGCCCTTAGTCGGTATTTAAAAACTTAAAAAAATGCCGACCAGTGAATTAAAAGAATTCTTATCATTAACAATCTTTCAACTAAATAATTTTCGGAAGATTGGAAATATTATCGGAAGGTCGGAAAATGCCGACTCGGGAAAAATTGGGGGATGTGACACCCAAACTTAACTACTCAATCGTCGTGAGACAAATATGAACAGCAGACGCGTTAATATTAATGATAAAAAAGCTTTGCGTTTGGCATATGTGTAACACATTTATATGCTCAGGCAATTTTTTAAGTGGGCAATTACATTAATAAAATGGTGTTTAATGGGAGGCCAGACGATGAAATGTTGTGATTTTTATTTATATTTGTTGAAAAATATGTTTATTAAATATGTCATCGAGAAAAATATGGACGCATATAGAACACATTTTGTATAAATATTTACGTGGTTTAAAATAATTCTATAATTTATAAAACCTTTGTCAACAAAATAACAAATAGGAATGTCAAAAATGCTAAAAATAAAACGGAAAATCATTGCAATAATAGTTATTACGTGGTAAATATAACGTTAGTAGTATTAATGCATGATATGAACGAAATTTTAATCATATTTTTGATAGAATTTTGCAAATTTTGATAGTGTTAGTATCGGGTAGTTAATGTATTAAAAAGCAAACAATTTTGATTATAAAGTCATTTGAATTTAAGGACAGACAGGGACAATTCTCACAAAAACCTGCATTTAAAAATATTTAATATACGAAATTATCAGTCAAAAACTAGGTGGTGGTTCAAGAAAAAAAACTAAGAAATATGTTTAATAACGCTTAATTTTGTATGTAGGATGGTAAACTTAAAATTTATTTAAAAATATGTACATAATTCGTACTTTTCGATTTTTTTTATTTCGTTTTGGTTTAATACTAAATGGTGTTATAAAAATATTGTCACATCACAAATTCTACTTAAAAAAATTGTATAATTTAAGATGGATTATATTGTAGGAAATAAGTAATTAGGTAACTAAAAACGCAATATTAAAAATATAATTTGTAAATAAAACATATTGAGCAATAAAATATAAAAACTAAATTTGTGCTAATGTATTAAAGTAGGTATACTTATAGGTACCTATAGGTACTGAAAACTAAAATGCAAGTTTTTGTGAGAATCGGTCCCACACAAGAATAAAAAAAAAATTAAAAAAAATAAATGAAAAATGGAATGACTACCCTGCGTGGTCCAAAAGCGTTCACGAGCAGATAAACTAGAAGGGCTAGGACCATCGACGCGATCACTAATAGAATTCCCGGTTGAACACTAAGCAACCATTCTCTAAGTACAACAGTTACCTGGGAGGATTCCATTGCAAAAAAAAACTAACAACACTTTTTTCTCAAGTCTTGAGCTGCTGATGTCTTCTACTTGACTTGCGTTTGCGTCGTCTGTATGCAAAAGCCGTGTGTGCAATTTATAAAACACTGAATGGGAGACGCGGTTGGACGCGGTATTTATAGCGGTTTGCTGCTTCGTGCACCCCGTACGTTTTGCGAAGTGCCCACGCGTTTGCTAGGCTGACGTACCAGAATGCACTCTGGCGGTACTACGGGGCACATACGCATTCCTACCTCATATTCTTTCCGATATTCATTCTATATTTAAACCAGACTTTCTAGACCTCTAATAAAAGCTAGAAAGTTAACAAATCATCTTTGTGATCCAAAAAAAACCGGCCGAGGGTTCTGTACCACCAAACGTTTTTTTTTTCTTTTTGCTCAAAAATTGTTTGAGAAACGTAGTTTTTTTAACAATAAACTTGTAAGCGTGCAAACATGCAATAATTTTTTTTGGTATTGCAAAAAGGATAAATATGTAACGGAGTTATTTTTTAATAAAAACAGCATTAATTAAGAAGGCTTATAAAATAACGTAATTCTCTAAACGTCTAAAATTACGCACTGTGCGACGTAGGTTTAGTAAGAATTTTTTGACAAACATTCGGCAAATAAATGGTAAAGACATAAAGAACCACTTAATTAGATCGTTTATAACAGTTTCAGACAAACGCTCTAATTACATGGATAATTAAAATTGCATGTATGATTAGTTCAAACATATTCTACAAACAGTTAATTAACTATAGATTTTCACGCAACAGTTACAGCTTTGTTATAGTTATTTATGATAGAGAGCAACTATGGTTTCTAAAATGTCTCCCTTACAATGTATCTGTTAAGTTGCATTTGTTGTGTTATTAAGGAGTCAACAATGTACTTGTACTTAACATCGCAAATTTGTATTTGCTTGTTCAAAAATATCAACATATTTAGATATTTTAAGGCAGTTTTAAGAAATTGACTTGTGTTTTAGGACCCGTTTAGTCCCTTTAAAGATTTTAGACATTTTAAAAAATATTAAATTTTATGTTATGTTATGAATAAATACTGTGTGACTTGGTCAAAAAGAATATTCCTCGAGCGTGAAGTTTGCCACGAGAGTGGAATCTTCTCTTTTGACCAATAGTCGCACACAATATTTACCACAAGAAAAATGTCATGCAAATTTTACCTCAATTTTTTTTAACATAAAGCTAACTTCAGCTCATGTTTAAGTTAAGAAATGGTGTTGAATAAACATTTAATGGCATTTGAATTTTTCAATTTTAGATGGTTTCAGGGCATTTATAAATTTTTAGATAGTTTTAAAAGATTTAATACAGCTGTACGACATTTTAAACTGTCGTCACTTTATAAAGATACTTATAAAGATATTTATTTAGATACAATTTTTGAACTATTTTAAAGACTTTGGGACACTTTCAAGACTTTATCATGTTAAGATACTATATACAAGTTTTAAGACTATTTTAAGGCTTTTTTCTTGACATTAACATTAAAAACTGAACTCACCACCAGTTTTAAAAATTTTTTAAACAATTTAATAGTCTAAGATCCCAAGTAAGGTCGACCTTCACCCATCTGCTTACCAGATGAAAATTATATTTTATCAAATAAAATATGTTTCTGAACATAAACCAATAGGGTTGCCATAAAAAATATGATCAAGGCTAGCTATAATAAATAAAAAATTAAAAAAAAATAATTATTTTTTTAAATTTCACCGACTTGCTTGCCAAATGAACGAAATTCCAATGGAAAGCATACAACATACAGAATATGTAACAGCTAGGTTGCCTACCTTTTTCTGGTCCCTATTACCTGGTTGCTTTATACAGGGTGATCCCCTATAATGTCGCCTCCCTTTAACTTTTTTATTTTAAGTGTCCCAAAAAATTTAAAAGTGTGGTTATGTAGGAACTAAAAAATACTTTTTTTCTACGTATAAAGAAAATTGGAAAATTGATCAGTATACAGGGAAAACAAAAAGTTTATTTTTTTCAATGGATCAACCTATATATGAATTTATTTTTCGATTCCTTGTAAAATTCTAAGCATATTTCATATACCATACCATACTGAGGCTTCTTGATTTCTAACAGTTTAAAAAAACATTTAATGATGACATTTCGAATGCGAATATTTCAGAAACGGTTGAATTTAGGTATATGGTTTGTTATATAAATTATGCTCAGAATTTTACAAGGAATCGAAAAATAAATTCATATATACGGTGATCCATTGAAAAAAAATAAACTTTTTGTTTTTCCCTGTATACTGATCAATTTTCCAATTTTCTTTATACGTAGAAAAAAAGTATTTTTTAGTACCTACATAACCAAACTTTTAAATTTTTTGGGACACTTAAAATAAAAAAGTTAAAGGGGGGGCGACATTATAGGGGATCACCCTGTACAAAGCAACCAGGTAATAGGGACCAGAAAAAGGTAGGCAACCTAGCTGTTACATATTCTGTATGTTGTATGCTTTCCATTGGAATTTCGTTCATTTGGCAAGCAAGTCGGTGAAATTTAAAAAAATAATTATTTTTTTTTTAATTTTTTATTTATTATAGCTAGCCTTGATCATATTTTTTATGGCAACCCTATTGGTTTATGTTCAGAAACATATTTTATTTGATAAAATATAATTTTCATCTGGTAAGCAGATGGGTGAAGGTGGACCTTACTTGGGATCCTCTACTATAAGGATTTATTCTAAATTAGCACAGTTCAGTCAATTTAAAATATTTTAAGACAAAAAAGCATAAAACATTTAATAGTTCTTTAATTTTATATAGTTCCAGGACATTTTGGTTTTGGGACAAATTTTAAGGAGTGTTGAAATTTTAAGGAGTGTTAAAATTTTTAGATATAAATAGTTTCATGATAATTTAAAGACAGTTTTTGGACAATGATTTAGGACAATTTTATTTGTGGAAGGCATTTTTTATTGTTTATAGTTAAGATCTATCTATAGATATTTTAAGGATAGCTTTGAAACTTTTTATTAGGTTTTGGACATTTGGATGTTTTAGGAAACTTTAGTCAGTTTAAGACAAATTATTTTAAAAATTATGATATTTTGGACAGTTTTATACAAATTTAAGTCGATTTAAAAGGTTTTAAGATACTAACAATGTATGCATAAAAGAGTGTTAAAACATTTAAAGGCAGATTTGGGACAATTTTGGGATATTTTATAAAAACTGGATAGTTTTAAAAGATTTAAGACAGCTTTACGACACTATTAATTGTTCTAGCAGAATTGGGATATTTGCAAGTTTAAGACAATTTAAAGCGGATTTGACAGCAGTGTATTCCTTCTAAACGATAAAAAAAAATGTGTTGAAAAATAATGAAAAAAATATTTTTGGTCAAATAAAGTGGGTATTAAAAAGTTACAAAAATGGCGAATGCGCCGGGACCAAAAACTTTTTTAAAAATGGGTAAAATCAAACACAATGTGTCCTAATGTCATTAGGTGTAAATTTAATTCTCAAAAAAAAACTATGGTTGTCTAGGTGTTTCTTACCGGTATAATGCAAATAAATCTGCGCCTATGCCTCATGTGGGCTGTCAAAAAATGCGCGTAAATTGTGATTGCATTTGTGCGCAGGAAGGCAGGCAGCGGTGCTACGCCCAATGCCAAAGTGGCATTTAAATTTGCACCACCAGACCCAGACTGAACTTCCTGGTTAGCAGAACAATCGTTTCCTGGAATTAATTGACCGAATGACAAATCGGTTAAGTGCCTTTTCTAATTAATATTTGCCCACTCGATCAAATCTACGCAGTGATTTACCACTTCTTATTTGTTTTAAATTATATACGCTACCGCGTAAAATTTTAACTATTTCCAAAACAAAATAAAAAAGTCAATAAAACACCACAAAAAGATATTGCTATACCTACGTACTTCATTTAAATAATTAATTTAAAACCACTTCAGAACCTCCTAAAGTTAACGATCAAATATAAAAAATATGTTTTAAGTTTTAAAACTCATTATCAAAGTTTTGTACCATTAAAAGGGTAGGTACAAGTTTGTCAAATCACGTTAAGTGGCAGTCATACATCGAGTAGTCTACTACTAAGTAGTTACTAAAATAAATGGAAGTGCGGCAAGCCTGTAGGGCAAGTCGCATTTTTTCTTTGTCGCCCTGCATGTAATTCGCCTCATGAATAATAAGAAATAATTGTTATAATAAATTAATTTAAGGAATGCTGAGATGTGGGCCGCATGTACGTTGCATATATGCGAATGTCTGCGAATTAATCCCACAGGATTTTATACAGTTTTAGAACATTTTAGAACGCTTTAAGACATTTTAAAACATTTAAATTTTATTCATGTCTTAGACCGTTTTGAGGCATTTTTAACAACTTTGCGTTTAACTTAAATCATTTAAGTAAATTTCTTTGAAAGACTTTTAGATAACTTTAGGGCATTTTAAAATTTTCTAGTATTTTAAGGCAATTTGGGATACACGTTTTTAAGACGTCCCAATAAACATTTTTGACGTAATTTTCACCATTAACATTGTTCATCCTCGTGAATATTAGCCTGCATTATCTCTCGTATAATAATATACTATTATCCTTTGATTTTTTTATTACTAAAATTGCAAAATATTATCACAAAGTATTAAAAATGTTAAAGGTACAAAAAGTGACATACATATGTATTTATTGGAATTACTATTAGAATTTCCAACTTGGAAATCTATCGATGTTAAAGTATCAAATTTTTCTGTGTAAATGTAAATTTATTCCTAGAAAATAGACAAACAATCGATATAGAAACAGTTTTTCACAATAAAAGAGAAGAGAATGTTTAATGAGCACTGTACCCAAAATTTTTAAAGCTTTAACTAGTTAACTGCACTACTACAGCGAAATGAAAAAGTCAGTACAAACGTTCATATAATCTTTTAAAATATTGGCGTCAGGAAACTATTTAATACTTTTCTATTTTTGTATCGAGATAATAGGTAAAATAATTTTCATATTTAGTTTTATTTTACAAGAAAGGCACTTTATTTTAACGAATGTATGACATTTGACAACTGTCAACTAACTTAAAACTAACTTCAGCCCGTGACTAAAGAGCCATAAAGACACAGCTTGTCAATATATATTTAAAAGTGTCATGAAAACCTGTACGATAATGGGCGTTTTAAAGATGGGAGTAGAAAAACGGATTCAAGATAGGACTGGGACATTGCTTCGGGCTTTAACATAAAATTTCGGATTTGTTTTGGTCAAAATATTTCAAAAATCATTTAAGACTGTTTTAAGACATTATACCTACCTAGTTCTAAACCATTTTAGGGCATTTTTGACGATTTTATGATACCCAGTTTTAAGTAAAATTTTTAATTTCATATTATTTATATATAATATAATATCAAACCATCTTCAAAAATTAAAAAAAATGTCTATAGACAGTTTACAAAACTTTTAATACAGCAAAGACAGTTTTAGGACATATATTTTTACAGCAGCCTAACCGTATTTCCTTTAGAATCAACATTGTTTTAAGATATTAAATATCATTTTAATGAACGTCATGTGCTTGAAATAGAAATTAAATGTATAAATATTGTCCAAAGGCATTAAATGCATGTCTCTGAAGATTGAACGCTTGATTGACTATCTCTTCGAAAGTATGCACTATCTAGACATATAGTTGTATTACCCCGTGTACAAATCGTTTGTATGATTAAGGAAAGCCATAGACAATATTAATCCTATAAAATAAACGCTAAAACACAATTTCACGGCATAGAAAGCAAATCAAATAAACGAGCATTATATTTTTTAGTATGTACTCTAGCTCCAAGAGATTCGCCAAGGCTAATTCGCGCATTTTAAATCGACATGTATGAATGAAATCGGCAAATATCTACTATTTGCAATCACTATTGCAATCTATAAATAGTCTCTACTATGTATTACCTATACTCGCCCATGCATACTACTACATGCATGTTATCCATGCAAGTTGTAGAACACAAACTGGATCTTTAAACCTGTTCGCAAAGATAATTTTAATACGCTGCAATTAGTTTTGGTTTTGCTAAAATGTTCATTTAAGGCAGGTTTAGAACTATTTCATAAATAATCGGTTATTACTCGTTAGATATGCAAAATATCAACTCGACCATTCCAAGCCCATGGACAGGACACATCAGAAACATGTCTAAATATATTCTTGTTACTTCCTTAAGTTTACTTATTTTTTCTACGAGTATTGGCCGAACTATACAAATTTGTTGAACACTCTTCTTGTCAAAAATGGTATGGACTATTTTTTTGATAAAATAAAAAATACTGCTGTTATTCGCGAATTCACCCTTTAATTCAAGATTCGAAAAATTGTTCGTAAGTACTCAATCAATTGCATTAATGCCCATATATTAGTTAGTCCGATTACTATAGTAATCGGACTAACTTTACTGGACTATTTCATTGGCTACCTAAGAATGTTGGCGGTTTAAAAATGTAATTCAATAGCGACACACGCTCCAAAACGATATCGATATGTTTGTTTATTTTTATTTTTACGTCGTAGTATCCTTGCATTACATCATACGAAAAATTATTTAGCCTCGCAGGTTTGCAATTTAAAATACCAAGTAAACAATATTTTGGCATCAACTTTTCATTTTGTCCATTGTTATTAATATAGTGCGGACACCTGAGTATACTATTTTTGCTAAATAAACCCACAAATTTGGCATATTTAATGTATACGCATTTGTAAATTTGTAAATTGAGTTAATAAACTTGTATTTAAGTGTGTTTGAGAAGTATTAATTAACCTCCAGAGGTGGTCTAATATTGTCGTAGCTATTTCTAAAACCGCAAACTTAGTAACAGCAATGGGTACGTTAACCTGGCTCAAGAGCATAATAATAATATTATGCAAAACTATTTCCGTTGCCGAAAAATGCATCACTTTTTCTTTAAGTCTGCCAGCAATTCTAAATCCGTGAAGGTTAAGTTTGCGGTCATCAAATAATAACTCGAGAGATAAATATCGTAAAATTTAGTCGCTTTTAAAATTCATTTTCAAACACTATAAAAACTCTTAATAGTTCAAAAAACTTCAAACACACTATAAAGCGTAAAGAGAACAGTTGTTTGCCTGCTTAAGACAAAAAACTATAAAAATAAAAGTTAATATTAAAATAAACAAAAATAGTGAACGTATAACTCGGGGGCCCATTGAGTCGAAACATTTTTTGTTTAAAAATGGATGTCCTATTCCATGCTATGAATATAAGCTAAAAGCAAAAGACCTTGCGTAGGTCTTGCTGAAATAAGGCCCCTCATAATTTTGACCCGGGCCCCAAAATGCCTCTGTGCGCCCCTGATATAATGCCATGTCAAAAAGTAGGGCGCTTTTTGGTTACGTTTCTTTGGGAAGCATGTTTTATTGCACATTAAGAAGTGACAAGTTTAGTATTAGCACAAAATATTTTAAGTTAATTACATAATTTTATACTTTTTAAAGCGTGTTTTTAGTTTTTTAAACTATTATTTACTTAGTCTTAAAATTTAGTTAGTTTGTTAGTTAGGTTTAGGGATTGCAATCCAGCAGGGTTTTTAATCCAGATGGATTTTTGCTGGATCAAAATCAATCTAGCTGGACCCAGCGCGGATCCAGCAATTTATAAATTTCTTGAAAAAAAAAATTACCTATTAAAGAATTTTATAAAACTTTTATTATTTTTTTTATTTTCATAAAAAACCTAAAATAGTTACCAATTTATAGAACATAAAAAATAAATTATATAAAATTATAATTCAACAGCAATTAAATCAATTAATTTAATTTATTGATATTGATTACTAAAATTTTTCAGTCATATTTTTTTAATTTAAAACATTAATTTTACCAATTTTCATTTTTTGTTAATTTTTAAACTGTCTGTATAATATGGGGTTTTTGATAAATTAGTAAAAAAAACTGATTATAATCAGTTATTAGCTAACTATAGCTATACTATAGTAAATTACTTAGTTAGCTATACTATAGTAAATTACTAATAGTAATATGTAAACCTAAATAAATAAATAAATAATTAAATAATAAATATTATTTTTAGAGGTCTAAAAAACTTATGTGAGGAAAAATATTGCACTATTTTGTATATTTCAATTTTCACAACATTTTTCTTCTTTGAAACCCCATAATATGAATCATATCTACTTACTGGACGATTGAATATTTGTAGAACATTAAACTGATTTCTACTTTAAAAGCTTGAACAAAATTAACGTTAAGATTATAAGATAATTATCTTTATTATTAAAAAAAAATTATTATTACAAGTTATGTGTTTCTTTGTTCCCCATGTAATATAAAGTTAATAAATAAATTCAAATTGAAATTTACTTAAATTACTCACAATTCTCACAACAAACCCGGGCCACAGCGGTGCCAAGAAGACACTTATTTAGCAACTTTATCAAGCGAGAGCGAAAAATGCGTTGTAGAAAGGGGTGTAGCACGTGCCGCAAGAGTGACAAAACGGTAAGGTCGCTACTGCCGAGGATGTTTGGGCGTTAGCGGGTTGTAAAAAAGAAAAAATCCGCCATTTTGGAGTGGATACTAAATTGTATTTTCACCAGCACCAAATACTTAATACTCTTTAAAAATATATATAGAAAATACTGTATGAAATGTGAAAAATGTTGTCGTTTAAACAACATCCTTGAACCAAAGCCATCTCATGTATTCATTTCACAATCATTTCGGACTGTCAATCTATTTTTAACCGTTTGTTTGTTTACACGATTCAATTATTGACTGCCTAGCGAAATGATTCATTGAAATTGCGTATGTTAATGGCACCGATTAAATTGAGAATTAATAAAGAACGGTGGCACCAGAAGACAAAAACATGATTTATTTCATTAGAGATAATTTTAATATCGAACACGGTTGTTTTTGTAACAAAATAATAATGCGGTTGTAAAGGTTTTTCACTGAAACAATTTCTAATAATGTCTCCATTTGTGCGCCGTTTTACGGTAATTTTGCAGCAAGAAATTACAGGAGGAACATAAACTGCATACATAAACGGGATGCACTTTTCCAATAATACGCTCTGAGCTACCGCACCTTACAAACTAATAAATTAGATAAAAAGCTCATGGTGGAAAAGTAATTAGACGTTAATTAAAATCCAGCGAGGAAATATGAGAGAGGAAATGTACCTTTGGCCCTTTGAAACACAACGTTTTGTACCAAAGTAATTAATACAAGCCAATATAAATTCTATACCAGCAATTAAGAGCATCGAGCCAAAACCGGTTGAAACCTAATATTGGCATGCTTCGAAACTACATTTATAACTGTTAGTTTAGGTGTAAAGAGGTTGTTTAAATATTAGTGCAAAACATTTTCCCTTTTGGAAAAAATTGACATGTTTGTGATTGTAACTTTCTTTTTAAGATTTGAGCATTGTGTGTATGAAATGACAGAGTTCTGTGTCGAATAAAAGATGCAATCGGATATCTACTTGCAATTTCTATTAAAAATTGACAGAGCATGAAAACAAAGTATGAATAGGAATACATATATCAATAGACATTGAAGTAGCCCGGCTTTATATTTCAGTTTAAAAAAATATATGCCATACTGGTTTTATTATACAGGGTGTCCAGAAATTGGCGCACTCACGGTATACGCTGTAGGGGGGTTATTTTAAGTATAACTTGTTTCAACGAGTAGTTTTTGAGATATAATTATTTAAAAAATTAATTTAATATTAGTTGTTTAAATTTAAGATAAAACGGTTACCACTCTCTAAAAATGAAATAGTCAAAATTTTACTATTTGAATTAGTACCAGCATTTTTTACTAATAAAATAGTCGTTTTTTAAACTTTTAAATAGTTATTTTTTACTACCTAAATAGTTAAAGTTTGACTAATTTAAGATTAGTCACCACCTTAGACTATTTCTGAGAGTTAAAAGTAACTAATTTCTTTAATCGTTTGCGGCCAACAACAAAGTATTATTTGAATTAAATGCATATACCTAAGCTCCATGGTTAAATGACCCATAAAAACAAATAAAGATGCAAAAAGTTTAGCTCAAAACAGCAACACAAATAATATATTCAACTTTAAAATATTATGAACAATATTTATTGACAAATAAAATTGATTTTTATAAGAGCGGCTGACAGCCGAATGGGTTATGACAACAGCTTGACAAGCTTGAGTTCAATCCCCGGCTGGGTCAAAACTTTTTTTAAATTTAAATCTACTAATTTGACTATTTCATTCAGTAGAATTTGACTAATTATTAGTGAATGAAATATGACTTATAATTAGTTATTTTTAATTCATATATTCATAAATATTTGTACGATAAAATAATAGCCTATGTAATTATTTTTATCTACTCTTGCATAATTATTTTTTTTCGAGAATAATGATAAACATTATAGATTCCCTGCCTAACAGCGGGAATAATGAACTCATTAATATCGTTGTTGTCCATGGGCATCAGTGATTGGCCCATTTCAATATTCAGTGTGATTTGAACTAATTGGGAAAAGGCGACTATAATAACATTTAAAATTGGTAAAAAAGTGAGGTTAACCATTTGACAGATGTCAGATTTTATGTATTTATTTTTTTTAATCATTTATTAAAGATAAAGTATAGTATAACACTTGAGATTATGCGCATTAGTCACTCGGATGATTTAAGTCTCTCGTCTGGCGACTCGAGACGCAAACCTCATCCTCGTGAATAAAGGCCTGCATTATCTCTCGTATAATAATACGCTATTACCAACTAACAAACAATCAATCAAAGTTATCGAGCGCGACAATAAATGAAAATGAAATTAGGTAAACAAATGTTGCCAATGACTCACGAATACTCACGATGACGTAAGAATCTACCCTGCCAAATAACTTTATCTCTATTTTAAATGTTTTGAGACCATTTATGTTTAGAAAAGAAGAAAAAACAATTCTCTAAACTCGTTTTAAAAATAAGAAAGCAGGTGTCAGTGGGTGAACGCACGATTTTATTTTAAAAATTTTAGAAAAATTTTAAATTTTTCAAACATTTTAACAAAGACTGCTTTCTCATTTTTTTTTAATTTATTCTGCCTTGGATGAGAAAGGGGGTTAAATAAAAGAAAATACCAAATACAATAAGCAAGCCTGTTGGAATGTCTATTTTGGAATATATTTAGACAGATTTAGTTAATTCTTAAATAAGTTAAAACATATTTAAGTAGTGTTTTAAATATTTTAGATACAATTTTTTGCTAAACCAAATTCCCGTACAAACATTAAATATCGATACGGATTGGATCCTGCCTCAAAATTATCGAGTTGAGCAGACATCCACCCCAACGTAACATTTAGTTCCCCAAGCCGTGCAAAATGTTTGTTTAAAGAATTTCCACCCTCGTTGCAGTAAAACGCAACAGACAGAAGAGGGTCGCGGTGCAGCCCCTCGTAGACTGAGTGGCACTGTTCACTTATTCCACTGCGGCCCTTTATTATGCAGGTGATTTGCATTTAGATTCGACGAAAATATTGCACAATTAAAAGTGATCGTATTATTAAAAGAGATCATCTATATATACTTTGACATTTTTGTTATAGAAAATTTGAACGTTAATTAACCTAATTTTCACCCTTATCTGCTTTTTTAACATTCTTTACACGGGAATGTTATCATAATTGGCTAATAAATATAATATAAGGTGTTTCCTTTCCACCTATGTTAATTTTTTAATCGGCAATATTCTAATTAACGTTGTTGCACCTGTCTACCTCGAATTAAAATGTAAGTCACGCTATTTGTCCTACAATTTCTCTAGAATTACCTTTAAGACTCGAACGCCCTCTGGCTCAATCTCGACATTGTATTGATACCACCATACATTTGTTTCATTCTCGCCAAGGAGCAAAATTTATGTTCGTTCAATAAACGTCTGGGTAATAAACAATCGGGATTTACAATCGATTAATGCACAACAAATTGGAAAAATGCCCGTGCAACGGCCGGTTGACCGGCTGCCGAGTCCGCCGCCAATGCACAGTAGGCCAAGTTTAGAAAATGACTTATGTGTAATGTTAGTTCAATGGTTTGCAATTAATATTTTATCTTTAAAAGGTATTTTATACTTTTGGAACAATTTAAAGAATTGTAATTTTTTAAAATTTCCCTAAAACTATGCTTTAGACCTAAAAGTCCCACCACGACATTTGAATACAAATAATTGAGGTTATCTATCTGTAAGTTTAACGCTAATTTCTTAAAATAATAAAATGTAGGGATGTATATTCTGGGTTCTAAATTAAGACCTGTTTACAAAAAAAATACATATATAGCATTATTTTTAGAAAATTAGACGAAATTAGCTTTAAATTGGCAGATAAATAACCTCAATAATTTGTATTCAAACAAATTGAGGACATTTTGACATCCCAAAGATTTTTGACATTTTAGTTAGGTTTAAACAGCTCTAGACCGTTTTAAAATTTAGGACATTTTGCAGATTAATAACTGTCAAATTGACGAAATTAACGTTAAACTGGTAGATAGATAATAATTTGTATTCAAACGTCAAAGTCAGACTTCTGGGTGTGGAGCATAGTTTTAGGAATTTTTTTGAATAACAAAAATCTAATGATTAACAAAATTTGGAACATTTTTTTATTCCTAAGATTTAGAAAATTTTAGAAAGCTATTGTTAAGTTTGGACATTTTAGGCAGTTTAATTTGAGGACATTTTTGACATCCCCAATATTTTTGACATTTTTAGACATTTTACTCAGGTTTACACAGCTTTAGACCGTTTTAAAATTTAGGACATTTTCCAGATTAATAACTGTCTAAAAATACCCTAAATCTTGGAAAAGTCCTAAATATTAAAACCCCTGTCCTATAACTATCCAAATCTGTTTAAAATTTATAGAATCTTAAATCTGTCTAAAATTGTAAGAATGTCTAAACATTTTTTTAAATTAAAACTGCCTAAATCTTAGGACTACAGAATTGTTCTAAATTTAGTCCTTCCTAAAGTTTTGGAACATTTTACATATTTTTTGCTCTAAAACTATAAGTAGACAGTATTTGAGACCTTTAGACAGTTTTTTACAGATTAAGAAAAGTGTGCCCTAAAAGTGTTTAACTCACCTTGTTTGTCCTAAATACTAGAACTGTCAAAATCTATCCACTGTCTAAAATGTTTGCAATAAGACGATGATATATATATGATGTACTTTATAAAGTACATCACACGTACAGTCCCCCGATCAAAAGTTTGTGTAATGATATTACGCGTGATACGGGAAAAGGGAGTTGTCTGAAATCCCTTATGTTTAAAAAAGGACACATTTTTTTAACTATCTAAAATTGTCCTTAATCTTAATACTATAAAATTTTCAAAAGTTAGTTTATCATAATATTTTGGACATTTAAAAAAATTCCTGAAACTATGTACTATGCTTCACACCCATAAGTCCCACTTATAATATAATAATATAATATGTTAAAACATCATGTTTTTTGAAACTGACAAAAAATATTCTAAATTTTTGACTATCTATGACCTTTTAAAAATGTCCTCAAAGTACGTGTCTTGGAACTGTCTAAAATGTCATAAAACTGTCTAAAATGGTCCTAATTCTTAAAACTACAATGGGGTAGTTAAATTTTTTCTGACCTATACTTTTTATGGTTTTATTCAAGGCGTTTTGTAATTTTAAACATTCCTGTGAAATCGGAATTTCAATTGAGTTTACCGTTTTCGAGATATTTACAAAACAAAATCTCCTAATTACGTCACTAGGCTATTGACAACGTTGCCAGCTTTTTCTATGGTTGCCAGTGTGTTTAGTTTACGATAGATGGCGCCACGTTATAATATTTTAGTTGAGAAGAAGAATTGATTTTTTGACGTTTCTTTTTTTCGGGTTGTTTTTTTTTAAATTTAGATTATTGAAAATCAATGTTATTGTTATGTTATTTGTAATTGATATTAGATAAGTGATTTATTAATAACGGACTCCAAAGCAGAGAAATCTTGTGGAATGGTTGGTTACATTGAACATTGGAGCTTTTAAACAAAAAAAGTAAGTACCTATAATTATAATCATATTTTGTCGTAAATGCATTTCATTGGTATAATGCCTAGTTCTTTATATTCTTTTAGATATATTATTATTTTTTGTAAATTTATTTCATTAATTTTCAGCTTTATTTTGCCACTTTTTTCTATGAAATAAATTAAACTCTGCTTTAGACAGTTATTAGGTACCTATTTATTACATTTTATTATGTTTCACATGGTGTTTCAATGTGTAAACCTATCAATAAAACTTTTAATTTCAGAATTTTCTTTAACCTTCTCTTCTTCTTCTTTCACTCAACTGACAGTGACAGTATTTGTACATAACCTCTTCGGGTATTTTCTGACATAACCGAATGAAATCATTAACAAGACAACTTGACAACAGGGTAATTTTCAACCAATAGAAATCTTAGAATGTTGGTCACATGACGGGGTTTGTGACGTCATAAAAATTTATATTTTTTTAAATATCTCGAAAACGGTAAACTTAATTGAAATTCTGATTTCACAGAAATGTTTAATATTACAAAACGCATTGAATAAAACCATAAAAAGTATAGGTCAGAAAAAATTTAACTACCCCATTGTTTCCAATTTTGCGACTGTCTAAAACTTACTAAAATTGCTTAAAACAAAAGATTTTCCTAAACTTTAAAACTGTCTAATATATCTCAAAAATTGTAAAATTAATCGTAAAATTGTCTAAAAATGCCATGTTTTTACCACATGCACGCATTATTTTTATTCTCTTTAAATATTTTGTGGCCCACTGTGCGGCACTGTAGATAGGAATTAAATCAGTAGCGTCGTCCTTCGCAATATTCAGTAGTGGCAAATCTGCCGACGCCCAATGAAGGACTATGCACTTGGACAGCATATGGTCTTTTGAGAAGCAAAAATAACTCCCTATTAATGGGGTCATCAAATAAATTTCATAAGATTATACAAACTTTTGGTTTAACCAACATTTGTTTAATGAATGTCCACCAATCATTCCCGACATAAATGTTGTATTATTCTTATATTTCGAATTTTTTTTATGAAAGCTTCTTCTAGGTGATGATTGTAGCGAAAAAAACGCATAACATACAGAGATCGGTGGGTTGAGGCACTAACACCGGCCTAACCGGTTCGCAGCGTGGGTGTTAAGTCTTTGCGAACGATTTTTCACGGGCTCTGTCACACATGATCGAATGCAGAATGCATTTTCACCGCGAACGCATTTACTTTACGCTCTTTATTCCAATCATATTTGTCTTGGAGCTCGATAAATTTACGGTGTCTCAAAATGCCTTGTAGAGTAATCTGCTCTCTTAGGAACTGTCTGTGGCTTAGGTGTGGTTCGGTGAAGAAAATGACATAAATTAATTTCTGTACTTGTAATAGTTTTGCCGGTTAAATAAAATAAAAGCTTGCGTGTCTACAATTTATCCCATTAAAATATTTAGCTTTAAGCAAGTGTTTAATTGTATTTATTAAGTTATTTGTGTTGTTTCAATAATAAAAAATATTGTTCATTACACATCCGTAAAAGCTTTTCCCATGTTAAAATGACAGTATCAATGATTTATATGTAAATTTCTCTATAACATATTTTTTTTAATATCAGTCTATAAATTAAACTAATTAAACGCCATATGCACTAGACATAACAACATATGCAATTTTAAACACAAATCTTGTATTAAGGTGTTGCAATTGCAATGAAGCTAAAAAATACAACGATAAGCCTCAATCAATTCAACAAACTGTCAACAAAAACACTGCAAACGCTATTTACTATCAAATTCTATTAATAGAGTTGTTTATTTGCTTGGCCTTCTAAATTTTACGCACAATTAGAACTGCATGCTTTTTCTATGTTGTGTATGCATCGTTTGCGATCTAAATACGTCGGGGATAATTAATCGGATTAAATTTTAACTAGAATCTTTTAAGGCAATTTAAAGTAAACGCTCGTGCGCTGAGAAAAATGAGAATGAAATATGTTTCTCATTTTCTTATCTTAAGTAATGGTTGCGATGTTAGTAATAAACGGTAACAAGGTTTATGTAAATTGATTTACATATTTTTCTATTATTCATTCCTTAAGAGGAAGAAGTAGATTGAATACTTACTTAATTTACGTCAAAAATATTGGGTTTTGACCACAGACCACAGGTCTGTGGTTTTGACTTACCCATTAAATTTAATATCCTAAAAATGATAAATTGCTGTGCCCATACCTTCAACCATATTTGTAGTAGGTACAAAGCAACATGTTAGAAAGAAAAGTCAAATTATTTACTAAAGCAATAGATAAAATCTAAATGAAAACTGTACTAAATCACAGTTAGATAAATACTAAATAAATGAGGATGGTGAGTTTCCCTTCTAGTCCCAGAAGATTTTTAGCGAAAATTTACTGCAATGGGGCAAAGGGGATACATGAGAAATATATGAATTAATGAAAAAAAGCGCACAGTGGGACATATCTAGTTTGAACCTTTTTGAAACATAAATACTTAAATAACTTAAGAATGGTTCACTGTGCACCCCCTACCCCGACAAAAAAACCTACTGAGGGTGCGTAATCAATGATAGGTTGGGAATACCAGGAGTACAGTGTTGCCAATAGCATCAGAAAAATTTCCAAATATTTACAAAAAGCTGACAAAAAACAAAAATCTTTCTTAACATATTATTTTAGTTTGAATGTAAATAGTAAAAAAAGTATAGTACAAAATTGAGGGAAAAACACAGTATAAATCTGGCAACACTGTAACATGTGTCTGGTAAGGCAGGTCGGGATAGCGGCGCGTCGAGCGCCCACGTTGAATTTCTTTAATTCCCTCTTGGTTTTTATTTGCACTCTTTTTGTTTCTTTGCCTGGTTAGGGGGTAGAGATGATGATGCATCAACCGGGCGACTAAAGAGTAGAGGTGGGCGAAGCACCGAAGTGTTTTTGCCCACGTGGTCCCAAAAAAAGATAAATTGCAACTCTGCACTCAGACAGATAGACTGACACATTGGGGAAAATTGCAATACTTGACGGTCAAATTTAAACAAATAAACTTGATTTAATAAAATAATTATTAACTTTACCATTTTTGATAGACATTTAGCTGTCTTAATAATGTAAACTTATAAACCTTTGTTGGTCGATATTTTCGTTAAAAACACAAAAGCTATAGATATTAGTGATAATTCCAAAAAAAAATAGTTTTTTAAACCCGGTCATAAATAAAGGAGGTAAAAAGTTTTATGTTACAACAAAAAAGTTATAATCACCCCTTAAAATCATTGAAAGAAATTTGGAGAAACCCTGTATAAATATATTTTTATATTATAGCTTTCTTTAAAATTTTAACTCGACCTCTCTTAAGAATGACAAGCTTAAGCCATTTTTATCTAGTTTAATTTGACATTTTCAAGAGTTATTATCCAGCTTAAGTTAAGATTTTAAGACAGTAATGTAGCTTTAGTTGACCTTTTTAAAAGAGCTATATTAAACTGTCATGACTGTCATAGGAATATTAATATAAACTAGTTATAACTAGTTTTGTCACCTTGACAAAAAATCAGATGTGTTATTTAACAAAATAACAACTAGGACCTAGTTACTAGGTATATCTGAAGTCAAATTGCGACGTTATTTATAACCTTAAAATATTCGTACATTGTGATGCTAAGAATAAACAAGGAAGAGTTTCAATACTCGATACATTTTTAAGAAATTTTAGCAAATAACGTATACAATATTTGTGCATTTAAAATACGTGCTAGTTTAAGTTTACTATTCAAGTTTTACACAAAAAATTATTACTATATGCTTTCATCCAAAATTTAACAGTATCAACTTTAGAAGCCAACTTGTTCGCATTTTCCGATTTTTTAAGGTCGCGCCCGTTACGCTATTCATGACGTTATAAATGGTTTTCTATACAAGTTTTAATTGGCATTTTGTTTGAGTTAAATACCTAATTTTTTAGACTATTTTTTTATATTAACGTTTCTTGATATATATAAACAAAAACTTTATTATCATGAAAAAACGCAGTTTTAGTGTTGCACCCAGTGTTAAGAATATCAACTTAAGCTATACTATATCTGTTTTAAGAATGTTAACTAAAGCTGAATAATTGTCTCAAAAAAGCTAATTATAACTTTCTTAACCCTGGAGTGCACTCCTACTGACAACATGAGTGGTGGCTTCGAGCAAATCTAACAGAAAAATATTATAGATTTAACTGCCCTTTTTCCATGCAATCTTAGAACGCCACTCTAGGGTTAAGAATGTTAACTGTAAAATATAAGAATAATTTTGTATGATAGAGAGGATAGTTTTCTTGAAATTTATCACACTGTGGGATGTAGCGTAGAGATTTAAATTGGACTGAGAGAAATATGGAGAACGTTAAATTTAAACAGAAGCTGGAAAAATAAACGAGGATAAAATCGTCGTTAAGAATTCTGCGATGTCTAATAACTATGCTAAAATTAAATTAAAATTCAAAAATATTAATATTTATGGATTAAAATCGCAAAGACTGGCGCCAATTATTTAAATTTGCCGGCATTCCAAATAAAAAGCACATGTTGGTTCGTTCTCAGTGACAGGTAAATTTTGATCGATCCGGCAACACAGCACATTCACTTCTGTTCAGTGTCGCCATCAAATCGCGCCTTTCTGCACTAAATGAAGATAGTGACGCTTTTGGAGAAGTTCGAGACTCGACTTACCATGCTGCGTTGCCAAGAGCAACTATTTATCCCAGATTGTTTGTTAAATAATTTTATTTCAACATTTTACAGCGTTGATTTAAAATAAAAAAAATAGGTCGAGGAATGGTGAAATATCTTATAATTATCTTTATAACAAAATGTCATTAAACTCTAAATCACATAAACTTATCAATTGAGCCACAACATAAACTTAACCTCTTGCTCTCGTCTACTCCTATCATTGCTGTTAATTGCACTAAAATACCACAACAATGTGTGTAAGAATTTGTGGAATTTACGTTACTAATTTTTCAAAAATTCCGCTTAATTAAACCCATTTCGCTAAAATGATACAAAACCGTTTCAGTTAGAGTTAATTGCTTTTTGTAATTAAAAGCGCGTCTAGTCGCTACAAAGATAATTGATTTTTTTTAAATTTAATCATACCAAGTATATAAAAAGTAGTAGTCAATAATTTATGCATATACATTATAGTTATAACAATAAATAGTGATTCACATTATTTTTTACCCAACACGTGCTTCATATTGCTAAATCGGTTACAAAGAAAGACTATTTTAATTCAGCATGAGTAGTCTTCACAGAAATCATTGTGATGCATAATTTAGCTTTGCAAAACAACAATATTTTGAATTTTTTGTATAAGATTAATCAACATTTTTCAAATGTTAGTCTGAAAAAGATGTGAACATACAGATAATACCCACTTTTGGACATTTTCAAAGAGGAAATTTTTTTCTGTGGTTTAATCAAAATTAATCCCACAAATTATACTTTATACATGGAGCAATTTGTAGCAACAGAGTTTTTCAATCTGGCATTAAATCCATAAATAAGTTTAAAGGGGCATAAAACTGGATAGGAAGATCGTTTCCATTCGGGGTTTGTCAATATTATCAGTGTATTTTTACGGAGAATGAAAAAATGGAAAACCGATAAAAATTGGGTTGAAAACATTCTTATAACAACATTAAAGATAATCGAAGATAATGCTCCAACATATTGACAACATGGCATTTTGCACGCATTTTTTTAGCAACCCGATTATAAATTGTTTGATACGCCCATGGCGTCTTTTCGAAGGAGTGCCCCACAACATGTGATATGACTCACTGAAGGAAATGCAAGCACCAACTGCTGCTAGGTCCGTAAAAACGCATACAATAAAATCCTTTTGTTTTAAATTGATAATGCGTCATTACGTATTAGACAACCCTATAAAAAGTTTTATTATCTACACCTATAGTTATAAAAATGGCAATAATACTCGTCGTGCGTATCAAAATTAATCACATCAACACAACAAACTGGTATTAGATGTGAGTAGAGCTGACCTACCGCAATGTTTAATTTTTTAATAAACCTGTTTGTTTACTGCGTTCATTACCATGCTCTTGGTTATGTGTATATTAAAGTTTATAGTCGCATTTATGCATACAACTTCGATCTGCCCACAATATGTTGTTACTATATTTGTTTTATTGTTTATGTTAATTACTAAAACCAATATAATGAAAAATTATGAAATAGGTATTTAAAAATAATATCAAGTTTGACAAACGCCATTTTAGTCACGAATTTTAATAAGGCACGAGCGAGCTTGCGAGCGAGTGTTTAATAATAATGAGTGTCTAGAAAAGTTTATGAACGAGTTGCAAACTATACTCTTTCTACGACGAATACTAATTATTACCTAAAAATAATTTAAATTAAATATTAGAGTAACTCGCGTAACAATTTCTAACTTGGGAATCTGTATTAACGGCCAAAATGTCAAATTTGCATGTGTAATAGGGTGGGTCAAAAAAATCGACTATTTTTATTTTGACTTCTGCCACTGAAAAATCGGTTTCTGGGCACCTTCAAAACATGCTTAGCAACGATGAGCTCTTAACTTTGATGGGAAGATCCGCATCATTACAGTTTTGCATATTTTTCTTAGTCCCCTACAAAAAAATTCATATCTCATCATTCGTTAATCATACAGCAAAACTGTGCGAATATCTTTTGATTGGTTAGAGTAATCGATAAATCCTAAGAGACCTTTTTTGTAGAGCGTTCAATTTCCGATAGACATAGTAAAATCTCAATTGTCGATAATTTTTTTTCAGTAAGTTACAAAATTCAGAACAGAAAAGTTATCTTTCTTAAAATTCTTCAATCTTTGACCTTGAATATCTCTTTAATAGTTAGATTGATCAAAAAAGTATAGGAGATCTTTTTTGTAGAACATTTAATTTTCTACAAATAACTCCTTTAGAGTTTTGCTGTATGATTAACGAATGATGAGATATGAGTTTTTTTGTAGGGGACTAAGAAAAATATGCAAAACTGTAATGAGGCGGATCTTCCCATCAAAGTTAAGAGCTCATCGTTGCTAAGCATGTTTTAAAGGTGCCCAGAAACCGATTTTTTAGTGGCAGAAGTCAAAATAAAAATAGTCGATTTTTTTGACCCACCCTAATGTGTAAATCGAAATTTTTTATTGAAAATAGACTAACAACCGTTTAAATGATGATATAGAAACAGTTTTTCACAGTGAAAGTGAAGAGAATGTTTTATGGGCACTTTACGGTGGAGTCTCCACCCGAAATTTTTAATACTTTTATTCAAATCTGGCTTACTGCCGGCAAAATCAAAAGGTCAGTACAAACTTGCATATAAACTTTTTAAATAGGCATTTGCGTTGAGAAACTATTTAATACTTTTTATGATAATAAAATGTTATAATAATATTTCACAAGGAGTGCACTTTATTTTTACTATTGTATGACATTTGACAAATGTCAACTAACTTAAAACTAACTTCAGCCCGTGACTAAAACGCCATAACAGCCGTATCAAGACTTACGAATGTATATGCAAAAATAAAAATACAAATATAACCAATTAAAAGTTTAAAAATTTCTACTTGTTATAAAACCATCAACAGCGTATTTTTAGTATTATGTTTTTAAAATTATGTTTTAAATTTAAAAGTCGCACATCTGGTGTGTGGTGCGATTTACTCCCAAAAGTCCCAGCTTGAAATTTGAATACAAATAATTGAGGTTATTTATCTGCCACTTTCACGCTTATTTCGTATTATTTTCCAAAAGTTACACAATATATGTGTGTGTTGTGTTTTAAATTATACACAAAAAAACATAAATTGTATTATTTTCAGAAAATAACACGAAATTTGCGTTTAACTGACAGTTAACCCAAATTATTGTATTTAAACATCAAAGTGGGACTTTTGGGTGACGAACATTTATTGAAAACTTAAAATACTTTATTCGCAAGTCTTGACACGCCTGTAACACCAAAAGTATCGTGACTTCACGCTACTATGGGATTTTTTTAATGGTGTGGTTGTTTTTAGTGATTAATCTCTATAATAGAAGGGGTTTTACACTAACTAACATTATGTACCAACCCCATTACAGAACTTGACAGCTTAAAAAGTGTTTCTATTAACCCCGTTTTCCGGTACTGAAAAGTCTGGAAAAGAAGAGGTTTTACACTGATTTTTAACATTAGGTACCAACCCCATTACAGAACTTGACAGCTTAAAAAATGTTTCTATTAACCCCGTTTTACGGTACTCATTTTAAGTATAAGCACATTGTCATAAAAAACTTTTTGCACCCTGTCCTTAAGTAAATAACCACATAGAAACAATGCAAATGTTTCACAATTTATATTTATCAAAATAAATACATGTCAATGATATTAAAACGGCATATTAAAGTAGTATCGTACCTAAAACATTATAAATTAGTTATTTTATTCATTTAAAAACGATTGTATTGATAAGGAAACAAAATGGGAATGTTGTACAAACTCGATTGTGTAGCAAATATTTAGTTTTTCGATTAGCTGCTATCAAAAGGAAGTTTTTTTAATGCATTTATTTACAAATTCTTCGACTTAAGTGTAAAAAAACCGGAAATTTCTCGCGACGGATATGTTTACAAGACAAGTACATTTAGATTGTCGGATATCTGTAACAGATACTGTTAACATTTTACGTTCCGTCCATGTGTACGAAAATTCCCTAAACATTTGTGTACGCCGAAAAAAGATAAATAACTTGTAGGTACGCTATATATGTCGTAAAATAATATCACAACAGCAATTTTAGGTTTGAATTTTTAAACGAGTCCAATTAAGCTGCGTACACACTTTTATGCCTTTTATTTCACCCTAATTGTCATGCATAAAGAAAGAATACTGAAAAATTCAGGCAGCACACCCTTAAATTCCCCAGACAAATCTCCTGGATGGATTTTTGTAACGAAACGCAAGCGAAATAAAAATAAACGGATTAAATGTTTTTTTTTATTTAATTAAAAATCAGAATATGTTTACATACTTAATTAATACAAATCTTTTAAAGATAATGCAAATTTAATTTAAATTTTAAATTAAAAAGATATAACGTTTTTAACATGGTTCTTGTAATTCGGTGATAGTATATAATTTGAGTTAAGCTTTTAATTTCATTTAAACTAAGCTTAAACTAGTGATATCCAATTGTGACTAAGCAACGAAACCTCGATATTAACATTTAATAAATTATTATTATTATTGTTATTATTATTTAACTTAAGTTAACCTGAAAATGAACTCGAATTGTACAATCAGGCCTTAACATTAGTGGAAATGAAATATTTTAGGGATCGACCTATACTATAATTAGGCCTTACCATATCTCGACGAAAAAAGGTTATATTATGGCCAAAACTTGAGAACGATGGTCTAAACAATAGCAAATTAAATTAATTGCAGCAAAGGTCCAATTAAAAAATTCAACAAAAAGTGGATAGAAACTCGTGATATGAGTATAGTATTGGGTATGAGTAAATCAACTTCTTAGGATTTTAAACACCTTTGGATATACCTTAGCCTGATCATAAATAGTTATTTATATCATAAGGCTGAGAAGTAAGCCTTTTTGTGCTGATCTCAAAGTTTGAAGACCGCACGTAGTGGAGGCCTACAATTGAGTGAAGCACATAAAACATACAATTATAATAATAATTACACTGTAGGGAGGTGAAAATATCACAGCTAAACGCTCGGACACGTTAACTTAATTTTTGGTCGTAGATTACAAATCCGTGCTTGGTTTAGCTGTATCAGGTCAAAATTCAAAGATATTGAAAACACCCTGTATAAATTAAAAAAAAGTAATTTGGCTGGATCCACACATCAAATTAAATTTAAAAAAAAAACAAACAAATTATTGCGAAATATGAAGTTAATTGATCAAAAGGAACAGGGGTCCCAGAGAGTTTTTTATAGATAATTTAGAAAATTCAAAATGTTTTTTTGAGGATATTATGTTTATTGAAATAAACAGCATAGGAATGTTGGCACAAATTTTACAAATTATAATATACCAGTATACAGTGTGGATCGGACTTCCGATAGGAAAAACTTTTTTAGACCTGATACAGCTAAACCGAGCACGGATTTGGAATCTACGACTAAAAACTATGTTTACGTGTCCCAGCGTTTAGCTGTGATATTTCAAGAGTTTACCTACAGTGTTATTAGATAGGCAGATCTGACTAGTCGAATTTTTTGATTGATCCAAACGTAAAAAACTTTAGCCGATTGGTCTAAATTATGTTAACAGCCTAGGCGAAATTATAGCTTGAATATATAAAAAAAATATTTTAAAGATGACTCGCCAGTTCACACTGCTTATCTGGTTCGTAATTGGTTTGAAGAAAATCACGTGACAACGCTTCCTTGGCCCTCAAGAAGCCCCGATTTAAACCCAAAATAAAATATTTGGGGATATCTTGTAAAAAAATTACAAACAATAGAGAGGAGCTAATTAATGTAATTGAAAATGAAAATGTTTTATTGGTTCCATAGATTGCAAAATGTTAAAAAGAATGGTGGTTCTATCAAATAATATTTAATTATTTTTTAATATAAAACTGATAGGTAGCTGTATATTTATTTTTCTCGTTCGCCCAATCAACACTAAGAAGTTCATTTCGTTTTTGTCTTAAAGGGAGTTGCTTTCTTAGTGTTAGTTTTTTATTAAAAAAATTAAATATGACCTCATAATTGATCTCGATTTGATTAAAGTTTAATTATCACTGAATTACAAGTTTATACCGTAGTACTAGAGAGTATTTTATCACTGAATATATCTTGAATCATATTTTAGTACCTCATTAAAAAGCGTTAATGTATTAATATTTCATAACACGTACCAAAACCGTAAATTCGAAAAATGAACGATAGCACCCTTCGTCTAACGAAGTGCTGGAATTTGGTGGACAGCTGCAAACAGGCGGTTAGTCAGTCAGACGAGCAGCATTTGCCTCTGCCAGATCGTATGATACGTCAGTTTTTCGAGAGGACCATCTGCTCCCCCGTCGCCCGTACACGCTTTTCAATCAAATTTTCGAACGTTTTGTCGCAAAAATATCGCGATCCTATCATCTTGTGGCGTATGACTTCGAGTGGCTAAATTGTGTGAGAATATTGCGATTCAATCAGGTTTTTAATAAGTTTTAGGGTATTAGTTTAAATTTAAAAAAATATATCAAGGATTCATTAAAATATTTTGAAACATACACCGTTATAAAAATCAGATTTTTAACACGAGTTTGTAGTTTGTTAATTTTGTTTTTTTTAATTTTAACATAATTTTTTGTAGAAAACCAGGTTTTGTAATTATTTAACAAAGGAAAATATTTTACCAAAAGTTTTGTAAAGGTAATATGCAATTTTATCTGCATTTTGTTAATTTCAAAGGTTACAGATTATTTTGTTAAAATATTTCGTTGAAAAAGTACACGATATTTCAGGCAGTCAATCAAAACATTTCCCACTGACAATACGCATCAACAAGTTTATCTGACTTCAGCGTATGCAACTTATATTTCTGATTATTTTATTCTAATTCGAAACGTGTTCGTAACAACTATCCAGTGTTTATAATATATTACCAAAAATCTGTTATCACTGGATTTTAAACTAAAAATAAGGGAAACACTGAAGTGGGTTAAAGTTACGAAATACATCAGGAAGTGTTGTAGTATTGTACCTAATTTCTTTATAATTTGATGATTTCAGAATGGTGTGTTATTTAATTGTTACTACAAAAAGGTTTGTAAAAATAAGGTCCTTTTTGATAATTTTAATTATATTATTGTATACAATAATTATGGTTGAATTATTGACATAGGATTTTGTTATTAAATCTACAAAATGTTAAATATAATTACAAACTACTTATTCAAATAGTTAACTGATTACAGTTGGTTATAAAATTAACAAAAAGTTATGTGGACCTGGATTAACATAACATCTGGTTAAAATTAAAAAATATTTTTTACTGCGTAATTTCATCCTTTTAGGTATGGTGCTATTGTAAAACTTGTGTGTCTAACGGTTTTTAATAGATTTTTATCAAAAAGTATTATTTTGAAACAAAACGCGTAGCATGCAATGCACAAAAAGACCGTATGGCATAAAAAAAATCTTTAATAATTTTATTTGTTAAACGATACTTGAAACGTACAATTATTAAAATTTAAAAGTAAGGTTAAAACAGTCTGACAGATTTCGAATTTTATAATTGGTCTAAATCAGGTGCATAATGAAATCGGTTAATCATTGACACTAATTACTGACCCATAATGATTTATAAAGTCCCTAGGCCTAGTATCGGGTGACGATGACAATAATAAAGTTTAATTTATATATAAAATGATTTTTTGTATTATGTTAACCCAGTACAATGTCTTAATAAATATAAGAAGTATGCACAAACGGTTTAAATTTTCAATTTAAAAACAATGACTCCTCAAAATTCCTAAACGAAATTTGGGTAGAAAGCTGTAAAGTCATTGAAGTGCGTTTGATCGTTATTACTTCGAACACCGCGTTGCAACGTGCTACTACGGGTCTCGTGCCTCACGCTATCTAACCTAGAAAAAGCCGGGTGACGGCGGCGGCGATGCAACGCGGGTTGCCTCTATCCGAGGGGGGGGCGAAAATTGTCCGCCATCGATCGCACGGGACGCTGGCGGCGGTCGTCATGGCAACCGCAAGCAGAGGCGGCCGCCACTGCACAGTGAAGCAAAAACTGTTTTTAGTTTTTAGTTGTTTTTCAATTTAATATGAAATTATGGAGATTTTGTGAAAAAATTAGTTAATTTTAAAAATTATGCAGAGTGTAGTTTTAACTTCATATGCAATACATTAAAATGTGACGTCTTCATGTAATTTTACATTTTAGGACAACGTGCAGTAACGGTACAGGCGGAGGGCCGGAACTAAACGTTTAATTACCCCCCACCCCTTAACATTTAAAATCCCGGATATTGTAAAGACAAGATAAAATATTGATGACGGTCTAAAAGGATTTTTTTGGCAATTTAAGCAAACCAAGTTTAAAAATATAATTTCTTATTCATATGTATAAACTTTTAATAATTTAAGACATTTTAATTTCAGGGACCTAAAAGTTAAACGATTTTTTCCTTTTTATATGCTACTTTATGTGGACATTTCGATTATCTTCTATAGAAGAGCTTTTATCAAAATCATAACATATATGTTACTTCGTTTATAAAACCTAAAAATAATTATTCCAAAACAATTTTTTTTTACATTGTTTCTAATTCGTTAAATTGCAGGAGTTATTTAATTTTTAAGGCCTCCAATAAGGGTATCCCAAAATTATATACGGAAAAAGTACAAATAATGCCAATAATATGCAATGGAAGTAGAAAAAACATTATTTTCTGTTTAATTTTAACTTAAATAATTTGATATACAGGGGGGACACCACCTGCAATTTTGCGAGTTTAAAAAAAATGTAAAGAAAAATTCATCTTTGAATTTCAAAACGGATTCACCTTTGCCCTTTGGGTCACCAATTTTGGGACACCCTGTATATTAATTTCTTTTAAACATCAGTTAAACGACAATTCAGAAAGTTGACCATTTCCAAGAGGATAAAATATTGCAACACGAAGTAATTCATCCGAATGGAAATGGCAATTTGAAAACCATTCATTTTGTAATTTTAATAAAGAATTTATTACAATTTTGTGTAATTAACATAACCACAGGTTCGATAACAAATGTGAGTGTCAATTAATTTTTAAGGAAAAAAATTAACCACGAATCGTCATGGTAATGATAAATATTACCGTGAACAAAATTGAAATCTCGTCGTCTCATTGGACAGTAACCGAGGAGGAAGAGATCAATTTATCCGCAGTTTAAGACTGACGCACTTTCTCAATTGATAACCTATATGAAATATACAAATTCTTTAATACTAGTGTAAGTTACTAAATGTAGTATTATAATAGTGCATTGAATTAAAAAACCAGTGGGGTTAAAAGTTTTAAATTAGAACCATTTTACAGATGTCAAATTGGTAAAAAGCGAGGGTTATTTGCTATAAAAAAGTGTCAAACAAAATTAGGTTGTAGTAGAGTCTACTTAAAAGACAATTACAAAGTTCAAGAAAGATTTCTGGTACATACGAGACAAAATAATTATCGATTTCTTAATTTAATGTTATGTCTTAAGTTAATGCATATCTTCTAACGTGACATTGAAAAATTAATGCATTTTTTCTCGTATGCCAGTAGAACTGCCATATAAATTTTTGGTAACTTTCACCGCACAGTTTTGCAATTATAAACGATAATTTTGACTGTGTCCAAACAAAATTATCAATTTGTCATTTTCGTCTAGAAAATCCGGCAACACTGGATTACGAACACGTGATTATCTAGGGATATTTGGTTTGATTTATTTGGTGACTACAGGGCTCCCAGCAGTCCATGTTGCGAGAAATAGTGACTTAAGAGACTAATAATAAAAAATAAGCGACCAAATATAGACCAAATTAATTACCGAAATAACTATAAAATGGAGGTATACATTTTTTTGGGATAAAAGATCTAAATTTGAATTTAAAATACATAGAGATAACTTGAAATTATAAATTTTTATTGAATTAAATTTAACATGTAACCATAACTGTTATAAAATACATAAATAACAAAAAAAATATTAAATTCTGTAATAAATTATAACTTATAATAAATAGAATCACATTTATATAAAAGGCACTGGCATCAGTAATTTAATGGTTTTTTTTTTTGGTGGGCTGCAGCTGATCTATTATTTTCGCCTTTCGTTTTTCTAAATCTTGGGCAAGACGACTAATCTTGTAAGTTACCTTCCCCGCTTTTTTTTTTTGGGATGGTTCACTCCTTCAAACATTAGTTAAGCCATACATATTTTAGTCATTTTTTTTTTATTTTCTGCACCCTTCCTTAATCGTTCAATTTAATTTTTTTATGTCAGTACAAGTACATTTAAACTTTGTTTTTATTAAATAATATAAATGTATAATTTTTAATAATCAAAACTATAGTTATACACTTACCTTTGCTATCGTCTGAACATATTTTTTTAGGGTTATGGAATGGATGATAAAACATAGAATAGGAACACATTCTTTGTCACATGTTCTTTGATAGATACTAGGTACTTACTAATTTCATGAAAAATGCATATATAGGTAGTGTTAACCTAGCGAACCGAAACTATAAACGTAAACGAAACCCTAGACCAAACCAGAAACAATTCAGCAATAATTTTGGCGGGTGGTTCGGGTCTGGACGGCGGGAACTTTAAATGTAAACTGCGAAGTTTTCGAATGTTTCACTTGGTTTACTATGGTTTCGATATTTATAAAACTGTGAATATTTATGTTTAAAAAGATATTTTTTAATAGTTGATTTTAACAGAAAATATAGACTTTATAGACTTTAGGTAAAAAAATAGACTTTTATAGACTTAAGACAAAAATATAGACAAGTCTTAAAAAAAACTACCTGCTGGGAGCCCTGGGTGACTACCATAATTTCGTATTTACTAGTAAATTAGTAAAAACAACACAATTGTATTGTTATTTATTATAAGTCTTTTTTTTAATAATTAGACAATCCTTCTACCTTTTATGGTTTTCTTATCTTTGTTTTTTCGAGACATTCGCTGCATTCAACATACTGCATAATTTTTTTCACAACTCCTTTTAAGATTTTAAATAACACTGCATATAGAAACGTCAATGCCACTGTCAAAAGCGAAAGCGTTAACATAGAAACAACTATCAAAAACTCGCAATGCTGGGCAATGTGGGACTCGAACCCACGACCTCTCGGCTTGTAGTCAGCAGCACTGACCACTAGTCCACCGTACTGCCAGAACCTCCTTAAGTCAATTTAATTTGACATTTTATCTTATATCTGACAACTGTCAAGCGGTTTTAACCTCACTTTTTACCAATTTGACATCTGTCAAACAGTTTTAACCCAACTTTTTTTTTAATTCAATGCACTAAACTAAGAAAAAAAGTTTCTTCTAAATATAAGAATTATTCTGAAAAAACATGACTTTCCGTTTGTCGTAAATAAACTACCTATGGTAAGCAATTCGTTTTATAAAATTCCTCATTTATTAAAAACTCGCTCCGCAAGCTCAGCTCGTGCATAATTAAACTCGTGCATTAAATGACGGTTATAAAAATAGTTACACAATATACTATAGTGATTGATCACAAACAAACTTGTGGTCATAACCACATTTTTTCTATTCTATGGTTATATCACGCATGGGGTTAAAATTTGTGAACTTTCTGACATCACCTTGTACACCTACTAGAAAAGTCGGTTAATCGCATTAGAGGGTGCCGCTCTTCAACCGTGCACCCCCGCGTGAAAAGGGTTGGATGTATGGCCGTAGCCATGGGACAATCGAGTGTCCCTTTGTGAAAACCGTAATCTAGACTGCGTGGAATGCGGATTATGAGTATGAGTATGAGTATGGGAACGTATGGCAAGCCCCAGATATATTGTCATCCACTGATCTCCCGGGGTTATATTACCCCCTTTCCGTTCTCCTGCGTATCCCGCCAAATCACAGCATTACCTGTGTTTGTTGGATCCGAAGTTTTTACGCCGGCTGGTAGATCCACCCTAGGAGTTCGTGGATGACAGTGTCAAAGGTTAAGGCAGCTCCCGGGATTTTTGTCAGCCGGGTCGGGCCATACGTCCAGTTTAGGAAGGGTTTTTGGAGGACATTGAACTGACCCAAAACTAAGTACAATCCGGAATCCTCCTAAACCAGGGCTTTAGTAATAACCCCATTCATTTGGTATTCCTGAATGGGGGTGGGTGGATTAGTATGCTGCTAGCGCCTTTCCTTGATGGTGTACTTCCTGATAGCCGCTTTAGATTTGTTTGCCCCCCTGTGCGTTATGAGTCGTATCTTCCGAACCGAAGAGATGCCGGCCGCACCCCGCCGTAATCTTGCCCTCTGACTGACTATGTGGAAATACGTTTAACCTACTGAAATTGTCGACCCTCGAATTATTTTTTTTCCCACTGTGCATGATTCCAGTGTTCTTAGAACGGTTTATACTTAATTTATGAACCAAACGTCTTGGTAATCTACAGATGTAAACGTAAATAAATAAATTTCTTTAGAATGATTCTTTTGCTTAATGTTTATCGTAACTTGAGTGATTAATGGCTTCTTATGTTATTCACCAGTGTTGCCATTTGTAACATAATTATCGAATTGTAACATAAATTTTTCTAAAAACAGCTTGAAAATTATATGTATCATAACGGTAATTGTAACATAATTTTTAATACAAGTATCTGGACAAAATTAACTTAATTCTATCCAGATTAATAAATTTAATTAAGCATAAAGCCTGATTTATAGATTTTCTACCTTCCTCCCGTAAAATATCAGCAATACCGTAGTGCTGATTATAGTTTCCCGTACGGTATTTATAGTTCTAAAGGTAACGGTAGAGGCAACGATAACGGTAGCCAAGTTGGGCATTGAATATTATATGAAACAATTTATAGTTGTCAGTATACGTTATAGCGGCAAGAGCGGCAAGAGATGACCATTTCAAATTTTCTTACCTCATCCGCGACTCCAGCCAATCACACGGCAGTTTTTAGTTGACAGCCTCGCCTTGTAAGTTTAGTGTTTATAGGAGGGGCCGCCATTACCGCTACCGCTACTTTCTGAACTATAAATCCAGCTTTATACTATTTTTAACAAATTTTATAATTTTCTAAAAATTCGATAATAATTTCAACCCTGCTTCCTTCACTTTTATATGATTAAATTATAATAGTTATTGTAACATAATTATTACAATTATTGTAACTTAATTTTCCGAAAATTCGATAATTTTATTTACCCAATTCGATAATTTCAACTTTTACATCTGGCAACACTGCTATTCACACACAACTTGTTTATGTTGTTTTTGTCTTCTTGCAAGAAGCATGCTTTTGGTTTATTATTTATCTTACGCCTTTTTCGATGGTTGTTTATGATTTGTCTGCTAAGTATGAGAAATGAGGTTGTTTGTTTAAACTTACGGAATTCTTTTTTAATTTAGTTTTTGAGACAATAAAAGAATTCTTAGAATTATTAGTATTTTCTTTTTGCAACATTGTGAAATGCTTTTATAAACATTTAGCGAATATACGGTAAGACATGCAATTGGAAAAAATAACTTAGCTTGATTATTTGGTGCTGTAAATTTCATGGAACTGAACGTCTCTCTCACACCTTTTAACCAGGTCCAACACTTGAGGTACCTCACACAATTTGCACTCTTTTGCACTTGGGACAGTTATCGCGTTTAGAATCGATTGATTTTTTATTATTTTTTTATTATTTTCCGGCGTTAGCCAGTTATCACGTCACTACGTTTGTATCGTATACACTGAGACTGCGTGGAATGCGGATTATTCAAATAAATCCGAGAGATAGATGAAATACAGACCCTTATCTGCAACATTTATTAAGGCTGATATTAATTGAATCGAGTTTGTACAACGTCCAAAACTTTACTGTGAACTTTATGGACACCCTATAGATAATCTATAAGGCAGTGGTATTTACGTAAAGACAGTGACAAGCCTGCACGGGGGTCCTCAACGGAGGCCAAACCTAAAATCATTGTCAGTTAGCAATAAGTTTATTAGAGTGGGGTTTGATCTTGTAAAAAAACACCCGTATTAAGCGTTCCAAAGCTAAATTGTTTGTACCAGCAGCATTAAAAGAGCGTTGTCCCATGAATGTGGAATTAATCTTTTGTGTTTATTAATAGCTCAATTATTGTGGGACATTTTTCATTCGTCGGACAGAGTGAAGGTCGAGGCCAAGATACGCAAACTGCAATGACACTTTTTTTTCTTCGCGCGTCCATCCTCCGTGTTAATAAATATTTCAACCGCAGTAACAATAACAACTTTCAATGGGCAAACAATGAACCTATTATTGATAACATTCCCGACGTTTTGTTTGCTGATTATTTATTTACTCTGTGCAATCAGTTTAAAATACAATGCAATTATTTACTTTGAACCTAATAAACCAATCAAACGTTTGCTAGAGCATTTTCTTGCCAAAATTGTTTACTATACAAAAGTTAATCCAGTTTACCATTTTTAGTAGTGCCATATGGTTAAATAATTGTATTCAAATTTAAAATGTTAATATACAGGGTGTCACCTAATAAATTGCCATCCTTTGGGGGGATGATGGTACATGCCAAAAAAGTTTTTGCATTAGCGCTACTGTTTTGTAATAATAAAAAATAATAATTTTTTTTGAGAAAACCAGGAAGCCACTGGATGTTACTGACCTATCCTAATATATCATTATTGTTTTTACGTCTAAAAACAGTGATATTTTTCAACCAAGCAAAAAAAATGGGTACACAGTAAAAAAAATCAACTCTAAGCAACACTAATTAGAGTTTACAAAGGTCCACACTAAATAGTGTTGTTTTATAACACTACAATTGAGGAGCATCCGTGCAAAACCGGCTATACCCCCTTTAATAAAATGTTGGGAAAATGGCAAAAACTCTCGGTTTCATGGCATTTACAGATAAAAAAAAGCAAACTTGAGTTTTGTGGGCTTTGTGGTACTTGATTTATAAGACATACTTTCGTTTTCCAAATCTTTATATTAAGGCCAAAATTTCAAAAAATGTTTTGTATATAGCCGGTTTTGCTCGAAAACCGAATAAAAATCGAATAAAATGTGAAAAAAAAACCTTATTATTCAAAAATATTAACAAAATAAATTTAGTGCAAACATGAAAAAACAGCACAAATTTTAGTAGTTGTATATCGACATATCCAAGCCACATATTATTATTTATTGGATATAGCCGGGTTTGCTATAAAAACGTGGATTTGGCCGGTTTTGCTCCAAAAGCTACCTTTTAAATGTGATTTTAACATGGATTTAGTAGGATTTAAACAGAATTATCTTGGTTGTCGATAGAAATGAACCCAAAGATGCGATGCTCCTCAATTAGAGTTAATTTGTAGTGTAATTTTCCCCTAGTAAGCAAGTATGATTTAGCACTATAGCACTGAGGATAAAAATCTATGACAATTATCAAAATCGGTGCCTTTTAAAATATAATTTTATTTTTGAGTCGTATGGCTGGCTTAAGCAAAATGGTTCCTTAAAACGTAAAAGTTTTAGATCAATGCAATGTTTTTCTGGCTGTCAACTTGTAAGCAATGAATTATCTTGAGAATTCATCAGCACTAAATGCTACCTAGTGTATTTTGTAGTGTAACTAACAAATCAACTAATATTTTTACCCCTACACTAAAAAATTTACACGGGCAAAATTTTTTACTGTGTACGCGCACATTGTATTATCTAATATAAAGCAAACTTTTAAACTTATTTAAAATCGGTTAGTAGTTACTTTGTTATCATTGATTACTGACAGTTCGGTTGTTATTGTGGTTTCTCTAGGGCTACATGAACAGTTTAGTGTACCAGAGCTAAGTTGACACATTAAAACAACTCCGCGCACTTGTCACTGCACCGGCAGATGAAATCCGAAATCATCCGGATATGATAGAAAGAACGATACACCATAATTTTCTACGCCACTGCCAACTGTGGATAATAACGGCGGGATAGTTAAACATTTATTATGATTTTGTGAAACACTTAAAAAAATAGCTACATGAGCATCAATCGACGTAAAAAGTGAAAGGTGAAATTTAAAATCGACGGGAAAACCACGAAAACCTCGAGATACCTAACAATAAAAAGTAAGTATTGGTTTATTTCAAGTACCTAAAAATAGCTGAGTAAGCACAACAAAAAACGATTATCAACAAAGTAATCAATGATAACACAAATGTAAATTTTTAATGAATGTAGATTATTACCCACTGTGCGTTAGTTGTCATAGGTCATAAACAACCAGTGGCGGCCCAAAATTTCTACTTTACTTATAAAAAATTTAATGATTTTTTTGTGTAGGTAGGTACCCTTAAAGGATGACACCCTGTATAAAAAAATATTGAAAAGGAATGAAAAGTTAAAAGTTAACACTTAATGAAGGGTTAGGGGTAAATACGATAAATAAAAAACAAAGAATTTGGGACTTCTCAAAATTTAACTTAATTGTCTGAAATTATTTTTGCTTTAGCAGTCTAAACCTAGTGAATTTGGACCCCTATACTACAATCAATTAAGATGTCATTAGATTTAGGGTCCCCCTAACTACAGTTTTCCCCACATTTATTTATTTATGTGTCACCGTCTGAAATTCAAATAATCTAAAAGTCGAAAATTCGTGATTATGATTGATCATCATTTATTTGAGTTAACGTGAAAAAATACCTTTTTGCCTTTTTTGATATATTGCGCTAAAATCAATAAAGCGTTTAACTTGTGGTCTGTTTGCTGATAGATTTATTATGTGATTTAGCTAAAGAGCCTATCCAAGTTTGTTTGCCTACTTAGGTTATGTTTACATGTCGAATTCAATATCGTAGACGTTCTAATGAGGTATAAAACCAAAAATTTAAATCCTATGGAAGTTGACAAAAACTTTATTCTCTACACAACAACTGAAGCTATATATAGCTATATATACTCTAGTGCATTATATTATATTGACCTCATTTAGGCACAAAAAATGTGTCAACGAGTAGTACTTATTAGAGGAAGGATGTATACGTTTTAAAACTAAACAGGGCGACCTAACTTTGACATAAATTAGTATTTTTTGCCTGGGGTTAAAATTCAAAATTGCCGAATAGAGTTCAGATTTAAAAGCTGTCCAAGTGGACATCCGGTATGTGGACGTGATTCCGTTACAATTTCCTGTTGGTGTGCGCGACCATCGTTTGGTAAAATCGTCACGCGTCGCGTCAAAAAGCCGCTAATATACAGTGTGTGAATTTTTCAGTTGACTTACCTCTTCTGCGACCTCTTTGACCTCTCCGTTCTTCTCGGCATCCTTGTTGGGCTTGGATTTGTCCTTTTTCGAGAACGATATGCTCCTGAAGGACCACTTTTTCTTTTTGCTCTTGTCCTTCTTTTTACTGTCGGGAGTTTCTTCGATTTTGGCGTCGCCACTTTCCGGCGTTTTTTCCACCGACGAGTCCGCCGTCGGTTGATCGCCACCGGCTGTGTCTTCTTCTGCTACCGCTACTGGCGCTTCCGGTGTTTTTGGTTCGGCCACTTCCTTTGGTTCTTCGCCCTCTGAAACTCCGTTTTCCTTTATTTCCTCCTTGGACTCGGACTCCTTCACTTCGTTCTCTACTTTGGCCGCCAATTCTTTTTCACTCTAAAAAAAATTAAATTTTAGTCCAGATAACAAAGTTATTTCTACCTTGATTTATATATAGATATTAGGGTGAGCCAAAAAACCTACTATTTTTTTTTACTTTGTACTCTGAAAAATCGGTTACTAGACACCTCTAGAGAATTCTCACCAAACATGAGCTCTTAATTTTACAATTTTCCATTTTTTCCTCAGTATTAGAAACAAAAATTCATATCTCTTCGACAACTGTTCGTTAAAAAATATCTCTCCTCATATTCTTGTAGGAAATCGACGCTCTACAAAAAAGGTCTCTTACAATTTTTTCGTAAACCTCCCCGTTTAAAAGATATCGAAAGTTAAAGTTTAATTATTTTAAGAGAAATTTCTGTTTTGCTTATGAATTTTATAACTCGCTTACAAATTTTTTTAATGAATCGCGCAACTCATAGTTTTGTATGAAATTAACTGCTCTACAAAAATGGTCTCTTATGATTTGTCGATTACATTAAGCGTTTAAAAGATATTCATCGTCAAACTTCAATGCATTCTAATTTTAACAGTTTTCGAAAAATTTCAATTTAATTTTTGAGTTTTACGAAAATTTATACAAATTTGAGTTTCTATCGTAAAAGTGACTCTTATATGGAAAATTGTAAAGCGGAGGACCTTGTTATCAAAATTAAGAGCCAGTGGCGGCTCGTCAGGGTAGGCCTCTGAGGCCGCGCCTCACCCTTAAAATAAAGGAACGAACGACTTTTTGTATTTATATTTTTGCCTATTACAAGTGTATTTTTACAACAGTTCTACCCAATAAAAAGTAAAAAAACAATCAATCATATTAAGCGTAAATAAAAATCCAGGCGCAAAGCGCGTCAAGTTAACGTGCATCGTTGAGTCGCTTAGACAGAGGCGAAATTTTCACAGCCTCGGAAGCTCCCATTTACCTCTTGAAAGCGAAAATGACTCACCAACAAAAATATCGCCGTAAGTTCGCGAATAAACACCGTAGATGAGGCGAAATTTAGTTGGCTTGGTTTGTTCTGATTGGTGGTCCGTTTATGGTGGGATGCCAGCGGAGACAAAGAAGGTTGCCAGACTTCTCTTAGCGTTTGTAGAGCACGTTATTGTTTTGATTCAGATTAAATTATTTAAAACTTTTGGCTGATCTTTTATAGTTTTTGTCTCGATTAGTAAAATTTCTTATTTAATTATTGTAGGGAACACACTAAGGTAGATTTAGCAGTTTTTATTAAGCAAATTTTATATTTTGAAATAATAGATTGCATAATTTTTCAATTAGAGACGCGGTTTGAAAATTTAGAATTACTTTTAAATCTCACTGCAGACCCACAATTTTACGACCAAATAATAGATAAATTTTCAATCTTAAAAGATAGACGTATAGTATTTTATATTTTTTAATACTTAGGTAGGGGTCGACTTTTTAGTTTTATTTTTATTTTTTGATTAATTTATTTATTTTTAACTTTTTTAAGACTATATTTTAAGTTTAATATTAAAACTAGTCTTTGATGTGATATTTTGTTTGTTTTGTTTTTTAGAGTTTATTTTTTGGTTTAGTAGTGCTATCGGCTCCATTTTAAAAAAGGTCAACGCGTCGCAGAATAATACCTCCCGGGTGACGTGGAAATTTATTCGTATTTAGACAAAATTAACCTTATGTAGCCTCACCCTCCTGTACACCCACGAGCCGCCACTGTTAAGAGCTTATGTTTGGTGAGAATTCTCTAGAGGTGTCTAGTAACCGATTATTCAGAGTACAAAGTAAAAAAAAATAGTCGTTTTTTTGAGCCACCCTAATATATATATACTCTTTATATTGACAAAGATCTTACCACTGTTTTGTTAATAATGTTTCAAAAAACATGCGCAAATACTCGGCTAGAGATTTGTCATCGAAATTTTTTTTTAAATGTTCATATAAACGTTAAACATTAAAAAAACAGCTTTTTAAAATATCTTAAATATTGTTTGCCTGATTTTGTTGAAGTTGTTCAAGCGGCTTGATTTATAAAAAAATAATAAGAGGTATACTAATAATTTTGTTTGTCTCCTGACTTGTTTTCATATCATACCTTGTTGTCTACAGAAAAAACCATATTATTGCATGCAAATTGATAAAACGTACATTTTGCACCTTTTTACATTTAAACAAAAACTATAATTTTTGTTTAAATGTAAAAAGGTGCAAAATGTACGTTTTATCAATTTGCATGCAATAATATGGTTTTTTCTGTAGACAACAAGGTATGATATGAAAACAAGTCAGGAGACAAACTAAATTATTTTTTCTACGACCACTATGTAAAAGTCACTTTTCATTATGGCATCGTTGCTTAGAAAATGAATCTTTTCATTGGCAAGGCAAAACACGAATGTAAAGTGACATTTCTGTGTGAAAAGTGACAGGTCGGTGTGAAAAGAAACGGAAAGCATCGTTTGACATTCACCTGTCAAAAAAGTTTTTAGGTTATTTTGTTCGATGTGGCTCCCGTCCCGAGTCGGGACTTAACTTCGATCCCGACAGACGTCACACACTGTAAATCCGTTTTTATTCCCCGAGCTTTTATAATTGGTGTCAAGCTGGATGGCTTAGATGGTAGGGCGGTCGCTTGGCATGCGAGAGGTAACGGGTTCGATTCTACTAGAAGTTGTCAAACTTTTTTTATTTTTTTTTATTTTATAAATTTGTTGTTTCTTTGTTAAAAAGTGTTTTATTTTTATCGTAACATAAATTTGCCCATTTTAGTTGGGTTTTTTGCTCAATGGGGCGGGGGGGGCCCAATGGGGCGGGGTCGGTTGGGTTGTGTTGTTGAGTTTGGGTTGGTTTGGTTTTATGACGTAACTAACGTGCCCTTAACATGTATACAGGTACAATTTATTATTATTATTATTTTAACATAACAAATCTTAAAATTATGACGTCAATCGGGACTGAACTTAAGTCCCGCCTCGGGACGGGAGCCACAGCGTATTTTGTTTTGTATTTAAAAATAATAAAAAATAAAAGGGTCGCAGAAAAAACATTGTGTTATACTTGTGAGAAAAGCTTTCTTCAAGCTCGTGTTAATGCACACTCGGCCTAACGGCCTCGTGGGCAACTTAAAAACTCGCATGAAAAAGTCGCTTTTCAACACTTGTAAAACAAATAACTATTTAGTGGCTTAATCACAAAAAAAATAAAATTGCAAAAACTCAGTGGCGTACATTTTTATGTCATTAATATTTGCTAAGGTGCCTCCCGGACAATTTTAATCTAGTTAAATCAAAATTGGCTCCTTATCAGTTTAATAACGTTCCCAAATTTCAACAAAATAGGGCCAACGATTTTTACGATATTTCACGTTAATATAAACTTTTTTATCATTTTTAGATAATGAATCTTCAGCCGAGCATTGGCACATGTTTTTGAAACACACTGTATATAGAATGATCTCTATAGAAATGAGTAAACCAATCAGAACACAGCATTCTCTATCACACCCAGTGTGCTGTGGAGAATTTTGTACTGGTACTGGTTTGTGGCTGTTTAAAGATCATTTTTTATAGAAAGAAAAGTTGCAAATACTAATAATCAGCCCCTTGTTGATTTATATTATAAATTATTAACAAAACAGTGGCGAAATGTAACTCGTCAATGTAAATTCATTTAATCCAATTTAAATCATTTTAAGAAAAACCGTAAAATATATTACAACTGCTTTTAAAGTTTTGAACAACAAAAATGGCATTAAAAATATTGTGCAGTTCTTGCATTTTAGCAGTTGGCAAATTTTTAATGTCAGCCATATACATTCATATATTACTTGGTATTTTTTGTAAAATAAAACTTTTATATTTCAGCAACGTCAAGTTTATGGCTGTCATAAACTTTATTACAACTCGTATTAGCAGAAACTTGTTTATATTTAACTTTAAGAACCTGACCGGGATGAATTTATTAAAATACTGTTAAACCCTGAGAGACTGTAAGCTTTAAATAGACCTGCCAATATTAGGCAATAAATTCAACTCATAGTAATAACTCCTTGTTTTTACGAACGTCTTAAAGAAGACACGATAAATTTTCGAGGTAAATAAAAAATTACTCCTTAAGGGAAACATGTTTTTCAATAAACAGCCGCACTTTTACGCCCAAATAAATAATAGATTTGCCCAATTTCCGCTTATTAATGTCACTGGTTGCGCTATAAATTATTCAAGGCGTAAGCAATTCTTGAAAATTTTAATGGCATTAATAAAGTTATAAACATAATTACAATTAGTTGTTGATAATTCTGCCCATAAATGTTACACGCTGAATAAATTACAATAGTTTATTTCACAATGTTTATTACAATGGTTGTGAGATTAGACACACTGGATAATAGTAAAAGGCCCAGATTTATTGTGACTTTTAATAGGTCCTGAAAATGCATAATGAATGAATTATTGAAGCCTTTGAAGACATTTTTATATTGTGGGGGTCCTAAAAATGCACAAATCAACCTCTAATTATAAGAACTTTACATACTTTGATACATGCCTTGTATCAAAATAAGCCGCTAACCTATTAAAAATTCTAAAATTTCGAGGTGGTATATAACAATGTATTCCAAATTGTGCATTCCCGAGGCACTTAATCATAACAGGAATTATGTATTTCTCACTTGGTTCCCTCTTTCGTTGGCGATAACGACGATGGCCCGAGGGCCACAATATAACACCCTTTCTTCTTCCATTCCGCTTCCATCCACTTCTTGCCTTTTAAACGCACACAAACACTCGAATAGAAGCGATAATTACACGCTAAAATGTTTGCCTCGAAGTTAATTATCTTCTTTTGAGTAACGCGATACTCAATTATGAATTTAATAACGAAATGTAGTTTCAGAACTAACTACTTATTTTCAACATTGAAATTATGGGTTTTGTTATGTGAAAGGTATTAATTATGGTGTTTTATAAATAATATAGTAGAAAAAACAATTGAACCTTGAACCAAGACGTTTTTTTAGGACATCCTTTTTGGAAATAGTTAAAAATTATATTTGGTTAGTTTTACCTTTGAACGAATTTTATTAAAATGAAATGAGTATAGATACTCTATTCCAATTTCAGGACTAATAAAAGATACTATTCCATTTTCATAAAATTCGTTGATATTATGTAAAAAATTATGAGCGGTCTTGTTGAAACCAAACGTTACCAAGATGACGATTAAAATGGACAAATTATTATTATAAATACCAGCCCAAACATTCCATTTTTCTGGATATTGCGTTCGAAGGCTTAACTTAACTGGTATTATTATGGTTAGCAACGTATCTGGTATGACCGAGTATCGGCTATGACATTTCAGCAATATTTCATTTAAAAATTTTGGGCTGATAGTTTTGGAGATATTAATTATAATAATTATTAAAAGTGGAAAATTTTGAACAGCAACGAAGATACAGCGATACAAAGTCGTCAAAAATGACCACTTTTCAGCAAATTTTTACCGACTTTGAAGCGCTGTATCTTCGTTAATGTTCGTTTAATTTGTACAAAATTTGCAGGGTATACTAACAAAAATACGGTCTCGAACACATAAACTGAGATATAAGTAGAGATGTAAAAAAACGGTTTTTTTTCAGATGTGAAAAAAAAACATGAAAAAAAAACCTAGAAAAAAAACGGTTTTTTTTGTTTTTTTTTTAAAAAATTTGAGTAAAATGTAGAATATATTACATTTTTCATTTTTGAAAATTTTGACCAAGACTAAAAAATCTGATTTCTTATTATTTGGTAGTTTCCATATTAAAAACCAATAGCAATGTAAAACTTCTACACTAATACAAAAAATTAAAGAATAATTTTTTTTTTGCGATTTTTCGCATAGCTGTATATTTGTTAAAAATGGTCGTATTGGAGCCGTAAAAAAAGCAATTTGAAGCTTGAAGTTTATAGTTTTGAGATTTTAGATGAAAAACGTGCAACGCTCAATTCTAACGAATACCGCAATAAAAAAATCGTTTTTTTTTATTTCTTTTTTGGTCCACGGAATGTTCTGACCACCAATGAAGAAATGTTCTACAAGAATTTGCTATTGTTTTTTGAAAAAAAAAATTTCCATACATGAGACTAAAAAATCTTATTATTTGGTAGCTGTATGTTAAAAATGGTCGTATTGGAGCCGTAAAAAAAGCAATATAAAGCTTGAAGTTCTGTAACGCTCAATTCTAACGAATACCGTAATAAAAAAAAATCGATTTTTTTTTATTTCTTTTTTGGTCCACAGAATGTTCTGACCACCAATGAAGAAATGTTCTACAAGAATTTGCTATTGTTTTTTGAAAAAAAAATTTCCATACTCTACATAAATTTGAAAAATCATGAAAAAGTGCTTTTGGTAGCTTTTTAAAAAATCAAGCGCTGAATCAAAAATATTATATGTAGTTACTTTTTTAGGACCAAATCAAAACAAGAGCCGCCCTTATTGGTCAAATCGGTGGTTGTGGCGAGTGCATAACGCGAGACTGTATTTACATTTAATAATTGTCATTTAGTGGCTAATTTTAGTCCCTAGAAACATAAAAAATTAGGCAAATGGGACTAATCTTGAAAAAAAACCTAAAATGTGAAAAAAAACCATTTGAAAAAAAACAATGAAAAAACCTGAAAAAAAAACAAAAAAAACGGACCGTTTTTTTTCAAGTCGCATCTCTAAATATAAGTTGAAGTATTTTTATCCAAAATTTCATAAAGAATAATAAAGGCGTTTTAGAGTTAAATTTTTTTACAGTGGTTCCAAAAATTATGGCCAACACTGTATGTGTGCTAAAAATTTGAGGCAGCCCAATACCGAAGTGTGAAAGAATATGAAATATTGAAAGGAGACCATTCAAAATTTATTTGCAAGATAATATGAATAAGCCTAAAATTAATATACAACGTGTTTTGAAACAATGTGGACTTTTTATCATGGAGGCCATACAAAAAGAGAAGGCCATAAAGAGCAGAGTGCATCTGCTCAAATGTTGATTTAACGATTGCCTCGATCGTAAAACCGGAGAGCCTAATTCTTTGATTGCGTGCCAGTTCGATTTTCCCGGAGCAACGGAACGCAATATAATACATATACCTACTACAAAGTGTAGTAGATCACCTTCGCCTGACACCTGTAACCTTGAATTGATACATTTTACCTCCTCAGATGAAAGAAACACTACAAAAAAAAACTAAAAAGTTCAATAATCTCGTTTGTTGCAATCAAAGGATAAATATAAATGAGTGGTATTATATGCGGGTGCGGCTTACTAAACCGCATTTCCACTTGATTTTGTTTTCAATATGTGATATTTAACGCGCAAAAACTGTTACTTACTTCGTACATTTTCCTATAGAATATAACATTTTAAATAGATATATCCATTAAGTAAATAAGAATCACTTGTCTAACCATCAATCGGAAATATATCAGACCATAACGAAAACAAATAACAGGGTGTAACCTGTTTCACCTTAATTAAAATACAAAAGATTAACTGCAATAGTCTTTGTTTAAATGCCACAATACCTTTATGAAAAAGTTCGCGTCCTCTTAGAGTAGCGTTCTTTCATGTTTGACGAATTAAATTTTACAAAATACAATCCATATGTAAAGAAAGAAAACCTTTTCTATCTATTTCATAGCGTTTTTGATTTATGTCGTTAACGGTCACCGTCAATTTCCTGTTGTGTGATGGGCATTTAAAGTGTAAAGGTTTTTTAATAATAGCTTTAATCCTTTACTGTTCACTATATGAAGAGAAGAATATAACAGTTAACTTGTTAGATATTGATGTCAACAATTGAACAATACCAAGTTTTTTGTGGAAATGAATATAAAAAGTGCACTTTTATATATATGTAGAGATGCGACTTGAAAAAAAAACGGTCCGTTTTTTTGTTTTTTTTTCAGGTTTTTTTATTGTTTTTTTTTCACATTTTAGTTTTTTTTTCAAGATTAGTCCCATTTGCCTAATTTTTTTATGTTTTCATGGACTAAAATTAGCCACTAAATGACAATTATTAAATGTAAATACAGTCTCGCGTTATGCACTCGCCACAACCACCGATTTGACCAATAAGGGCGGCTCTTGTTTTGATTTAGTCCTAAAAAAGTAACTACATATAATATTTTTGATTCAGCGCTTGATTTTTTAAAAAGCTACCAAAAGCACTTTTTTCATGATTTTTCAAATTTATGTAGAGTATGGAAATTTTTTTTTTCAAAAAACAATAGCAAATTCTTGTAGAACATTTCTTCATTGGTGGTCAGAACAATCTGTGGACCAAAAAATAAATAAAAAAAAAATCGATTTTTTTTTATTACGGTATTAGTTAGAATTGAGCGTTACAGAACTTCAAGCTTTATATTGCTTTTTTTACGGCTCCAATACGACCATTTTTAACAAATATACAGCTACCAAATAATAAGATTTTTTAGTCTTGGTCAAAATTTTCCATAATGAAAAATGTAATATATTCTACATTTTACTCAAAATTTCATTTTGAAAAAAAAACAAAAAAAACCGTTTTTTTTCTAGGTTTTTTTTCATGTTTTTTTCACATCTGAAAAAAAAACCATTTTTTTACATCTCCATATAAATGTAAATAAAAAATAACAGTAATCGAATTATCAAACAGAAAAATAAAAGAAATAACAGAGGGTAGTTTTGTCCTTGACCAGGGACAATAACCTTACGCAACCCTCGCCAACATAAAAAGGACCCCCACGGCTTTTACATCACTGCTTCACCTCGCCAGTATTTTTCATGTTATATAAATCAATTTTATAGCAACCATAGAAGTAAAGTGAGTAATTCTTCGTTAAAATTCCAGCATCTCATCGAACGATAACCTCACTCTAATTAATGTAATTTGTCATGAGATCGATTTTTAAGTGGCTCTATTCTCGCAACTCGATCATCTACTCGAACAGCGTTTACACATCGCTATTGAGTTTAGTGGTCGATTAATAAATTCAAACAAATTCACTGCAAAATTATTTTTCATCCTATTTCTTGGATCAATTAAAGCAGCCACCCTACGGGGGCGTAAAGAGATCATAAAGGGGGCCCAATGTGATCGGACATTCAAAAAAAGAATCTCTTTGAAGTTTTAAATCCACTAATTAATTAATTTGGTCGTTGTTCAACGATAAAACAAATTTTGTTTCGAAATATTGCTTTTACAACATGTGTGACGGATTTGAGTTTCAGAATTCGTCTTTCTATTTTATTCATTTGTTTTATTCACGTCTTTACCTAGTTGTTAATTTTATTTTGCAAAATTTTAACATAATTTTTAAAGAAATCCAGGGTTTGTAATTATTTTAAGAAAGGAAAATATTTTACCGAAAGTTTTGTAAAGGTTATATACAATTTTGTAAGCATTTTGTTAATTTTAAAGGTAACAGATTATTTTGTTAATGTTTAACAAATTATTTCGTTAAAAATACACGTGATTTCAGGCAGTCAATCAAAACATTTTCCACTGACAATACGCATCAACAAGTTTAACTTATAAGTATACTTCAGCGTCTACAACTTATGTTTCTGCTTACTTTATTTTAATTCGTAACGTGTCTGGTTTATAATATATTACCAGAAATCTGTTATTATTGTTATTCAGATTCCTTAAAGCTATTTAACGAGTGTGCGAGGTTTCAGTTACTAATAATTACTAATAATTTTATTTTACCAAATTTCTTTAATTTGATGATTTCATAATGGTGTGTTATTTAATTGTGTGTATGTTATTTTTGTGTTCATTTATGTAGGTATGTGTTAATTTTTTTGTTGGGGAAATTGATTAATAAAGCAACATTTCTTAAAAAAATTCTTTTCATTCCCAATTTCCAGCAAATACTTCGTTACTGGGTCTACAAAAAGGTTTGTAAAAATAAGGTCCTTTTGAAAAATGAAAAGAATTGTGGTTGAATTATTGGCAGGATTTTGTTATTATATCTACAAAATGTTTGTTATAGGTAATTACAAACTACTTATTCAATTAGGTAACATATGGGTGATTCTACAAAAGTTGGACAACTTGATGTCATCAGTCAATAGAGTAGGTATTTTAATATTTTTTGTAAATATTTTAGTATATTACAAAAGATCCAGTTTTTTTTTAACTTGTCCACCCAATTTTAATGTATTTTTTTAAAAGCACGTTTGTAGAAAAACATAATAAATATTCAAAACATCAGTACCTTGGCGTGTCAACTCCTGAATCAAATATTTTAGTGATTTTATTTTAAAATATATTTAATTTATCTTAAATTTTACAATTTTACCACAAACTATAAAACATTAAATAATGTATTTTTCATATTTTATCATAGATTCGAATAAAAGCAATTTTTAAAAAATTGATAATCTTTGTACTCACTTTTACCCGTCAGTTCTATATCCAATGTTAAAATTCAAAATTCAAAAGTTTAAACGTCAAGTCCTCGTTTTAACTCAAGTGTTGGTAAAAAATTACCTACAGAGCCCGCCCTTTGCACGACAGTCATCTTGAAAACAATGCAAGCGGCGAAGTTGTGATGAATGCACGTATAGTTCCAGTCAAAAATTCAGTACTGTGGTGAGTAGTTATTTTTTTACGTATATATATTTGTATTGTAATTTATATAAGGACCTATGTGATTTTTTGATAAGTAGCATCCACTAATAAAAAATATCAGTAAAATACTTCATTCCGAATTATAATCTCAAATTTGTATCCAATTCATCAGCACTGTGTCGTCAGTTCTATGTTCGATGTTTCGGTTATCTTTTTTTCGCAAACTTCAATTTAAATTCTGCTTGCGCAGAACTTGTTTACTTAATGTCATTATAAACTAATAATTGAGATATCGGTATACCCATAATCCACCAGCCGCCACTGATGTGTGGTATTATTTGATTTTAATATATTTAATGTATAATATGCTCAAAGTTGCAATAAATCTTATATTTTTCAATAAAGTATGTATTTAATTAGTACCCTGGTATACTCGTCACTTCCCTTGCATTCAAATTTAGAAAACACAGATATTTCAGAAACGGTTTGAAAAAGTAACTGGCCCGGTCTGGAACAGTATATTTATTATATTATCTTTGTTCTCATAACAAAATACTTAAAATAAATTTATGTGGACCTGGATTGACATAAAATCTGGTAAATATTTGGTCAAAATTAACAAATATTTTTTTATGTGTTACTCTATAAATTCTTTGTAAATTCATTACATCTTTACCAAACCAAAGCATTGTAAAATAACACACTGGATTTGTCTACAAAGTAATATTGTGTACAATTTTTCCTCAAAACCACGAAAATGCAATAAATGTAATGTCCTTTAATAATTGTTTAGATTACTTGCATTAATTATAATTAATGCAAGTAATCTAAACAGTTATTTATAGAGAATAAAAAATAAACGAACTAAAAATTGAATCCTGCAAAATCTGCGGAATCAACCATGTATGAACATTTTGTGACACAATCTTGTAAGGCACTACACAAACTTCTTGACACAAATTAAAATCGTTTACGTTTGTTACACTACGCCTTTTAAAGGGAGATAAAATCGTTTGCAAAGGCGGAATTCTTCATAAAAATGCGTCGAGTATGCTTTTGAAAAGTCGAGACCACCTCGCAGCCCTAAAAGAGCCTGAATTGGTTTGCTGATTAAAAATTTACATTTTACACTCTCCCGAGAATATCCCGTGAAATATCGGCGGCATTATGTTTGATATGTTTTATTTATGCTCCCATATTTCAAGGTAATGTATTATTTATTGATTAAATTCCTGATTGTTGAACGTGGTTATTTTTTTAAGAAAGTCTTGAAACATTAGGACTTATATCATACAATTTAAAAGCGTCACCAAAATGTGTGTTGGTTAACGCTCTTTCTTGATGTAGATTTTAAATTTGGTCGTTTTTTATAATTTCAAGAACAGTTTTATAACAATTCTAGATATTTCAAATAATAATTTGGACGGAGTATACTGAAGAGTGGAAATGGATTATGCCAAGGGTAAATAAATAACTTTTTTAATAGTATAAAAAAGGTTTTAAAAAGAGTGCAATTTCCTTTGGAGGGCTCTAAATTTAACTTGACATCCCATGCACAGAGATAGAATTTCGAAGTGACTCGATACGTTCGGTGTAGTTGTCGGTTCACGTGAATTTTCCTACTTCAGGACTTTTCATGTGTAAAATATGCGCCGACGTTTGTTTGTTTTGTTTGGTTTGTTTTTCTTTAGTTGTCCCGGTGCATTTTGCTCTTGCTAAAATAAACACGGGAATGCAGAAGAAATATTATTTTATCTCTAATGTGGAAACGGGTACCTACTCCTGAAGAGCCAATTATTCATTGAGTTGTATTGTAAAAATTTTACACTATTTTATGTTGAAAATATACAGAATTTATAATTAATATTGGCAAATTTTAAATTAATCGCTTTATTGCAATACAATGATTCATTGAAAGCGATAATGAAATTTAAAATAAAAACTGCATAAAAAGAATAAATTATAATGTCGTTGCAATAGTAGTAATTATGCAATTAGAATCTATTTGAATAACAGCATGGAATGTTATGGTAGACTATTTTGTTTAATAAACATAATTTATTCCAAGTAAATATTTTGAGTTTAGCGTAAATGGTGCATTTACTTACTATTTATTACGACATGTTTTTTAATGGCAATTTAAATATAAATAGCGAAACATTCTTTGATTTGTAAAAATTATATTACGCCTTAGTTCTCCATTTCACCATATCACAGATCAGAAAAATCATTTCATCTTAAATTTTTAAGGCTGTTTGGAAACAGTAACCTTGGAAATTCTCAAGCAACTTATACGAAATATGTAAAAAAGTGTAAAAATTAATTAATGTTGAAAAATACGCAGTTCGTTACTCCTGCAAAAGCAACATCTGGTTAATTTTATCGTCGCGACGGACTGAATGGTTAATTTCAAATATCAATTTGCAAAATAACTGTTTCTGATTATTGTTATTGCCTCTATCAATAGACACTTGGGGTTAAACTAAAAATAATATACCTCTTAAATACAAGTTGCCCGGAAATTATTGGCATAAATTTAGGACAAGATTGGGCAAGTAAAAATGAGACGAAACCCTAAATAAATATTTTTCCTAATTAACTTCTACTATGGTAGTCTTGGAAAGGTGATATTTTGCGAACAGTAACTTACTACTAAAACACATATTCACACATAATTACAATTGTTTGAGTGAACACAGTGTCGTAGAAACGAGGGTTGCTTTAAGCTTATTGTCCCATACAAACGTTGAGGTTAGGTTTTTGCAACATTTAATGCAATTTTTCGATTACACAGTTCGGCTACCATTAAAAAGGTGTACCTCTCAAACTTCGATAAAATAAACCGTTTCCGAGATATTCGAGATTACAATAATTATTATATCGCATTATTTAAAAGGTATATGATAACAAATTTTATTTTTTAATTGAAAAAAACTAAAAAAGGCATTCCATGAGCCCGGGACTTTTTGCCCTGACCTTTACGTTAAAAAAAATTGTAGTTTTTTCAATTAAAAAATTTGTTATCATATACCTTTTAGTCCTTAAATGCGATATAACAATTATTGTAATCTCGAATATCTCGATAACGGTTTATTTTATCGAAGTTTGAGAGGTATACCTTTTTAATAGTAGCCAAACTGAGTAATCGCATCAAATGGTATAAAAACCTAACCTCAAAGTTTGTATGGGATAATAAGCTACCCCTGTTTCTACGACACTGTGTTCACTCGAACAATTGTAATTATGTGTGAAAATGTGTTTTGCTAGTAAGTTCGAAAAATATCACCTTTCCAAGTCTACCATAGTAGAAGTTATATTAAAAAAACTGATATGATAAGTAACACTTTATCACCCAGTATCTTTTAAACATACGTAATTAGGAAAAATATTTATTTAGATTTTCGTCTTAATTTGACTTGCTTAATCTGCTCCTAAATTTATGCCACTAAGTTTAGGGACACCTTGTATATAGGCCGATTTAATCAAAATCTTCTTATTTAAATAGGGAGTTAAAGCTTTTGGAAGATAATTGTCAAAAGACCATATTTAATTTTAATAATTTAAATATGGTCTTTTGACTTTACCTTCTTCCAAAAGCTTTAACTGCCTTATTTAAATAAGAAGATTTTGGTCAAATTTATAGAAATATGTATAGGTTTGACCAAAATCGTCCTATTTAAAAATTGAATATGATCTTTTCACTTGACTTATTTAAATAAAAAGATTTTGGTTAAATAGATCTAAAATCATCTTTAAAATTTGATGTCCTCGTTAATTGGTTTTGTTAGTTTGCAAGTATAACAGTGATATTTAAATTCACCCTCCATCAAAAATAAAGTCTTAAATTGTCACAATGAGTGATACTTCATGAGGAATAAAGCTTAATTTTCATCCCGCGTCAAAAATGATACTGACATATCGCACCATATCATCGCATGGAGATGTAGATAATTTAAAACCAACCCTTTACGGAATAAATTATCAGTTTTAAAACATCATTGTTACTTTCTAAAATACTTAAACTGTTTAAGTTAAACATATATTAAAATTTTATGTAATATTCTTGAATGTAGGTCTTTACGGTTTCCTCGGTTTTAATATTACAATAGCGTAAAGTATAGTCGTAAAATGTTTGCCTACGCTGTTCCATGGAAAATAAGATGCCGTCAATATATACAAAATAATAAGTAAAAGTTTCATAATATCGCATTGTTTTGGAACGAGTGAAATTCTTTGTTTCAAGATGTTTTAGACTATTCCAAAGACAATTCCATTCTCAATTAACTGTTCGTTTAGACTAAATAAAAAAAGAACAATTTGGTATTATTGTCAACAGTGGCACGGTTTGTGCACTTCGCTTCGAAACCCCTTACATTGCTGTGAGTCAAAAGGAAACTTTAACGCTCACAAGTGTTGTTCAGTCCTTTTAATTACAGCTAATTTCCCAAATGACTCGCATGCCGCCATTATACAGCAATAAGTTAACACTTGCACACAATTAATTATCAAATTACATTATTAATTTTACTAATTGCTGGGTTGAACGCACCCAAGTGTTTTGTAGCATGACCTATCTCCAGAGATTTGGAAAAACTAATCTAAACGAATTGAATAAGGGTTAAAAAAAAACGGTTTCCAAACATGAAATTAAATTAGCTTATTGGGTTCGTAAACACCTACGAAATCGACCAAGTGTGGTAAAATCAAAGGGATTCTATTCGATCACGATTTCTCCGTCTGGAGGACCCTCTTGAGACGATCATTTGAAGAAATTGGCCTAATCCCCTTCAAGTAGTTTTCCTTTTTACAAATAAAACAGGTAAAAATATTTCTTTGTGCTGCAAACACCGTAATAAGTATATATTCTATATATCGGGATGCATCGCAATCAATGGAAAAAGCATTCATGGAAGAAAACAATTAGATGGTATGTTAAGAATTCTTTAGGCATTTACGTGGTCGACTTAGATAGCACGACTAACATATAAGTGGCTGATATAATGAAAATACAGATACAAGATGAAATAAATTTAATTAAATGGTCCAGTGCATGAACCAAGAATCTCCAAACAATGAAGTTTAACAAAAAAATATATATAAATGTGCGGCCAAAGTAAGTAAAATATATAGCCTGGCAACAGTTTCATTTCAACATGATCTCCAATAAAAGATAAAGTTTATTCAATCAAATATGTTTGGAGCAAATGAGGGTAAGGGATTGATGTTATTACAAAATTTGTAATATTATTTAATATTATATTCAGCCCATAACGAAATATTATCAAGTTAAAATTACTTGTTATAGTGTGAATGGCTCTTTAGATTTAAACCTAATGGAAATGTGCACTTCCTGAAAAATTTTAGAAATGATTGCATTCAAAGTTTATCTGATCAAGGTAAAATTAACAATATTTAATTAAATATAACATTGATTTATATTAAAAGTTATAATGCTTCAACCAAAAATTAAAAATAAATGAAATAAGAATAGTCTTTGTTTCTTTTAATTTATTCCAATGGAAATAAAGTAAGTTATTACTGTCTTACAGTAAATACCAATGTTTTCACTGTCTTGAAAAATACTTGTTATTTGCCCAATTATCATTCCCATGCGGCCTATATTCAATTAAATGATTGCTAAAATTCAGACAAATGCGTCAGGGCATCCCCATGCCACACCGCACATCGGCAACCTGCATTTGCGTACGTGCCTATACTCTCTAAAAATGAATTAGTCAAAAATGATTAATTTGATAGTTATAAGTGGCTGCTTTTTCACTTGTACCATGGTTAACCATGGAATACCATGGTATCCAAAAATTTAACAGCCAATTCTTATGTAAAATTGTCCCCTGAATACGAAAATTTAAACTATATCTCAAAAACTGTTTCACTTTTTTAACTTTTGACGGTATTTTCGGATTCAGAAGACAATTTTACATAAGAATTGGATGTTAAATTTTTTGATACCATGGTATTCAATGGTTAACCATGGTACAGGTGAAAAAGCAGCCACTTATAACTATCAAATTAGTCATTTTTAGAGTAGTTAAATGTGATCAACTGATTAATCGGTATTTCTGGTGATTCCAATTGATATAAGTGTATGGGTTATCTCTGGATGGGGTAGTGTTTGGTTGTTTGTTATATTTGCTAATTTCTTGGGGGTTGTACTTCCTAATCCCGAATTGTATATGTTTTTTAGTTGTATATCCGCCATGCATTGTCCAGTAATTTAATTACTCAATTATATCTAAATAATAACAAAAAGGTAAAAGTGTACTCATATAGGTATATACCTTGGACACAGTTTATAATAGCTATTTTGCTTAAATGAACGAAGTTTTTATTTATTTATAAAAAAACGTATCATAGTCTTTTAGTACCATCATGATATCCTTGCAGGGCGTCCTGAAATTATATATTGCTTTAGGATTTTCAGCAATCTTTAGGATTCGCCTCTAAATACGTAAGATGAAATTCCTATTTCGTTTTAGAATAAGCATGTGCCATGGCAGACAGATCCTGCACATCCAGTACAGTAACTGTTGCTAGTGATGGGTCAGCAACTTTCTTAGAGCCTAATATCACCAACACTTCTATAGAGTTCCTAATAGTTCCTTCAGAAAAAAGAACAATTTCATTTTATGGATCGAAAAACCTGTGTACACAAGACTACCAGAAGCAGTTTCCAGAATTCATTTTATTTAAAGTTCATATTAATGTATTATACAACTAATATTTGCACAAGAATATACATATTTAAAGGAAATAAAGCTTTGATTGCATTTAATGTAGCCATTCGTTATAAACCATAACTTTATTTATGCCAATGATAGTTTTTCATTAAGATTCATTGTGGCTTCAATTAAATAACAATTTAATTCAATAATTTCTTATGTTTTAACTAACTAAGTTTTAATACGGATTTGATAGAATCACAATTTAATTCAATGTCTTGTTATGTTTGAACTAATTTTAAGCAGGTTTACACAAATAAAAGTAAGACAATCATTCATTTGATCATAGCTGTAATTCAGGTATTGCAAATACAGTATACCATTGGCTCAACGGTTAACCCATTCACAATATAAAAGCTTTTTCTCTGTGTATACTCGTACACATAATTACATTTAAAAATAATATACGAGCCCTAACCACATAATGTTCGGACACTTCATAATTTATACAGAAATTTTTTTCGTGAATACTATCTCAAAATTATTAGAAGTTATGAAAAATTCAGCTTATTTTGGCATATACCCCTCGAAGCGATTTTTATTTTTAAAAAGTTTACCTTTTATTTTTAGCTTTTAAAAAAAGGCTAACTTTTTAACTTTTTTTTGTATGAGTAAAAAAAGTTATAAATGGACCCATTAAAAAGAGCATAAAATATTATACAAACCCTGAAAATTTGGTAAAAAATAAATAAGTTATAAAAAAGTATAAGTAATTTAAAAATGCTATTTTTAAAGAGTTTTTGCAATTTTCTTAGGAAACGGGAGATTTTGCAGATATATATATCGCTATAACTTTCTTATTATTTATACATTTTTTACCAAATTTTCAGGGTTTGTATAATATTTTATGTTCTTTTTAATGGGCCCATTTATAACTTTTTTTACTCATGCAAAAAAAAGTTAAAAAGTTAGCCTTTTTTTAAAAGCTAAAAATAAAAGGTAAACTTTTTAAAAATAAAAATCGCTTCGAGGGGTATATGCCAAAATAAGCTGAATTTTTCATAACTTCTAATAATTTTGAGATAGTATTCACGAAAAAAATTTCTGTATAAATTATGAAGTGTCCGAACATTATGTGGTTAGGGCTCGTAGTAAGGTTAAAAGGTGAAGCCCTCTACAATGTTGTTATCCTATATTTTTATATTTTATGGACACTTTCAACGCAATCCCAGTTTATTACTGAAGGCATTAGTTAAATCAGGTTTATGTAGGAGATTACTATGGGAGTTTATGGGACCATTTACACCTTGCAGTAAAATAAAACTAACTCTAAAAAGTAGAGTGAAATTTAGGATTGACTTTACTTGGGTTCGGTTGGAAAAATATTACCAAAAATTGCCGTCCAAAGTAAAATAACCGTTAACTGCAATTCGATTAAAACTAGGAAAAGAGTTTAGAAGAAAATAAATAAAAAATGTTAATTAACTATTGAGAAATAAAAACCAATTAAATTTAAAATTGGTACTTGGTCAAAGAGCGTTGTTATCACAGAACGCCCGCAAACTGCCTTCATTGGGTTTGTATACAAGTCCCAAACTATCTTAAACAGTCAGACGCCTATAGGTCAGTTAACCTATAGGTTAACATGCAGATAAAAGATTGACAGAATGCAGTTAACGCTTTTATCATAGACAACGGACCTCAGACCATTCATTGCACAAGGTTTTTTATGTTTGTAGAGTGTTTTTTTGGAATTCTTCAAAATTATTGTTAGTTAACGCTTGCTTTCAAATTTAGTCTGTCGTTAAATTCTTTCAAAATCAAAAAGGTCAGTAAAATGCAGAATTTCCTTAGGGTTCCGATATTCAAAGCTAATTTTTTTACTTTGGAAGGCAATAGTTTTTAAATGTTTTGTTCATACCTGCATGCAGGTACTGTACCTGTGTAACACATGTGTATATATAAACCAGGTACAAAAATCTGAGTAACTTACCGTTGCTTCTACAGCTTCGTGCGCAACACCGTTCGTTGTGATTTTGGCATCAATATCGGCGATTTTCTCCAATTTTCCCTCCCCCTCTACGGTCACCTCCCCCTCGCCCTTTTTTGGGGTCGTTGTGATGTCCACAGACCTTTTCGACTGCCTTGCTCCCATTTTTTGTGTTTCTGTTAGTTGTGTTAGTCTGTCTGCAACAATATTATGGAAAAAATATTTAGTTAAAATGTTTTTTAATTCTATTAAAATAACAACAAAGCAAAGCCAATGAACAATATTGCTTCATTGTTATAAATTGCATTGTACAGTTTAATTTTTTTATCAATATTATTTACACAAAGCGTGATACATTGCACATATCAACAAGGCCACTGTACCACATCATAAGGAATTTTATTGTTATTGTTATTTGATTGTCGCGAAAACAGTTTTTAACCTAATTTAAATTTTATTCATATATGGATAATTTTTACAAAAATTAAATAAGAAAACTTATAGTATACTACCTATAGTACTATAGTCTGAGAAAAAAGTAATGCAGTTTTTTTATTGTTCACATACTGTACCTAAAGGTATATATATTTAGGTACAACTCGACAAATGTAGCTAGAGACTTTAAAAACTTGCAGTGTGCGGAAAACGTTAAAAAGAGACCGCATTCGGAAGAAAAGAGATGCATGATACGACCGATCTCGGCCGCACAGAGGACTAATAAAGGTTTAAATATCAACATTATTAAAGTTATTTAAGAGTAAAAAATAGTAAATTTTTGATTTATTTATACAATTAGAATAGAATTATATTATTATTATTATTTAAGGTAATAGGTATGTTTAAAAGAGGTAACATAAATGAAAATAAAAATAGGTTATAATCCTTTTTAAAATTTGTGTTAGGGTTAGGTACGTTTTTATTGATAAGTATTAACAAATGATGGTAAATTAACAATTATTAGTAGTGAGTAGCCGCTTTTATTGATAATGGATTTTAAATCAAAATTCAGGCGCAGGCTGATAAATGTCCAACTTCAACGATCCGAAAAGATGACATAAAGAAATGACTAGAGTACGAAATTTTCCTTTTTTAGAAGATTTGTTAAAAGCAGAAGTATATTCTTTAGTAAAAGCTCATAAACCAAAGTATAAAATATACGAAATCGATACTATAATAAGAAATGCAGGATTCACCGTTTTGGGGCTTCCTTCATATCACCCAGATTTAAATCCTATCGAGTTAGTATGGGCAACCTTAAAAAAAATATGTTAATGAGAGAAATGTAAACTTTAACTTTAAACAAGTAGATAAATTGTGTGAGGATTTTTTTCCACATTTTCCCAGGAAGAATGGCAGAAGCGATGTCAGCACGCTAGAAAGTTTGAGAAATATTAAGAACCGGCTTTGGATTTAGTCGTGGATGATTTAATTATTAATATTCAAGGGGACAGTGACAGCTCGGACGAATTTGATCCGTTGCAGAAAAAAAAAATTTATTTAATAAATAACAGGATAATATTAATAAATTTTGTATACTTGATTTACTTTCATTTTAATCCACTGTGCGGAGCGTTCTTTATCTTAATACTTTAATTACGTGAGATAAAAATAGGGGGGGAGGGGTCTAGCAAAATCTCACCAAATCTCATGTTAAGGGAGGGGGGTCATTAAAAATCTCACGTCAACTTTTGGGTTTATTTATTTATTATAATTCAAATTTGTCAAAAAAAAGTAATCAATTTTTATTTTTTGGGTTTATCATGTCAGCAAAGAAAGTTTAATGGCTAGAATCTCACGTGAGGGATCTACCGCATCTCACCAAATATCACCAAGGGGGAGGGAGGGGTCCAAATTATCAGAAAAATGCCTCACATAATTAATGGATGTCCACTAAGGCAAACTCAATGCAAATGACGATTTTAAGAGCTGGCATCTGCGCATCGATGGGCGTGTACATTCCTACGTCTCTAGCTAGATTTGCCAAGGTATATAAATATATACTTCTTTATAAATTTTTCTTCATCAGAAGAAAAATTAAAATTAAAACGTGATTTAGCTAGGCCAAGAGTTGAATTTTTTTAAAAGAGCGCATATATTCGACCAAGCATTTAACAAACCGATGTCTGTATTCGCCATATATCCCCAATCTCTATATACATTATAACGAGGGGTTTTAAAGATTTGGATAAGCGCTGGTATATGAATGTAGAAGCAAATGTGGACAAACAAAAATTAATAAACTAACCATTTGCGTTTTTTTTTTTTTTTAATTTTCGTTACTTTTGGAACAAAAGATTTATGCGATTTTAAACGTTTAAAACCTGTTTGATTTGCCCCAGTAAAGCGGATACATTTCTATTATAGGTATATCTAAAAGGGTTTTTCTTCCTGCCTTTTAACGGAACAATTATTTTACAAACATTATAACGACCGTAAGAGTTAATTTAATTCATGAGGGTTATTTTAACGGTTGTTAAAAATAATGACAACCATTTTATAAGTGTGTCTATAGAACTTTTGAAAGTCTGCACACAACGAAATGCAAATATTTAGTAGACTTACAGGTAGATAAAAAAGTGAGCAAATACGTTAAGCAACGTGCGAACTAAGCACGTGTTCGGTAACCCTCTGGAAACCAGGTAAAAATTTGAAACAGTATTTAAAACTTTATGTGTCCTCAATATAATTCACACAGTCTGTCTGGATGCAAATACTTACGTAAAATATAAAAATGTCACATACAAAAAAAAGTTATACACAAAAGTGCTCTTTACTTCCTAGAAGTCCAATAAGCCAAATGAACAAAATAACTTAAATTTAGCATTTATTAAAGTGTATAAAATAGTTTTTAAATACCTGCAATATTATTGCCAAATAAGGTTTTATGTTTTCTATGATGAATAAATCGGTTTCAACGTCACTTCAATATAAACTGGTATACATTTGGGAATATGACATGAAAATTTTTGTGAACGTCATATTTTTTTCGTTGTAATTGACATCTATACGAGTGTTACAGGTGATTAATAAAAATCTCAGGACAATTGGAATAATTTGAAGAGATTTTTTTGATAAAGCCATTTATCATCTGATAGATGAATTATAGATATGTGGGTAGGTTAATTGTACAATTTGTTATGCTAAACACCCTTGTATAGATTTGAAATATTTTGATTTATCGACTATAGTCATTTATGAATGACTCCATTGCATACAGTAAATTATGAACTAGAATTAACTTTTAATTTAGTATTCTTAGCATTAGCTATTTAATGTGTTTTGTTAACATTCTATGTAATAGTTTGGCACCAAAACATGTTACACAGGCAATTAAAGAACTACTTTATCACGTTTACAAGATTTACAGCTACAAACTTGTAAGTAGTAGAGGGTATACAATATGCTTTTTGTTGAGTTTGGCCACAGTTTGACAAGCTAAACAAATGTCGTTTTTAGCGGTAAATGCCACTGCAATTTTGCCACATGGTAGCCAACAATTTCTGGAGTAATTAGGGAACGCTGATTCCAAAAATGACCATCATTTTGCTCAATTAGCAATATTGTGGAAAACCAGTTTTGTTTAACATGCATAATTAAAATTCGTATATTTTGTTAATCAGATCATTTAACCGACGATTATCGGTAATAATAAACCTAAAAAAAATTATATAGTGAAGGTTGTTTTAAGTGTCATTTTTACCATTTTTATTTGATTTTAACAGAATAAGGTATAGATAAAGCTAAAAAATTTTGTAGATTGCATTTAAATCGGAGAAATATTATTTGTGTTACATTTAAATTTTTTAAATTGGCCAATTTTGGCGAAAAAAATCTGCTGTAAACGCAAAAATTAACTTTTAATTGTCTTTAGGTTGGTACGACAAAATTTTTGTTTATGTGTTAACTTCACTATGCTCCGCTCAAGGATGTATAAAAACGAGTAGAAATTAACGATGTTTTTCTCGCTATCCCTTAAAATGCAGCAAAAGTCAAATCTGCGCTTGTCATGAAACAGTGTACATATATCGTCACGAGATTCTCGTGGCGAAAGGCGGCGATTTCTGAAGAGTGTGAAGTTTGCTGCACGAGCGGGGCAATATGTAATGTACCTACTTTTTTTAAATTTAAATGTCAAAATTTTCATTCTACATTTTGGAAAGTTACCACCGATTCGGTCGGTAATGCAGTTGCCGTTACTGTCAAATTTCGTAGTGAAATGAAATGCGTATTTATTTATGATAAAACAAAATTCTTTGTACAATACTTAAGTATTATTTTGAATGTATATTTACTTTCATCAATTTTTTTAAAGTTTTTTTTAATCCCGGTACTTATCGCATATGCTAAGAGAGCGCTTTACCTTGTGAGTTACGCTGCCTAATAGTATACTATATAAGTTATGTTCTGGCAATTCTAAATTATTGATAACGTTTTAAAAGTAGCTTCGGCAGGCTCTGAGCACAATTCTGCGCGCCTTAAGCTCCATATAGATGCGAATTGCGAAAAATGCTCCTTGATTTGGCGGGAAAAGCGAATTCGCAAGATTTGAATCTAGGGGGCGGGAATGAGATTGATCCAATATTTTGCGAAAATCGCACAAATTTGGCCTGTTGCGCATGCGTTTCGCATGCACTTAAATGCAATTGCTTATCATACCTAGTAGGTACTACCTAGGCGATTTATGTTTATTTCGTTTGTATCGTAGGGTTTGTTTTGTTGGGTTTTATTCGAACTGTTTAAATAAGTGTTTAAATTTTTTTAAATTTTTTATAATGCACAAAGAGTTTTTTGAGGTACATTAGTGTTTCCTATTTTACCTTTATAGTCACTTTAAGTAACTTTGCTATTTTAGTACCTAAAATAGCATGGAAAATATCGCCTAGTGAGAAAACAATGTCACTAAAATAGTTCGCATCTATATGTATTAGGGTGTGTCATTTTTAGGTGACATTTTTTTTTCGCTGTTATACCAGAAAATCTAATACTTTATAGAAAATAAAAAATTATGCCGCCGGGTAAAAGGTTCTAAGTGCAATAGCGGCTTAGCTCATTTAAAAATTCAATTTCCCATTGAAATAACACAGACAATTTTTTTTGTTCGTTTTAATTAGATTTTTCGCTGTTAAAAACTTTTTTCCCTAAACACTTTTTTATAGCTTTTGTAGGAAATTAAATTCTCTACAAAATCATCCCTTTGCTCGAAGAAAAATAAAATGGAATTTGAGGTCTATTTTTATAAAAGTTTATATTTCCAGCGCTATAACCCTGAAACTACTGGTTATACGGTCTTCGAGCAAAGGGATGATTTTGTAGAGAATTTAATTTCCTACAAAAGCTATAAAAAAGTTTTTAGGGAAAAAAGTTTTTAACAGCGAAAAATCTAATTAAAACGAACAAAAAAAATTTCTGTGTTATTTCAATGGGAAATTGAATTTTTAAATGAGCTAAGCCGCTATTGCACTTAGAACCTTTTACCCGGCGGCATAATTTTTTATTTTCTATAAAGTATTAGATTTTCTGGTATAACAGCGAAAAAAAAAATATCGCCTAAAAATGACACACCCTAATATGTATACAGTTGCGAAATGCGAATATTCGTATTTCGCAGTTCGCATTTTGCGTCTATATGAAACCGACTTTAGCTACTTTATTAATAAGTTTTGTTTAATATAAAAACGCTCGGGCATTAAATGTGGCAATTTAATGATTATTCATAAAATTTATAACAAATGAAAATTTATAATTTTTTGCAAATTCTATATTGGGTAAAAATTTCTCAAGTGGGCCACCCAAAAACCCTTCAGTCAAATTTTTTGTTCAAAATATATTTTTTGGGTAAAGTTTAAGCACCTCCACCGATTTGCCCAAAAATTTGTCTAAAAAATTTTTTTTTTGTCTCAAACATTAATGAACCAAGTTTTAAGACACTTTTTTTTTATAAATTAATATCTCCTAAAGTAATGCATTGATTTTTAAAATTAAATCACCAATTAATTTAGATTTTAAAGTAGTTTCGATAAAAAAAATTTATAACCTTTAAAATTTGCATGTTTATATATTTTTTAGGTTAATATTTATGAAAAATTGTAAAAAATTGTGTTCTTCATCGAAATTTGTAACGAAAAAAATAGTGTATATAAAAGAAACCTTATTAAATAGATTTGCGTTTAGAAAAAAAATGAATCTCTTCTAGGAATGGAGATATAAAAACATTTGTAAGGCGGAGCGCGATAAAACGGGTCGCCGCGACGACCCGCGCGGAGCGCGCCCATTTTGTTTGATGCGTAGGTATGTTAGATTTAATTAACTCAACAAAATCTAGACACAAAACCAAAAGGCGATATTTGACAACTGTCAAAAACGTTTAATACTTAATATGTAGTGGGCTTTGACGTCCTAAACTTAAACCCTCGAACTGTCATTTATTCGTCAAAATATAATTTGCTGGGTAACAGTGTTGTTGTAAAGTCGTTATTGATAAGTGTTTAATTATTAAAATACAATTGTTCAATTAAGTTTTTGGTAAATAATTATTTAAGGAAGAAAAAGGGTAAGTTATTTCTGTAAAATAACAGCTTAAATAACAATTCTTAAATACATTTATTTCGGTTCCTATAAGTAGGATATATAATTTTTTCCGCAAACGTAAAAAAATGTCAACTTTGTTAACTTCAATTCATGATGTCAAAGTTTGATTTCACAGACGGCGTATGGTTGCCCATAGCAGCGTAGAAAATAGTATATTATGTATCAAGTTTTATAAACGCCATTTTAGTTACGAGTTTAATTAAGCACGAGCGAAGCTTGCGAGCGAGTGTTTAATAAAAACGAGTGTCTAGAGAAGTTTATAAACGAGTTGCATACTATACTTTATCTACGACGAACACAAAACAGAATTTAAAGCCAATTTTATTTGTTAAAATTTTGACATCTGTCAACTGTCACCCGAATTTAACCTCACTTTTTCCCAATTTATAATAAAGCTTACTTCAGCCCGTGGCGTAAAATGTCGAAAAGCCACTGTTGTTAACTTCAGCCCGTCAATAAAACGCCATAAAGTCACAGCTCGTCAATGTAGGAGTAGATAAAAGTACTTTTTTGTACGTTCACGGGCGTAGAAAAAAGTACTTTTTTGTACGCTCACGGGCGTAGAAAAAAGTACTTTTTTGTACGCTCACGGGCGTACAAAAAAGTGAAATTATATAAATTTAAAAGAGAAAGGAGGATTTTTCTGAAAATTTTAGTTTTGTTATTCAAGATGCAATTCAGTCTTTTCATTGGTCAAACAACCAAGTTACGATACATCCCTATGTAATTTATTACAAAGAAAATAATGAAACCCTTCATCACAATTTCGTAATTATTTCGGAAAGTATGAAACACGATTCAACGGCAGTGAATTTATTCAATAAAAAGATGCTGAATTATTTAAAGGAAGTTCATGGGGAAAAAAATGATGGTTCCGGTTCCCAATATAAAAATAAGTTCAATTTTCTCAATCTTGTATTTCTAATGAAATCTACTGGTATCAATGTCGAATGGAATTTTTCTGCAACATCCCACGGAAAAAGTGCCTGTGACGGTATTGGCGCGACAGTAAAAAGAAATGCTTATCGTGTTAGTTTGCAACGACCTGAATATAATCAAATTTTAACGCCCAAGATTTTTTATAATTGGGCAATTAATTTTTTTGAGAAAGTTTCTTTTGATTTTTGCACAGAAAACGAACACGATCGGGAGCATAAAGCTTTAACTTCACGTTATAAGAAAGCAATTACAATAAAAAATACGCGCCAGTATCATTGCTTTAAACCAAGTGAAGACGGCAAACATATCATGTGCAGAAAAATTTCATCGTCCAATGAATATAAAACATGTGCAATCAGGAAGTAAATACTTGTGCAAGTAAACTAATGTATATGCAAAAAAAAAATTATTAATAATAATTAACAAATAAAGAGTTTTTTTAATAAACACGTTTGTTTTTTCGATTTTTGAATAACAACGAACTTCGAAGCTTGAATATAACGCGCTCCGCGCGACTACCCGTTTTATCGCGCTTGCCAGTGCAGCGCGCCGCCTTACAAATGTTTTTATATCTCCATTTCTAGAAGAGATTCATTTTTTTTCTAAACGCAAATCTATTTAATAAGGTTTCTTTTATATACACTATTTTTTTCGTTACAAATTTCGATGAAGAACACAATTTTTTACAATTTTTCATAAATATTAACCTAAAAAATATATAAACATGCAAATTTTGAAGGTTATAAATTTTTTTTATCGAAACTACGTTAAAATCTGAATTAATTGGTAATTTAATTTTAAAAATCAATGCATTACTTTAGGAGATATTAATTTAAAAAAAAAAAGTGTCTTAAAACTTAGTTCATTAATGTTTGAGACAAAAAAAAATTTTTTAGACAAATTTTTGGGCAAATCGGTGGAGGTGCTTAAACTTTACCCAAAAAATATATTTTGAACAAAAAATTTGACTGAAGGGTTTTTGGGTGGCCCACTTGAGAAATTTTTACCCTATTATATTGTAAAAATAGTCTACAGTTACTAATAAACATATAAACCTGTACCTGAATACTTTTATCACTTTGAGCACACTAAAATTTTTGCAGGATTTTGTAGTCCTGTAAATTGCATAAAAAACTTAATGTAGTGTGCAGTGTTTAACAAACGCAAGACCTACTTTTTTGCCGGAATAGTTTGTTATCATTTACTACGCTTTTTTCGAATTCAAGTCGTGTGTGGAGACACACGTCCGATTGTCAATTTATATTTGCATGCAAAAGATAAGCTGTGACCTTCTCCGGTCTGTTGGCCTAAAATATTTAATTTAGCAGCTGTAGGTACAGTTTTTTACCTGCACCAATTTGCCGGAGCCCCTTGTATGAGCGAAATTCTTGTCAATAATGTAAAACTTGTTTACCGAAATGTACGAAATTCCGAGTATTTGTATGCAGTCAATCTATTATTATATTGACCAGTTTTGTGGTTAGTATACCAAATATATTTCCAACACACAAGACTGTTGTTATACAGGATATAACAATTTTATTTTATACAGACTTTTTCTCTACCTTTTTCCACGTTTAATACATTATTTATGTACTTAATCTGAGTAAGTTACTCAATATCCGGGTTCGCCTGATTTAAATCAATTTTAAAAAAGTTTAAGCACTTTAATATCTTCACACTATTTATATAAATTCATATGCATGGAAAAACTGCTTATTTTGTTAAAGAAATATACAAAAAATATATGACAGTTGCGGACGGTGGTTTATTTGTTTATAATGTAGTGCCAATATAATTTTATTATAGTCAAGTTATTTTTAGTACTGTTTTTATAGTACACTTTATTAAAAATAGTATATTATTATACGAGAGATAATGCAGGCTATTAATCACGAGGATGAGGTTTACGTCTCGAGTCGCCAGACGAGAGACCTAAATCATCCGAGTGAATATTGCGCATAGGTAATCTCGAGTGTAATACTTTACTTTACCTACTTCAATATGTAGATAATTAAATGATTTTCAAAATTAAACAAATAAAATCTGACATCTGTCAAATGATTAACGTCATGACGTTAAAAAGTGCACTTTTTACTAATTTTAAATGTTATTATAGTCGCCTTCTTCCAATTTAAAACCAATATACTGAAATCGGCCAATTACCGATCCCTAACAACGTGAATAATGAGTTTATTATTCACGTTGTTAGGAAGAAAATTTACGTTTAACAATATTCACGGAAAAACCCCAAAATTATGCAATAGGATAAAAGTTTTAATTTAAAAAAAATCATGTTTTGTTGATTTATTATTTACCTAGATAAATTTAAAAAAATCATGTTTTGTTGATTTATTAATAAAAATTGTTGATTTTTGATATTTTTTTTTAAATCATGATTCTTTCGAACCCTGCTCAATATCAACTCCAAAGACAGTTTTATCCAGAGACAAGGGAGAGAGAGACAGTCAGTTTTAACAAATACGTTGGAAACTAGAGTCACAACGCCCTCGCCGGGAACTGATACAACTACTTGATGGTGTTGTTCTATGTAACTAATGGTGTTGTTCTAAGTACTTAATTTAATTGATGATTTGGCGGGATATTTAAAAGTACCTATGTTTTTAATTTTAATATTAATTTTTTTCTTGTAATAAAAGTCAAGTTATAAATTATACAAATATTTATTTAATTTTGAATACATATAACAACAACAAAAAAACGTTAACGTAAAATATTTTTAAAAAAACATAATTTAAAAAAATATCAAAACCATTAACAAAATATTTGCTATTGCAAAGTGAATAACGACACTTATATTTTGCAATGGTTGTCATTTTAGATATGTTTTACAACTTACATACTTATCACATTTAATTAATACTTAAAACTACATAAAAAAAAGTATTTAACTAACCCATTTTCACCTTTCATAACCTTTTATACCGTCTTTATCGTTTATTCAACACAACCAAGTTCATTCTTTAACATACATTCATTACCATCAACCACAGAACATCCACCATAACCTTTCGTACCTTCTTTATTCTTTTTTATTACCATAACCTTTCATACCTTCTTTAATGCAAGTTCATTCGTTAACATAAGTTCATCCCTTAACACACATTTATTATCAGAAACCAGAAATTATGATTATCACATAAACCTAAAAAAATAGTTGTACTTTTAACTTGTTTAAAAATGACAACAAAAACACATGAACAAATTTGATGATTTGTGATATTATGTAAAAGTAAAATGCATATATTAACACACAAATATTAATAAGTACTTACAAATATTATATTAAATGAAAATTTAAACAGAAATCTTGTAGTGCAATCAGAAGTAAAGAAATTGTGAGGTTAGGCAAAAATATAGGATCGGTTTAGAGTAAATAAGTATTGCAACGTTGCCAACGTGACGTTATGCGCACAACACACATTTGCATTGAATTTCATTGTCAGGTACGCGCATTTTACTTTGTTGACTAAATTGGCTATTTAAAAAACCGTCTCTCTCTCCCTTGTCTCTGGTTTTATCGTTATTTTTACAAGCTCGGTGTTATGTCAAAAACAATTTCTCATACTCGGGCAGTGCTCAGGATTTGCTCCTGGGTGTTTTTTTAATAAAATATCATAAAAAAATATTTTTTAATATTTTAAGTAAAATTTCATAAAAAAAATATGTATTTTTCCACTATTAAATTAAATAAGAAGAAGCTGTAATTTATTGTTCACAATTATTCTCTTCTTTTCCATTGTTCTACTAGTGAAACAATATTTTTATTGTTTAGCTATAGCTTACTTTGATCATTTTTTTCGAGCGTATAATGTCAAAATTACAAGCGAGTGTGTTTTACATAACAAGAGTGGTAGAAGGCAATTTACGTATACGTATATATACGTATACGAGCGGAAGAAGTTAAAATTGCTTTACCACTCGAGGAATGTACACTACTGTATCTACAACACAACATTTTCAACCTTTTTAAAAAATTTTAAATTTGACATTAACAGTTCTGATCTGTAATTTACTTAATTTTGTCAACATATCGTTAGTAATAAACCAACAAAAATTCCCTAGCATGACTAAATAAATAATAAAATTTTACTTTAAAAGTAGTTTTCCTTAAATAATACGAATAGATAAAAATGATAATATTTCCTTTAAATAGACCTCTTTATATTATAATGAATCAGTTATGTGAATCACCCTTAATAACAATATAGAACCATAACTTCTTAAGGATAATCATATTCTAAAGAATTATTTATTTTTAAGACGGTATTAATGTAGGTCATTAGTTATTTATATATAAAATATTTTAAATAAAATATTCTTAAACTTACACTAAATGGTGCAAAATTAACAAAATAATCCAAAAAATTGCACAACAATCACTTTTTACACAATTTTAAACAATCCAATACACAAACACAGCAAAAATAAAAGAAGAAACTGAATACAAAAGAGGAAAAACGCGTAAAGAACAATACTGCACTAAGCTATGCTATGCGGTAAACTGTGTGACTGGTGGCAGACCAAAAATGGGGGAACAGCGATATATGCGCCTCTCAAGGTTAAAACTAAATAATATTCGTCTTAGGGGCTTTTAACCTAACATCACAATTTTTACTCTCGAGTAAATGGAATGCCTAAACCCCTATCTTATCTTGGGATTATTAAAACCAAATTTGACTACCAAGAAAGTTATCTATTCATAAATGATAAGTACATAGATAATAAACATTAACATTATTGGGCCTATGTATGATAGGAATAAAATAGAAGACCCATTTGGTCATAAGCAGAATTTACAATTATAATAGGTACTGTATTGTGCGAATTAATGTGAACACAAATAGATTTACGTTAAATATTATTTATTAAAATAAAAAAATACAAACAGTACCTATAGGTATACTAGTTTATAAATATTTTAGTATTATTTATTAGGAAATATGTATGTCTCCCTTTTGGCCTTTATTTGTTTAACTCGTTTTGGCATAGAATTAATCAATGTTTTACAATAATTGGAAAATTATTTTCCTTTATTTTGTCATCTCGAAACCATACCTAAATGACAGCCTCAACCATCTTAGTTTTTGTTGTGGAATTAATTTTTAGCAACCTTGCATATAGCCCAAATATTCTCAATAGGATTAATGTCCGGTTAGTTTACAGGCCAGTCTAGAAGGGTTACCTTTTTGTCTTAGTGTAAGTTAGTCGCAATAACCGGCAAAATGACTGAGATTAGCAATTACTTAATGCAGAATAATAGGTTATGAGATATGTCAAGAAAAACCTGTCAAAATTGTCACAGCAGTGCTCGAAGTTAAAATAATATAGAAATTCCTAGTTCACATTAATTCGCACAATACTGTAACAGTGAGTTTTCTCTCAATTTCACGCGTCCTAACTTGTTGGTTTTTTGGTGGTAAAAACAATAAAATTTAATATTTAGTTTTGTCTAATTTCTACTGAGCCTTAACATGCCAATAATAGGTGCATTTAGCTTAAAATTGAAATTAGAGACCAACATACGAGGTGTGTTCAGAAAATATCGGGAATTTTTATTTATTCGTCTACATGTGCCAGCTCTTCTTCCAATACTCTAAACATTTCTAAAACTCGATCTTTGGGATAGCCTTTAGTTCTTTCAGCGATGCGCTTTTAATGTCATATATTCTTGCAAAACGACGGCCCCTCTTTATTTTTGGGAATAGGAAAAAGTCAGACAGAGGCATGTCTGGCGAATATGGAGGCTGGGGCATCATTACAGTATTGTTTTTGGCCAAAAATTGTGTTCAAAATTTAACAATTTTGGAACAAATTTTGCTGCCACGCGTTTCATACCCAAAACATTCGAAAAAATTTCATGGGATGAGCCAATCGATATACCAACATCATCAGCGACTTCTCTGATGGTTTATAACCATTTCTTCCACTGTTTCTATGTTTTTCTCGGTTGTTAATGTGCTTGTGCGTTCGGGGCGTTCGTCATCTTCAACGTCTTCACGGCCATCTTGGAAACTCTTATGCCACTTGTAAACTTTTGTTTTACTTATAGCAGACTCACATAGGCCTTTGTTAACATTTCACAGAATTTATTTCATTTTTAAGCAAAATTGGATACAAATTCTTTGATCCATTTCTTTTAACGAACGAAAATCGCCGAGCTCATAAAACACGTCTAACCTTAGCGGCTGCCACAGACAAAGTAAACAATGAAAACAGCTAAAGTTTTTATCATACTTCGGGGGCATGTATAGTATACCAACATAATAAAGAAAATTTTATGACAACCGGACCCATACTTCGGGGGCATGTATACCAACATAATAAAGAAAATTTTATGACAACCGGACCCTCCGAAGCCGCGAAATTTAACAATTCCCGTTATTTCCTGAACACACCTCGTATAAGATTAGATATTTGCAAATTTATTTCCAAATAAATATGAATTCTCTAAATCGGGATATTAAATACCAAGTCAGCATGTTGAATATTAAATAAAAAAATTGTATTAGTAATATGAAACCAATGCATATTCTTTGTTTAGATATTATTAGTATATTAAATACATAAACTGCAGTCATAAAAATCATTATATCACTTCGTAGAAATGATTAAAAAACATTAAGAGAAAATATGTGTCAATAAACTGATTTTGAATTGTTTAAGCGGTTAGTCATTTTTGTGTTAAATATGTGTCACGTATGTAAATTTTGTGAAAATTCAATGAAAAAACAAGTTAATAAAATATGTATTAGTCAAGAAGTTTTACACTTTATATTTAACACAAAATAGCATAAAAGTACAACCCAAAGAATTTACGAATCTTGTAAAATAAAATGATATTGGTATAAATTAGAAATACAAAAACTTGTATTCCTATATCTTGAAGAATTTAATTGAAGCATTTAAAATTCCTCATTCAATACCTACTTGTTATCATAATCAGGTTTTACTTTTAATCTATACATTTTGTTGGTTTATAAAATTAGATCCTTAACAAAAACCTTGTATTATACAAGATCATAAGTAATAACACAAACTGGATTGGTGTAACTTATATGTCCATGACTGTACAACTTTTAGCAAGGGCTCTTGACTCCTTTTATAATTAAATAGACTAATTTAATAGTTATCAGTGGCTTCTTTTTCACTTGTACCATGGTTAACCATGTAATACCCTGGTATCCCAAAATTTAACAGCCAATTCTTATGTAAAATTGTCCCCTGAATCCGAAAATACCGTCAAAAATTATGAAAGTGGAGCAGTTTTGGAGATATAGTTAATTCCATATTAAATGGAAAATTGACTATATCTTAAAAACTGTTCTACTTTTTTAACTTTTGACTTTTTGACTAATTCATCTCCCGATGGTACTTTTGCTGGTGGTTGAAGCAAGATTAGCTTTTGTTTTTTGTTTTTTTTTCTTTAAGAACATAAAAAATACTAAATACTAAAAAGCGTACTCTCTTAAATGAATTAGTCAAAAATAACTAATAATAAGTCATATTTGACTAATTGTCATATCGAAAAAGCAGTCACTAATAACTAGTCAAATTCTACTGAATTAAATAGTCAAATTAGTATATTTAAATTTAAAAAAAGTTTTGACCCAGCCGGGGATTGAACTCAGGTCTGTCACTTGTCAAGCTGTTGTCATAACCCATTCGGCTAACAGCCGCTCTTATAAAAATCAATTTCATTTGTCAATAAATATTGTTCACAATATTTTAAATTTGAATATATTATTAGTGTTGCTGTTTTGAGCTAAACTTTATGCATCTTTATTTGTTTTTATGGGTCATTTAACCATGGAGCAGGTTTTTAATTCAAATAATACTTTGTTGTTGGCCGCAAACGATTAGAGAAATTAGTTATTTTTAACTCTCAAAAATAGTCAAAGATGGTGACTTATCTTATATTAGCTATTTAAAAGTGAAAACGACTATTTTATTAGTAAAAAATGCTGGTACTAATTCAAATAGTAGAATTTTGACTATTTCATTTTTAAAGAGTACATAATTCCAACCATGAAAATGTTTATATGTAGTTTGGTATTTTTTATTAAGTTTACAACAAAACCAGTAAAGCACGTAACTTAAAAAATATATATTAACATACACAAACCAGGTCTTCCTGTGTGGTTGTGATAATTCTGATAAATCCTTGTCATTTTGCGTCATTATAAATTTTACTGTTGGAATGTCTATAATCCTATCCCAATGTAATCAGTTACAGACAGGCCTGGATATAAAGCAGAATTTCGTATTGTAACTTAAGATACGAAAAACATGTTTATAGATTTTAAGCACTTCCTGTTTTCATATCGAATAAGAGAAACAGGTAGCCAGTAGGAAATATGCTGCTCGTTATTATTTATGACTGAAGAGTGATCGTAATTTTATTGCCGACGTTTTTATTGGACTTTTTGTATCGACAAAAGTAAAAAAATATATACTACCTACTTAAAGTTCTTTTCTTTATCTGGACTGCGGCAACGTTGCAAATTTAGGGTTTTGGTTGGTAAATAGAAGTTGGTCGCATTGATTAAAACAAACTAAGCTAATTATAAATCTAATTGTGGTTATATATAGAGATGCGACTTGAAAAAAACGGTCCGTTTTTTTTGTTTTTTTCAGGTTTTATTTCACATTTTAGGTTTTTTTCAAGATTAATTCCATTTGCCTAATTTTTTTATGTTTTCATGGACTAAAATTAGCCACTAAATGACAATTATTAAATGTAAATACAGTCTCGCGTTATGCACTCGCCACAACCACCGATTTGACCAATAAGGGCGGCGCTTGTTTTGATTTGGTCCTAAAAAAGTAACTACATATAATATTTTTGATTCAGCTCTTGATTTTTTAAAAAGCTACCAAAAGCACTTTTTTCATGATTTTTCAAATTTATGTAGAGTATGGAAATTTTTTTTTTTCAAAAAACAATAGCAAATTCTTGTAGAACATTTCTTCATTGGTGGTCAGAACATTCCGTGAACCAAAAAAGAAATAAAAAAAAAATCGATTTTTTTTTATTACGGTATTCGTTAGAATTGAGCGTTACAGAACTTCAAGTTTTATATTGCTTTTTTTACGGCTCCAATACGACCATTTTTAACAGCTATCCGAAAAATCGCAAAAAAAAATTTTCATCCTTTAATCTTTTGTATTAGTGTAGAAGTTTTACGTTGCTATTGGTTTTTTATGTGGAAACTACCAAATATTAAGATTTTTTAGTCTTGGTCAAAATTTTCAATAATGAAAAATGTAATATTCTACATTTTACTCAAAATTTCATTTTGAAAAAAAAACAAAAAAAAACCGTTTTTTTTCTAGTTTTTTTTTCATGTTTTTTCACATCTGAAAAAAAAACGTTTCTTTACATCTCTAGTTATATATAAATTATTGTAGGTTACATTGTGCACATATGATTGTGCAGTTGTCAAGTTGAGTTGTCGAAATTCGTAGTTAAAAATGCAATTAATTTGACTTTGGTGGTGCTTGGATGAGTAAAATCATATAAAAAAGTAGTTAAATATAGGTTGCTTTACGGCCCAGAAGAGAAAGTATTCCTAGCGGATAATAATCTTCGCTTTGAAAAGAATTTATATAAAAGAAATTAAAATTTTTTGTGAACGTAAATGTTGTCCAATGGTGAGTAATGTGAAAATAATGTCTGATGTAATATTTATAAAACCAAATTCGTTACTTTTTTACTCCAAAAATGTCCATAAGGCGATGTACTTTTTCTTCCATTGTGGCATTTGGCATAATTTCATCAAAATGAAGTTTTGCCCTCAAAAGAGCTTTTACATTCGAATTCGTTGCTATTATTTTTGGCATAATTATCTTTTTATTTATAATTGACAAGTAAATTATCAATAATAAATATTATTGTCAATTTGACAGTGTCAAAGTATTTAATTAAATTCTTTAGCAGAAGTACCATTTTTAAATACTAAAAATACTAAGTCAAACTGGCATAAGCCACCAACCTAACATAAACACGAGTCCAGATATAAAAAAATGAACTGTATATAATACCACAAAATCCTAAATTAATTCCCACCTATAGGCCCCTTATTTAACTTAACAACCAAACATAAATTTATTGACAAAAACCGTTCTTAAAAAAAGTAAAATAAGATTTACAAAAGCCATCTGCTGCAAATATACTACTGTAAGCATTGGACTCAACGTAAATTGAAAAGTTATTGGTATAAAAAGCCATGGCCAGACCACTTTTATATTTATCCGCACCTGCGGCTCGCCATTTTTATTAAGCAGATGCAAAATGAAATCTTGTTGGAAAAACATTGTAATATAACCTCTGAAATGTCATTTAAACGTTATGCTATTCTAATAATATTGTTTTTAAAAGGAATTTGTAAGGCTGATGACTTGTGCGGGAATATTTTTAAAGACACAGAGGGGAATATATATTTTTACTCAAACATATCAAATAAGGTATGTAAACTTTACATTTACATTTCGTCCGAAGATATTGCCACGATAAAAATACTGTACACAAATGTACCTTTGGAAATTCAGTACAATAACATAAATATGAAAGTAAACGAATCTAAAATGATGTCTGTAAGGGCTCCAATAATTACAGTCAAGTTCAGTGGAATGGTGAATGGGAAAACCAACATCGATATCGACTATTCAACAAGAAGTAAAACAATTTGTTCAAATTTAGATTACGAATGTCTTGATAAGTCAAACTGTTTCAACCACGATCAAATATGCGACTTCCAGTTTCAATGCAAAGATCATTCAGATGAATTTAGTTGTGGTAATTGTCATAAGAACAATGTCCCATGTAACATAAGTATGATAAACTGCTTTAACTTAAACGATAGATGCAATGGAGTTAATGACTGTCCAAATCATGAAGACGAATTGAACTGTTCTAGATATACTTGCACATCCTTTGGAACGTTTCTTTGTGATAACAAAAAATGCATACTGAGAAGTTTATTGGAGAACGGAGTTGATGACTGTGGAGATAGATCTGATGAATTTTATGCTGATAATTTTATACTGGGCGTCATATTGTTAGCAGCTATACTTTTAACATGCTTATTTTGCACTGTTATTTCGAGATTTTACTCTAGGAGAGATGAAATTAACAGAATACGTCTAAGAAATGTGCCGGAAGAACCACGTGTTCCGTTTTTGGGACCTGGTGAATTCAGAGACTATCAGGTTGGTGGTGAGGTGTATGAAGGTTACGTCCAATCAAGAAGAATGGATGAAATAAGGGAAGATAGAAGAAACCAAGAAAGACGTGAAAATGTTACGGTTATGCCAATAGAGATTAAAGCTGATACTGATGAGGCTGCCTTGGCTGGTCTAGGTGTTCCAGAAAAAGCATTGGAAGAATTACGCAAGAGATCGAAAAGTGTATTGGAGTTTAGGGAAAAAGTGGTTGCAACTTCTAAAAGTAAAAGCGGAAAACCTGGAAAAACTAAAAAAAGATTGTTGGTACACTACAAAGATTCCGAAGATTTGCTAAGGGAATATGGTGAAATAATTGGCGATTCCAGAAACAGTACATTTTTTGTAAACAACAATTACAATAGTGATAGTGAAGGGATGAGTGAATTAGGTTCAGGTGATGATGATGAAATTAACAGACCCAAATATAAACCAAAATTTAAAAAATCAACATTTGTACTAAAGCGGAGTACAGAAGAGAATATGACAACAAATTACAATTATTTGGTTTCCTCACTATCCAACAAATCAATAATAATAAACGAAAATAATGAAGACCATCCACACACTTCAAGAGTTAATTATGGAAAACGTAGACTAAATGAAGCCACTTCAAAAATAATTTTTTCACCTTCATGTGGATTGTTTAATGATCAAGCAAAAATGAAAACATTAGGAACCGCCAGGTCGCTATCTGATTATCACGCTATGAAAAACAAAATTAGATATTTTCAATTAAACTACGATCACGAAATTGAATTAGAACCTGTTGGAGTCGATGTCGAAACGCCTAAAAGTGGACTTGTTTCATTAGACAAAGCAATGTCTAGCCTTGATGTAAAAAGCAAGGAGAAACAAATTGATTTTAGTAGATTTAATGAGAATGATGAGAGCAATGATCTGTAAATTGTTAAATACTTGGTTAAAAGTGTTTATAAACAATGATACGTAATGTGTTAAGCATATGCTATAAAGTTTGTTAGTCTAGAAATATGGTTAATGATTCAAATACAGTTTGTGTAAATATGAATTAATTATTAAAGACTTGTTCGCAAAACCATCCAATTTCTAAAACTGCTGCGTAATGGTTCTATTACAATAAACATACGTACACCAGTGAAGCACAAAAAGAACATTAAACTTGCCTCCTGCATTATTAATTTTCATCTTAAATGTCAGGGGTGCTATAGAATATACAACAACATATAATTATCTTATCATTATCAGCATGTCTAGTATATACATTGTATACTGGTGTTAGCTCAAAATATAAACGATGTTACGCTTATTTAATTTTAGTTTAATATCGTGGAAAAAATATGGTAATTTTACTGACCTATAATTACACAAAATGTTAAACATGATCCTAATTATTAGTTTTCTAGTTTTGTTGAAGAAACAGTCTTTTAAAATATAATTAAATTTTTAGGCCTATCCTGGCTGGTATTAGCCCACCCTGTTATAAACACGGTTTTAATATTACAAAAGAAATTTTATTTAAAAATAGATATTTGCATAAAAACTAAACATCTCCTATGTAATGCGAACACCCAAAAGTTAAAGAAAGTTTCCAGACTTATTTAACTTTACCCATATCCAGGGTATTTTGCACATCGTAGAAATACGAATTTATTATAATCCAGTTTCATCCAGTGGCGGCTCGTGAGGAAGTGCCACGGAGGCTTTTTTTTGTCTTAATACTTAATATTTACGTTTACGCGGTTTATTAAATTAATAAATAGAAAAGCGTGGTTGTGTGTTGGCGTGTGACAATGAAAACATTTTTTGGTATAACTATAGTTGTTCGCTCGAAAAAAACTACCCGAATTAAAAATTGAAAAACAAAGTTAAAGTAGACCAAAATCGCTCTGTCGTAAATTTAATCAAACTTTTTATGATAAAAATAATTGGTTGTGTGGTTTGCTTTTGCACCTTCTCAGATTTATATGAGCCGCCCCTGGTTCATCTAGTACAGGAAGTAGACTTACTTTTCCAAAGGCTTACGTTTAAAGTGTGATTGGAAATTTTAGTTCTAGTCGTGAAGTTTACTTACCTTTAAAATAAAAGTTGTAATCCACCTAAGTATGTATCCTGAAACAAAGTAAAGGAGAATTAAAATTACTATGAACTTCTATTTCAGCAACAAAATTGTTTAAAATTAATTGGTAAAATAAGTTTTGACGAATTTTATTTACCATTTTTCAAAAATTGTGAAAATAATGCCCATCATACACCATAAACTTTTGATGAAAAAATATCTTATTTTTCTTATTGTTTATTTCTCTCAAAAATGACTAATTGTCAGCGAAAAAACAGACACTAATAATTCTCGTCAATAGCAATTTGTATCCCGAACATTTAGCAGTTAATTTCCATGTAAAATTGTTCCCTGAATCCGAAAATGTCGTATAAGGTTAAAAAGTAGAACAATAGAAATATTGAATTGACTATTTCTCAAAAACTGCTCTACTAATTTTTGACGGTTTTTTTTCGGATTCAGGGGACAATTTTACATAAGAATTGGCTGTTAAATGTTGATCATGTCATAGTATCCCATGGTTAACCATGGTATAAGTAAAAAAAGCAGCCAGTTATTAGTGCACTAATAACTCTAGTAACTAGTCATTTTTGACTAATTCATTTTTAGAGAGTAGGTCCACGAAATGTAACCAATTATTACTTACCATCTAAAATAAAATAGTCAAAATTCGACCATTTCAATTAGTACCAGCATTGTTTACCAATAAAATAGTCATTTTCACTTTTAAATAGTTATTTTTTACTACTTAGGGCCGGTTTATCAATGTCCGGTTAAAGTTGCAGTTAGTTATCTGGCAGATAATCTCCATGGATACCATTGTTTTCACAACGGTCGATATGGAATTAAACTGTCAGATAGACTAATTGGAACTAAACCAGAGATTGATAAACCGGCCCTTAAATAGTTAAAGAATGACTTATTTAAGGTAATTCAACAATCTTTGACTGTTTTTAAGAGTAAAAAGTAACTAATTTCTTTAATCGTTTTTAATTCTTGCGTGTAGGCTCGATGGGTAAATGACCCATAAAAACAAACAAAAATGAAAAAAGTTTAGCTCAAAACACTCAAAAACTAGGAAATGGCTTATCCGATTTAAATATTTTTTTGTTTTGTTCGCCTTAATAAAGGGGTTATTTAAATAAAAATACATTAGTAAAAACCGAAAGGAACAGCCGGAAAATCAAAATTCGTACAACTGCGCTTCAAATTAAAAAACATAACCACAAATTCATTCATTCAATTGTTTTCGCGAAATATTAGTTTAAATAGTAAAGTTGTCAATTGTTTAAATTAGTTTAAATAGTAAGGTTCTCAAGGTAAGTTTGACAGATTTGAGCGACTATGAAAACAATTCCGTGTCGTTTTACAGTGTTCAATGAATTGAAGTTGAAAGGTTCATAAGGATTGATAATCGCTTATAAAGAATTTTAGGTGGAAGAAGTTAATAATTTTTATATACCTACATATATAGCTGATTTTTATAAAAAGTGGCAGTGGAGCCTTTTTCGCTATGGCAATTAGTCAAATATGACTTATACTTAATTAGTCATTTTTGAGTAATTCATTTTAATAGAGTACTTAACATCTTTAAAACCATTTTCCAATATATTATCCTCTCTCCAAAAAATATTATGAATTAAATTTTTACCCAAACATGGTTTGCAAACCCATAAAATTTTACCATGTAGGTATATGGTAAATGGTTGCTGTGGAGAAAAAAATATTTCGTTAGAATTTTTACCCAACCAGGGTTTGCAAACCCATAAAATTTTACCATGAGAAAAAAAATATTTCGTTAGAATTTTATTGAAATTCTGAAATTTTGATAGGAAAATACACTTTAATTATATTATATTCTAGGTATATGCTTAACCAAGTAAGTTAACTTATTGCAGTCTATTAAAAGTTGATTGCCAATTTAGCACGATTCCTTCTTCACATAGGAAGTTATTAAATTCTCATGCGTCTAAGAATTACAAGTAAAACGTCATTTTACTTTCCATTTAGGATTCATAAAGCATCAACTCATTTTGGTGTTAGAACAAGGCCGTTTTGCCGCGGCTGAATAACAATTCTCGAAGAAAATGTATTTAGGCGTCAAATATTTCTTTTTCCATTTTAGAACGCAAGGTCGTTTGCAACACGGCCTAAGAACAATCCTCGAGAAAGAAAGAATGAAGAATATGATCGGTAAGCGTGTGTACGATTTGAATCGGCGTTTCGTAATAAGCAACAAATTACCCCGATCGTTTCAGGATTTCGAGAAAAAATCGTCGACAACATTTAAAGATCACGATCGACCTTATGGAAACGCTGCTGTGTGCCGACGACTCAGCACATCTGCTTCTTTCTTAGAACAATGCACTTTAGCTTGATTGGATTTTCACAGAGAAGCGGGTTTTTCGTTTAGTTTTGTTGTTTTATTTTAAAGCGGCTAATTACGTTTCCAACGTACGAAACATTGGATATCTTACAAGATTATGCCTATAAAACAACGTTATGTTTTACCAAATGTAATTTTCATTGCAACAACTAAAAAAACCTCTACACTATAAAGTAAATTTTAGATAGGAAAAAAAATATAGTAAAATTTACTTTAACAAATTTTTAGGGTAACAATATTATATATTCGTCAATACAATATTAAGATTGTAATACAAAATACTATTTTTTATTATACAATTTTAGTAAAGATTACAACACCAATATTACTAAATCATAAATGTATAATATATATTTTAATTTTTAATATGTTCATATAGTAAATTGATTTTACTATCTACAAATAGTAATATTTACTATATGATTTAATTAAATGTAAGGTGTACATCTAATATTATAATATATTACACATTAATAAAAAATATAGTAAAAATAAAGATACTTTTATGTTTAAGGTAAATAAACAATATATTTAAATATAATATACAATATAGTAACTCATGACATTTTAAACATTCGATTTTCTTAGTTTCTTCAATAAACTTTCTTGACCCATAACTGGTAATACTTATAAGAAAGAATTGAACCTACTTGATTGCATAGTATGTACCGATTGCGGCAAAGGCAACGTCGCGACGCGTCGTTAGACGGTGTGGATCACGTGATGTTCTCACATCTCGCCTCTGTTGGCTTACCAACAATGTTATATAAGCTCAGGTATTTCTTTGTTTTGGGTGTTCCACTACTACCCAATATAGGTCAAAACACCTGTCTGTCGGTATTTGAAGTTGATGGAACGAACTCAAAACAAAAAACTTTGGCGAGGTGTAGGTTCAATTCTTTCTCATAACATTTTTGTGTATTAAAAAGTACAATAAATATGTTACAATTTTTAATTGTTAACATATAAAAATATTAAAATATTTTATATTTAAAATGGCAACATAATATTTTAAAATTTACTATACTTATTAGTAATGGAAAAAATCTAATTATAATAAGAGTTAAAAACTAAATTGGTTGAGAATAATATTATTTTACCTTAAGGTTTAACATACATGGATATTTAAAAATTATAATTTTAGTATACTAAATATGCATAGTATCTGGCAATATACAAAATAGTTGTCCCAAATAGTAATATAAATTATAGTAAAGGGTATTATAATTATGGTAATCAGCTTTTCTCTCCGTGTAGAAGAGAAAGAGAAAAGAACTAAATTTTTTCCAACGAAATCTTCAAAATTCCTTGGCACTAAACAGACAAGGCACTCATATCCCAAAAACATAGCACCGTATTATTCAACGTTGAAGTGTTAAAATACGCTTTCAAAAATTTCACCACGCTAGATTAGAACAATAAGTTCTATTCACTTGCGGTATCAGAAAGATATTTTAATAGATTTGTTATGAACGCTTGCCTGTTTTGTATTTAGTTAATGAGAAACTGTTTATCTGACAATGATATTGTTTATCAATTCCCTTTATAATTAAAAGTGGTTTTGGAATTTTTAATAGGTGATTATCAGGTTGAAGCGGAAAGAAGCTATTAATCAGTTACACAATTGTTGTATTCATTGGATCGCATAGAACTTAAACTAAACATAATTTTTTATGCTTCAAGGTGGGGCACAGGTTTAGAAATAATATTAAAAAATATAATTTTTAAAATAAAACATTTTTAAACTCGCACTGTACTGTCGTACGCGAATACAGGGTGTTCAAGAGTCCACAGTAGAGGTGGGCCGGTTTGCGATTTTTCAAGAGCTGCGATGCAATGCGACTGCTCCGGCCGGAACACTGTGACAAAAAGCAGCGATATTTCGAAGCAATGCGATTTGCGATGCTCCAGAGCAGTTTTGTTTGAGCAGTGCCAAGGTAAAAGCAAAACACTGGCGAAAGTGCGAACGGCGAAGCAACTAGAGATATGCGATATTTCACGAACTGTGATTTTTTCACTGATATTTAAAAATCACGAATAACGACTGCTACTTACATCTATTAATTAGCGTGATCTGTGATTTTTCACTCAGCGATATTTTACGAATTGTGTTTTTTCACTGATATTAAAAAGTATTAAATAACAATAAACCGTGAGTTGCTATTTATCAAAATAATTTTTTTCACTGATATTAAAAAGCATTAAAAAACGATAAAACCTTAAATTGCTATTTATCACAATAATTTAACATATTATTTAACATAGTATTTTCGGCCGCAGGCAAACCTGCCATTACTGGCAAAAATAGAACAAAAAAATTTGAAATAGTTTTTTTAAACGCCCGTATAAATAAGATTTTAAATGCCCGTAAGTATTAGGACAGCATAAAGTCGAATAGGTCTGACTGCTGCTGAAGAGAGCAACAGCGACGACATGGTATAATTAAAATTTTGGAGCAATTTAAATTTTAAATTGCTCCGAAATGTCGCTGCGATTTTTATTGCCGCGGAGCAGTTTGCGATTGCGACGCCACCGGAGCAGTGACAAAGTAGCAGTTTGCGAAATCGCAACACACCTCTAGTCCACAGGCCATGATGGCGACTGAAAGTCAAATGCTATGAACCAAGGGATCAGTCCACATCTTGTCTAGTGCTCTACCTCACCCTGTATACAGTGTTTAAAGTGTATAATAGTATATTATGTATCAAGTTTGATAAACGCCATAGAAAAGTTTATAAACGAGGTGCATACTATACTTTTTCTACGACAAATACTTATTATTATCTTAAAATGATTTAAATCAAAAATTTGTATATGGCGCCATCTATGAAACAATAGGGGAATCTGTGTGTCACCGTCAAATGTCAAATTTTTATATTTTATTAACACAGATTATAAAAGTTATAAATCGAAATGTATTTCTTGAAAATTGACAGTTTTTCACAGTGAAAGTAAAGGAAATGTTTTATGAGCACTTTACAGTGGACTCCGTGCCCGAATTTAAGTTATAGTTTACTGCCGGCGAAATTAAAAGGTCAGTACAATGCTCATATAAACTTTTCAAATATTGGCGTTGAGAAACTATTTAATACTTTTGTATTTTTGTATTGAGATAATAAAATAATTTTCACATTTAGTATTATTTTACAAGAAAGGCACTTTATTTTAACGATTGTATGACATTTGACAACTGTCAACTAACTTAGAACTAACTTCAGCACGTGACTAAAAACCTGTTGCTAACTTCAGCCAGTGACTAAAGCGCCATAAAGCCACAACTTGTCAATGTGTATTTAAAAGGTCACTTAGTGTCATGGAAACATGTACGATAAAGGGCGTTTTATAGGTGGGAGTAGAAAAAATCAATTTTGCCCATTTACGAACCAATTTAACAAAAAATGCGCCTTACCAGAAAATGCGATTTTTTGTGAAATTCTCTTTAAATAGACCACTCTCTTAAAATTAAATAGTCAAAATTCTACTATTTGAATTAATTCTAATTAGTACCAGCATTTTTTACTTATAAAATAGTCGTTTTTACTTTTAAATAGTTATTTTTTACTACGTAAATACGGTACCTTAGAATGACAAGGTTCTAAGTGCAGCTGCACTGTTAAGCGAAAGTGACTTATCTACAATATTAAATATTGCAGATAAGGCACCATCTTTGACTATTTCTGAGAGTTAGAAGTAACTAATTTATTTAATCGTTTGCGGCCAACAACATAGTATTATTTGAATTAAATGCATAGTTAAATGGCTCATTAAAACAAACAAAGATGCAAAAAGTTTAGTGCAAAACAGCAACACAAACAATATAGGTATTCATATATTATATCACGAGAACTATGAATTTAATCGGTTAAACTAGGCTCGGTAGTTTTTTGTTTGGTTTTTGTTGGAAAATGTTGAATGCAAAATAATTTAGTAAAATCACGAGACCGCGTAGCGGTCGAGGGAATTTATTTTTAATTATTTTGCATGAAACTATTTTTCAAAAAGAAAAATCAAATAAAAAACTTACTGAGCATAGTTTGACAGATTAAATTTATAGGTTGAGTGATATACGTCTAGATTATTTCTCGAATTAAAGGAAACTATTTGACAATTCATAAAATCTAAAGTATGGGTCAAAATTTATAAATATTTTTTTAAAGAAAATTCCATTAATTTAAGGTATGTAATAAGTAATAATTGATATTTCGTAAACTAGATAACTTATTTTTTATTGTTTTTTAAAAAAGGTTTGTTAAAACTTGTAAATAACACCATAAAATCGTAAATAAAAATATATATATAATATGGAGGCTAAAATTTAATCGCTGTTAAATAGTTCTAGTGATTTAATCGCTTATTTAAACGAAATTTATTCGAAAATTCAAGGCTTTTGATTGGTTCATATTATAATGAGGGAAATAATCAACTTTAAAATATTATGAACAATATTTATTGACAAATAAAATTGATTTTTATAGGAGCGACTGATAGCCACATTGGTTATGACAACAGCTTGACAAGTGAAAGACCCGGCTGGGTCAAAACTTTTTTAAATTTAAATCTACTAATTTGACTATTTTCTTCAGTAGAATTTGACTAATTATTGGTGACTGCTTTTTCGCTATGACAATTAGTCAAATATGACTTATAATTAGTTATTTTTGACTAATTCATTTTAAGAGAGCAAATTTCGACATTAAGTTTGAACAGGTAGAATATTTTTTTACTGAACACAAATGACAGCAAATGTAGAAGAATATTTTTCAAACATTAACGACGCCCCAAACAATCTATAAGGTGATGGTTCTTGATTGAATGGAAACTTATTGTTATGCTCACCGAGTTTCCTCCCGTACTACAGAATGCGGTAGTTTGATGCGTAGAGCCAATTTAAACTCGAGTGAGGTACACATTAATAGATCAGGCATTTAGCCGCTCTGACATGTTGCTCAGTTCAATCACTCTTCGTGCCAATGAACAAGCAAACTATCTGGCAATGATGGCCAATTTGTATTTCTAGTAGCAAAACAACGACTTTATGGCAGCAAAATCCAATCTTAATTAATCAGAAGTGATTATGATAAGTGACTTTCAAAATAGGACAAATCCAGAATTCAATTTACAGTATTCGAAATCGTATGACTGCAGTATGTAAATTATTCAAAATTCAAAAGAAAATCAGGCATTTCAATTTCTTGATGGAATCGTCTGAAAAGTTTTCAAGGTAAAAACCTTTTTTTACATTTCAAGAAAATTACAAACTGAATAATTTATGCCCGGATCGTACGAAATTGGATTCGAAGTCGACAGCTTGTTGATCGTTGAGACCAAAAATATAATTTTTCATTGCTGAATTTGAATAGTTCATCTTAAAGTATCAAAAAGCGTCAAAAAGTAAGATAATAAACTTCCTCTATTATTTGTTTTGTACAATCCCGTCCCATCCCGGAAAACACCCACTGTAAGTATAAATGCAGCTTTTAATAAAAAATTTAGTATATATTTTTATACGTGGTAAATCCCTGAACACAATTTAAATAAATAATTTATAATGCATGCGTTTTCTTAACCTCCTGGATTTCCAGATTTTAGTGTCTGCGATTTTTGGGCATCATATAATGAAGGTATTTTAATAAATAATAATAATAACAATGATATATTAAAAATATTTAAAAGCTCTTCGAACATAAATTAAGCTTTATTATTGTTAACGCTCACCACCAATTACTTTAAAGTATTATATTATATTATAATTTAGACCAATCAGGCTAAGTTTTTACATCCTAGTCTGTAAAAAACAATTAAGGAATAATAAAAAAATACTAAACTAATGTAAACTATGTGACAGTAGAAGTTATCGAACTTCACTTTATACTTTTAATAACTGTTATTATAATTGTACGTCAGATAACTAACTGCAACTTTAACTGCATGGACATTGATAAACCGGCCTAAGGGCCGGAATAGAAGTACGGTTTCAGTTTCTTATCTGCCAGTTGAGCAATTCGGCAATTGGGCAACACTGTCAAGATACATTTTAATTGGTTAAATTTAAATTCATGGCATGCGCATAAAATACATAACCTCAAGCGACTCTTATTTTGTGTATATTATGCTTTTTTATTATTTTATAGGTGTAGTCTACACCGTGTAGATATGGGTATGTTTTTAAATAAAAATACGTACATAAATATCTTTTATACAATTTATCATCTTTTATTTTTTGTTAAACACTCTCTTAAAATGAATAAGTCAAAAATAACTAATTACACTGTGCGACAAATTTTGACCTTACAATTTGAACTGGGATGAAATGTGGAAAAATTGAATCTATGCAACCCCCAAAACTAATCTTTAAAGGGGTTTTGCTAGTTTAGCTCGAATAATGGAGATATACAGGGTGTTTCTTTTAACTTGAGACCGCTCAATATCTTGAGAAATACGCATTTCACGGAAAAATGTCTTAAATAAAAGGTTAATGTGACCAAAGGGGACATTATTTGGTGCTACCGCTAGCCACCCCCTACCCCTCCTTAAGGGTGAAACGGGGGGTAACTTTGGAAAGTCAAATGGAATGACCCGATTTTTTTCACAGAGTTTGGTAGTACATAAAAAAATGAATAACTTTTATTTGAAAGTTTTTTTCAATTTATCAACAGATGGCGCTGTAATTCAAAATTTAAGAAAAAGGGGTTTCCTTGTAAAATGTATTGATAAATTGAAAAAAGTTTTAAATAAAAGTTATTTATTTTTTTATGTACTACCAAACTCTGTGAAAAAAATCGGGTCATTCCATTTGACTTTCCAAAGTTACCCCCCGTTTCACCCTTAAGGAGGGGTAGGGGGTGGCTAGCGGTAGCACCAAATAATGTCCCCTTTAGTCACATTAACCTTTTATTTAAGACATTTTTCCGTGAAATGCGTATTTCTCGAGATATTGAGCTGTCTCAAGTTAAAAGAAACACCCTGTACATATATATATGTATATCTCCATTATTCGAGCTAAACTGGTAAAACCCCTTAAAGGATTTGTTTTGGGGGTTGCCTAGATTCGATTTTTTCAGATTTGATCCCAGTTCATTTTTTGTGTTGCACAGTGTTATAAGTCATATTTGACTAATTGTCATAGCGAAAAAGCAGTCACTAATAATTAGTTAAATTCTACTGAATGAAATAGTCAAATTAGTAGATTTAAATTCAAAAAAGTTTTGCCCCAGCCGGGGATTGAACTCAAGTCCGTCACTTGTCAAGCTGTTGTCATAACCCATTCGACGTTGTTGAATATATTATTTGTGTTGCTGTTTTGAGCTAAACTTTTTGCATCTTTATTTGTTTTTATGGGTCATTTAACCATGGAGCTTATATATATCTACACTGTTCAAAATCAAGCCTTTTGAAATACCTAATCAGAATTAGTTAAGGAAAAATAAGGTAATATGCTTAAACGAGTAAAGCAATTTACCTTCTCGTTTATTAGGCAGAAACTAATGCCTTTGTTCTATGGTGTATTCACTAACGTCTAGATTAATATTCATACTTTACTTAATAAACTTGTCAAATTTAAAAAGATAGGCAGATTACCTAAATATTTAGTCAAAATCTCAATTACTTTTAGGTACGACAATTTTGCTTTTAATTTAGGTAATTCTTCTAAATTATTATGGCAAATTATTGAACTAATTTAGGTAAATTCCTTTAAATATTAGTGACTTACTTGCAATTGGCTACGATCGCTAATACAGACGTTTTATTCGCGCCTATATTGTCCAACATAATAAAAAAATCAACGAAAAAGTAAAGACCGCGTTGTGTGCTATTGATATAACAACATAGTTAACAATTATTGTGCTATAAGTGAACATTTTGAAGTGCTATAGTTAAGTAATCCAAACTAAATGGAATTTCCCATTGACCCCAATTTATTTTTAAATAATCCCAACCCTGTAGTACCGGAACCGCCGTTGTTAATTCGCCTAGGACATAAAGATAAAGGAGTCCTAACTTGGAAGAAAATTCCTATGCCAAAAGAAACTTTATTAAACTTATAAAGTAGGTATACCTATAAGTATTATTAAAATTATAAATTAGGTCGTAATTCGTTTTTGTTACTTTTATTTTTTTTATTTATACATATTTATTAATATACATTTTCAATTAAACTAAAATAAATGTATTTTTTATTTTACCTATCAGCACAGCAGGATTTATAATGTCATTCTTTTCTCATTTACATTGCTCGATATAGGAATAAACACTACTAGGTTATAGGTAACTTTTTACAATAATATTTAAGATTTACAATAGTATATTTCCAAAATAGTATATTACCAAAGCAATGCGTGAGAATAAAAATGACATTATAAATATCTTCTCTCCCAATTCTTGTTCCCCTTATATTTTTCTCTAATGAAATAGTGGAATTTCACTAGAAAATAAGTAGAATTTTACTAAAAAATTAGTAAAACTTCACTAGATAATTAGTGAATTTACCGTTAAAAATAAGAGGATTTTCACTAAAAATATATATAATTTGCCTGAAAACTTAGCTAAAATCTACATCAAAATTTAAGCAAATTGCCTTAGAAACAGGAAATTTATTCTTTTATTCTCAGGCAATATTCCTTACGATCTAAGGTGTATCATCTTTGAAACCTAAGTAATTTTGCTTAATTAATTATATCATTTTCTTTAAAAATATCAGTTAAAGAATTAACTAATTTAAAAGGGGATTATTCCTCTGAATTCATTTTAAGCAGTTTGCCTTAAAAAATCAATGGTCCTATATAGTCTAATATTTTAGGTAAAAATTAACTAAAATTTTGAACAGTGTAAGCATTTAATTCAAATAATACTTTGTTGATGGCCGCAAACGATTAAAGAAATTAGTTACTTTTAACTATAATAATATTTTTCGCGCGTTACATGGATGGCAAGGTCAAAATGCTGTGTCCTAAATGTAAAGGAAATATTGGTAAAAGTGGCTATAAACTTAAATGTGCCGGTGAATGTGAATCATGGTTCCATGATGTATGCACTGGATTAACAAAAGAAGAAATTAGTAAACTAAATACAAAAGGAACAAACTGGAAATGTACCTCGTGCAAGAATGAGGTTATGTCAAGTAGCGAAGAAGAAGAGGAGGAAAACAATTCTCAAATAACCTTAAAAGATATCATGAAACAACTTATATCTATGGAACAAAATATACTCAAAAGATTGGAGATGCAAGAAATACAAACGGTAAAGTTAAATAAAAAAGTGGAGGAAATAAAAAAAGAAAATGCAACCATCAAAAACCAAATTGAACAAATCACAATAAATATATATAAACAAGACCAAGAATCTATTTCCACATATGCAAGTGTTACCCAAAAAGGTAATATAAAATCCAATGTGTTAATTGTCAAGCCAAAAAACACATCACATAACATAACAAAAACAAAGGAAGATCTACTAACAAAAATACAACCAGCAGAAATGAATACTGGGATTTCAATGGGTAGAAAAGTAAAGAATGGTGGACTGGTGTTAAACTGTGATAAGAATAAGAATGTTGAAGACATACAAACACAATTGCAGCAGAAAATGGGAGAGGAATATGAAATAGTTAAACCAACATTGAGAAGAAATAGAATTAAGGCACATTATGTTAATGAAAGGGAGTATAAACTGGATGATCAAAGTATTATTTCAAAAATTATTAAACAAAACAAATTAATTGAAGATAAAGCTGAAGTAAAAATTATACGTAAGTCCAAGTTATTTAATCAGTCATTTAATTTAATTGTAGAAATAGATGAAGAATCATATAAAACAATTATTGAAAATGACAGATTATTTGTTGGATGGAGTTCATGCAAGATTTCAAAAGATTTTAGCATAATTCGGTGCTTTAAATGTTGCAAATATGGACACATTGAGAAGGACTGTAATGGGGATATTTGCTGCCCATTATGTGGAGATAATCATAAAATGGATAAATGTGAGAATGAAATAAGAAAATGTATAAATTGTACAATGGCAAATAATAATTTTAATTTAAAACTAAATGTTAACCATTGTGTATGGAGTAAAGAGTGTGAATCACTAAACAGGATTATAGAAACTCAAAGAAATAAATTTATAAATAGTGAAGTCAATGCATAGCAATTAAATAAATGTGAGGTTATGTATTTTAATTGCCAAGGTTTCCTGAACAACAAAGATGAATTATTATTATTAATTAGAAGAGAAAAACCTCAAATCATTTGTCTTTCAGAAACACACATCACAGATAATGTTTTGGAATGTGAATATAAAATTAAAGGATATAGTGTGGAAATTTGTAATACCAACAACTCAAGAACAGGAGGTGTTATTGTTTATATAAGTAACAAAATATCTTACTATAAAGTTAACACTCTACAAGAAAGCAATTATCTATGGCTTTTGTCTATTCACTGCAGATTAAATACAAACTATGTTTTAACTGTGATTTATCATCCCCCGAACAAAGAAGATAGCACTTTCATAAAAAAATTTGAACAGTACTTACAGGAATTGAATGAAATGGGGATCAATCAATTAATAGTGGGAGACTTCAATTATGATCTGCTAAAAAGTACTTTTTATGGCAACAAAATCAAAAACTTAATATATAAAAATGGTTATAAACAGATAGTGACTGAGGCGACAAGAATAACCTCAAACAGTTCAAAACTAATTGATTATGTTGTAACAAATATGTAAAACATCAGGGTATTTTACCCTGAATAAAACTAATTTGATGGGGCTTCACTTATTATTTATTACTTTTTAACTACATTTATTAAACTGCTATGATTCGACTTCTACAAATGTTCTGCGGACTCTGCGTTACCATTCGATTTCTAAGCTGTGCCCAGATTGTTTTGCTTAGTAGGCACACGTGCCTTTATTGCTCTACTGTCCTACTTTGGTAAAAAGGGGATTATCCTAACACGGCCATCCTGTTTTCGGAGCGTCCTCGCGCCGTTTTTCCTTTTCTTTTTTTTATTTCTGCAAAAAGAAAAACCGAAACAGATTTTTGTTTTTAAAGTTGAAATATATCTAAATTAAATCTAATTTAAAGTCGGATGGTATTGCTATCCTCAGCAGTGGGTAGTAGGATTGCTACTATCTTGTTTTTTTTTTTGTCGGATGGGTTGCCATCCTCAACAGTGGGATTGCCACTTTCACCGAGGTGTTTAGTCACCTCCCAAGCATAATAGGACTGCTACTATCTTGTCTTTTTTTTGTCGGATGGGTTTGCCATCCTCAACAGTGGGATTGCCACTTTCACCGAGGTGTTTAGTCACCTCCCAAGCATAGTAGGATTGCTACTATCTTGTCTTTTTTTTTTGTCGGACGGGTTTGCCATCCTCAACAGTGGGATTGCCACTTTCACCGAGATGTTTAGTCACCTCCCAAGCATAGTAGGATTGCTACTATCTTGTCTTTTTATTATTATTATTAAATACAGGACTTACATTTTTTTATTCCTTTGGCCACGGCCTCAGCTGTTCAAGGGCAGCAACTGTGGTCCTCTTGTGCAGAACATATCTCTCATTTGGTCCTCTATATTTTGGTTTTAATTTGCCTCCACCAGCAATTTGTGAATCTTCAATGGCTACAACGTCACCAGGAATAAACAATTTTGTAGAGCATCGAGTAGCGTTAAATCGTAAAAATTGTTTGTTTGCATTAAAGTTCATTCGATTTCGAGCGTCTTCGACGGCCTTGTCTGCGTCGACAAAATTATCGTGCCCATCTAATAATAATGTCAATATCACTTGGAATTATTTCATCCAGCACAACAATAAAACAAATTTCTAAGGTCACGGTCGACAACACAGTTATTAGTTCACACATTCCTAGAGCATAAACAATTTGGTTCCCAAATCCTGTCAACGCGTGCACTTTTTCGTTCGGCTTAAAGATACCGTTCAATGTGTTTACAAGAGAGCGTTTGATGATTGACACATCGGCACCGCTATCAATAACATAACTACATGATACTGCATTGTCTTTACCGAGCACTGTTGCTATTGGTGTTAAATTCAGTTGACGTCATTTTTTAAGTATCAATGCTTTTTTTGGTTTTCCACTTTTATACCAACAGTTTATTTCCATATGACCCATTTTTTTACAATGCGCACAAGTAGGAACAATTGACAATTCGCTTTTATTGGCAGAAACAACTTCTTTTCGGGAGTTTTCTTTACGCACACTACGGCATGAGCTCTACGGCATGAGCTTTGCTGATGTCCTTGTTGACCGCACTTAAAACAGGCTCCTTTAAAAACCTTTGTTTCTTTTTGTGCACAAAAACTTTTTGATTCCCGTTGATGTTTTCAGTTTTTTCCAAACTTGTGTTCCATTATTCCAGAAGAACTGCTGATTTGGCGTGCATCGTATTCACTCAACAATTTTATTAGTTCGCGTTCTGTAGTAGGCTTCTGAATTCTAATTGCTGATTGCGCCTCTGCATTATTTAAATTATATTCTACCATGCCCAGAATGGTATCCCATGGCAGTTCATCGTGCACGTATTTTTTTATTACCATAATCACACAATGATTCGCAATCACGACTGCTAAGAGTTGCTGCAGTATATGCTCGTGCTCCTGGTGTTTCTCGATCAGGAAATGGTCATTACAAAAGTTTTCCCAAGTTCGGGAAATGGGTCTCCAATCACAAAAGTATTTGTATGCTCGACGTTTCAGTGCATCTCCTGCTTTTGCGATCATTACAATGTCACTTACATTTAGTTCCCTTTTAAGCTGGGTGACATCATCCAACCAATCTTTGATTGAATAGGCACTTTTATCGGGATCGTAGCTTGTGACATGGAAAGAGTACACATGTCTTGATGAAGACGCATGCGCATTTTCGTCAGATGAACTAGGTGTGGTCCTTGCCAGAGGTGCTTGGGACATTGCCATCTTGGTTTGATTTGCTAACTCAGCAAGTTGTTGCTGTTGCGTCACAACTAAATTTATTAAAGTTTCTTGCCACATTTTGACGCGTTTTGGGGTTGGAGGTTGTGAAATTTCTTCTGCATCTAAATCATCACCACATAAATTGTCATTTTCAACTCTAGATAACTCATCTGCCATCTCGATGCACTCACTCTTTGTCTGCTTTTGTTTATTATAAATTAACTTAATTTAACTTAACTAAACTAAGTATTGTACATGGAAATCACAATCCCACTTCTGATGTAAAACATCAGGGTATTTTACCCTGAATAAAACTAATTTGATGGGGCTTCACTTATTATTTATTACTTTTTAACTACATTTATTAAACTGCTATGATTCGACTTCTACAAATGTTCTGCGGACTCTGCGTTACCATTCGATTTCTAAGCTGTGCCCAGATTGTTTTGCTTAGTAGGCACACGTGCCTTTATTGCTCTACTGTCCTACTTTGGTAAAAAGGGGATTATCCTAACAAATATACCAAACACTCAACACAAAGTACACAGATCCCAAAAAATTGGTGACCACTCAAGAATATCCATATATTTAAACAATTTTTCCGCAGATGATAAATCACAAGTTTGTTTGAAAAAAAAGAATATGAAATATTTTAATGAAACTGAGTTGCAATTGAAGCTAATGGACAAAGGTTGGAATAATTCTGAATCAGATGCAAATACAATGGCCAACAAACTCGTCCATGTATTGAAATCAGTTATGGATGATATGTGCCCTGATATAAATGTTCAAATGTACAAAAAACATGCAGACAACAAATGGATGAATAATGACATCCTTCATAAAATGCAATTAAGAGATAATTATTATAAAACTGCAATACTTACAAAAAGGCCAGAAGATTGGAGTCAATATAAAGAACACAGAAATATGGTAACAAAAGAAATAAAAAAAGCAAAGGATCAGTACTATCTAGATACTATTGACAAAAATAAACACAATCCTAGGGAAATGTGGAAAAACCTGAAGACCTTATTACCAAATAAATGTGAAAGCCAACAAAATGAGGAAATTGTATTTAATAATATGAGAACCACTGACAAAAAAATTATATCGGAAAATTTTAATAAATTTTTCATACAAAGTATTAATAATATTGTTACTAATATTCCCACTTACAACAATCATGATTTTATCATAAATAACATTATGACTGAGGAGATACACTTAAGAAAATTTAATAAAGTAACTATGGGAGACATTAAGGAAGTTGTCAAAAATCTGAAGAATACAGGGGGCTGTGATGATGGAATATCAACAAGAATAATTAAATGTGCTTTTGAAGTAATTGGAAATTGGTTTTTGGATGTGATTAATACATCAATGTCAACAGGAGTTTTTCCAGAAAATTGGAAGACATCAATTATAGTACCCGTACCAAAGATCTCCAAAACTATATGTTTAGACCCATTAATGTAGTACCTGTTTATGAAAAAATCCTGGAAGTGTGTGTAAAAAATCAACTAATAAATTTCTGTGATATGAATAAGGTGATTGTTCCAAACCAGTCTGGTTTTCGCACGGGCCATTCGTGTGAAACGGTAATAATTCAAATTTGTGATAAGTGGATTACCAGCATAGACAACAATAAGATAATCTTGGCTGTATTTTTGGATTTTAAGCGCGCTTTTGAGACGATTGATCGAGATTTACTGTTAAAAAAGTTGGAAAAGATTGGGATAAGGGGAACAGTGCATAAGTGGTTCAAGAGTTACCTGAGCAATAGGTATCAAAAAGTAAAGTTCAATGGTGTGACATCGGAAAAAATTCAAACTACTCATGGGGTTCCGCAGGGAACTGTGCTGGGACCAATTTTATTTACATTGTTCTTAAATGATATAGTAAACTGTGTAAAATTCTCAGAAATAAGTTTGTTTGCAGACGATACAATGCTATATATAATAGGATATAACATCTGTGATATGATAACCAAAATAAATTGTGATTTAAGTAATATCTACACTTGGCTCTGTGATAATAAACTTTGTATTAATATAGCAAAAACTAAAAGTATTGTATTTGGAAGTAAGAGCAATGTAAGTAAAATTGGTAACCAAACTTTGTTACCTGTCCATATTAACAATGTAAAAATTGATTTGGTAAAAGATATTAAGTACTTGGGAGTTAAACTTGACGAAAATCTAAATTTTCACACACATGCACTTTATATTATGAATAAGATGTCAAAAAAATCATTCTTTTTAAAACGTGTTAGTAAAAATCTCTCCTTGTCAACAAAACTTCTTCTATATAAATCGACAATTGCCCCACACATTGATTTTTGTTCAACAATTCTCTTTAACTTACCTGCATATAGAATTGGGGAAATCCAGTGCATACAAAACCGATGTATGAGAACAGTATTGTATTGTAATAGATACACTCCAATTAAAACTATGTTAAATGTACTAAATTTGTTACCAGTTTGTGATAGAATATTGTTTAATACTTTAATGTTTATATATAAAATGAAAAACAATATTCTACCTCAGTATTTGTGCCAAAATCTGTCATTGGTTTCTGACAGAAACAGTTACACACTTAGAAGTAGTAATAATTTCAATATAGGTATTTGTAGAACAACTCAGATGAAAAACACTGTACCAAAGGATTGGTACAATTTAATTTACTACCAGCTAAAATAAAAGAAAGCTTTAATATTAAACATTTTAAGACAAATTTACTTGAGCACTTCCGTAGAATCTGTGATTAGATATATATAAATTATTTATACTTTTATTGTTATACTCAGGGGTGTGATTTTTAGTACAATTGTACTTTTCTAGTACAAAAAAATAGCTTCTAGTACGTCAGCACCTCTTCGGCAATTCTAGTACAATTTTCAAAATTTCCTTCAATTTGAAAAAAATAATAAATCGATCGTTCTCGATCGAATCCCCAAATTGGGACAAAATTTCTATCAACTTTTTTTTCTGTTGGTAGATAACTGAGCCTACGTTATAGAGAAAGTTTCTCTATAGAGGGAATAGGAAGATTATATTATTATATAATCTTCTAAGGAGGGAATATGGCGCAAGGAGTCAAATGTCAACGTCAAAACTCAAACGTCAAGTCATCACTAACCTAACCTATAAATCCTGTTGCTGACGCCGACCCAGTTTGTAGATTTTTTATAGGAAAAACCAAAGCGCCAGTATACTTGTTCATTTATTATAATTTTACATATGCAATGGTGATTCTGGGAGCAGAAATCTGATATTAACCAAATTTGGACAAGTTTTGAATTTTCGCGATAAGTTAGTACAATTTGATCTTAGTTAGTACAATTTCACGCTAGATGGCTGCACAATTTGCAAAGTTTCAGGAACACCCCTGGTTATACTGTAAATATCTTGTATACATATTATATTTATATTGTTATTTTTTGTATAGGTATGAGATAGCTTCCTTGCTAAATAAAGATTATTATTATTATTATTATTATAACTCTCAGAAATAGTCAAAGATGATGAATAGTCTTAAATTAGTCAAACTTTAACTATTTACGTAGTAAAAAATAACTATTTAAAAGTGAAAACGACTATTTTATTAGTAAAAAATGCTGGTACTAATTCAAATAGTAGAATTTTGACTATTTCATTTTTAGAGAGCACATTAATTTAAAAATATCGCATATTTAAAATAAAATTACCAAAAAAAATCTATCGGTTCAAATTGTTCTCTTAATACGAGGACAAATATGTAGAACTTGTACGTACATATCCGTAAATGTTTCTATGTCCTCCTCTATATTTCCTTCTGCAGCGGATATCTAAAAAACCGTTATAATTTTGAAAATGTTTTTCCCGTTCTAAAACTGTATCTTCTATCGTGTTGCACAAAATCAAAAATTTGTTCATCGTCGTGACTTTCAAAAAACAACACTACACAAACTGGGGGTGTCAATCCCGAGCCCATTTTCTAATCCCGGGCCTTTCGGGACCAAAGGTAACTAATCCCGGGATCCCGGGATCAGTCCCGAAAAAATATATATCAATTATTTTAAAACCAATTTAAAAAAATAAAACAACAAACAAACTAACGAACGATATCTTTCGGACTTCACACTAGTTGGAAGAATGGTTTTCAAGAATTCGTAGGCACATTGTACCCACGTTTACCCCCATTAACATATAATTCCATTTCTTTTATCAATCGGGCCCTTGGTGAGTTCCAATTGGGGCTGTAACTTACATTGAAATTATCAAGTTTGTGACATTTTTTCAGGTTGACGTTTGAAATATGTTATATTATAAGTTATGTACTTACATAAATTTATTCTACAGTGAACTGTAATTTTACATTTTCTTTGCTGATTTTATGCTATAGATGGAACCACTCTTGCTATGTAATTTTAATGTATTTTCATTATTGTACGGCGGTGTATAATAATTTGACTTGAACTGAGTAAAAAAATGAAGTGTTTATATATAGGTATGCTTATGAGTATTATAATATGAAAAATGTCATACGCTTAAAAAAAGTCTATTTTATTCTTTGTAAATTATTACTAAGATCCCGGGATTGGGACTTTTAATCCCGGTATTTTCGGGATCGGATTTTTTACGGGATCCCGGGATTTCGGGATCCCGGGATTGACACTCCTAACACAAACATAACCTATAAACCGCGATAACTGCTAGTTAATTCACTATCTGAGTGCCGGTTTATCAATCTCTGGTTAAGTTCCAGAACAATGGTACCATGGAGATTATCTGCCAGATAACTACCTAACTGCAACTTTAACCGGACATTGATAAACCCGCCCTGACACTTGCAGCTTCCAGTTAAATTTACTTTCAGTTATCTTAATTTAAGTTCTTAGGAAACGTTAGTTGCATATTTATAAACAGTTTACCTACCACTTTAATTTTGTTTACCAGTTAAGACACTTAACTGGACATTGGTAAACTGGCCCTCAGTCAGTCAGTCAAATTTATAACCTAAATTTTCCAGCTCATTTGATTAAAATTTATTAATTCAATGAAGAATATGTTACGTATAATAGTTTAGTAAAAGCCAATTGGTTTGTAATTCTCTTAACCCATACGTGGATTTATCAGATTTTAAAAACTTTCTTGGTCCCTAAAATAATAAAAACCAAATGTAATTTGGTTGGCACGATACAATTTCTATGTGTATACCCATGTAAACTTAAACTAAGGTTAATTAGTTAATGCAAAGGTTCACAAACTGAACAGGAATTTAAGGAATCCGCCGGCGCTTCATCGAGAAATTTTGTTTTGTTTAAATTCGACATAAATATTCCGGCACCGCATTCATACGCGCTGAATAATTAGTACGAATAATTAATTTAATGAGGACGCCATTAGTATGCAAATATCCGGCCTGAAGACCTTAGTTCTTCTGTGAGATGAAATTTTATCGGCCGCTGTGTATACTAGACTTCAGTTAAAGCAAGTTATTTTTTTTACCAAATCCTAGTTTTACTTCTATTAGAAAAAGTAATACCGTGATCAATGTTTTAAAATAGCCCCCGCAATCCCCCGAATTAAATACTATAGAAAACTTGGGGAATAGTAATTTTCTCCGACCCTGTACGTGTAAGCGGCCATAAGAGGCGCAAACAAACGTTAACATGTGCACGTACTACTACCTACTTGAGGCAAATATTTATTTATACGCTAATTATAACTGAAAATGTTATCTTTGGGATAAGACAAATTTAGTTTCGGTAACATGTAAACAACCGGAGTTAGTCGGAGAATGTTATCTTAGGTTAGTAAAGAATATTATCGTTTGAAAGAAATTCCATTAAAACGTCTTGGATATACTTTTAATAATTGAAGTTAATTAAAAACTGATAAAAACAATTATTATTCTACAAGTCAAACAAATTATGGATTTATTTGTAGATAAGAATAAAGAGAAGTTATTTGTTTGGCTTTGAAAATTATTTATACAACTGCTATTTTGTGATAAGGCAGTCTAAAAATAAGTTTAAATCCGATTATTTTTTTGCTCGTTTTCCATCTAATTTTTCTTTACTGTAACACAGTGCGTTAAGTGGAATAACAAGTCGCTTTGCCGACTACTGAATCACCGGAACTTCCAGTCAATGTCCACCCCTTCCCCTTAGTAACAAGTCGTTTTAGTTTTTGCCTACCTTTGTTAGATCGCAGTGGTTAAAGGATAGACCCTAATTGCCTCCAAGCTATTTTATTTTATTTAAGAATGACACGACAAAAACAAAAAATAAGGCTAATTTTATTTGTTAAACATTTAACATCTGTCATCCCGATTTAACCTCACTTTTTCCTAATTTACAATAAAGCTAACTTCAGCCCGTGACTAAAAAGCCCTAAAGCAACTGTTGATAACTTTAGCCCGTGCCTAAAACGCCATAAAGTCACAGATTGTCAATGTAGAAGTAGATTGTAGTACCTGTATTATGTATCAAGTTTTATAAACACCATTTTAGTTAATAGTTTAGTTTAATAAAAACGAGTGTCTAAAGAAGTTTATAAAACTATACATTATCTACGACGAACACAAACAATTTTATTTTTACACAATTGACATCTGTCAACTTTGAACGGATTAACCTTACTTTTCCTTAAATTGATAATAAAACTAACTTAGTTAGTTAGTTAGTTTAACTAAGTAAGCTAAGAGGCTAGTAACATTCTTGACACAACCTTTTTTTTACCTTGGCATTCAAGAATTGTTATTCTTGGGACTTAATTTATGAAAAACGTTATCTATAACTATTTAAAAATACCGACTAAAACGATAAGGAAATAATTTGGTGTGAGAAGTCGTTCTGTTTATAAAAAAATACCTTTTAGTGAATCATAAAATTGTTATGCTGACTACACAAAATACTTCTAAACATGTCGTATTACCACACACCGAAAGTTTTCGTAGTAAGCAAAATCAAGATAATAAAAATAAACGTTAACAATTTTTGTTATTATTCGTTTAAATGGGATTACCTACTTAATTGTGAAAAATATTGGTGGAAACTTTTTTACACATTCATTTTTACTAATATAAACAATAAATTCGTAATTTAATTTATATTTTTTTCGACACGACGTTGATAGATTAACATAATTTATTCGGCACGAAATTTTCGTTGAATTAACGCGTACCAACCACACCATAAAAAAATATTCAATTATATTTTTAGTCACCCCTTAGTAGGTAAATCAGATAAAGATCTTACCGACACTTAATACATATTAATTAATGATGAAAATTTGGATTATAAATAAATAAAATATATATTTTTTAAATGGTTGACAATGTCAACTTGACATACATATATTAAATAAATACATATTCTAAAAAAAAACTGAATCATCATAACCTTAGACAATGCTTTCTTTCCAAGCAAAACCACACTAAACAAACTTGTAAAATTGACAATGACATTTTGGTTCACTTTTGGCACACTTCACTACAATACACAAACATGATCACATGTCTATGATCATAACTTTGTTATTATTGACAAATTTGAAATGTCATTAAAAATTGTTTTCTATTTAGTACCTATAGCTATAAAAAAGTAAATTCAATTTTTAAATCTTGGAATTGAAAAACTAGTCATACATTTTTTATCCCGTGGTATGGCGCAATTTTGGGACACCCTGTAAATTAATTAGAAAACATTTTTTCTTAAATAAATACACAATATTGAAAAATTCTATAACCTTAAAAACTTTACAAAGATTTTAATTTTATAACAATAAAAATAATATAAAATTATGCTGCTGAAACAGTTGAAATTGGCCTTGTCAACATTTCTTTGTTAGCGTTAAGTACACAGTGTATTTTTAGATAAAATGCGCAATGCATTTAACATTGTCCAGCATTAAGAAAGATACGTTTTTCACAATTAGTTAGGCAATAGACTTATTTTCTTTTTATTTTAATGTTTTTTTGATATGTCAGTTTGACAGTTCATTATAATCCCTAAATTATGTTGTAATAGTATTAAAAAATTATATTTTCAGCATTAAAATTTGCATAAAGAAATAACGTAATAAGGGTGTATTTTTCTTTTTTAAGTAAAATCAGGATTTTAACATGAATTCCAAAACAATTTTGCGGCTTACAGGTATCTGCCGCGTAGGTTTAAGAGCAGCGATTATCATAAACTTGATGTTGTTTTTTAATTAAAAGAGCTAGAAGACTTTGCAATCTCTAGCTATAAATTTACATGTAATAAGAAATAAATGCTTTTCATATAAATCTAGGTTTTTACAAGATAAGATGACATTAAAACAAAACATACATGGGTATTTATCTAGTTTATATCAGAATGGATTGTGGTTTATATTGTAATTTTTATGGTTATAAATATACTAAACAACACATTTATAGGTATTACTATGCTCTACTTCAAAAATCCCACTTAAATGTAGTCATGTATTTAAGGTTATGTATCTGTCAGTTTTGTCAATTTCATCCCAATTTTTAAAAATAATTCAATACCCTTTTTGTCTTTATTTATTTATACCTTTAAACAATTAAGTAATAATTAATAGTACCTAATTAATTAATAAAATACCTATTGTATTCTGTTAGGAAAATAAGACAAGAATAGTATTAAAGTTTAAGTTTAATAATTAAACTGACAGATACATAATCTCAATTATTGGACAGCATTTCTTATTTAAATGTCAAGTGGGACTTTTTGATTCGAAGCATAGAATATGCTGCATAGGTAGTACATGTAATAGAGTTTTGCACTATTAAGTTGATAATATTATTTCATAAATTAACAGTAATAAATTAAATTTTATTAAAAAATGGTAAAATTTTGTGATGGTAGACTTATTTTTGTGGCTTAGTTTATTTATATAAAGAATTAAAGGTGAAAAAGAACGTTAAAATAAAGACTCGATTATTTAAATTCAAATTTAAATCATGACCTTGAATAAGATTTTTTAGCCAGACAACGTGCAAAAGATATTGAGTTACACACAATATATTCGAAAATATCTACTGAACTACAAAAATTCACATATTTCCTATATAAATGAGTCATTTAATTCAATTACTCATTCTTTAAAACTGTTGAATTATAATTGTATTTGTAAACCTTTTTTGCGAGGTTTGTTCATTCCCTACCAATTTACAAAGAATTTAATTAAAACCTTTAAAACATTGGCCCGATTTGTTACCGTCATTTATAAAGAACGTTTCACCCACCCTGAACACATCTGTACAGTGGGGGTGGTTTTATTTAATTCAAATTCAAAGTAGAATTTATTTTATTCGGTTAAAATAAATAAAACTGTCCGATTTTAAATGTCTGTAATTTGAATTCAAACAAAGAAAACTTGTAAAAAGTGCAAATTTTGACAGATGTGATGGTTGGAATTGGAACTTTTTGTTTTTATTAATAAAAAAATTATAAATTGAAAAAACCGGCTCCTAAAATGACAATAAAACCGTCAAAATCTCGAAAACTATACAACCCGCCAACTTCAAACTATCCTAGAACGCGAAACAATCTATTTAAAAGTGACTTTCATTGACAAAACTGTTTAAAACTTACCTTTGTAGTAGATATTTCCAGTTTTTTTGGTGCACAAAACTCGATTACACAGATAAACTGCACTATACAGACCAACAACCGACGTACTGAAACGCGCACTCTCGGAAACCAAAATGGCGCTCCCCTACCAAATGCTATTATTTTATTGGCCCATTCAATTTGCGACGCTTTGGAACTGCCAACCTAATTTATTGATAACAACTTTAACGCCACCAAAGCTGCGGTTGTAAATAATTTATCAACTACAAAACAAAGTATGCTTATACATTGGTGTATTAAGTAAATTAAATAAAACTACATTTGTTTTTTCTAAAATTTATTAAGATAAATCAACTTGGTTCTTTTTTGTCTGACAGTTGGTCACTATATAAAATAAAAATCTTAGCATGCACTGCCACCTACTTCTATTTTATCGAAACAATAAAAGTATTCTTTAATCTTTGTCTTGATTCAAATTTAAAATTGAATGTTTGTTTAAATTAAATATAGAACCGGCGTTATGCAAAATACTGTGCGCGATACTTTTATTGTCTCCATTTTCACTGCTTTTCGACGAAGAAGACTCTGAAACTTCTGGTTTTGTTCGTTTTTTCGTCACCCATATGTTGCAAGCGAATATTACTTCTACTTTTAGTGCTTCCCAGTAGCTCATCTGTAAAAATAGGAATATATAATAGCGTAAGACTTCAAAAAATTCTCAAACCTATGTCTTTTAACAGATGTCAGATTGACAGTTTACTAGATTTTAACAGACTACAGTATACTAGATTTTATTTTTATAAAAAGTTAACTGTCAAACTGACATCTGTCAAAAGACAGTATACGTATAAGCACAGAACATAAGTATAAGTACTTACATGTTCTTGAACGGACAAGTTTCTGACATTCCATAGAAATTCCATTATGGCTAATACGATTGCTATAGCAACTCCTATCACTAATACCAAAAATACACCTCCCACATTTGCTAGGGCTAGTTCTGAAGAGTTGCCTCCTCCACCGTTTATGTCCTAAAATTATAAAATTATACCTATATTATGTTATTAAAAATTATTAAAATAATAAATAATTTAACAAAAAATCAGAGAATTGTATGGCACGCCGTTTTAACATTTATTAAATTTTTAATTTAAAATTTTATTGGTTTAAAATTTTCCTAACTTAAAATTTTCGGTTTACATTCATAAATTTAAATTTTCTTTAACTATTATGTATTGAAAGACAAAATTTACTAACTAATAGTTCACTTCTGTATTAAACAATATTATTTTTTTTCAAGCGGCCATGATATACAACCTTATATGCATGTATAGAGATAGTTGAAGTGCGTCTTTTTCATTAGCGGCAGACAAAAAACTCAAAAAAGCCTAGGGATAGAAGTAAATCCATAGGTGACTCAATAAACGTCAAATAATAAAATTAATTTAGCATTTCATACAAAGCAATCACGATGTATTAATTATATTAATTATAATCGCACGGAATATTTAGTGATTATTTATTAAATTTTAATTGAACGAAATAAAGAAAAACTAGTTTATTAGTATAATATTATGATGATAGACGAGTCGCCAATGTCGAAACTTCAAACAAATGTCAGTACGTCAAAATTAATTCAAGCGCAGCATTTTGACAGAGCAGTGTTTAGTTTTAATTTCGGATATTTATCGGCATTGTAAGTAAGGTTTATTAGTTTTTTTAGTTTTTATCAATAATTTCTAATGCTTTTAGCCAAAATTTTATCCCACACGAGTTATGAGTAAAAAAATAATTCTATTGCTTATCCTATTTATATTATGCCCTTGAAAAAAAATTGTATATGTTATTTGGAGTAGAAGCTCTTTTTGTGCTTCGTACAGTTGCCTGCCTCAGCTACGTACGCTTCGGCCGTCAATCTATGTACTCACCACAAAAAGAGTCACTTCTACTCCTTATAACATAATCTACTATTCTAATCAATTTTTGCAAAAATGTCTAACTATAATTTTTTAATCAAAATAATTTCTTAAAGGTAGGTAGGTATAATTTATTTGGGCAAAATTTTGTAAATCCTAATTAAATTTTTTATAAAATTATTCAGATTAAATTGCTAAAGTTAATTTTTTTAGTATTTAAAAATAGGTAGAACATTTTCTACCAAAATAGTTTAAAAAGTTAATTTTTTTAATCTCAAAACAATTGATAATCAAAAAATATTTTAAATATTATATGCAAATGTAAAAGTTAAAGTTTAAAATATTGGATTTTAAAAATTGTAGTTTTATTATTTTATTCTACAAAATTATTGCTTTTGCTTTAAGTTTGTAAAGAGTCGTTTAAATGATAGTCGATAAATATGTGGTAATTTTTGGGTTAAAAATTTATCGACTATAATTTAAATTTGAGAAATTTAAACCAATAACTTAATTGACAAATTGTAAACGCTGCTTTAGCTGACTGCATATACTGCAGACTTCGCGCTTTGTACGTTTCAGCGAATATGGACTATGCTCACAGAGTAGTCTCCTCTGTGACAATGCTTAAAATTGACCACTTGACCATGATATCCCAAAATTTAACAGCCAATTCTTATGTAAAATTGTCCCCTGAATCCGAAAATCTCGTCAAAAGTTAAAAAAAGTAAAACAGTTTTTGAGATATAGTCAATTTTCCATTTAATATGGAATTGACTTTATCTCAAAAACTGCTCCACTTTCATAATTTTTTACGGTATTTTCGGATTCAGGGGACAATTTTACATAAGAATTTTGGGATAGCATGGTATTCCATGCATGGTTAACCATGGTACAAGTGAAAAAGAGCCACTAATAATAATTATTATTAGTGGCTATTAAATTAGTCATTTATTAGTTATCTATTAAATTAGTTAGTTAACTATTAAGTTAGTCATTTTTGACAAATTCATTTTTAGAGAGTATACTATAGAACGTACGTACGCCCTCTGCTAAACCTACGTTTACACTTTGTGAATTAAAACATTATCGACTATGTAAATTTAAATGTAAATGTAAATCGACTATTTAAATTTAGTTTTTATTTATATTTTGTTTGAGTTAAATATCTTATTTTTTATACTATTTTTTTATTTTAACGAATTTTGATATATAAACAAACTTTATTATCATGAAAAAACGCAGTTTTAGTGTCGCACCCGTTACAATGGAAATACCCAAATGTAAAGTTAAAAATTTTGTGTTAAAAATGTATCAATTTGGAATTGTTAAAAATAAAAAGTTTTGGTTTAAATTTGTAGTCATTTAAATGCAGTGGCGGATTTAAGAAAAAAGGCCCAGGCGGCAAAGTTTTAAATTCATGGTTAAAGAAATGATAACATTTTAGCTGGGGGGCCTTTCTGTTAGAAACACTTTAAAATTTAAAACTTACATTTAAATGTTTAAATGTTAAAATTTTTGTATTAAAAATTTATCAACTCTCATTTAGAAATTTAAACAGAAAATTTTGTAGAATAAAATATTTGAACTAAAATTTTTGAAAATCAATATTTTTAAGCTTAAAGTTTTACAGGTGTATTTTATATTTTAAATATTTTTGGACTATCAATTGATTTGAGTTTAAAAAATTTAACTTTGTAAATTTCTGTTAAGAATTAGATTGCTAAACTTTAATCTTCAAACTATTATCTAATAAATGCTAAACGGCGTTCCATCTAAAACATTACTTTTTTTCTTATTCTCTTTTATAGAAAAAACAAAAATTTTAATTTAAAAAAATAGAAAATATTTGTTTAAGATTGCAATTTTTTAATTTTTTTTTTCTTCAAAATAATAAATTGTGGTTTTTATGTTAACATGTTTCTAACAATTTCTAAAAATTTATAAAAAATTGTATTTTTTTATTTATACAGGGCATCTCGAAAATGGCGCGCTAACGGTGTGTAGGGAAGGATATTTTAAGTTTAAAATACTTGGCAACGCTGTGCTTTCCTAGCAACGGTTGCTATGGAAACAAAATAAACAAGCACTTTTTATTCTGTGATAAGCAAGAAGACTAGTTTTTGTGAAAATAAGCATGGTTGAAAGATTTTGACAGTTAGCTTTTTTAAAATCTTTATAATTTTTTTTTAGAATTTTTAGATTTTTTATAGTATATAAATCCCAATATTTTTTAAATAACAATACTCTTAATAATATAAATTAAAAACCAACTTACATCACAAGAAGGCTCATCTCTTTTATCTTTCCACCATTTGGTTTTCAAAGTCTGCAATCTCCCTTCTTCCTGCATCTTTAATACTGCTTTATTTATCTCACTTCTATACGGGGAGTCTAAAAACAACCAAACTATAAAAACATTTAATCAAAACCTATAAAACTTACTCATTGGCATAGCAATCCCATAACCCTTAGAATCCAACCAAGTTCCTACTTGCTTCAACTCGCACTTCGTCTGCACAAAATACTCGATCTGCGAGGACTCCATCAGAAAAGCATACAGTCCATTCTTGGTAGTCAACACTCTATTAACCCCATCCTCATTGTTGTCCTCAAACACACTGGGCTTATTCGTATCCATAGAAATCCACATACGTTGATACGTCGAATAGTTCGAATCCCTGAAGAATGCCTGAGTTGAACCTCCATTCACGGTGCCGTATTTGATTTTGGTTTGTTTGGATAGAGCCTCTGCACTGTCTATCGCTGGCTCCATTCTTTCCATGGTCAAAAAAGCTGCCAGATTGGCTGTGTAGGAACTCGTCATGATCAAGGAGAAGAACCACCACATAGATGTGGCCATTCTCGAAGAAAAACCTCTAAATAAATTGTTAAGATTTAATTAAACTGTACACCGTTATAAAAATTAGATTTGTTAAAATAAGTTTGTAATATTGTAAAATTTTAACATAACTTTTTGTAGAACACCTGGGTTTATAATTATTTGAACAAATGAAAATATTTTACCGAAAGTTTTGTAGAGGTAATATGCAATTTTGTGAGCATTTTGTTAATTTCAAAGGTTACAGATTATTTTGTTAATGTTTAACAAATTATTTCGTTAAAAAAGTACACGTGATTTCAAGCAGTCAATCAAAACATTTCCCACGGACAATACGCATCAACAAGTTCAACTGACTTCAGCGTCTGCAACTTATGTTTCTGCTTACTTTATTCTAATTCGTAACGTGTTCGTAACAACTGTCTAGAGTATTTATAATATAAACTGCGCACCATGGTGCACTCAATGTGTCGCGACCAAAACGTTCGTCATTTTTTAAAACGACATAACTTTTTTGTTTCTTAAACGATTCTATTTTTGTCTGTGATTTCTGCTAGCCCCATCCTCTGGCAATTCATGCTATAGATATGAAGCTCCCCTAATTCACCGAACGGTCAATTTACGTAAATTTTGCGTTGATTTCATAAATTTTAACGCAAGTTGCCATTTTTTGAGTTAAAATATTGGATTTTAACGTATAGTTGGCGCAAAAAAATTGCGTTAAGTTGAGCCAAAACGTAACTCAAATTTGACTAAAATTTAACGTAAGTTTTGCGATAACAACAAAAAAATTAACTATAAATAGACTTAAAATTGATTGATTAGGTAACCGATTTTACTTTTTTGTATAAAATATTTGCGTTGAATTTGCGTTTATTTTGAGTAAATTTTGACTTTTTGGTTAGGTTACCGATTTTCTTCAAATATTTTTTGTATAAAATATTTACGTTGAATTTGCGTTCGTTTTGAGTCGATTTTGATTTTTACATTAATTTCTTAGTTGTAAATAACCATTTAGAAGAAAATATATAATAATTTTTTTATTTTTTGTTTTTCAGATATGCCTTTGGGAGTTCAACGCATGAGAGCTGGCTTCGCAATTTAAATAATTTATTTTTTGTTTACTATTATATATAGTAATATATGTAGGAGGTATATGTAGTGTATATGTATTATAATAAATTATTTTTATACTTTAAAATAGAGTTTTCATTAAAATCCCAGCTTAAAAAAAACATGGACTGCGTCCCTGTCACGGTTGAGGGTGGTTAACCGTTTTGTAGCAAAGCTTAAGGTAAGTCTATAAAAAACGTGTTATCAATTAATCAATATAAATCAACCCTAAAATGTTAATATAGTTGATGGCAATAAGTTTAATTTGGGTTAAGAAATAAAAAACTTATCACAAATATTAAGTTTCGATTCATTTAACGTAAAATATTTTACGTTAAATGAATCGAAACTTAACGCAAACTTAACTTAAAGTAGACTCAAAGTTAACGGAAAACTGACCCAAATTAAACGCAAGCCTATCTCAAAGTTGACGTAAATTCAACGCAAATTCAACGGAAATTTAACTAAAAATAAACTCAAACTTAACACAAAATCCTAAATCGGCACAAAACTGCAAATAATTACGTCGAATTTGCGTTAAGAAACGAGATTTTAACCCAAAATCAACGTTAATTTTGAGTTAATTATGGGTGATACTTGGGCGCTACTTAACGTTAATTTTGCGTTTAGTGAATTCGCCAGGGTCACGGTTCTTCAATTAAATTTCCTACAGGGTGATATGTTAAACGGTGAAAAATTTCAATAACTTCATCCAAGCCCCGTTTGAAAAAGAAATATTTTTTCTCGTTTTTACTTTGAAATAATGAAGTATATAATATATTATGTCTTACCTTGAAAAGGTTTTCAAATTTTTCGAATTGGAATCTTAGCAACGAAAATATGATTTTTTTTTCAAAAGAGTACATTTAAGGGTTTTTGGTAGGCAATATGCTCAGTATTTTTAAGAACAAGAAGATAAAATGGTGAAAGATTGTTCCTTGAATAATTTTGAACAAGCGACAAGCAACAAACTTCCATTATTTTCAAAGGGGACTAAGCAAAGACCACTTTTTCAAAATGACATTTTGGTGAAAATTTGCGAAAACTAAACCTGAACCGATATTTACGTTCGTGACATGTTGTCTTTATAATTTTGCAGTGCCGGTTTTAAGTTAGTTCGCCGCCCGGTTCTGGCACAAACACAACGCCCAATGCTTTAAAATATTACTTTTTTAAAAACATTTTTAAATTTTTAAGTCTTACTTTCTCACGTCAAGTGGAAGATTAGGTTGGTTAGGCTGGTATCTAACAGTAAACTTAGTATCCTATAAAATATAAAATGAGCCTTTATAAACAAATTATAAAAACTAATCAAAAGCACTAACTATAGATTGTCAATTATTAAAATAAAACATATTGTTCACATTGTTTTTTTTTTGCTTAAACTTGCCTCTGAATTATTTTCTTCAAATTGTAATTTTCTTATGATTATCCGCTTCTGAACATAATTTTCGTTTCCTGTTAATTTCCTCGTAATGATCAAAATGATCACGTAAAAAATCAAAGTTCTCAACTAAAAATGACAAAAGATGAGCATTTGTGCTTAAATCCATATTTTGTGTTTGGACTGCTTTATTGGTTTCATTAACCCTTTGCAAAACGTCTATCCAAAAAGTTAAAATTATTCCGATTCCAATAAATCAAGTTTTTCTGATGGAGAAGCTGCTTCAACTCTAACAACATTTTTCTCATTTGTATCCGTTGTATCCGCCGTCGCAGTGTCGCAATAATTTTTTTTCTAAATCCAAACGATTAAGTATTTTTTTTTTAAATTATGGGTGGTACCCGGTACCGCCCCAAAAATATTTACCGCCCGGTGCTAAAGTCCCCAAAAAAACCCTGTTAAACCGGCACTGCCTGATTGTGCTTCAGTTGTCAAATTTAAGTTTCAGATAAAACCAAAATCACCAAAAATCAAAATTCGAAAACAATTCCTGGCTGTTAAATGGAAAATAAAATAGGATTGCTGGTTTTTACTATTTTTTTTTAGTGGTGCCCAGAAATCTGTTATTATTGTTATTCGGATTCAAGAAATTTGTGGGAAATTAGCATAAACTACATTTTTATAAAAAGCAGTAGCAGTAACTCAGTGTACTTTTGTTACTGGGTCTACAAAATTTAATAAGGTCCTTTTTGATAATTACCAAGAATTATGCTTGAATTAATATGTACTATAGGATTTTGTTATTAAATCTACAAAATGTTTCATATAATTACAAACTAAACTTATCATAAAGTTATGTGGACCTGGATTAACATTAAATCTGGTAAATATTTGGTTAAAATTAACAAATATTTTTTTACTGTGTACGTATGGCTTATGAAACTATACTAACTTTGGTAGAATATCACAACATTAAATCTGGTAAATATTTGGTTAAAATAAACAAATATTTTTTTACTGTGTACGTATGGCTTATGAAACTATACTAACTTTGGTAGAATATCACAACCCTGTGTCATTATAGATCCCATGGTCAACCAAAGACAATTTTTTATATCCCATATGTTTTCTAACTCTTCTGGATTTTCATCACATGGATGTGGGTTTTCCCAATCTCCTGGAGCCATTCTACAAACTAAATGTTAGATTTAAAATGGTACAACTTAAAGTATTTACCTAGCAACAAAATAAAGAATGACTGAAACAGCCAAATATAATGTGGCAGTGTATATCCACACTGATATCGAAAAAGGATCCAAAAAGGCGAACATGTTGACTTCCTTTTTGGCTTGCTTTTTGTGTAGAATACTAATTCCCAATGTCATAAAAGGCATACTAAAATCTACCACTTCCCTCCGCATATGGTTTATAGTTAAATCGCAAATAGCCAAATGAGCCCTCTAAAAAATACTCTTAGTTGAATAGTACAATAATAAATAAATTTAATAGTTTTACTCTTTCTATGACTTCTCCAATTACTCCATTCCATTTTTTAGTGATTGGGTCAGGTTTACCATAGTCCTTTACTATTTTAAATTCAAAAGTAAAGTTTAGAATTTCTGCTATGCCAGCTACAAGGTCCATAGCGTAGCCCTCGTATCTAGCATTTCCAACTAATTGTTCACCTTCATATTGTTTCTTTCGTTCTGCTAAATATGGTCTTCCCAATCTAAAAGAAGAAGATTGATTCATTTTTTAAACTCAAAGAATCTTATTTAACCTTGAAGCGACTATAACAACGCTCTTTTGCAAGTTTTCAATAATCATTTGAGTATTTTCCTCTGAATTCCTGCTTAAATTTAACCCCTTTGAAGGACTCCATATCGAGATGGTTTTGTTTTGTGAAATATCAACACAATTTATCTGGAAATCGATTCTTCTTCCAAAATCGTCAAACTTTAGAGGACCACTAAGACTTTCTTTAGACGGTTGTTTCTAAAATTATGTTTTTTAGATTGCACTAGTCTACAAAGTTTTAACGACATTCTTTTTTTGAATTAAGACTTTATCTTTTTGGAGGTTTTTGAAGCACTGAATTCAAACATCTTAAAATTGCTCCATAACATCAGTTTTAAATACGATTAATACCTTTTGGTACGTAAAATTAGGATTTAGCACGTCAATAACCTGGTTTTTGTTGAAAAGTTGATAAATTAAGTATGATTTACTTACAATTCTCATAAAATTACTTATGGCGAAACCATCTGGCCATTTTTCTGTTTCGTTGCAAATTATTGGTTTTGTGTGGTGAAACTGAGTAAGTTGCAATGCGTTTAACGTATCTATGAACAACAGTATTGCATCATGGGTTAGAATACTTTCAGTCTAAAAAAATGTATTAGTAGAAAATTTACTTGTATGTGAAGCGGCATGGTGAAATTCGTTTACATTCGACCTAATTATTACACTATAGTTTACAGCCATTTTGCCCACCATGTCTCACTATGATTTTCTTGTGTAGTTTGGCTCACTAAACGCGAAAATCACACAATTTTTTTTATGGAAGCGTTTTCGAGATATTTTCTGGTGTTTTGACGTTTTAAAGTATACCTACTTCGAGTTCTAATTGTTCGATTTGACCAAACAAGCACTTAAATCAAAGGTAATGGAGCACTCTACATTTTTCTCTTCTTTAGTTTTAGTATCAGATCAGTAGTTCGATACTGGCGATTTTTTGAAGTTGAAAAATTCCTTATTTTACAAAAATCGAGGTCGAAAATGTACATATCTTTCTGGGAAAGATAGAAATCGAAAAGATAATTCCAGTTTGATTTATTTTACGTATAGATTATACTTAAAGGAAAAAAAATAAGCTGCTGTTTACAAAAATCCATGGATAAATGGCGAAGTTATGAATTTTTCAGTGAAAGACCAAAATTCTGTTTCTCGAGAATTTTTACGTTTTTTCTTCATTTTATTGAATTATATAAAATTTAATATTGAAGATTGATTTTTATTTTAAACAATAAATATTAAAATTAAATTATATATTGAATATTACAATAAATATTGAACATTAAAGATATTGAAAGTTTTATTTCGTTGTAATAAGCATAGGTTTAAAAAAATTCTGGATCCTTCTTTGTTTTTTGTTGCTTTTGTATTCTGTTTCTCCATAGCTACATCCCAGAAGCCGTGATACCGCCGCTCCATATATAGCCTTCATTTGCTGGTGAAAACGTTCTCCGAGCTCATCACTTACGTCGCGACGCGTCGCCCAGATTGTCCGGGTTATTTGCGCACTCGAACTCTCTTTTTCTTTTACTCGTTTTATACTTTTTATTAACTAAATAAAACCATGATAAAAATACCTTGTTAAAATATCAAAAAATAGCAGTAAAATGTCACTATTCCAACACGAGAAACAAAAGAATTCGCGTTTGCGGAGTCATGTTAAATTTAAATTTTGAATAATGTTTTCGTTGAAAAAAGTACGTAAAAAACTCAAAAAATTTCTTTAATTAGGTTTTCATTAAAGAATAAACATATTACAAAATAAAATAAAAATCGTCAAAAAGCTGTATTTTGGTCTTCCACTAAAAAATTCATAACTTCGTCATTTTTTTATGTATTTTTATTAACATTACCTTGTTTTTTTTTGTAAAAATGTAAGCTTCACGAAAAAAATATCAAACTGGAGTTATCTGTTTGATTTAAACGTTTCCCAGGACGATATGAAAATTTTCGACCTCAATTTTTGCCATAAAAACGATTTTTTTAAGTTATTAAAATCGCTAGCGACAAAATACTTATCCGATATCAAAAGTATGTAAAAGAAAGTTTTAGAGGGCCCAAATACCTTCAATTTAAGGGCTTGTTTGATAAAATCAATCATTTAGATTTCAAGCTATACTCAAAAACGTAAAACATCTCCGAAAATTGAAAAAAAAACAACAATGTGCAAATAACTTTGGACAGATTTTTTTTAAATGCTTGAGCTCTATTAAAATTAATTATAATTATAATTAAGTTATATTAATTATATTATATTAACAGTTATATTAACATTAGATGTTTACTAAACATTGTTTAGATGTGAATAGATGAAATATAAAATGTTTACCAATATCGATGCTGGATTTAAAGATATTCTTCTTCCTTGATGATACTCCATCAATTCCCAATTTTTTATAGCATCTTTAAAAGCGTGGGTTTGAGTGTCAAATAGTCTTACTGTTGTAATATTAGCTCGACTGTTCAGGGAAGTCAGATCCAATGTATGCGCATCCTATAAAGGCAAAATATAATTATTGGATGCATTATTTAAAATGTTTAAGACCCTAAATTTGTACTATGTTTTACCAAATGAGTCAGGAAAAAGCTATGGAATATCTCCAACATATTGACTTCTTGTGCTTGCTGTAAAACTGGTATTATCTTCGAGAGATGACAATCTAATATAACTCTTGTTATAGATGAGGTTTCTATATCTTTTAACAAAGGTCTAAAATACAAAAACAATAAACAAAATTACGCAAATACTTCCCTACCTACCTATAATCTTCTTTTGACCCAAGCTGCTTAAACGTTATACCAATCTTACTCTCCTCATCATACTCCTGTAGCTTCAAAACTTCTTGAAGCTTAATCAGCGCTTCTTCAGTCTCATATACAATCACGAATTTTTCCCACTGCAAGCTTCGAACGATTTCGGCAAGACCTTGAGAGAACAGATCAGCTTCGGGAAAAAAGTTTACCACTGTTGAGGACAGGGGTGAGCCAGCAGGTTTCCAACTTGTTTGGATGTGTGGTATTTCGAAAAATGATGTCATTGATTGAATGATGGCTGAGCATGTAGGCGAAGCTGGACCAAAAACAGCTGCGATGCCTTTTTCTGAACCAGCTAGTTTACATACTAAAAAAAGATTTAAATTTAAAAAAATATTAATTGTGTTTTATTTTACTTACGCAACTGGCTGCAGGCGAAACTATCAGCTTTCTCCATGTTATGAGAAAATACTTTGTAAAAAAACTTTTGATCTATTATATTTTTGGCATACACCATGCTACGCACAGGCATTTCCGCTTGGCTATCTTTTTCATCGAAAAGTGCAGCTAAAATAGTAAATTAGTAATACATATTTTTCTTCATGGACACATTTTTATATATTTTTATGGATGCATCCATCGTGATAAAAAGTGTACGTAAATTTTAAATATTTTTTAAAATATCGCAATTTTCTCTATGACAGCCATAGTGGAATTTTACATGGTTAGATAGAAAAAAATCGAGTCCTACGATGTATCATAAGTTATGGCGGCCATTGTAAAAACAAAAGATGGTAATGGTTACTCAAGCAATTGTAGCTCTTGCTACAGAGATACTTAGTGCACCCTGTATAATAAAGTGTTTAAAAGTTTCTTATAAAATATTTTTTTTATTCCAAAGAAAAACAAAAAATAAATATTCGTAATGAATGAGTGATTTTTAAATTTATTAAAATTTACAATTGAAAAACTACTAGGTATACCTTTTCAAGTTCAAATTGGGAATAAACAAAATTAAATTGGAAATATTCAAACTTAATGTGGTACCTACTAATTAATTTCTAATTGCGACTAATCAATTTTTATTTGGGAAGAAACAAATTCCAATTGGGTATCTACAGTGAATTAAAGGCCACATTACGGTCAAGGAAGTAATATAGTGAGAAGTGATAAGTGACAGCATACCTAGCGGATGAACCACCTGACAATAGAAAGCATTTAATGTAAAGAACAAACGAGACTAACCAAGAGTGAAAAGGACCATCAGCTGCAAAATTCGAAGTACTGACCGCATGACCTAATACTTTAATTTGCAACATTAACTACGTTCAGATACCTACACAACTTTTTCTGCTTAAACACAACCCTATAGTTAAAAAAAACAAAGTAAGATAAAGAGCAACAGCAACATTAATAATAAGACAATAGTAACAAAACAAAAAATGCGAATATTAACAAAACAATACAAAAAACTATAAAACCAAGCTATTTGCACCCAGCAAACACGGGTGAAGCCGTGCAGTTGCTGGTGGCGGAAAAAAATCGGCGTAGGGTAACACTCATATTAATGAAGAAGGGAATTAAAAAAATAATAAGATGAGATCAGGTATACAGGGTAAAACATATATATATAAAACATATATGTTTTATAAGAAATATCATTTTATTATATTTTATTATTACATACAACATTTCATAAAAAAAAATTAAAACCAAATTATATTTAACAAGACAAGTAAAAAAAAACTATTTAAATTTGAATATTATTCATGTTTAGGGCATTAGGGATAAAGCGTTGAATATGAGCTACATAATATTATACACTGTTTAAAATATCTGTGGTGTAAAAAGTAATCTTAAAATGGTGTACCGATCGCGGCAAAGGCGGTGTGGATCACGTGATGTTCTTAAATCTCGCCTCTGTTGACTTACATGAAGAATATATAAACTTAGGTGGTCCTTTGCTTTGGTGTGACACTACAAGTTGTTCGATACTAAAGAGACCTTAAATAGGTGGAAACAGCTGTCAATACTTGAAGTATTTTAAGTTAGTGGAACGCACTAAAAACATTATCTCTAGCGAGTTGAAGGTTCCATTTCCTGGAATAATACCACTGGTAATATACTAGTAATGCTTCAAGGAACTTCCTGTTTCCTTTTTTTTTCTTTTTTCTGTGTAGTATGATTTAATTTGACCACAAACACATAATATTTAACACTGAAAAGGAGTTCAATTTACACCCGGTAAAATTTATTTTAATACTGTGTGAAAGTTAAATTAACACCATTTTAGTTTTTGAATTTACACCGGCCAACGTACCATATTTAACACCATTTTGGTTTGTATCGATATAGACCATGTATGGTGTTAATTTGGTGTTAAAATGGTCATGAAATTTTGAACTGTGTATTATGTAGCTCATATAGTACATATCTGACACATTTATTTATGTTAATTGTTATTGTTATGTTATTGCGATTGATATTAGTTTTTCTTGTGGATTTAGTGCGCCTTTGTAGGACCCTGTATATTTTATATACCCATATTATAATTCAAAAGTAAAAAGTCAACAAATATTTTATTAGTAAAAAATACAGTGTTTTATATTTATGTTTTAAACACAAACACAAATTTTCAAGAAAATTGAACCCCAGAAACCGTCTGAGGGAATCTCCCACATACTCAACACGATAAATATTAGTAAATCTATTTTTAAAATTAAAAAAACACACTTTCGACTTACCAATCGTGATGGAATCTTTGGCCAAACACAAATAATTATAAGCCGCAAACATCAAAACCCAAATAACATTTTGCACGGCAATCTTCATGATTAAAACTTTTTACAAAACAATAAATAATAAATCCTCAAACACCGAAAACTGGAAAATAAAGCCGAACAAGCATCTCGCCGCATTCGGTTTACGATCTAAATAAAAAGCAGTCAAATAAACCAAGCATGTGAATTTGGGCTGCAGCCAGATCGACTTAAAGACAAAAATAGAATTTCCAAGTAAATAGAAGTTAGTACTCTCTTAGGGTTTATAAATTTACTAACACAATAACACAACCAAATGTTTGTATAGGTATTTAAGTTGAACTAGGTATAAAAACTCTATGCCAAAAAGTTTGTAAATAAACAATACAATAGTATAATAAGCAAAGGGTTACAATGGTTTATTATTTTTAAAGTTTCATCCATATTGGATACTAAAATTTCATTTCAACCAAAGGAAAAAAATATATTAAAGAATCTACTAGTATTAATTAATTTATTCTTTGTCATCGATATTTTCATTTGATCCGTTTTTATTATTTTCATTTACTAAAGTAACACCATTTTGCAAAATACTTTTGCTATCTTCTTTTGTTGATCCATCATCCGACGTTTCTGGTCTTGTACGTTTTTTGGTTATCCAAACGTTACAGACGAATTTTAGTTCCATTTTTAAGGCATCCGAGTAAGTCATCTGAAAAATTATCTTTAACAACACGGTTTGTATTTCTAAAGTACCTAATTTTTCTTTTTCTACTCTCTAAAAATGAATAAGTCAGAAATGAATAATTTAATAGTTATTAGTGGCTACTTTTTCACTTGTACCATGGTTAACCATGGAATACCATGGTATCCCAAAATTTAAGAGCCAATTCTTATGTAAAATTGTCCCCTGAATCCGAAAATACCGTCAAAAATTATAAAAGTGGAGCAGTTCCATATTAAATGAAAAATTGACTATATCTCAAAAACTGTTCTACTTTTTAACTTTTGACGACATTTTCGGATTCAGGGGACAATTTTACATAAGAATTGATTCTTAAATTTTGGGATACCATGGTATTCCATGGTTAACCATGGTACAAGTAAAAAAGCAGCCACTAATAACTATTCTTATGTAATCCTGAATCCGAAAATACCGTCAAAATCTTATAAAAGTAGGGCAGTTTTTGAGATATAGTCAATTCCATATTAGATGGAAAATTGACTATATCTCAAGAACTGTTCAACTTAAGTTTTGACGATATTTTTGTATTCAGGGAACACTTTTACATGGAATTTAAATTGACTGCTAAATGTTCGGGATACAAATTGCTATTGACGAGAATTATTAGTGGCTGCTTTTTCATTATGACAATTTTTTACTAATTCATTGTCAGTGATTATACTTAACGTCTAGGGCCGCTAAAGTCTTTTACCTCGTCATCGTGCTTTTGTTTCAAGTGTGCTTTCACAAACAGACCGCCTGTTTTGGTCTTTTGGACCTTATCAGTACTTGGTAGCCATGTGTTGTGCTGCTCTTAGCCGTTATAAAGCACCCAGATACAGCGACAGCGGTGAACGAAAGGTAATCACCCCATCTACCGTCCAGAGGAAGTGTCACAAACTAGGTGTGTTGCAGAATTCTGCATCACATCATACCGAGAGTAAAAAATCACAATCCACTTACGGTTGCTTTATAACGACTAAGGTCAGTTTGTTTTGAGTGCGCCTACACACCACGTGTCTACCCGGCACTGATAAGGTTCAAAAGACCGAAACGCCTTAAAACAAAAGCACAGTGACGAGGTTAAAAGCCAGTGTACCCAACTTTTGGTGCTGATCACGAATATGCAGTCCATTTTTCGTTATAAGGTCAGATTTTGAAGTAAACTAATTAGTAATTTTGAACAATTTATTAATTGTCATTTTATTTTAATAAGAAAACTAAAAATTATAAATAAGTTGTATTAAAAATGCGACATTTTTATTTTTTGTTTCCATTCGACCTATGAAAGACCAAAAATAACACAAAATGTAACCAACATTCAATTGTTGAAATCCGACTGATTTCGATTCCGACATCCGAATTGCTCCTTCACGTAAGGTTTTTAAGAAATTCTTACCCACAATTTAAAAAAACGCGTTTCGTTACATCACGAAATATTTTTTTCCACATAATGCCATCTTAAGATTAATTAATTAATTAAGATTAATTAAAGTGCCAAAACAGACGTGCACTTGAACAGACGTAAACTCGAACACTCTTAATACCTTATCAAAAAAAAAGTATTAAATAAACAAAAAAAATCTCAGGAAACATTAACTATGATTTCGCGAAAGAATCGAACGATTTTGGGGTATTTTTTTATAACACATCTCAGATTTTTTTTATATTTTAATATTGTGTTTATACATCTAATTCCAACCTAAATCTAAAATTTTTCTTTTATCTGACCTAAACTTTGGCTCCCAGAGACCATCTAATTTTACCTTTCGCAAAAAGCCATAATTTCATTATATTAGCATAATTTTTTTATTAAAATACTGAATGTTTTGAGATGTGGTCCATAAATGACCCTTATTAGTACCTACAATTCTACCAAAAAAAAAATTAAATTTTTTACATATAGGTGGCGCTGCAATTTTTTCTTCTTCAAAAATAGACGTTTTTTGAGGACCAAAAACTCTCTTAAGCAACAATGCTCAAAAAAACTAAATAGTATACCAGATAATATACATATTCCTTTATAATTTGATATATAAAAATTTACTTGCAAATGATGTTGCCGCCCGTAAAGCCAACTTAAAGTTTTGTTTACCGCATTAAAAAAAATTGAATTACACTTACAACTTTATTATTTATTAACTAAGGAATTCCAGGAGATTACTTTTATTGGTAACAATAACACAGCAAAAAAAAGTTTTATTTTTTCACACCCAGGGGGCGCTGCAGCCTTTTTTCTTTAAAAACTATATAGCATTTCAGATAATATAGTTATGTATTCCTTTATTATAAAGAGTTACGTATTCCATTATTTATTTAATAGGTTTGTTCTTTATTTTATTTATTATGTTTTTCTTTATTATTATTATTGATATTACTATTTCTTTATTATTTAACATATAACAATTTATCTGCAAGATTTGCATATATTAAATAATAAAGATATATCCTAATAATTATTATAATAATAATAATTATTACCTTTACATTAAATTTTAAACTTGTTGGGCTCTAAGGGGTATATTCGCTAACTTTTTAGTTATAAATAACCCTGGTTTATATCCTACTGGCTGGTTCAAATCTCTAGAGCGATTCTCAGAATCAGTCTAGATATTTTAACCAGGGTTATTTATAACTTAAAAGTTACTTAGGCCGCAAAGGAACTACTTTAAAATTGATAAAGCTTCAAAAAAACTTCCGCTTCTGGGCTAATTTCTTCAATTTCTTCCGGCAAATTTTTAAATTTTCTTTTTCTATTTTTGCTTAACCTTCTATCTGACGATAATCTTGATAATAAGCCGCGTATCTGATTAGGATGCATATACTCGTTTGAAGAAAACTAAAATTTGCCATTTACTTCATAATTTTGTAAAGCTGTTGCTATATATTCAGGCGTATATTTTAGTTTTTTCACCTTCTTCAAAAAGGTTGCCAACAAAATCTTTTTGTTTTTCATTAAAACGTGATTTTTTAATTTTGCGCCTTCCGAACCCTTTTGCATATACTCGAAAAAACGTATTTTTATCTTCTTCATTTGGGCATATATTGACGGTAGATATTGTTGAACTAGTTGCAGTTAAAAAAAACATCTTTTTGTTTTAAAAATTCCATTCTAGCAACATCACCTATAGTTTGTCTAATTTCAGGAAATTTATGATTTTGAAATTTAAGGTGGTTTAGAAGATCATCTTTATTTTCAAAAACCCTACTGCAAAGTAATTCGTCGCACCTATATTTAATTGCTTTTAAATTATTTAGATTTTCCTTTTGTCGACTCGATGATGTCCAAGGAACTTTTATGTTTACTCCAGAAGAAAATTCAATTCCTAGAATTTTGATTTACTTAAAGAAAATTTATTAACTTTGCGTACCTTTAAAAGCATGATATTTTCCCTCTCCAATTTCAACTTAAATTTTAAATGTTATTATGGTTACCATTTGACAGTAACTGTCAACTGTTGGGGTAACTTGATTCCCAGCCTATAGGCTTGACTTTAGTTTAATTTTAAAGTACGATAATAAAGAATGCTTTGCCTCTCGAAATATACTAAAATATATTTAAACAAATGGTCATATTACTATTACTATTACTATAGAGTCACTGAAATACTTGTTACCATTTGTAATTAAAATTTCTTTGGTTTTGTTACCTTTTGTCCGCATACAACAATAAAAGCGAAAAAAGGCGTTTATATAACAATATGCGGGTACGTGCACTAGTTATAATTTTAATCGTCCCTACAACAGGCATTAATTATTGCAAATAAATTTTTATATGTCAAACAATAAAAGAATATCTATATTATCTGATACATTATAAATAATGTCATTAGTTTTTTAAGCAATGTTGCTTAAGTAACTTTATGGTCTTTATAAACGTCTATTTTTGAAAAAAAGGCTGCAGCGCCCCCTGTATATAAAAAAATAAAACTTTTTTTTGTTGCGTTTTAGTAACCAATAAAAGCCATCACCTGGAGTTCCTTAGTTTAAAAATAAGGATAGAGTTGAAAGTGTAATTCAATTTTTTTTAATGCGGTAGACCAAACTATAAGTTGGCTTTACGGGAGGCAACATCATTTGCAAGTAAATTTTTATATGTCGAATTATAAAGGAATATCTATATTATCTGGTACGCTATTTAGTTTTTTTGAGCATTGTTGCTTAAGAGAATTTTTTGTCTTCAAAAAACGTCTACTTTCGAAGAAAAAAAAATTGCAGCGCCACCTGTATGTAAAAAATTAAAACTTTTTTTTGACAGAATTGTAGGTACTAATAGGGGTCAAACATGGGCCAAATTTCAAATCATTCAGTATTTTAATAAAAAATGTATGCCAAAATAATGGAATTTGGCCTTTTTGTGAAAGGCAAAATTAAATGGTTTCTAGGAGCTAAAGTTTAAGTCAGATGAAAGAAAAATTTTAGATTTAGTGTTAAATTGGATGTATAAACAAAATATTAAAATTAAAAAAAAATCTGAGATGTGTTGTAAATCGATCGTTCGATTCTTTCGCGAAATCATAGTTAAATCGCTCAAATAGTGCGGAAATCTTCCAACAAGTGAAAATAATTACGAAAACATGTAGCTGCAGCTACACTACCTGTGCAGGTGAATGCAATGTACTGTATATGTATATTGATTCTCTAAGATGAGAAAGGATATTACAAAAAAAAGAAAAAGGATTTTGAAGTACTTTTAGATGGCGAATTTTTAATAGAAAAATACATTGTTACGTAAAACCACAAATATTAAAAAAACTGTGTTTTCCACTTTTGTAAAAGAATTTCTCGAAAACCTGTTATAGAGCAATTCTAAGGTCGAGTTTGGATTCAGTACTTCAAAAACTTCTGAAAAATATTATCTGGTTTCTGAACTATCAAAAATCTGACACGATGGTGAGAAATATGCGACAGAGTTGGATTGAGCCAGCAAAACAAAACTTACATGTTCCTCAATAGATATGCACCTCACATTCCATAAAAACTCTATTATAGATAATATAGAGGCGAAAGATATGCCCAAACCAAGTACCAAAAACACACCACCAACATTTGCTAGAGCTAATTTTGAGGAATCATCTTCTCCTCCACCAGAATCCTTAAAAAATAATTATGAATAAAGTTTAAAACAAATTTTAAGAATTTACATCACAAGAAGGTTCTTCTCTTTTGGTCTTCCACCATTTGGTTTTAAGATCTATGAGTTTACCATCTTCTGACATTTTTAATACTGCTTTATTTATCTCTCCTCTATATGGAGAATCTACAATCAAATACGCCCAATAAAATCCTTTAAAATACTTGTTCAAAAATGTTCTTACTCATTGGCATTGCAATTCCATATCCCTTTGAGTCCAACCAGTTCCCCACCGACTTCAACTCACACTTCGTCTGCACAAAATATTCTATTTGCGAGGACTCCATCAAAAAAGCGTACAACCCCTTTCTAGTCGATATAACCCTATCAACTCCCTCATCATTGTTATTCTCAAAAACGCTAGGCTTAGTGGTACTCATTGACAACCACATACGTTGATACGTCGAATAGTTTGAATCTCTGAAGAACGCTTGAGTTGACCCCCCTTCCACTGTGCCGTATTTAATTTTGTTTTGTTTGGAGAGAGCTTCCGCACCATCTATGGCAGGCTCCATTTTTTGCATGGTCAAAAAAGCTGCAAGATTCGCTGTGTAGGAACTGGTCATTATCAAGGAGAAAAACCACCACATTGATACGGACATTCTTGAAGAAATACCTCTAAAAAAATGGTTTAGAAAAGTGTAATGAAAAGGTTCCTTATTGGTATTTACTTTGGTAAAATGTCACATCCCTGTGTCATTATGGACCCCATGGTCAACCAACAGGAATTTTTAAAATCCCATATATTTTCCAACTCTTCTGGATTTTGATCACATGGATGTGGGCTTTCCCAATCGCCTGGTGTCATTCTTAAAGAAAATATTAAAAAATACGTCCATTTTATATTATTTCAAAGTTACCTGGATACAAAAAATAGTAGAAGAGATACTATCAAGTATAGTGTAGCAGTATAAAACCAAACTGGTAGAGAAAATGGGTCCAAAAAGGCAAACATGTTGACCTCTTTAGCATCAGGTTTTTTATGTAAAATTCCTATGCCTAAAGTCATAAAAGGCATGCTGAAATCAACTACTTCACGCCTTTGATGGGTGATTGTAAGATCACATATCGCCAAATGAGCTTTCTATAACATAAAAGTTAACCTTTACTTATATTTTACTCGATTAAACTAGTTGTTACTCTATCTATTAACTCCCTGACAAGTCCATTCCATTTACCAGTAATTGGATCAGGTTTACCATAATCCTTTACAACTTTAAACTCATAGGTAAAATTCAAAATTTCTGCTATCCCATTTATTAAGTCCATAGCATAACCTTCGTATCTTGCATTTCCTGTCAATATTTCACCTTCGTAGCTACGTTTTCTCTCGTTAAGATATGGTTTTCCCAACCTAAGTGAATATTTTTTAGGAATCTTTACTAAAACATCCTTTTTTGTAAATACCTTGATGCCACAATGACTGTGGTTTTCTGCAAATTTTCTATAATAGTTTGTGCATCCTCCTCAGCACTTTTGCTCATATTTAATCTAGCAGATGGGGTCCAAGTTGCTATGGTTTTATTTACCAAGACTTCAACACAATGTATACGAAAATCCGTTCTTCTGCCGAAGTCGTCGAATTTTAATGGTCCGCTTAGTGTCATTGTAGGTTGTTTCTATTTTGAACAAAATTTTGAATTATTAAAATTATTTAAACATAAACTTACAATTTTCATAAAATTGGATATAGCAAAACCTCCGGACCATTTTTCAGTACTATCGCATGATATTGGGGTTGTCTCTATGGTTTGAGTCAATTGCAAGGTGTTTAAAGTGTCTAGGAAAAGTAGAACTGCATCGTGCATTAGGACGGTTTCTGTCTAAAAAAATAAAGTTTTAATTAACTGCATGAAAATGATGAAATTGCTTAAATTTGTCAACATGTGGTTTTTGACGCCGCTTTAAAATACTTAATCAAAAATTTCAAAATTTTAAAAATATTATTTCCAAAATGGCCAAAATTTTAAAAAAATTACAAAATCGTCAAAAATTTCTAATATTTTTCAGATTTAAAATTTGCACCGTACCTTAAAATTAAAAAATAAACCGTAAAAATATATAAATAAGTAAAAGTATCATGGGCTTAAAAAAAGTTATTGAATAATAAAAGTGGCTGATTCCAATTGTCACAAATCATTTATTGACAACATTTGAACAGGGGGGTGTAGGGGGGGAGTCGCCCCCCCCAAAGTCTAGGCAGTTGGTTCCAAATCCAAACACGGTTGGCAAAATCTATTTGGGTAGGTTGGTAGGGTTTACCTACCCTACCAACCTAATCATCACAATAAATAATATATAATTTTTAAACCATACATATTAGAAATTGTAATTTACAATATTATAATTTTTAACCTATTGTAACCTCCTATAATTGTTACCGTAAATAAAATTGTATTTTTTAGGTTTAACCTAGTAGCTTAAATTTGGATTTTATTTTTTTTGATTTACCTACCTAGTAGGTTCCATTTTTTATATTTATAGCGTATACTTTTTATACTAGAGGGCCCAAGAGGACAAATGGACCAAAAGTCATTATTCATAAAAAGTTCTGCTTGCTTTTAAAAGTCTATTACTATACTTTTAGAAAATTTTATACGGGGGTCGAAAAACAAGAAAACATAAAATACTCTCAGGAATAAACTACCTACCTTCATTTTTCGTTTTGGAGCAAAATGACAAATAATATTATTAGGATATCCTATCCAAAGACTACTTGTAAAATTTTAACTCAGTATTCCAAATTTTCTTTTTCTTATAAAGTTTTAAAATTTAATTTCTAATTTATACTTTTGTACCTCATTTCACGTATCCTTTACCTATGTATAGGGTTCTTAACCCGGACATTTTGTGTAAATTTACATTAATTACCAAAATGAACAATGATAGAATGCAAATTGTCAATTTGACGTTACTTGATTATTGTTGATTGTGTCATTTTTGTAAATATGAAATTAAATTTTAAAACTAAGAAAAATAAAATTTGGAACAATATTCCAAATTTTATTTTTCCGAATACCAAAAAAAAAAATTTACAAATGGTCTTTGGATACAATTTGAAATCTTTTTTTTATTTGTCATTTTGCTTCAAAACGAAAAATAAAGGTAGTTTACTCCTGAGAGTATTTCATGTTTTCTTGTTTTTTGACCCCCCTGTATAATATTTTCAAATTTAAAGTATGGCAATAGACTTTTTTAAACAAGCAGAACTTTTTATAAGAAATGACTTTTGGTCGAAAAATGAAAATTTTAGTCCATTAAAAAAAATGTTGTCCTCTTGGGCCCTCTATCCATGGACATACTGTATACTGTATATAAGTTGGTTTTTTATCGTCTCCGCCCCCCCCAAAAAAGTGTGCCTCGGTACGGCTCTGCATTTGAAACCAGATGGTTCTGCCTAGTCCCAACTAGGGTTTTAAAATTTCCGGAAAAATTGAGCCGGCGGAAAAAAACCGGTTATTTTTTCGGAAAAAAACGGAAAAATTGGAAATTTTCAGAAAAATTGACTTTTTAATATTTTAAATTTTATTCAAAGGGTAATACAAAAAAATGCAAAAGTCAATTTTTTTTGAAAATTTCCAAATTTTTACGGATTATTATTATTATAATAATTAGAGCTCTATTCTGTAACTTTTCCTTTAAATTTTAAAGTCCTTTAAAAAATTTAATTTTAAAGGCAGGGCTAAAATAAATAAAGGAAACTGCTATTCTGTAACCACTTATTTTATTATTCCTTTTATTTTAATTCAGTAAGAATATTCTAACTGGCCGCAAAAAACATATTTAAATTTGGTGCTATATTAACATAATTTTTATTTAACACTTTGATTTATAAAATTATAATTAATTAATTCATTATTTTGTAGTTAAATATTTTTAATGGACTCCTCTTTGCAACAAAAAAACCTAACAGACAGTATATTTCACGTTTACGTTTATTTTCTTAAATTTAGTTTAATGTTTAGTTTTATTTTTTTGTAATAAAGGATTTTGTATTACCTATTTAAAATAATCTTAAGTTGTTGATTGCTATTTTTTTTAAATGTGTATATTTCTAAAAAAAATATTTTTTCCCAAAAAAGCCATTTTTTCCAAGGCCTGGGAAAAAAACGGAAAAAACAGTTTTTTTTTCCCAATTTTTTCGTTTTTTTCGACACTTTAAAACCCTAGTCCTAACTCTAATTGTTATAACAATTATAATATATAAGAAATTATTACGTTGCAAACATTACAAAGTTGCCTGCAATATTGCAATCTTGCCGTGCATTTCCCAAAATTTTCAAAACTTTAATTTTAATTTTTAATTTTTTATTATTATTTCAGTTTTCGAAATTATTTATATTTGGCCGCTTTATTAAAGAGATCATTGACAATCTATACGGGGTGCACCAAGTATTATGAGGCGCCGTTTGCGTCAAAATTATTTTAGGCTTATATAGATAAAAAATTCCACACATACATGCGAAAATGCAAATATAAAGTTTTTTTTGGTACATAATATGTATATATTATATAGAAATGCAAAAATTAAGGTACAAATATAAAGTTTTGTTTTGGTACATATATAAAAATGCAAAAGTGCAGGTATAAATATAAAGTTTTGTTTTGGTACATATATAGAAATGCAAAAGTGCATGTACAAGGTTTCGTTTTGGTACACATATAGATATGCAAAGATGTGGGTACAAATATAGAATATAATATAATGTTATATAAAGTGTAGCATGGGCTGTTGGTACAAATATAAAAAGTAAGGTTTGGGACGGAGACACAAGATGGCGTTTTTAACACTTTCAACCATATACTTTATGCTTTCAACCGCGCTTAAGCGTACGTCTGTTCTTACTACCGGCATTTAAATGTTCTATTGTGTATTATAGATTAACTACTTTTAACGTTTGTTTGTTTTAATTAAAAGAAGTTTAGTTGAAAATAGGTAAGTTATAAACGCCGTTTTACTTTTTACTCTTACCAATTTTTTACAAAACGATTCGTTTTAATTAAAACAAACAAACATTAAACTAGAAACTTAAATGCCGGTAGTAAGAACAGACGTACGTTTAAGCGCGGTTAAAAGTGTTGAAAACGCCATCTTGCGCCTCCGTCCCAAACCTTACTTTTTATATTTGTACCAACGGCCCATGCTACACTTAATATAACATTATATTATATTCTATATTTGTACCCACATCTTTGCATACCCAACTAGCATTTATGGTGGCAGATACGTAACTGCCACTATCAAAGCCACTACAAAGGGGGCGGTGACCATCGGCGGCTACGTTGTATATTCGTAGCTGCTAAGTAACTGCGACCAAAATGGGGAAAGATTTTGAGTAGCCGGGTAGTGTCTTGGGTAGTTTTTGCCACTAAAAGAGTTACTACGATATGGCACTATAAAGTAGCCTACCGTTGAATGCGACTTATCTGTTACGAAGCTGCCTAGTCGCGGGTTCGTGGCAGCCTAGTGTTTTGCCACCGACATGTAGAACTTTCATTAAACTGTTAAACTTTATTCGCAGCGACCTCTTCAGTTTCACACTTCATAAAAATAAATGTCATGATGGAAAGTAATTATGGAAGCCATTATTATTTTTTTGTTATTTACCATGCGATTTTAACGCCTTTTGTGGGTCAATTCCAAAACGCAATCGACTTTACTGAATAAAATAGTGGGTTTATATGACAAAATTTTCGAGCGCCTTTCAAAACATTTCAAATTATTAAATTATTTGCAATAGAAACTCATGTAGTAATTAAAAAAAAAATTAATTTGCTTAAAACTGGCGTGAAACTTTAAAATATTAGTCCACCGTCACAAATAACAAAATATCTAAGGAAAAAATCTTTAGTTTAGGTATATTTAGCTTAAAAACGCAAAATGTTTGAGCCATTTGGCTGTTCGTCTGAAAAGTCATGAAAAAAATATGGCCGTTTAATCCGAAAAATACTTTATAGTTCCATATGCTTCCACAAAGTACCGGGAACAATAATATATTAGGCCAACCCTACCCGTTTGGAACTTTAAAATCTTCGGATTGATAAAGTGACAATTGCAACTACCCAGAGACGACTTTATGGAAACAATAACTTTTTGGGAACTACATGGTCCACGATTCTTTGGAACATAAAGTGATTTTTTCCAAGAAAGTTCCCTGCGCCACTAAATTGCCACTTAATTGCAGCGTTTATGCTACACCGATCGCGGCGTGCCACTATAACGTTCCGCCTTGTCCTTTGAAGTTCCCGTTTGGCGACGCGAGAATCATATTTTTTGTAAAATGCAAATTGAATATTATCAAACCTAATGTTTTACTGGTTATTGCAATTCTTATGATCACATGACAATTATTCATTTATTTTCAAAAAAATTAATTATTATAAAAAAACAGGACCCACACCGTTTATGACGTCACTTCCGTCTCGTGTCGTTTTTTCTAGGTTTATTAATTACTCTCTTAAATCTTGAAACGTTCTCTTCCACTTAATCTTCGAATCCACGACTTAAGTAGAGAGCATACAATATTCATTTTTACATAGCCCAAATAGGTACCTACAAGTAAGGCAGAATGAATAACATTCATCAGCCCAATATTTGAACGCTTGACTCAGGTGTAGAAATCAGAACATACATCAACTTTGACTGCAAATACTTCAGGGAAGTATTGATAAACTTGACCCATTAAAAATATTTAGCACCTTGAATTTCTTATATTAAATTCCTATTCATTACAAAATATTTAAAGACTATTAAGGTGAAAACGTTCACGTAAGATAGAATTAATAATATTCATCAGCACCTCGATCAGAACGAGATTTGAACACTTGACTCAGGTATAGAAGTCAGAACATGCATCAACTTTGAATGTGAATAGGTACTTCAAACTGTTTGAATCAAACAGCTTTAAAAATGTCACTACCTGATTTATGATGTTCATCAGTACGATTATAGAAAGATGTAGTTTTTGTTTCTGATGATGATGCTTCGGCTCCCAGTGATTCCTTTTGTTTAATTCTTTGATAGAAAGTACTAGAATATCTAAATTTCTTTTTATTTACCTTAAGCATTTTACAGAATTTTAATAAAGCTTAAAAGCAAGAAAAGAAAACACCAAAACAGAGCAGCACACTATAGTGCGTAATATATATGCATATATGCAATCTGAGGCAATTACATTTATTAGGGTATATTAAGTTATGGTCACTATTAAGTAGCCATTTTTGATCCCCGCGACTTTTTAGTGGCAAAGGATAAGCGACGGCTACTTTATAGTGACCTAGGAAGGTCGCAGTAACCATTTTGTTACTTTCAATGCTACTATAAATTAGAGGTAACCAGGTGTCGTGGCCGCGACTACCCCGTAACTTAAATTGTTACTATAAAGTAACAAAAACTTAATGGAGGCATTATGGTAGCACTTGTTGGTGACCGCTACTTTAAAAAGTTACTATAAAGTTTTTGGTCTTTTATGGTGTCATATTCGAAGATTCAGGTAGTTCCAGCCACTTCTTTAAATTACATGTTTGCCACTTGCAATCGGTGTGTTTATTTTCCACTTTTATGGTAGGTAGGCACTAACCAGTCACTCTCGAAATATACTTCAAAGTGACTATTCCTTATAGAGTAACATTTTAAGTGGCAGGGTGGGTCTAGGAACTATACTTTAGGGGCAGTGACATTTAAAAAGGACTGGGAACTATATTTGCTAATTGGGTATCTATATGTGTACCAAAACGACACTTTGCACATGCACTTTTGCATTTCTATTTATGTACCAAAACGAAACTTTATATTTGTACCTGCACTTTTGCATTTTTATATATGTACCAAAACAAAACTTTATATTTGTACCTTTACTTTTGCATTTCTATATATTTACCAAAAAGAAACTTTATATTTGCATTTTCGCATATATGTGTGGAATTTTTATCTATATAAGCATAAAATAATTTTGACGCAAACGGCGCCTCATAAAGTATCCTTATACACATATAATTACTTCTATGGGTATTTTTTTATTTGAAGAGTGAAATTAATAAATTAAAAAAAGCCAGCGGCTCTCAAAATATTTAAAAGAAACTGTATGTAAATATACTTATAGGAGCGGGTTTGGTTGGGTTGGGTTTTGAAAACACAACTTTAGGGGCAAATGGATACTTTGATACTTTGTTGGATTCCTTGATAATTTTCTATTTAACCATGTAACAAAATCTCAAATCTCAATCTTAAAATCCAGTAGGCGAAAAAAATCACAAATTGGATAAAAATGTAGATAAATGTGTTTGTTTACATCTAAAACTTACTTTTTTTAAATTTTCAGGAATAACGAAGTTATAACGATTTTTGACAGGTTTTCAGTTTTTTTCAAATTATTTAAGAAGCGATGATTTTTGTCCAATTTTTAAATGCCATTGTAATTACATAGAAGGATACTTGGTGCATCCTGTATAGTCTCAATTACTACTCTCTAAAAGTGAAACAGTGAAATTTTCACTATTTCCGTCAGTGAGTTATTATTCACTGTAAAATTAGTGTTTTTCAATATAAATTAGTGAAATTTTAACTTCTCTAAATTAGTGTTTTTTATTATTACTACTTTTCCGGAACTCTCGACTTAAAATAGTGAAATTTTAACTTTTTTGAACTAAACCTATTTCACTAATTTGTACAGTGTAATTTCCACTAAATAAATTAGTGCAAAGAAATCGCTACATGAAAAAGTGAGTATTCACTAATTGCTAGTGGTATACTTATCACTGCGGCAAATAGTTAATATGCACTGTCAATAAGTGAAAATCCACTGTTTCATTTTTAGAGAGTAGGTGTTATGTATGTATTTGCACAAAAAAACAAAATTTACTCTTATTTCCTGTGGATCAATTTTGATCCTATTGCCCAAATGGTATTGCGACAACTCCCAATTTCGCACAGCTCGTTTAAACTCAACATTATTTAAATCAAAAAGTCTTATTGATGTTATATTAGCATTGGTGTCCAAAGTGGAATAATCAAGCGTATGAGCATCCTAAAAATTAATTAATAGAGTACATATTTAATTATAATAACTTAAATAATTTACCAAAGACGTCAAAAAGAAATTGTGGAACAATTCTAGCATACCAATTTCTTTAGCTTGTTTTAAAACATCCAAAATTTTATCAACATGGCAATCTAGGATCATTCTAAATGCTGAAGAATCTTGGATTTCTTTGAATAAGGGTCTAAAATAGAGGTTTAAGCCGTATTATTATTATTATTATTATTATTATTATTATTATTTTAATGTCTTTCCAACAGGCACCTGGCCCAATTACAGGAGTACACACTGACACACACAAATAAACAGCCATACCCCTGGTGGGATTCGAACCCACGACCTCTCGGCTTGTAGTCCGCAGTGCTAACTACTACACCACCGTAAGGCGTATCCTAACTTAGGCTGCGTACTCTTAGGATTCCTAAGAGTACGCAGCTGCAGCTATACAAATGTGGTTTTTAATTAATTTGTACTTGCAACCATGGGTGACTCTACAAAAGTTGGACAACTTGATGTTATCAGTCAATAGAGTAGGTATTTTAAAATTTTTTGTAAATATTTTAGTAAATTACAAAAGATCCAGGTTTTTTTTAACTTCTCCACCCAATTTTAATGTATTTTTTCAAAAGCACGTTTGTAGAAAAATATAATAAATATTCAAAACATCAGTACCTTGGCGTGTCACAACTCCTGAATCAAATATTTGAGTGGTTTTATTTTAAAATATATTCAATTTATCTTAAATTTTTCAATTTCACTACAAACTATAAAACATTAAATAATGTATTTTTCATATTTTATCATAGATTCGAATAATAGCAATGATTATCTTTGTAGGTACTCACTTTTACCCGTCAGTTCTGTGTCCAATTTTAAAATTCAAAATTCCTGCGAAATATATTGAAGTTTAAACGTCAAGTCCTCGATTTAAATCAAGTGTTGGTAAAAAAAATACCTACAGAGCCCGCCCTTTGCACGACAGTCACCTTGAAAACAATGCAAACGGCGAAGTTGTGGTGAATGCACTTATAGTTCCAGTCAAAAATTCAGTACCTACTGTGGTGAGTAGTTATTTTCTTACGTATATATATTTCATTGTAATTTATATAAAGCTATATGTGATTTGTTTATAAGTAGCATCCGCTAATAAAAAATATCAGTAAAATACTTAATTCCGAATTATAATCTCAAATTTGTATCCCATTCATCAGTACCGTGTTGTCAGTTCCATGTTCGATGTTTCGGTTATCTTTTTTTCGCAAACTTCAATTTAAATTCTGCTTGCGCAGATCTTGTTTATTTATTTATTTTATTAATGTCCTTATAAACTCATATAAATTTGGTGTGGGTCCCATATATAATAATTGAGATATCGGTATACCCAAAATCCACCAGCCGCCACTGATGTTTGGTACCACATATACGTATACGTATTATTTGATTTTAAGATATTTAATGTATAATATGTTCAAAGTTGCAATAAATCTTATATTTTCCAATAAATTATGTATTTAATTAGTACCCTGGTATACTCGTCACTTCCCTTGCATTCAAATTTGGAAATATTTTAGAAACTGTTTGAAAAAGTGACTGGCCCTGTCTGGAACAGTACAAAATACTGTTTAATTTTCTACGAAAATATATAAACAAAATAAGGTCAAAAGTTTCCCAACTTTTCTAGAATCACCCACTTATTTAAAAAAGCATTATACTTTTCTGGATCAAAAAAATATTTTTTATATTTTCTAGAGCAATAAACAATTAATTTAGTAGGTATTCTATTTTCTAGAACAATTAACAATTATTTTAGTCTACTTTATGCCACAATTTGCAAATTGTTGGAAAACTATATTATTTCATCAAAAACTCGATTAATATTCAAAATTTAGTACAAAACTTTAAAGGGCTGTCATGAATAGATTTTTTACTTTTTTCTAAACGGTCCAGAAATATCGTGGCCACGGCAACAATTTCGCGCAACCCAAAATACAAAATATTTTTATTTTGAGATATAGCCTGCAGGCACACTCTTAAATTACCCTGCATATTTAATACAATGATTATTTATTTTTAAAACTTTTGGCAGCTCCGCAAAACAATTATTTCCTACCTATAATCAGGACCGAGTCCCATTTTTTTCAAGGTAATTTTGAATTTACTTCCTTTTAAATAATCCTGCAATTTTAACACTTCCTGTAATCGTGATAATCCCTCTTCTGTCTCATAGATAACAATAAAACTATCCCATTGCAAACTCTTAACAATTTCGGCTAAGCCCATCGCGTACAGGTCTGCTTCCGGAAAAAAATTCAGCGCGGTTTCCGATTTCGGTGAATTTTTTGCTTTCCAGTTTGTTTGTATGTGGGGTATTTCAAAATTCGAGCATAGAGATTGGATTATTGATGAAGCTCCCTCAGATTGTGGCCCAAAAATTGCTGCAATACCACTATCAGTTTGACTGATGTTGCAAACAATTTTACTGCAAGAATAACTATCAGTTTTTAGTAAAGTCTGCATGTTTATTTTGTAGAAAAGCTTTTGGTCTACCAAGTTTTTAGTGTAGACCAAACTCCGCAAGGGCATCTCCATCTGAGAGTCCTCCTCATCGAAAAGAGCTCCTAATATCATAAACAAAAGAAATACAAAAACAAAAAATAAAATAACATACTTACCAATGGTTATAGAATCCTTTGCCAAACACAAATAATTATATGTCGCAAAAAATAAAACCATAAAAACATTTTGTATCACAATTTTCATTTTATAGCTGTCGAAGTTTTAATAATGTTATTCGCGGAAATTTTATCAACGTAACTTTATAACATTTCAAATGCATTTAAAATATTTAAGTATGTCTGATTGGGATTATGCCAATTATTATAATAGTAACTACAGTTTTTGGCCTTTACGCAAATAGACGCATAAGTAGTTAGTTACATTTGATTTGAAATTGATTTATATTTCTCATAAAATATAAATAACTAGGTACCTACATTATATTTATATCTTAAAACAAAACAGCAAATTTAATTGTTCTTGCATTTATTAAATTTATAAATAAGATAACAGTGTTTCATTTAAATTTATCTCAAAATATCAGCGTTTCAAACACTCACCGGTAGGTGACAGCACTTACATACCGCATTCACTTTATATGTTACCGCATTACATCTGCAATCAGTCAGACACTCCGTAATCTGGGTTGCAGTTTTCAAACGCAAATGTGTCAAAATTTATAGGTTATCCTATTTGATTGATGATGATTAGATTTTAGAAGCATTTTACTCCACTATTTCTTTACGGGTATCGGTGTGGTGCACTTGGTGACATTATGGAAAAATTTAAATATTTAATGGAGCCCGAGTTGGTGGCGAATATTCAAAAATATTTCGGCGTAGAAAAAATTCAGAAAAATGATAGGAGTAATGCTGTGGATAATATTCAAAAATATTTCGGCGTAGAAAAAATTCAGAAAAATGATAGGAGTAATGCTGTGGATAAAAAGGAGTATACAGTGAGGAATAAATTTTGGTATTATTTGTTTTGTTTTGGTACTGCACTGGGGGATGAATTATTCTACTCAAGTTTTATTCCTTTTTGGTTTTGGAATGTTGATGGAGCAGTTGGACGAAGAGTGGTATTAGTATGGGCAATTATAATGTATATAGGTATTTTTTCTACTATACACATGTTAGAAAACTTTAGAACTTCACTAAACCTTTTATTGAAACTTGACAATGTTAAAAAATATGACATTCTAAAATTTGATTTTGACATTCTTAAATATGGTTTTGGAATTTTAAATTATGCTCTTCCATCTTAAATAGACCTTGCCATTTGTTAATATGTTTGACATTTGAAATTGTGTCTTACTTAAATTATTAAGTATGTCTTAAAATATTTAAATGTATTTTCTACATTTTTAAATAAAATGCTTTTTAATGTTTGACAATCAAAATACCTATGCATTTACATTCTAAAATACAAATTTCACATTCTTAAGGGCCGGTTTTTCAATCGTTGGTTAAGTTTATCTTACGGTTAACTTTCTTAGATACTATTGTGTTAACAATTGTAACTAAGGAAATTAACCGTAAGATAAACTTAACCAACGATTGAAAAACCGGCCCTAAATGTTTTTAAGAATGTACATTGACATTTTAAAGTGTTTTTTATTGTTGTTTTAAATAAATTATTAAATGTGGTTTGGCATTCTAAAATATGTTTTAAACATTTTTAATTGTGTTTTTGTCATTTTATATTATACAGAATATTCTTGGTTTTTTTAACATTCTTAAATATTCTTGTCATTTTAAGTGTTTTTTTATTGTGTAAAATATTTATGTGGCTTTGGGACACAGAATATTTGTAATATTTATTATAATAAAATTTTTAGGACAAGGTATAAAGGACCTATTCCAAATGCCTAGACCAGGCCCGCCTGTTGTTAGATTGCAAAATAAGTGGGCAATGGAATATGGTATGCCCTCCACACACGCAATGGTAGGGGTGTCAATACCATTTTCAGTATTATTGTATACCATGGACAGGTATCAGTACAATTTTCCATTAGGTTTATTAATTGCCATTGTATGGTGCTCTGTGATTTGTGTTAGCAGACTTTATTTGGGAATGCACAGTGTTTTGGTGAGTATAGTAGGATTAAGTAATAAAAAAATGTTTGTTTAAAAAATTAATATTTGAGAAAGATACAATTGTTTGTTGTTTGAATAAAATAGCAAATACAATGTAGATTTGTCTTATTATGAAAAGAATAATTTAATTTTATTATTGGTTTTAAAAGTTGTTTTTCTTAATTTTTTGTCATTTTTATAAAATTATAATTTTTATGGAAAAAAAATATTTATGAACTAGGTACTGTGCCCCACCACGTGATTAATTTCGTTTTATTGTCTAAAATAATACAATTATAATATATTCTGTAACAAGTTTGGAATAGGGTATATTCCTCCCTAGTTTGACGGTTTTAAGAGAGCGTTATATGTATTTCCAAATGCGTTTCAGACCATAGAAAAATAATTTAATTTGGAGAAAGTGACGTCTAAAAGTTGTTAGATAATAAGCACAGAGATGTCGCCACCAGGGTTTATAAAAGTAAGAATAATATTGCCTTTATTAATAAAAAATTGCCGAAGTTTAGCAAAAGCTATTCTTATTCCCACATACTTCCACACATACATATACCGCTTATTCACTAAATTTTATATAGATGACCTTGTTTCCTTTTTTGAGGGAAAATATGAGTACATTAGATGCACAACTTTGTATTTGCAGAATAAGTGATTTTAAGAAAAACATGAAAAACCGCTCATAAGATCATTTTTGAAAAAAAAATGCAAAAATTGTATAGATGTGCTTTTGCATCATTTTTATTCAAAAAAGTAAAAAAAATCCTTTAAAATTAGATATTTAGTAAATAATTGTAATCAAAAGATTTAAAAACATAGTTTTGCATCTTCCTCTTCAAAGACCAAGTTTTGCAAGTGAAAAGTGCAAATACCAAAAAATAACAATTAATCAGTTGATTTTTATGTCGTTACGTAATGCGTATACTAGCGACGCTACGATGCAAAAGCACGTCTATACAATTTTTGCATTTTTTTTAAATGATCTTATGAGCGGTTTTTCATGTTTTTCTTAAAATCACTTATTCTGCAAATACAAAGTTGTGCATCTAATGTACTCATATTTTCCCTCAAAAAAGGAAACGTCGCGACGTGATTGGTCAACAGCAAATACCGAGTTTTGCTTCCGACAGGAAGAAACAAATACCCAGTTTTGCATCTGCCTTAAGTTTTTAAATGTATTTTATTCTACAAATACTAACTTATAAAATTAACATTTATTATTTTTATGAGTCACATGATGGGACTTTGATGTGTGGAGCATAGTACTTATATCACTTAACAAAATTACATTGAAAAATTATTCATAATTTTATCATCTTATGAGATTAGAAAAATTTAAGCATTCATTAAATAATAAATTAAAAATTATCGTATAAAAATTAACGCATATAGAAATAAAATTGATAACACATTAAGTTAATTAAGTATATGCGTATTCTTTTAAACTTTTTCTGTTTAATATTTTGAAATGTAAAAATGGACAAAGTTTAGCATTAAAAAGTTGACTTATTTTACTTTTGCTTTTTTAAGGCGTATTCATGCTCACTTAAAATAAGAAATAAGAATAAGAAATAAGAAATAAGGAATAAGAAATAAGAAATAAGACCGCGATTGATCGTTCATGCTGATAACCTAAGAAATAAAAAATGTTGTCACAAAATTATATTTTATTATAGTGGATTATATTGGCTATAAACGTAAACAATCGACAGCGACACTCTACGCGATTTCCAACACCATGGCTCCATGCATATAACAAATAAAACCCATCAAAATAATTCACAGACCCATTTTGGTTCTTTGCGCAGTTTTATACGCAAGAATAAGAACCAAAGTTAAAAATTGTTATCTTTATTCTTATTTCTTATTCCTTATTTTCATGAGCATGAACGCAACCATTACTTTACACAGTTTTAACTTTTTATCTTATTTCTTATTTCTTATTCTTATTTCTTATTTCTTATTTTAGTGAGCATGAATGCGCCTTTATTATCTTAAGAGCTTTCTTATTTCTGGTTAGAAAAATATTTCGTGGTTGATTTTAAACACGTAAAAACGTAATATCATTAAATGATTAAATGGTAAAAAAACATACCTAATTTAACAATGTACAGGGTGGTCCACATAAGGTGACCCATATACTTATCTCAGAAACTACTGGAGTCACAAAAAATTTGTAAGAAACAAATATTCACGAAGTAAAAAATATTTTTAAAATATTATATTTTCATTTATACAGGGTGTTCGGTTTTCCTTGGGACGATACCAACTTTCTTATTTTCAATGGAACACCCAGTATTTTTTTGCATTTTTGGATTCTACCCACTCTTTTAGGTATACTTTGTAAATATATTAATTAAGAAAATGTTAAAACTTTTTGAGTAAAATTAAGATTTATTAAAATTTCTCTAAATGTAGACACTCGCTAAAAGTTAAAAATAATCAACTAAAAGTTATTATTTTTTATATTATGTAGTATCCATCTCTTTAATAATAAGTAAGCTATAAGTTAATTATTATATTTTTTGGAAAATATCATACAGGGTGTTTTCTATGTCCCGTTGAAAATAGCGATTTTAAAAGTTTAAAATCTTGTTTTTCTTCAATGGAACACCCTATATATTTTTGCATAATTGGATAGAATAAGTAATTACCTTTCATTTTATATATATATGTCCTATACCTAAACCTAACAGAAAAAAAAATATTCGCATTTTTCACAATTAGTAGCTTTTTTCCAATTACCTAATTTTCATTATTCAAATAAATAAATTTCAATAACAACAAATAAAAATGCTTTTATATATAAATATATATTACTATAATAATTACCATACGCGCAAAGCTACTAATTTTGTAAAATGGGAATATTTTTTTTAGGTGATCCACGTAAGGTGACCCATATACTTATCTCAAATACTACTGTAGTCACAAAAAATTTGTAAGAAACAAATATTCACGAAGTAAAAAATATTTTTAAAATATTATATTTTCATTTATACAGGGTGTTCGGTTTTCCTTGGGACGATAGCAACTTTCTTATTTTCAATGGAACACCCTATATTTTTTTGCATTTTTGGATTCTACACACTCTTTTAGGTATACTTTGTAAATATATTAATTAAGAAAATGTTAATACTTTTTGAGTAAAATGAGGATTTATTAAAATTTCTCTAAATGTAGACATTCGCTAAAAGTTAAAAATAACCAACTAAAAGTTATTATTTTTTATATTATGTAGCATTCATCTCTTTAATAATAAGTAAGCTATAAGTTAATTAATTTATTTTTTGGAAAATATTATACAGGGTGTTTTCTTTGAATAATGAAAATTTAACTAAGGTAATTGGAAAAAAGCTACTAATTGTGAAAAATGCGAATATTTTTTTTTCTGTTAGGTTTAGGTATAGGATATATATATATATATATATAAAATGAAAGGTAATTACTTATTTTATCCAATTATGCAAAAATATATAGGGTGTTCCATTGAAGAAAAACAAGATTTTAAACTTTTAAAATCGCTATTTTCAACGGGACATAGAAAACACCCTGTATGATATTTTCCAAAAAATATAATAATTAACTTATAGCTTACTTATTATTAAAGAGATGGATACTACATAATATAAAAAATAATAACTTTTAGTTGGTTATTTTTAACTTTTAGCGAGTGTCTACATTTAGAGAAATTTTAACAAATTTTAATTTTACTCAAAAAGTATTAACATTTTCTTATTTAATATATTTACAAAATATACCTAAAAGAGTGGAAAGAATCCAAAAATGCAAAAAATTACAGGGTGTTCCATTGAAAATAAGAAAGTTGGTATCGTCCCAAGGAAAACCGAACACCCTGTATAAATGAAAATATAATATTTTAAAAATAATTTTTACTTCGTGAATATTTGTTCCTTACAAATTTTTTGTGACTCCAGTAGTTTCTGAGATAAGTATATGGGTCACCTTACGTGGACCACCCTGTACACATTAAACACATTAAATTAAGCTTTGACGCATATGGTTCAGACCAAATTATTCACATTTAGAAAAATGGCCACAAATCAGTCAACTTTACAAAATGCGTGTGATTTTTCATACCAAAATTAAGTGGAGGAATGCCATTGCACGAAATACGGAACAAAAGGTTTAAAAACCACCAGTGTAATTCTTTCATTTTTAGGATGTGATAGTCGGATTATTTTTGGCCATATGTCTAATGTTTCCATTGGTGCCCATAATTGACCATTTGGATAATTATTTCTTGACCAGTCCCACTGCCCCTATATTACTACTGGTCTCTTCTATACTTATGATAGTCTACTATCCAAACAGTGGAAAATGGACACCAACAAGGTACAACAAAAATATTAAATATTTTTAAACTTTTTTGTCTATTAGTTGTTTTTTAAAATAGTGCGTATTTAAATAAACTTTTTTGTTTTTGTTTTAGAGGGGACACAACCATGATTCTTTCAGTATGTGTAGGAATCCAGATTGGAGCCTGGCTTAACTACCAAACTGGAAAGATGTCGGCATCGGAACTGACTGCGCCATACGCCATAATGTGGCCATCGTACACGATGCTAGGCAATACACTACTACGTACTATTATAGGCTTTGCGTTCGTACTTTTGACAAGAACGGTTTGCAAAACCTTTACATATAACATTATATGTGCCATATTGAGGGAGGATGTTGATAATCTGAAAAAATCCGAGAATACTTTACAGAACAAACACAAAACTATAGTCGATTTGGGGTGTAAATACGTAGCATGCGCCGCAATAGGTTTTAATACTTTGTACCTTTTACCTCAACTGTTTAGATTCATGAGGATTGAAAGGCCGACTTTCTTTACTGAAATCTGATAATTTAGTCATATTATGAAACAATTGTTTTCATAAGATTTTTATCTTCTCTCTTTTTAGAGCCATTTTTATTTTAACAGCAAATCGGCATGCCAAATATTAATTTTAAACTTAAGACCACTTTTTATCAAGAAAAACATTTTTTATTTGGAAATTGGCAGATAATTTATGTTAATTTCTCTAGTTTTTTTATGCTGTCAAATTTCGAATAAAAAAACGTATTTTAGACCTTAAAGTCGTTATAGAGAGCTTTTGATAATGTTCATATCAAACATAAGCAATCGTCCAGTTTTTTAATTTTATAAAATCTATATTAACTATTAAGATTAAAAGCACAATTTGTGGTTTCATAATTTGGTTGACATTAGAATTAATTCTTTTTGTTTCCAGTCACAACAAATTTGTTGGTAATAAGATGCTAAATTAATTATTACATTTAAATTTATTCTGCACAATTTAGCAAAAATTTGCTTAATATATTAATTATATGAAATAAATTGTAATCTTTAAAAAAATGAGGTACTTAAATAGGAATTGTAAATAGTAAAAAAGGCAATATGCATAATAAAGAACATTTATTAAAAAAAACAATAAAATGTACAAATTCAGATCCTTAAACTTAAAATATTATTTTATAATTTTAAAGTGCACTAAATTCTAATAAAAACGAATTGTGCTGTAATGCCTTAATAATTTTATCCACCCACTAAGGGCATTGTTACTGTTAATACCTGAAAATAAATTATTTAAATAAAAATTATTTTTTAATAATTTTATACCTTGGAAGCCTTTTCAAATGTAGATGTACAACTTTCTCGCCGGACTACATATGGGACGAAAATGTCCAAGAAGTAACCTTTCGCTGTGGATTCCAATAAAATACGGTCTTCACCAATGTCCAGTGTAAGTTCGCTAACTGACACCTAAAAATATTTTTTTCGTGAAAAAAGTAATAATTAATTTTACTTTTTTTTACCAAATTTGGCAGCCTGAACTCGCCAATCAAGCAATTTTGCCCGCCCTTTTTCTTATAAAGTCTATACTCGGGCTCCTTGACTTTATTCTCAGCACTGGATATGGTTTCAATCAATACTTTTTTCTTTGGTTCCTCAGTCCTACCCGTAATTTTATCCAAAACGGACTTATTACTTTCCGCCTGTTTTCCCATTTTCTCGTCGATTTCCCTCTGTTCAATTCTGTGGCTTTGCAGAATTCCAAAAGCTCTTTTGTTGCGCAGAATTATTTTTTCGTCCACGCAGACCAACCCGTATTTGTGTTCAAAAAATAAAATTATAATAATCTAGAAAGCTTTAAGTTTTATTGAGATGGAATCATACACGTTAAAATTGCGGATAACTTACTTGAAATGCTACAGCCATAAAAAACTCCTTAAAAGACTGTATGGATTCTATCTTTTTAAAAAATTTCGGGTTAATCGCGATATCAACCACTTTGGCGTCGATATTGTTTTTGTCTTTTTCAGTTCTTGTTTCTCCAATACTCATAGGGACTTTGAAGTCCGGTTCCTCATCTTTAAGAAGTTCTAGTAATTCTTGTTCGGTTATTTCTTTAGGTGGGGGTATAGCGTCTGTTTGACATACGTTGACAAATACTTTGGTTGATGTTCCTACTTCTTTAGTTTTTACACATAAACCTGAAAAAAATAATTAATGATTATCAAACATGTCTACCCCAAGCAGCATTTTTGGTTCCAAAAACCATTACCAAAGTGATAAATTTAAATTAGTTAAGTATACTAAACAGCTACTTTAATTTTTACTTAAAAGTAATTCTAACTTTTAAATAGCAATATTTTGTAACAGATACTTAATTCTTTCCTTAAATGGTTACTATAAAGTAATAAACATTTAAGTAAAATTTGGTTGCCCCCAAGAAGACTTTGCAACTTTAAAAAAGGTGTTATAAGTAAAAAAAACTTTCAAGTAAATTTAATTTGTAGCAGTTACTTTCGGTTTCTACCTAAATATTACATTATTATTTTTACTTTGTAGTCCCTTTGCAAGTTAAACTACAAAGTTAATAACTTAAAAGTTATTATTTTAGTATTTGGAACGTTTATGGTACTAACCAAAACTACCGTAAAGTAAGTAAGGTGGAAAAAAACTTTAAAGTAGCGAAAACTACTTCAAAGGAAAATGCTTCTTATCGGCCATTTTTTACTGTACAGTACCACGTGGTAATGTAAATAATACATAATTTTAATTGTTTGTAAATGGTTGTTTACTTTTTAATAGTAATTTTGTTGGTAATATACGGTATTAATACGTAATACGTAATTAATAATAAATATTAAGATTTTTTTATATATAAACATTAAATAATTGTTTATACTTAATGAAGCGCATTTATTTTACAAAAACTAAATTCATAAATTCAACAGTAAAATTTAAAGGGTTTATAAATTTACCTGTCTAATTAAACATTATATTGTTATTCTGGAAGTTATAAACTACCAATACTTACATATTTAATAAACGACATAATTGAAAAGCCAAGTCCGTAGCATAGAAAAAGGAGGGATAGTATAATCTAATATAAGTTTGACAAAGACAGTTAATATAAAGGTAAAAACAAATAAATAAAAGTAATTATAACGCTCTAGGAACGATATTGAAACGTTCTAGTAACGTAGCAGCTACGTTCCAAATAGTAGCAGGGTTTATAGCTAGTGACATATTTGTTACCTTTTTGGAAACTCAATAATTGTACCCCACTTTAGTCGTAACTTAGTAATGAAAGATCTTTCATTACTCGAGTAATATAAAGAGACCGGCGACTGTCGCTAAACACTTTCTTCAATAGTCGTAACAAACACTTAAATTGTAGCTTGGGACAGACAATTAAATGATAGTTTAGTTACCTAATTTTGCATAATTTATAAAAAAAGTTAAAATTGTTTAAATTTAATTTTGAAAGCTTTGTTTTAGAAAATAAACTTTAGCGGATTTTTTGATTTTTCCTACTGATAGGTACATATATGTACCTATTTGTTAAACTGTATGATAGCCATTTTAGTTGAACATGTAGTTTTCTTGGGAATACCTTAATATCCTCAGTATCAATACAGAATGTAATAAAATGTATGTGAATAATTTTTCAAGCGTGACCAAACGTTGTCCTTATATCACAAACTGCCTTAATAAAAACAGCTTTGTTATAAAATACACTGGAGTTTAGCATTACATATAAAAGAACTCTGTACCCATGTAGTTTACAACTGTGGCACAAGAGGGCGCCGCTGCAGGCAATGGTATCGCTATTGTTATTTTGCGCGTTACAAACAAGCAGCGTATGTTTTTGAAGGTTATCTTTTGTCACGGCATTTACTCGGTAAGCAGTATATAATTTTCTTTTTAATGTAAAGTAAACCAATGACTTTATTTTTATTTAATGCAATGTTTTGTGTGGATTTATTATGTCACTTTTTTATTATGTCTTCTTCGTCACATGTCTCTTTTGTCACACTGCACTGCTATCGCTATGACATTAAAACTTCAAAATAAGACTATTTAAGCGAAACTTTACTGCTAAGAGCAACATTAAAATTACCTTTAGTTTTACTAAATAATAGTCACAATAAATATGAAAATGTGAAATATTTATTTTTTAGAGGTAGATGGGGCTAAAAAGTATAATGACCCATAATCGGAGATTTTTGGGTTCACAATCACAATACTACAGATTAAGTCAGTATTTAATTTTTGATTTTATAATAAACTAATTTTACATCCTCAAAAATTGACCCCACCTGGTGGTACAAAATTATTATTTTTTTTTTAGTTTGTGATTATTGTTATCAGGTTTAAAAAAATATATAAATTAATGTATTATTGACGAAGTCGTACAGATCAGCTTTCTAAGGCCTATTTTAGTTTTAATTATTACTTTGTTTATAATTAAATTGTACGTATGAATATACAGGGTGTCCCGGGTTTAATGATCTTAATTTTGCCAGTCGGTAGAGAATCAAAAAACAAATTGAATTTTCAAGGAAAACATGTATCGAAAAATTGAAAATAAGTGAGATACAGATCTCCAAAGTTTTAAACTAAAAATCGTTTTTTTCCCATAACTTTTAAACCGTTTCACTAATTTGGTTGAAATTTTATGCATATAGTTGGGAAATACTGACTCACGTACTGCTTATAACAATTCTTTTCAAGGCACTCCAGTGGCATAGATATTGAGGGTGTAGGTTTCCTTTTTCCGACCTATGTTTACGCCACTGACTTTTTTAAAATACTGACACTATTTTTAAATTCTGTGTTCAATTAGGGAAATAAAGTTACTACGGTAAATTTTTGATAAGACGCTTCGATACAAAAATATTCGAGTTTGAATGTTTGAAAAACATCTCCAGACGCCCATGTGTAGAACATGGAATTCATACCTAGGTACTTGAAAATGGGTAATAAGTGTTCGCTTTACCATAGCATACATTTGAAAATTAATGACATTTCAGTGTTTGTTTGTACTTCAAAAGTTAAAAAGTTATGAGAAAAAAATATTTTTTTATTTAAAAAATTGGGGGTCTGTATCTCAGTTATTTTCAATTTTTCGATACATGTTTTCCTTGGAAATTCGTTTTGTTTTTTGATTCTCTACCGACTGGCAAAATTAAGATCATTAAACCTGGGTCACCCTGTATATTATTGTAGTAAAAAGAATAAAAGTAATAATTTGGAGTATATTACACCAATGTTACAAATGTGCTTAAATCACTTTTACAACATATTTTTTAAACGTGAATGACTTTAAATTAAAACTAATCAGTAGAGACTGGACTTTTAGGCATTAAAAAGTAAATCTTCGACAACAGTTCTTTTAACGAAACTTTTTATCGATCACAATAAATGTCCAAAATCAAAATAAACGATATGAATTAGCATAGAATCCGGCTACTATACACCACATCCTGAACATTGAACTAGTGTGGACCATTGAACTAGTGCGGACCTTCGCCGGGCCGTCGGATTTTTCCGCCAGAATGTTAACCACATTCAGGGCCGGGTTAAGGGGAGCAGCAAATTCATACCATACACAGGGTAAGCGATTTTGCAAAGATTGCTATTAAGCATGAAGTTGGTGCTAAAATAAAAATAGATTAGGTAAATGCATCTAAAGCACGAACAAATTTCGAAGTCAATAGAACGCAAAAATAAGAAGAAAAGTTTCCCGATTAAACTCTAAGATACTCTTGTATAACATAATTGCTATAGGTGTATGTATCTTGCTATAGCATATACGAATTTCTTGTTATTATTTTTTGACTCCTTAAAATATTCTCCTACGTTACCTTTTTCCTAATCGATCGAGTCAAGGCGCCAATGGGGCGGCAAAATACCTAGAGCCAGCCCTGACCACATTGTGTCGTTTGCGTTATTCAACTCAAGGCTTTCCCATCCCATGATAACAACAATTAAATAGTGATGTAAAAATAATTATCAACAAGATTTTTACAAATTATTGTGTTATTTAAATGGTTATAAAAACAACCGCTTCAGGATAATAGTTTGTTGATGAAATTATATTTAAATACACTGAATTAAAACATATAATGGTTTAAAAAAAACCAAATGTTTTAAAAAGCGGAACAATTCTGAATAATTATTGTTATAAAAATATTTAATACTAAAAATATAAAAGCTTCGACAAACACAAGTTGTGTTGTGTTACACACCATTTATCGACAAGGTATATAAATAAGGCTTAAGCTTACTTCAGATTGTCTTAGCTCAGTACAACATTTTTGACTCAAAATAGTGTGACTATCTTGATGAAGAATTCTGTTTATTTGGGTACTAGAAATAGCATAGACATTTTTTATGATATATAATAATTTTTTAAAATCCTGAGGCACCATATGTTCAAAAAGCACCGTTTTGCGGAAATAATTCTATACATTTTTCATTATATCTTTAATACGAGGTGTGTTCAGAAAATATCGGGAATTTTCGTTTTTTGAAACAAATATTTATTTATTCGTCTACATTAATGTTGTCGCCTTCAAAATAGTCCCCATTGGATATTCTGCATATGTGCCAGCTCTTCTTCCAATACTCGAAACACTTCTAAAACTCGATCTTTGGGATAGCCTTTAGTTCTTTCAGCGATGCGCTTTTAATGTCATCTATGCTTGCAAAACGACGGCCCTTTAAGGTTCTCTTTATTTTTGGGAATAGGAAAAAGTCAGACAGAGGCATGTCTGGCGAATATGGAGGCTGGGGCATCATTACAGTATTGATTGGGGCCAAAAATTTTGTTCAAAATTTAACAATTTTAAAAAAAATTTTGCTGCCACGCGTTTCAAACCCAAAACATTCGAAAAAATTTCATGGGATGAGCCAATCGATATACCAACAACAGCAGCGACTTCTCTGATGGTTTATAACCATTTCTTCCACTTTTTCCATGTTTTTATCGGTTGTCAATGTGCTTGTGCGTTCGGGGCGTTCGTCATCTTCAACGTCTTCACGGCCATCTTGGAAACTCTTATACCACTTGTAAACTCTTGTTTTACTTATAGCAGACTCACTATAGGCCTTTGTTAACATTTCACAGAATTTATTTCATTTTTTAAGCAAAATTGGATACAAATTCTTTGATCCATTTCTTTTAACGAACGAAAAATCGCCGAGCTCATAAAACACGTCTAACCCTAGCGGCTGCCACAGACAAAGTAAACAATGAAAACAGCTAAAGTTTTTATCATACTTCGAAGGCATGTATACCTACATAATAAAGAAAATTTTATGACAAGCGGACCCTCCGAACCCGCGAAATTTAACAATTCCCGTTATTTTCTGAACACACCTCGTATAAGTAAAACCTATTAAAAAAATGAAAGGTTTTTATTTTTTAATAGGCTTTTAGATGTCTAACAATGGTTTAACAATACTAAAATATTGTTTTAAAATATAAAAAGATGAAAAGAACAGGTAAATTAAAAAAATAACCGGTAAAAAACATGTTTTAAACAAACTTTATAACCAAGCCACAAATTAAAAAAATAATACAAACATTTTGTTAACTGTTAAATTTAGGTACCTAGACTGAGTAAAAATGTAAAATTTGGCATCTCCAAAAGATTAAATATAGTTGTATTTCACTCAGTATATGTATTACAAACAAATAATCAAAACAATTACTTAGTTCATAATGTTCTAACTAAAAATTGATTAGCATAAATTATTCATATTACTAGTGTTGTCTGTGGTTTTAAATCAGTAATAAACTATTATATGTTTTAATTATGGGTATTAAAACATCATGCTTGTTTGATTAAAAAACAATCTTGTTTACAATGTGCAGTTTTATTATTTAATTATAAGTTTATTAAAGTCATATTGTGCATATTTATTTAAATTTAAAGTTATTTTAAATATTAATATTTTAAATGATAACACATTAACATTTTACATTTCTCACACGAATTTAATTTAGGCACGAGCGAGCTTGCGAGCAAGTGCTTAATTAAATGAGTGCCTATTAAAGGTACTATACTTTTTTTTACGAAAAATACTTAATATTATCTAAAAAATTAAATATGTGTATAAATCGACATCTATACGAGTATAAAGTAACCATCCCAATAAACATTTTTAACGTAACTTTCACCCTTAGAAGAACAAGTTTTTGATTTTTTTTATTACTATAATTGCAAAATATTATCACAAAGTATTAAAAATTCTTACACGGAAAACGTTATGTACAAAAAGTGACAGTTGTATTTATTGGAATTCCCGTTAGAATTTCTTACACGGGAATCAACCGGCGTTAAAATCTCAATTTTTTGTATGTAAATAAAAATTTATCCCTTGAAAATAGACTAACAATCGATATAGAAACAGTTTTTTTACAGTAAACGAGAAGATAATGTTTTATGGGACTGTACGTAAAAAATTTAACGCTTTATCAGTTTAATCTAGTTAACTGCACTACTACGGCCAAATCAAAAGGTCAGTACAAACATTCATATAATCTTTTCAAATAATTAATGGTTTTGTATTTTTGTATTGAGATAATAAAATAATTTTCACATTTAGTATTATATATGTATTATATATACAAGAAAAGCACTTTATTTTAACGATTTTATGACATTTGACAACTGTCAACTAACTTAAAACTAACTTCAGCCCGTGACTAAAAACCTGTTGCTAACTTCAGACCTTGACTAAATCGCCATAAAGCCACAACTTGTCAATGTGTATTTAAAAGGTCACTTAGTGCCATGGAAACATGTACGATAATGGGCGTTTTAAAGGTGGGAGTAGAAAAAGAATCTTAAGGTAAAATAAAGAAACTTAAGGCAACATAAAATAATATATTTATAAATATCACACTTATTATTTATATCAAATTTAATCTTAAGATGTAAAAACAATTGAATTAAAGTGTATAATATAATTCAATTGTTTTTACATCATAAGATTAAATTTGATATAAATGACATTGAGTGTGATATTTACATATAAATTATATTATTTTTGGTTACATTTAGTTATGCAACATTTCTATATATTTTAATTTTAGTATAATTTATAATAAAAGATTTTTAAAATAACGACAGTTCAGCTCTTAATATTAATTATACTTTCATAGGGATGATTTTTTTGAATTTTGTCGATATTTTATTTTTCAGTAGAAAAAATACAAATAATCAGGCCAATTCACTAACAGAACTCGTTAAAGTTAGCCACTAAAATCAGTGCTTATCGGCCAATCCGACCAATCAGGTCTAAAGTTAACGACTCATGTTAGTGAATTGGCCTGAATGATTTTTTTTGGCTAAAAAAATATTATTTTTTTATTTTAAGTAGCGGAAGACCCAGGCCCGGCCATTCATAGAGCCCCCGACATCTTGGTATTTAAAATTCAGATAAATAATACACATTAAACAGGTATTTTATCTAGGGTTAGATAAAATAAAAAACACCTAAAATATTATTAATCAAAAAATATTCCAAAATATAATTTATTCTTTTTATGCGTCCGACAGTACTTATCAAAATATGATTTATTTTATTACATCTTTGATAATCGCCGATCTATCGGGGAGCCGACAGACTATAGTGTGTCGGCTCCCCGGCACACTTCTAAAACAATCCTTTGACGGCTAGCCATCAAAGGATTGTTTTAGGAGTCACCAAACAACCGGATTCATTTGATTTAATCTCTTAAAGTCAATGGCGTTTTAATACTGAGAACCCTGATTAAAAATTAACGCAATAAACTCAAAGTTTAATCTGACATTTAAAACTTTAGTTTCAGTATACTATATATAGTGTCCAAATATTATCTAATTATCAAATTAAAAGATAAACTTGTAATAATTTTGTGTAGACCAAAGTAACAAAAAAAGGGAAATTTTGTCATGAAAATCGGTAAACGGAGATTTGGTAGACCCCCTCACGTGAAGTTCTAGCTATTAAACTTTCTTTGCGGACAACATGATAAACCCCAAAAATGTAAAAAAAATTGATTATATTTTTTATCAAAATTGAATTATAATAAATATTTTGACGTGAGATTTTCAGGGGGATGATATTCGGTGGGATTTTGCTGCCCCCCATTTGCCCCTAAGAAGATTTGACACTTAGGCACGTGTTTTAATATATCACTATTCAAATAAACCAATAACGCTTACAAGTGTTTTTCGGTAAAATTAGTGAAATAAAGTTCGGTGACAAATTATTTTATTATATTACCTAAGTAATTGTATTTAAATAAAAAATAACCTCATCGTAAAAATTACATATTTTGTAAATTTAAAATTAAAATAGCCAGAAAAATCGCCTTTTTACTTTTGTTGAGTTTTTTAGGGTCTTTCGCTACTAAAATAAAAAAGAATTTTTTGTAAAAAATAATTTACTATTTGTATTTTTAAAAATTGTTTCTACTCAAAAAAAAAAATAACAAAAAATAAAATCTCTAAATGTGCTTATGTTGGGGGAGAGGGGGGTGAAATTCATTCTTACGTAATATTTCGTGAATCAAAATTCAATATTAAAAATCTAATTCCATTTTGGATTCCAAATAGTTTTTTTAATTTTAAAGTGAATCTTACTAAAGAAAGGGGAGGGGGGTTTGAGAAATCTTACGGGGGGTAGGGGGGTCAAAAGTCACCAAAATTGTCCTTACGTAATTAATGATAATAATCCAATAATTGGGGTACATTTTCTCCAAAATTAAAGGGTTTTCTCATCCATGCCCCAATTTCCTATTGGATTATCTTTTAAAGTTATTTTTTGGGGTTAGGAATTTATTATATAGCTAAGTATAATAATAGGGTAGCAAAAACAGACTATACTTTGAAAATGTGTAAATCCGCCACTGAAACTGACAGATACATAACATCAATTATAGGGCTGCGTTCCTCACTCAAATGTCAAAGTGGTCTTTTGGTATAGACTATAGAGGTATTTATTTTATTCTAAGAGCCTAAAAACTGTTTTTTATTTTCAGCCTGAAAATTTCAGGACCCTCAGTATAAAACTTGTACTAACATAAATTTAAGAAAAACTTTAATTTTATAAATAAATGAATAATGATAACTAACAATTATTATTATACACTTACTACACTTAATAAGTGTAGTATAATATGTCCTTGAATAAAAACGCTTCCTATATTTATTGATAAACGATTGTCTATGACCTCGAAATTACTATTTTATGTATGCAACAATTATATCAAATAAATCATTATCTACTAATCTAAAACTGTGACAAATAAAAAATGTTTACTACAAATACATTTTAATATTGACCCGAATTTCTTAATTTTTATTAAATTACAAAAAAACCTTTTTCATAATGATATCAAGTTTGATAAACGCCATTTTAGTCACGAATTTTAATCAGGCACGAGCGAGCTTGCGAGCGAGTGTTTAATCAAATGAGTGTCTAGAATAGTATATTCTAGACACGGCATGCATATTCCGCTCGAGTGAAAAGTTTGTATCACGAGCCAAAGGCGAGTTATACGGTTTTACAAAAGCGGAATTTGGAATTCCAAATGTGTTTCGTGTGTTCTACGTTTCCAAAAAATACCATAGAAAAATAATTTAATTCGGAGAAAGTAAGGTTGGATTGGTCTAAAGGTTGTCGACCGATGATAGAATAATTAATTCTGTAACAGTTTAAGGAATACATGTAATTTCACATTAAAAAGTGATGTTAGAACAGTCATAGAGTTGCATACAATACTTTTTCTACGTTAAATAGATACTTATTATTATCTATAAAAAAACAGACAAACTCGCGTAACAATTTTTAACTTTGGAATCTGTATTACCGGCGCGCCAGTAAAAATGTCAAATTTGTATGCGTAAATCGAAATTTATCCCTTGAAAATGGACTAACAACCGTTTAAATGATGATATAGAAGCAGTTTTTCACAGTGATAGTAAAGATAATGTTTTATGGGGACTTCAGGTGGAGTCTCCATCCTAAATTTTTAATGCTCAGTTAAATCTAGTTTACTAAATCAATAGGTCACTACACACTTGCATATAAACTTTTCAAATAGGTATTGGCGTTGAGAAACTATTTAGTACTTTTCGAGGTACTTTTTGTTTTTGTATTAAGATGATAAAATATTTTCCACACTATTTCACAAGAAGAGAACTCCGCCATTTTACGCTACTCGGGAATTTTTGTAGCGTCCGTTACAATCAAAAATTGTGAGTAAAACTACCGTAATTATTATGCTTATAAGTTTAAGACTAATTATTATTAGCATAATAAACATGTTTGCAATATTAACTATTATAACAGTATTTAATTTAATTACGGTAGCTTTTAATCACAATTTTTGATTGTAACGGACGCTACAAAAATTCCCGAGTAGCGTGGAACGGCTGAACTTTATTTTAACGAATGTATGCCATTTGACAACTGTCCATTAACTTAAAACCAACTTCAGTTGGTTGCTGTTGCTGAAGTTAGCCCGTGACTAAAACGCCATAAAACCAGAAATTTTTTGAAAATTCTGCTACGGTGAGCGTAACCGTGAAATGATGCATTTTTTATGGCCAGAATTGTATGTTATTGATTTTCATTTATCGACGATTTCTTGGTTAAACATGATGGTGCCACATGCCACACAGCCAATGCAAATATGATTTTATTGAATTACTATTATCCAGGTCTAATTATCTACCGACAAAGCGAATTCAATTAGCCACACCAATTCAACAGCTAGATAATAAGGTATATTGGTGAGATCGAGGAGCCATTATGCAGATATGTAATCAACAATTTAGACCATCGAGTGGAGGTGTGGCGCCGAAGCCTTGTCAAATATATTTCCGATATTATCTTTCAGTGAAAGACTTTCATGCATAATTGCCATGTACCAAATAGCACGATTTTATAAAGAAATCAAATCAAAATCAAGACTTTCATGCATAATTGCCATGTACCAAATAGCACGATTTTATAAAGAAATCAAATAACACTGTTTTATTAACTGTTACACTAGTTTACAGAATCGAAAAAAAATTCTGCCCACCATATCCCATTATAATTTTTTCATGTATTTTGACCCACTAAACACGAACATCAGACTCTTTTTTTATGGAAGCGTTTTTGAAATATGAATTTTCAAATGTTGTTTTTTTTCAATTTTCGGAGGTGTTTTGACGTTTTTGAGTATAGCTTGAAATCTAATTGATCGATTTGGTCAAACAAGCTCTTAAATTAAAAGGGTTTGAGCCCTCTAAAACTTTCTTTTACATACTTTTGATATCGGATAAGTATTTTGACACTAGCGATTTTAATAACTTTTATGGCAAAAATTTAGGTCGAAAACTTACATATCGTCCTGGGAAATGTTTAAATCAAACAGAAAACTCCAGTTTGATTTTTTGTTCGTGAAGCTGACATTTTTACAAAAAAAAACAAGGTTATGTTGATAAAAATACATGAAAAAATGGCGAAGTTATGAATTTTTTAGTGGAAGACCAAAATTCAGCTTTTTGACGATTTTTATTTTATTTTTCTCTTTTATTTTGTAATGTTTATTCTTTAATGAAAACCTAAGCAAAGTGAATGATTGGAATTTTTTACCGAAAACATTGTTCAAAATTTAAATTTGACATGGCGTTTGCGAAGTGTGAATTCTTTTGTTTCTCTTGTTGGCATAGTGCCATTTTACTACTATTTTTTGATATTTCAACAAGGTATTTTTATCATGGTTTTATTTAGTTAATAAAAAGTGTAAAATGAGTAAAAAAAGTAGAGTTCGAGTGCGTAAATAGCCCGGACAATCTGGGAGACGTAAGTGATGAGCACGGATAACGTTTTCACTAGCAAATGAAGGCTATGGAGCGGAGGTATCACGGCTTCTGGGATCCAGCCATGATGGGTGATTACATTTGGTCGATTATACGAGAAACGGAATAGGAAAGCAACAAAAAACATTACAATATTACAACAAAATAAAACTTTCAATATCTTCAATGTTCAATATTCAATACATAATTTAATTTCAATATTTTTAAAATAAAAATCAATGTTGAATATTAAATTTTATATAATTCAATAAAACTGAAAAATTCATAACTTCGCCATTTATCCATGGATTTTTATCAACAGCAGCTTATTTATTTCCTTTAAGTATAATCTATACGTAAAATAAATCAAACTGGACTTATCATTTCGATTTCTATCTTTTCCAAAAAGATATGTAAATTTTTGACCTCGATTTTTGTAAAAAAAGGACTTTTTCAACTTCATAAAATCGCCAGTATCGCACTACTGAGCCGATACCAAAAGTATTCAAGAGAAAGTTGTATAGGGCTCAATTACATTTGATTTAAGTGCTTGTTTGGTCAAATCGATCAATTAGAACTCGAAGTATACTCTAAAACGTCAAAACACCTCAGAAAATTAAAAAAAAAACAATTGAAAATTCATATCTGGAAAACGCTTAGATGAAAAAAACTAAGTGTGTGTGAAGAAAATCATAGTGAGACATGGTGGGCAAAATGGCTGTAAACTAGTGTTATCGATGCTTTGTGTACATGAAATTGCACGTAATTTTTTTGCTTCCCTGTTTTTTTTATGATCCAAAATTAAATTAGACATCTTGATAAGTTATCTTAAAAAACAGTTTATGTAAACATTTCCATGTCTAAAACACTTAAAATCTTTGCAATAAACTTTACCCTTAATTTTGTATAGGCAACGAATGAGAGAGACGAATGAATTGTGATTGATTGTGTAATTACTTTGTCCATTTCTCTCTTGCTTGTTGGCTATAGGAAATTACGAAATTTCTGACACTGTAAAATTTATAGTGTTAATTATCAAAATAATTGTAAATTACTTCCTCAATTGCAATAAAATCATATTTATTCTATAAATACGATAAAACATAATTTCGTATTTGTATTAACAAAAAAACAACTTACTTACAACCGCGGTTAATTTTAAAGCGCTTAACTCTCAATAAAATTGTTTTCACCTTGATTATGCAACATTTAAACATTGTTTAGAAATTTGTCCCCCTTCCATTCCTATGCCACTGTAAATGTCCTATTAAAACCGGTTAAAACATTTTTATATTCTTTTTCAGAAGAGCTGAATATTCTTTATTTACCTCACTTTAAAACTGGTTAGCATTTAAAAAAAATTCTTTTACCACAAACAAGCTATTTGTCTCTGAAAAACATTCCTGGCATTTAAAAGTTTTGTTTTCAAGGTAGGTAAAAACAATAATTTTGCTATTAAAATTAATAATAATGTACAATCTCAGAAGTGTGTTTATTATTGTTCATTACGGTGCAATATTAAATATATTTAAAATTGAATTAGTTATATAACAGTGTTTATTTTATTGATATAAATATAAGTATTATTTTAATAGCTTAGTTCATAGATTAGATAGGTATACCTATAGGCCAGGGCCGACGAGAGGGAATGGGGTATACGGCTTACAGTTACATACAAAAAGCTAAATTAATTCCTAGGGGCGACCCTGAGGTGGGGTTCAAACGCTGTTTGATAACGCAACGTCATCCCTCGACAACGGTTGGCAATGCGTAGCTGATAACGTTGCGGCATCAAACTTACAGCGTTCGAACTCTAGAGTGTCTTAGTTCAACAGTGATTTTTCACTTTATTACATACAACATTTCTGGCATTTAATTTTTTATTTAAGGTACGTAAACATTTAATAAAAACAGAAAATGTGTTCGGATATTTTTGTATAGAATTAAGCGCTGTACAAAAAAGGTTTTTTATGATTTTTTGCTTAACTAGGCTCATTTTTATACCTAAACAAAACTTTTTTGCCTGTTTGTAAGAAAAAAAACAATTCTCTTTTATTTAAAGACCCTAATATTTATGGAATGTTACATAAACATTAGGGTTGTTCTTATTTGACCGATGTCGAAATTTTAATCGTACCGCCCCCTCATTTGTTTTTAAAAAATATAATAAAAATGTATGCCAAATTTGAATGTCCTAACTTATTTCCTTCTATTGCCTGTAACAACGAGAAGTTTTCCAGATAATTGGCTTTAATGTATTAATTTTTTTAAATTACTATTAATATATGAAAATGTATAATTTTTTAAGAAAATGTAGAAGACATAAGTTACTTTTAACAAAAAAAAAAAATCATGTATTTTCATCCTAAGGTCTTTTTTACTTCGCTCGATTATTACTTACAGTTTTTTATATAGGGGATGTTTGCTTTAAAACGCAATAATTTTATAAAATCATTAATAATTAATGAACAATTCTAATTTGTTGAGGAAATGAAGGGAAAATATGGTACTTTTCAACAAAAAAAAATTCATGTATGTCCTTGGTAAGGTCTTTTTACTTCATTCAATTATTACTATTATTGTTATTTTATTGAAAATGTCATAAAAAACAAAATATTAGTGATAATTACCCTCTTATATATGCCTACAAGACAATTATCGCGATAATTGTCTACTAGGAATCGATAATTCCATTGTATCTACGTATCCATGGCAATTAATAAAAATAACGTCAGTTTTTATTTTAATGTGACAGTTATTTAAAATGTCACGTTTTGGTAAAGAATCATTTGATTCAATTAATGAAAATGTGAAAAATAGTTAAAATATTTGAAAATGTTATTCTTTTATTTAATTATAATTTAATAATAATAATAAACTATAGTTTATTCGTGTAATTATCTAAACAAATTACACTCGTGCATAAAAATAATCAGATAATTTTGCATTCAAGCATATTGCCTTTTAAAAAATGCATTCGGTCATTTTCATATTTTGAGGAAAGAGTCCTCCACCTTCGGTGTCGGGCTCTTTCCAAAATATAAAAATGAACTCATGCATTTTTTAGGCAAAATTATCGATAATTTTTAAGCACTTTACCCCCGATTATTTGCATTTAATGCATAATTAGTGTTTTGAAACGTAATTTTGTACTTTTCTAATGTTGGTGCTACCTAAATATCTTTTAGGCAATATTAAATTATTTGTTTTATAATTTTGTATACAAAATTACAATTATGTAAATAATGAAATTGTAATTTTGTACTTTTCTAATGTTGGTGCTCCCTAAATATCTTTTAGGAAATTACGATTCAAAGCAAACTAATTATGCATTTTGTTTATGCTGATATTTTGTTTTTTATGTCATTTTCAATAAAATAACAATAATAGGGCACCCCGAGAAAAAGAAAATTTCCAGTGAAATCCCTGTGGAAAGTTATTTTAGAGACTTAAGCATTAATAATTCTGTTTTTAACATTAATAATTCTGTTTTTTTTTGTTTTTTTAATACATTTAAGCTTATACAGTTCATAATTTATATAAAAATATTTGTAAAAATTTTATTGTTATGTATGATGTGATAATCAATAAATATCTATTATTAGATATTATTTTTATTATAATAAATAATAATAATAATAATAGATAATTATCTGTAAAATTTTTATAATATACATACTACTACTAACAATAATAGTACCTAATCATTGAGCGAAGTAAAAAAGACCTTACGATGAGTATACATGAATTCTATTTTTTTTTTGTTTAAAAGTACCATATTTTCCTTTCATTTCCTTAAAAAATTAGAATTGTTCATTGATTATTAATAATTTTATAAAATTATGGCGTTTTAAAGCAAAAATCTCCTATATAAAAAACTGTAAGTAATAATCAAGCGAAGTAAAAAAGACCTTAGGATACAAATACATGATTTCTTTTTTTTTTGTTTTAAAGTAGGTAACTTATATCCTCTACATTTTCTTAAAAAATTATACTTTTTCATAGATTAATAGTAATTTAAAAAAATTAATACATTAAAGGTAATTATCTGGAAAACTTCTCGTTGTTACAGGCAATAGAAGGAAATAAGTTAGGACATTCAAATTTGGCATACATTTTTTTTATATTTTTTAAAAACAAATGAGGGGGCGGCACGATTAAAATTTCGACATCGGTCAATAAGAACCACCCTAATAAACATACTAGGGGTTCAGTTGCATCTTTGTCGTGCACATGAAGCCTACACAAGGAAAAATGGATATCTGCGCCACTAATGGTTAAAAAAACACGTAATTTGTGCCTATTGATTTCGTACTTCTTCTGTATGGTTGTGCACTTTGGGCAGATTATTTACATCAGTAAAACTCCTAATAGCATACTTTATTTAAAATTTAATTATTTTTTTAAACAAAAAAGTCGTTTTTTAAATGCACAGCAGTGCAACTGACTGAACAGACAACACATAAAAGTGTTAGTGACACTATGTCACTCTTAAATAAACACGAAAACCACCGAACCCTACCAGCAGCAGTTTCCCCTTGCTTGCCATACCTGCTGTGGTGAAAAAGTTGATTGATTGAGCATATGGGTTTTTTTTTCAGTAAATAATAAAACCCCCTAAACTATTTCAAAACACTGCCTACTCAAATGCGTTGCTAATGCCGGCGAGGCTTTAATCTTTCAAAGGGCCCCCTTCAAGTAAATCTTCTATGTGATTATACTAAAGTCATAATAAATTTTGTGTAAAAGGTCGGCAATAATTGCTGTGTCATGAATTTCATATATTAGATAGGTAGAGTATTTTCAGTGATTTTCCATGTAATGAGTTATCTTTTAATTACATTTATATATAGGTAAATAGAATCACCTCTTAAGTTGTAGAATGTAAATCTACTAATATAAACATACCTGGACTGGGTTTAACAAGTTTAGAAGGCTTTGTTGCATTAGTAAACAATTTTGTAAAGTCTTCTTCCTCATTTTGCTGCAAATAACAAAAAACATAACCTCACCATTAAATTTACAACAAATAACAGCAAAAATAACATACCGCAAAACGTAAATTATTTTCCACAATGCTGGAATCAATATCCAAAAACACTGGTTTGGATTTTGCACTCATTTTAAGTAAATTAAAGTAACTTTTTAAACAGAAATTTGTTGTCACAGTAACGGTAACCTCACATATTTTTGACGTTTCTGTTGCCAAATTGTTTTTAAATGCAAAGAAAACCTTATTTAAAAGCCTACTTTTTATTATATCTATGGAAATATGCTATTTATGCAAAATAATTTAAGAAATCCAAATAACATTTTTTATATAATTTCCGTTTTTTTCTCAGTAAAAATTAAAATAAATATTTCGTAAGATAAACAGAACATCTGGCAACATAGCAGAAAACGTCACATTGTAGGCGCCATATTCAAAATTTCCAATAATGCAGGCTGCTTCATAATTTTCACGCTTACTCTTTTAGCTTGAAACCTTGGCATATTCGTCTTCTTTATACATAATTGTTTATTAAGTATTAAGATAAAATTTGGCTTAGGCAAAAGTTGTTGTGGTATTTGGTGGGGTATTGTTTAATTATAAATCATTGCTATTTTAGCTTGTGGAGTGTGCGCAGAACCAGTTGTTAACACAGATCATAAACGTTGTTGGTTGTTAAAATGGCGAACGGAACGTTGGACCTGTTTTGTGGCTCTGAATTTTGGGTGAGTTTTTAGTGAAATAAACAGTAATTTTATTTTGTAAAAAGAGAATTTAATGGTTAGAGTACTTTCGTTAATTTTGCGTAATAATTTCGAACATTCAATTTATATTTGCAGTATATACAGGGTGGCTCACCGGGGACGAATCTGAAGCTATTATTAAAGAAATTAAAGTTATATTTTGCATGTTATTTAATGGGATTATTATTGATGTTTTTTGTAAAGAAAGTTAATTTCATTTATACATGTTTTTTAATTTGTTTTAATTTAAATGTTTGATTACTAAACTTTTTCGAGTTTGGTAGGTACTTAAGGTGGATTTGGCCAGCATTTATGTTATGTAACGTAATGTAATTTAATTCATAACCTTATAGGTGTATGCATGTAATGTACCTAATCGAAAGTTGACAAACTTTTATTAGTGGTGACAAAAATTTCGATAATCTCTTACCTACATAGAACATAATAACCGAAAAAAAACACTGATTTTTAATATACATTTTTTTATATAAATCAGTGTACAAAATTTGTAAATTCTTTTTTGGTGGCCGAAAGCCTTATTCTTACTTACTCTGTAAATTGAAATTAGCAAGACAGGTGAGCGTGTTTTTCTGAACAACTACTTACCTACCCGGTAAAATAAAGTTTATTTAATAAACTAGTGGTTTAAACTTCTTAGCAATTTGTTAACAAAATGATATAAAAGTAATGTTAAAATGTTAAAATAAAAGTAATGTTAAAATCGCGCAAAATTTTAGTACATTAAACACATTAATGTATTTATTTATAAAGTCCGCTGCACCATAGCCCGGTAACGGAAACGGAATCTGAACAGTAAAGGTGGGAGAGACTAAGAAACCAGTGTTGATTGATAGTTTGCTAAGTCACTCCCACCTTTACCGTTTAGGTTCCCGTTCTCGTTACCGGGCTGTTGTGCAGCGGGCTTAAACCGTCGTTACGATGTAAAAATGTAGGATGTTTATGTAAAGCCTGATTTATAGTTTGCCTTCCTTCCTCCCGTAAAAGATGAACAATACGAATATCGTAGTGTCATTTACAGATTTCCGTACGCGGATCTATAAATGGCACTATTATTTTCGTATTGTTCATCTTTTACGGGAGAAAGGAAGGAATCTATAAATTAGGTTTAATAGTTCTTAATTTTTAAACATGCGAGTAGTTCAATACAAACATAGGTATACTAAATGTATAAATAGCACAATTTTTGTTAAATTACATTCAATTACGTTAGGTTACATAAGATTAAATGCTGGCTAAATACACCTTTAGATAACCTAACTTTATTGTCAAAGGGCAGGTATGGGAAAGTGACGCAAAATGGTTTTATACTACATTTTCTACTTTTACTAGAGTCAAACCACGTCAAGTGAGACCAGAAAATTTCACGAAATCACTGATTTTGAAAATAATCATATTATTGTGTAGTATGCATGACTCATATGTCACAGTAAAAAAATTGTTTTAAAATTCGTTTTTTTGGTAATGTTATTAAGGTTGACAATTTTGTCAAACTTTAGAGCACGGTAAAATTGAAAAAATAGAATCTCTGGAACCACTCCGTATAATTGAATTAAATTTTACACACTATTGTAGAAATGTTTATACTATATAATGATCATTTAATTAAGGTTAATTTGTTGAAATAAAAGAATTTTGCATACATTTATTATAAACAATTGAAATTTTGTATGTGTTCTTCACGCTGAAAAAAAATTAATCTTGTGTCATAATATGCGGCAAACGTTCCCGTTTAATAAAATGTACACAAAAATTTGTCCTTCATATGTCATTCCGGAGATATTAAATTTTTTGTCCCGCTGTGCGCTTGATCAGTACGCGGCGCGCTTCGCTGCTAGCTCGTCAGGACACGGTGTGCCTGAACGAAGTTTAAGTCGCATAAAAATTCCGCAGTTTCTTGTTCGGGACTCTTTGGTGACTTAAAAATAATATTTACCAAAATCCTAGCTGCTCCCCTTTTCGAAACATTTTGAAAAATCTTTTTTATGCATTATGCGTTTTACTATATAAAAAAGTGATTTTTGTCTAACCCTGTATAAATCTAATGATGTGCTCACAGTATTCTCCAAGTCTCGTTAACAATATACTCCAATATTATAAAAATCGGTGTACAAATGTGTACTCTGTCAAAGGTAAGATAAACAAAAAAAAAAATAAAAAAAAAGATTTTTCAAAAAATTTTGAAAATAGGAGCAGCTAGGATTTTGGTAAATATCATTTTAAAGTTACCAAAGGGTCCCAAACAAAAAACTGCAATCAATAAAAATCGGTGTACAAATGTGTACTCTGGCAAAGGTAGACTTTGCGATAAAATGAATTTTTTACAAATTTAAACAAAAAACAGTTAGAATTTTGGTAAATATCTTTTTTAAATCACCAAAGAGTGCCGATCAAAAAACTTCAACCAATTTTTCGTTCAAAATTGAAAACTACTAAAAAGCCTAAATTAAACAACATTTTAAATACTCTCTAAGCGTTATTTTATTTAATTTTATTACAAATCTATTTTTCTTGTAAAATGTTAATAAAAATGCAATTTTGTAACCTGATAGACGTAGAAATATCTAAAAAAAAAATTGGGGATAAATATTTTTCGCGTGTTATGCTATAAGTAATCATAAATTTACACTTGCATTATTAAAAATAAGTGATTTTTGGCTAACCCTGTATATATCAAATGATGTGAACAATATTAAAAAGTATTCTCTAAGTCTCCTAAATAATTTACTCTAATTTTATAAAAATCGGTGTGCAAATGTGTACTCTGTCAAAGAGATAAACAAAAATTTAAAAAAAAATCATGAATTTTCGAACAATTTTGAAAAGAGTAGCAGCTAGAACTTTGGTAAATATCATTTTTAAGTCACCCAAGGGGCCCGAACAAGAAACTACAATCAGTTTTTGGCGGCATTTTTATGTGACTTAAACTTCGTTCAGGCACACCGTTAAAACGTTAGAACGGACGAGCTAGAAACGAAGCGCGCCGCGTACTGATCAAGCGCACAGCGGGACAAAAAAATTAATATCTCCGGAATGACATAGGAAAGACAAATTTTTGAGTACATCTTATTAAACGGAAACGTTTGCCGCATATTATGACACAAGATTAATTTTTTTCAGCGTGAAGAACACATACAAAATTTCAATTGTTTATAATAAATGTATGCAAAATTATTTTATTTAAACAAATAAACCTTAATTAAATGATCATTATATAGTCTAAACATTTCTACAATAGTGTGTAAAATTTAATTTAATTATACATAGTGGTTCCAGAGATTCTATTTTTTCAATTTTACCGTGCTCTAAAGTTTGACAAAATTGTCAACCTTAATAACATTACCAAAAAAACGAATTTTAAAACAATTTTTTTACTGTGACATATGAGTCATGCCTACTACACAATAATGTGATTATTTTCAAAATCGGTGATTTCGTGAAATTTTCTGGTCCCACTTGACGTGGTTTGACTCACTACTAAATGTATACACATATAATAGTATGTAGTAAATTTAGCAAATTACTTGTTGGTCTTTTGGTTGTTTACAGGCTGTAAATGAGAATGTCGGATCACGATACACAAACGTGTGTATCATGTTTCAGTTGACAAACAAAATAGTATTTAAAAAATACTATATAGTACAACTTTTACAAAAATCTTAAGTTTGTGTTATTTTGTGACTTTAGTTTGACGTGTCAAACTCAGAAATCACAGTGAAGCTGAGGGCTCTTGTAACTTAACAATTTCCTGAAGTTGTTGATTTTTATAATAATCAAATTATTATACCAAGCAAACAAGTACCTAGTTTGCATTGAAAATATATAAAATAATTAACAAGAAAAAAATAATTGAAATTAATTAATTAAATGAAAAAATTAAAAAAATTGTCAATGTACATTTACTACTGTAGTAAATTGGACAGTAAATGTATATTTTAGCACCTTTCCAACCCTGTCATAGTGACAGAATCGGATGTACCTAATAAAAGCCATTTCTCGCTACTCAATTTTCGTAGTGTAATAATAAAAAATTGTGAATATAAGCTACCGTTATTAAATTAAATACTATTTCAATATTTACTATTCTTTATTATGCTTGTAATAATTAAGCTTAAGCTTAAAAGCACAATAGTTACAGTAGTTTTTACTAACAATTTTTATTTATTACGGACGCTACAAAAATTGCCGTTTAACGTGGAATGGCCAAGTAATTTCTTTTTATGGAAGAATCTACCGAACCGCCGGCGGTGTTTTTAAAAAAATGCTATGCTATTGAACCGCCGCGGGAATAATGTTACATTTACGTAACAAAAACAAAATAAGTAATGTTTATAATAGAAAACAAAATTATGTAACACATTGTATTATTTTAAAATGTAAATTAGTTAACAATTATCAAACTCGGTACCTCTCGCATGCTAAGTGATCCAAAGCCAAAATTATTATGATTATTATTTGAGATTACAAATTTTGTTAAATGACCTAAACTGAATTTTTTAAATTAATTGGGTGTAGTAGGTATTATTGTAATTAGGTTTAATTAATTATAATACAATTATATAAAGGAAACATAATTTAAAAAAACCATGTGAGCGATGCTGCCTGTTGAAGAGTATGAACAAACAATCTGGGAACCAAATTAGTGCGGTTAGTGCTTGAGCACAATTCCGCGCTCACGGAATTTTGCCGCGGCGGTTCAATAGCAATTTATACCGCTGGCGGTTCAGTGGACACTTTCTTAATAAGAAATTCTTGTTTTATAATTATTATAACTAATCCATGTTTTTTTTTTAGAACAACTCATTAACATGGTACACGGATAATCCCGAGTTTACAAAGTGTTTTGAAAGGACAGTGCTAATATGGATACCGTGTGTTTTTTTGTGGACATTTGCATTGTTAGAAGTGTATTACATAACAAACAGCAAAAAACGAAATATACCGTGGAATTTTTTAAATGTGTCTAAATTAGTGGTTACAGCTGCTCTGTGTGTTTTAACTTTAACCGATTTAGTGACAACTTACAAAAAATTCTCGAATTCGGAAGAACCTGTTCCAAATGTGGATATTTACACTCCAGTTGTCAAAATTTTATCTTTTGTAAGTATATTTTTCATGTTTTGTGCAAAATTAAGTTAATGATTTTATGTTTAAATGAAGTAAAACTATATAGGGTGTCTCAAAATGGCACGCCAACGCTATATATACGACATATATGTCGTTAGGGGAATTATAAAAAAAAGAATTAAAGGTAGCTGTAAATTTATTAAGTAAAAAACTTCTTATAGAAACAATTTAAATAAGGCAATAAAGGTTGACATGGTTCATAGATGTAGTTTTTGATTTCTCTATTTTTTGATAATGTGTGTCAAAAAGTCATATACTTTACAAAATGTAAAATTTATTATTTTATTTAATTTAATTTAAATCGTTATTAGAAAATTTTACTATTCTTTTTTTACGCTTTTTATAAATATACTTATACTTGGTATCGAGCTTGGTCTTTATAACAAAATTTAAATCCTTATAATTAAAAATCCTTTTTTTGTAATTAAACAAATCTTTGTTTTAAAAAGTTTTTTTAAACATAGGCATTTTGAAACTAAAAGGTATTCTTTAAGGCATTCTTAATATTCTAAAGTTTTTTTAGGTGAAAATTTAGCAAGCAAATATCTAATAGGTCCCATGATTTAACCTAATTTAACTGTAATATTGCCTATCTGGTTTTAAATATAATTTAGTCTGCTTTCACCAAGCGCAATTTTGCATTGCAAGGTGCATTCAAACTGCAATTTGTATGAATCAAACAAAAGAACATTACACAATTAAGGCGCTTCTTACAAAAACAGACATAGTCCAAATTAGTATTAACATACCTACCTACGTACACTTATAGGTACGTATAATTTAAATTAATATTTTGAGCATAGATGACCGAAGGCAGCGTTAATTTTGCGAGAATACCTATCTATTTTTAATGTCATATAGATTATGACAAATCATTAGGTTTAAACACAAGTCTCCCTATTGAAAATGCCATATAGAACCATATAAAAAACACGTATCTGGATTCTATATGGTTTCTATCTGGTTCAATATAGGTATTTGAAACAGGCATTTCACTATAGAACCAGATAGAAGATTACATTATAGAACCAGATAAAAACACTCTAAAACACTATAGAACCAGATAGGGAAACCTATCTGGAAATACATATAGAACAGAAACCAGATAAATCCATATACATCCATATACATGTCTTTATAAAATTTTTAAAATGGAAATCCATATTCAACCATATAGAATCCGTTTAATGTAAACCAGGACTTTCCATATAGGACCTATAAAACCATATAGAACCAGATACGTTTCCTTATCGGATTCAATATGGGTTCTATATGGCATTTTCAATAGCTATTATGAGTTTTTAAGATGATTGTTTTAAATTAAAAATAATTAACAAGACATTTTTGAACTATGGCTGTTTTTGTTAGAAGCGCCTCAATTTTTTTCAACAGAAAAATAGGATCTTGAAATTAGTTAACCTAACTTAATTTTAATGCATCATTGTATGTTTATGTAACATATTTAAGTAATCTTAGGCATGACATTCTAGGTCAAAAGTTATTTAAACTGTTATTTATATAATTTACCTAATATCAGAGTATAAATAAGGATTTATAAATTATAATGTGTGATAATATACCTACTGCAGGTGTCCCAGAAGTTCTGGGCTAGAACTCGCGCCACAGAGAAAAACGGAACATTTCGAAAGTTATGCGAAGTACCTACATACTACATTAATATTATCTAACGCAAAGGATAAGCGAAATAAGAATAAAAAACCTCCACACCTGAAAGTCCCACCACGTGACCACGTACGGAACGCAGTCTTTTGAAAATTTGGCATTTAAGGCTTTTCAGGTTATGTATCTGTCAAAGTATAGTCAACGAAAGAAATAATATTATGTTTAGGCGTTAAAAATGTATAAATCTTTATAAAATTACAATAACAATGGATGGTTTAAGAATTTAAGAATATAATTATATTTAAATACTGCATTTAAGTGTATGGTGCCAAATAAGTAATATTTTTGTGCATTTGGTCCAAATATCTGGTTTTCTCCTTTGACACTGCTGTCAATTTTTGTTCAGGGCTCATTATTTATAATTAGAGATGCGACTTGAAAAAAAACGGTCCGTTTTTTTTGTTTTTTTTTCAGGTTTTTTTTCATTGTTTTTTTTCAAATGGTTTTTTTTCACATTTTAGGTTTTTTTTCAATATTAGTCCCATTTGCCTAATTTTTTGTTTCCAGTCCAGTTCATGGACTAAAATTAGTCACTAAATGACAATTAGTAAATGTAAATACAGTCTCGCGCTATGCACGCGCCACCACCACTGAATTGACCAATAAGGGCCGGACTTGATTTTTCAAAAAGCTACCAAAAGCACTTTTTTCATGATTTTCCAAATTCATGTAGAGTATGGATTTTTTTTTAAACAATAGCAAATTCTTGTAGAACATGACATTGTATTCATTGGTGGTTAAGTCAGAACATTCCGTGGACCAGAAAGCCAAAAAAAAATTCGATTTTTTTATTACGGTATTCGTTAGGATTGAGCGTTGCACGTTTTTCATCTAAAAATCTCAAAACTAGAAAATTCAAGCTTCATATTGCTTTTTTTACGACCATTTTAACAAAGATCTCAAGAATCGCAAAACATTTTTTTATCCTTTAATTTTTTGTATTAGTATAGAAGTGTTACATTGCTATTGGTTTCTTATGTGGAAACTACCAAATAATAAGAAATCAGATTTTTTAGTCTCGGTCAAAATTTTCAATAATGAAAAATGTAATATATTCTACATTTCACTTTATTATTAATATACATTTTACTTAAAATTTCATTTTGAAAAAAAAACAAAAAAACCGTTTTTTTTCTAGGTTTTTTTTCATGTTTTTTTTCACATCTGAAAAAAAACCGTTTTTTTACATCTCTATTTATAATTTTAAGTTATTCTTATCTTCGATTATGCCGAAATGATGATTATTTATGGGGAGTATGGGCGCAATGTTAGGGAGACAGCACGAGTTTTTTCCAAGCGCTTTCCCTATCGTCCCCTGGACTGTAAAGTTGTTCTGCGTTGTAACGAAATTGAAGGTGCTCCTTAACGTATTCTAACAGCGGAAAATAAAGAATCTATTTTCAATGCCTTTGATGCAAATAGTAGAAAAAGCATAAGGGAAGTTGCACGCGAATTGCCCGTTCACAGTTCAGCGGGTTATGACGGACGTCAAGTCTTAAGACAACAACGTTCTATCGTCTCCTAGCAATTTTAAAGCTCCAACGTTTAACCTAGGCGAGAGTTCTCGGTATTGGCTGCTGCTTTTTTGCTCTCATTTGATTATACTTTTACGTATAAATTTTTTCATTGCTATCCACACGCCCCCTCTTAGTTTGTGGTGCGAGTTCTGCGACACCCAGTATAATATATAAAATATATATAATATATACTTATATATTTTAAATATTGTATCTATATAATATATATATAGTACCTACATATATAATAAATATTGTACCAACAGTTCATCTATGCCAGTTTGAATTACCTAGTATTTTTAGTATTTAAAAAATGGTACTTCTGCTAAAGACCTTAATTAAATACTCTGAATGTCAAATTGACAGTAATATTTATTATTGATAATTAACTTGTTAATTATTATATAATATCCTTGATAATATTGATATAAAAAGATAACTATGCCAAAAATTATATCAGATTCTAAAGTTTATATACAAAAGTTTATACAGTGCTTGCAAATCCAAGTCCGACCGGTTTGAGAAGGACGCGTGAAAATAACAAGGATAGAACGCCAAACAGAAGGCGCGTGACGCTCTGACCAATCAAATTCTGTTTGGCATTCTATCCTTCCTTCGGACTCGGATTTGCAAGCACTGTATAAAAAAGTCCCAGAAGCCAACTGAATGGCTTCAGCGGGTTAGGGGTAGGAACAGACCGCGGGCTTAAAGGCCCCTCCGAAGGACCAATACAATAGGACAAACAAATAAACGACCTCTCGGCTTGTAGTCAGCAGCACTAACCACTAGTGCACCGTCGGCTATTAATGGCAAAACTTCATTTCGATGAAGTTATGCCGAGTTATGCCAAATGCCGCAATGGCAGAAAAAGTACATTGCATTATGAACATTTTTGAAGTAAAAAAGTAACGTTTTTGGTTTTACAAATATTAAATCCGATTAAATCACACATTAAATCAACGATTAAATCACATTAAATCACCATTAAATCACCGATTAAATCACACATTATAATATATATTTTCAGCTAAGCAGATTAAATATTTTTGAAATTTAAAAAAATAGGAAAATGAAAAAAAATTGGTTTTGGGTTCAGCCTTTTTGTGAAAAATCTAGTAGTTAGGTAATTTTCCCGTCTTTGAAAATAGCATCCGTTTGGTTTAAAAAAGATAAGCAATGAACACGAAACTTTTTCTTTTTTCAATTTGCAAGTTACTGATCATTAATAGTCCTGGACAATATAATATATTATATATATACATTATAATTATTATTAAGCCACTACAAGTATTAACCTCCAGTGGCTTTAACAAAATACCCATTCACGTGTGTTCACATAAAATTTTAATTTATTTTAAGTATATAAGAATGTCCCTACATTCTTTTCAAAGCGGAGATTATTATCCGCTAGGAAGTCCTAAGTAGTATTAATACTTTGTCGCTTCTGGGCTGTAGTCACCTATATTTAACTACGTTTTTATGATTTTACTCATCTACGCACCACCAAAGCCAAATTAATTGCATTATTAACTACGAATTTTGACAACTTAATTGACTCAACTTTACAACCGTTCAATGTAACCTACAATAATTTAAACTAGTTTAGTTTGTTTTAATTAATATTAATTACCTAAGTAATATGCAAATTAAATTTGCAACGTTGCCGCAGTCTTGATAAAAAACTTTATATATTATTTGATATTTAAAAATCGTTAAAATTCTATTTCACAACTTTTTCATCATTGAATTTGATTAATTATAAATTGTTATGTAGGTATAGTGTTTTATAGTCTTTAATTGTTTAAGTATGTACAATCCGTAAATAAATACAATTAAGTGAGTGCAAGCATTTAAAACATTTAAAAATAACCTACAATGTTAAATAGATTGCGCACGAGATTTTTGCTACAAAGCTATTTTATACAGGGTGATTGTAAACAATTGTTTAAGTACTTAAGTTTTTGTAGATTTTTGTTTTAAAGTGCTCTTTGAAATTATAGTAAGTAATCGTTTAATATTTTGTTTTTAATTTTGAATAAAAAAAATAATTATTATTTTTTAATATCTTAATAAATTACAAAAATTATCGTTTAAAAGTTTACAGGGGTGTCCCGAAAATGGGGCTCTAACGCCATACCACGCGGTAGAAGTAGATAGTTATTTTAAATATTTTTTTCTACTCCAACCTTTAAAACGCCCGTTATCGTACATGTTTCCATGACACTTTTAAATACACATTGACAAGTTGTGGCTTTACGGCGCTTTAGTCACGGGCTGAAGTTAGCAACAACTTTTTAGTCACGGGCTGAAGTTAGTTTTAAGTTAGTTGACAGTTTTAAAATGTCATAAAATCGTTAAAATAAAGTGCCTTTCTTGTAATAATACTAAATGTGAAAATTATTTTATTATCTCAATACAAAAATACAAAAATATTAAATAGTTTCTCAACGCCAATATTTGAAAAGTTTATACCTATGTATATTGTACTGACCTTTTAATTTCGCCGGCAGTAAACTATAACTTACGGACGGGGCACTGTAAAGTCCTCATAAAACATTTCCTTTACATTCTCTGAAAAACTGTCAATTTTCAAGATACATTTCGATTTATAACCTTTATAATTGTGTTTATAAAATGTAAAAATGTGACATTTGACAGTTTCCCCTGTTTTTTCCTAGATGGCGCTCTATACAAATTTTTGATTTAAATCATTTTAAGTCGTAGAAAAAGTATAGTATGCACCTCGTTTATAAACTTTTCTATACACTCATTAACTTAAGCACTCGCTCGCAAGCTCGCTCGTGCCTAAATTAAATTCGTGTATAAAACGGCGTTTATCAAACTTGATACATAATATACTATTTTTCTGACCAGCAGTTTTTAGGTTGTTAAGCATTTGAGTTTAAAAAAATTGGCAGCTTTGTGTTTCTTCTGTGTCGAATATCACTCAAGGGTTGCTTTGGAAATAAAATAAGCAAGGCACCCAGCAGCTATCTGGTAGACAGATGTATTTTCTCACAGTTCAAATTATTTACAAATTTTAACTTTTTATTGTTAAAACGTTATAACGCGTTATAAGAAAATTGAGTTTAGTTCTTTTTTTTTAAATTACTTAAATTAATAATTATAATTATCGATATAAAGTATTAATTATTAATTAATTAAAATTTTAGGTAGTTTTTAAGGGTTAATGATTATAACCCTTAAAAACTCGTCAGAAAAAAAATCGAAACACCCGGTATTATTATTACATAGTCAATATGCTGATAACAAATAATGTTATTAACTTAACCGCAAGTAGGTATTTAGATAAATAATTGCACAATATTACAATGACATTTGCATAAATTAAGGATATATTTTAAACTTAGCAAAACAATATTTTCGAATTTTATTTCAGTCTTTTTTTAAATAGTTTCTTATTTTTTTTTTTAATTTACTGATATCTAGTAGATATTATTTACTTTCTTCTTGTTAAGATATGTCATGCAGTGGCAGCTGGTGGATTTATCTCAGTTATTAGACATAAGACCCACACCAAATTTATAATAGTTTATAATGACATTAAATAAACAAGTTTGGCGCAAACATAATTTAAATTGAAGTTTGCGAAAAAAAAGTTAGTTTTTCCCGTCGCCTCACCCGCCTCCAGGCCCCCATATTTGAGGTAATTCAAATTAAAGTGGCGCAATTTATTATCTACTATAATTTATCGACAAATTTTATTTAAAAAATCCAAATATTACAGATTTTATTCGATTATAAATTTTTATTATTTAATATTTGGATTTTTGGGTCCCATGTCTAATAACTGAAATATTGGTATACCCAAAATCCACCAGAACCACTGATGTCATGGTTTTTAAAAAAGGTTCTTAGCATTTAATAACCCCATGAAAATTATGACAAAGTTCCTTTGGATTTCTTCCGAAAGGAACGTTGATTTTAGCATTGCTCAAATGTCAGCGAAAGTCGAATGAAAATTTAATGCAACAAGCAAAAATATATCGATTTTGCAACGTTAAGATTTTTGATCACAGCGTTTAATAACAGATTTTTATTTATTTATAGCCTATGCGATAATCAATTACTTTAGTAGTGAGTGTTGATAATTATTATAATAAAGTCGAATAATGTTTAATTTATAGAACAATTAAGAAAGATATATTTTTTTAATTTTTGTGTTTGTATTTTGGAAATTATATTAAGTAAAAAAATAAATTAATTAAAAAAAATTGAATTTATTCAAAAAGACTTTAAAGTTTTTTATGTCTTAAAAAATATTTAAAAAGGGGATTTATAAGGAAATTATCAAGTTTTGGAAAAACGCCATGGGGAAAATGAAACCAGAATGGTAAAAAAATAAATATTAGGTATTTACAAAACCAAAAACTATGAAACAAAAATTACATACAGGGTGTCCTAAAAGTCACGCACTAATTGAAAATATATGATCTACAGACCTCCTGGAATCCCAAAAAATAGTTCTAATTTCATTATTTAAAAAGATACACGGGATACAAAATTTTTTTAAATGGTAACCTTGCCTAATAACAAAGTGGTAGTTTAATTCTTAACAGGGTTGATTTGTTGTTAATTTTAAAAGAAATAAAAAAATCAGATTTTTTTTATTAAAAATTTACCTATAGGTACCTTTTAGCATGGTTCGAAAATATCATAATACTTATATAAATATCAAAATATCCGATATCCGATATATATCAACATCTTGATATTTATTTTTTTGGTCAAAAAATAATTATATTAGCCAGAATAGATTTTTTGAAATAAATGTATTTAAAAAAGTAAACAAAACACTTAAAAAACAAAAAAAAATTAAAAAAAAAAAATTTTAATTTTAATTTCAAAAAATATTAATTAAAGGTTCATCATTTATTTTTATTACTTTATCACTGCAATTATAACACAGCCCTATCATAGATTAAGAATATAAAACTAACACAATAAAAGGACGATTTCGCGGCCAGTGACAATACGGTTTTCTTTTAGACAATGCGCATGATTAAACGAACGAATTAAACAAAATTTAAAAAAAAATATTTACTTTAAATTTTGTGTTTAAAAAAATCCACAAATATTTATTAAATTCGTAGAATGGAAATAAAGACTGAAGGCAGTAGTAGCGCCCGAGGTAGCGCCCTCTATTAAGAAAATTATATACTTTTTTAAAATGTTATAATAGATCAAAGCTGTTAAATATTTAATTGCAACAGTTTTATAAATATCATTGCTTATAAATATCGATTGACAGTGGCGTATTTAGGGGGGGTCCGCCGGGTCCGGACCCCCCCCGGGCGCACATATTTTATTATTTTTATTACAAAAAAAGTTCCTTTTATTTACTATTTTATCGGATCAGAAGAGTTCCTATTTGTGATTTTTTAGTTATTATAGTTATTATAATACTATACTATGCTATGCTTTATAAAGCATAGCATAGTATAGTATTTAGGATTTAGCTCCGGGGGGGGTCCAAAAAAAACTAACTAAATATGTATACATATTTAGTTAGTTTTTTTGGACCCCCCCCGGAGCTAAATCCTAAATACGCCACTGTCGATTGATATCGATATATATCGTGATAAATATCATGATATATATCGGTCGAACCCTGCCTTTTAAGCTATAAATTTTTAATAAAAAAATCTTAAAAGGTATAGAATTTTATTTGTTTTCTACCATTAATTAATTAATTTGTATAATATTTTATTTTATTGCTAATAAAACCATAAATTAAGCCCGTGAAAAAAACATTAACATTACACTGACACACACAGGCTAAAGGACTTTAGCATTTTTTAAGCATTCTCCAAACACAAGATTCATATCACAATACTCACTAAAGGAACTACAATGTAGGTCCTACATGTCAATATCTAACAGGAAGGCTATAATGAACCTAATTTTGAATTTTAACCGCCATTCATTGTCTATGGTGTGATGCCTCGTGTGATGCCAACGGATAACAATGAATTAACCTTCGGATGACCAACCTCTTTTTTATACATGGATGACCAAGGGGGGTTAAAAACCACCCCCCCCGGATTTTAGTAAACAAAAACATGCTTTCATTATTTTAATGTTATATTTTATATTAAATAATGAAAACAAACATTAGTACAACCAATTTTTATTCCAACTAAACCAAAAAAGTAAAGATAATAAAGGAAGCAATGAAATTTGTAAAAAAATGCACTAGTAACCACAGGTATTACATAGTATGTTTTTTAATCTTCGAATGTTCCTTGCAGACAAAATGCTTTTTTTATCGCATTTCGTTGTAAACTTTCTGTCGGAAGGATCTTTTGAATATTCTGTTAATACCATATTTATTTTAAAAATACTTTTTTAATGAGAAATATTTGTAAATTTTTTTTATGCAATATATAAAGTTACTTGGCATAATAATATAGTCAAATAAAAAAATAATCAGTTAAAAATTAAAAATATTTAAGAGTTTATTCAAGAAAAATATACATTGGGGTCAAAAATTACCCCCCTTGGTCATCCGAAGGTTAAACAATTTACCATTAAGTAATTGGCACATCATGTTGCCAAACGCATGCGTATTGTTTAGGATGCCCACGAGAGTCTCGCATGGTCTTGTCTCGTTTTTAGAACGAGACTTGAGACGATATTCGAACCAGATGCAGAGTTGGGAGTACTGAGTATTTTTTTAAATGGATTATGCTATCATTACTAATTATTACTTGATTTTATAATTGTAATGAGAGAAAAATATTGAGTACTTTTTATTTTTACTTTACCAATTTGATAATTACAATTTTTTTTTTATTTTGTAATTACCTATAATCAGAGAAAATATCAAGTTTTTTTTATTTTAACTTAAAATGTTTACTGATTCTAAATATTTTTTTATTTTATTTGATAATTTGATAATTACAATTTTTTTTTATTTTGTAATTATAATCAGAGAAAATATCAAGTACCTTTTATGTTTACTGATTCTAAATATTTTTTTATTTTATAATTAAAAAATAATAAAGAACAGAATACATTATATATATTTTTTTTTGATTTGATTAGAATGGTGAATAAGGATACTTCCGTGCTTGTTTATGTTTTTATTGCGACAAGTTTCGATCTATATTAGATCATCTTCAGGCGAACTACAAAAATATGTAAAATTATTATAAGGTTATGTTAACATAATAATGATAAAATTAACGCCGTGTCTAGAGTCCCGTCAGACGGTTCCCTATTGCGCTCCCGTTAACAGAGTGACGTCATCCAATGATGCAATCTTAGGACGGGAAGCAGATATTTTTTCCTTAACTAAGGTCCCGAGTCCGCCCGCTTCGGTGGAAAACCGGCTTAAGACACTAAATTTTCTTAGCTAACTCAATTTTAATTTATATCTATATTGAAAAATTACACTAATTTTATATACAGTATTTATAATTATTAATTAGATTTGTTTTTTATTTTCAGTCGGTCCCGTTAAAAAATACTTCGTACTTGTATTTTCATTTATATTTTAAGTACAATCAATTTTTTACTTTGACTTTAAACTTTTTGCATTACGAAGTACTAAAAAATATTATTTATTCAAATTAATAAGTACAATTATTTTTGTATTTTTACTTTAAATCAATTTAGAGTAAAAAATACAATGTATTGATAATTTTTATTTTCTCCATTCTCAAGTAACTTAAATATTTTAATGGCAATACTTTTTAAGTACAAATCTCGCAACTCTGACCAGATGATACGAGACTTTTATTGGTCTTGTCTAGAGTTTCGTGAGAGACGTCTACACTCAGAAAATTTTTTAATAAATATAACAAAAAAAGTAGTTTGTCTTAATAAAGTAAAGATCCCTATTCGTCCAACAATTGCTTTTGTTACGGCAAAAAGATCATTTTTATAAAAATTATTTATCTACAAACGCTGCTTTCAGTAATAGCATTTGTATTAATTATAAAGTAAATTTACGTTATGTTTATAAAAATAACAATCTTTCAGATGCAGAAACGCATTGATAAATACAGTTTTTATTATTTGTCCAAAGAAACAGTTCTATACCGATAACAAAAACGTTTTGTAGTGTTAATGAAACCCTAATGTTATTATTCATAGAAATATTGTAAATTTTACAAATCCCTTTTCGTTTAAAATAAAACTTTTTTTATTATTTTAATAAAATTTATGTAAATTTAACAACAAACTAATTGTTAATTCAATAAACTATTTTCATTGTAACAATGGTCAAATTTTCAACCTACTGTTGGGTGTTGGGTAGTTTTTTTTAAATAATTGCGAGGCATTAAAACAAATTATTTATTATAACAAAAAAATTAACTCATATTATATAATGTACAAAATAAAAAAAATACGAACTCACTTTTTAAACAACAAGTCTGCTTCGTTTATAGAATAGACCTTAAATATTTCTGTTACAAAACGTCGGAATTTTAATTTTCTTAGTGATCTTTTTGATATTTTTATGATGCTAGATTTTACCACACTTCACTCGCACAAGTGAAATCAATAAGATTATAACACAGACTGGATTATAAGGTATGTTCACCAAGGAGAGCTCTGGCCCTTTCCCCCTCTTTTTAAGGGAAATAACAAAAATTTTGTTACCATTGCAAAACAATAGTAAATATTAAAAAAGTATTTTTATAACAATAAAATATTTTTGTTATTTTTCTTAACATAAGCTATTAACAAAGATTTTATAACTGAAATAAAATTAATTTGAATTACAACGATAGTTACTTAAAGAAGACAAATATGACATAGTAAAATGAACAAATTTTACTATAACAACTGCACATTACTTTATGTAAGCGCAATTCACACACAACTATAGATTTAACAAAATCATTTTAAGTTCGACAAAGATTTAATATAAACATAAAGAATTTCTTATTGCCATGACAATATAACAACTATTACTTTGCATGTTGGATGAACATTTTTTTTGTAGAAGCTCAACATTGCTGCTTCATATAGTAAATAAGAATTTTATTAACAGTAAAAAAAGTTTATTCTGTAAATAAAAATAATCTTATTACTTTGACAAATCGTAGGTTTTTGTCCCAATAAGACACTGAAAATTTAATAAAAAAGGTACCTTAGGTGGTACATTTTTTTATAGCCATTACAATTTTAAATTTAAGTTAAATAATATTATTTTATTAATCGCTTACAAAATTAGTTTTATTATCAGTGCATGTACATTTTTCTGAGTGTAGCGTCTCGTGCAAGAGTGTCGCAGTTAATTTTTCTGCAAAACAGCAAGAATGGCTTTTAAAAGAAAAGCCTCTATCGGCTATTATACCAGTAACGATAAATATTACGCGTCTTGGCGAAAATAAACTATTAATACACGATGCTCCCAAATTGTTTTTAGTATTTTCTATAATCGTCCAGTAAAGTCTGCTCGTCGGTAACTGTTATTAAAAAGATTTTGCAACAATTATTTATAATGATATTCAGTTTAAAACATATTTAAATATGTATATATCACGCCGCCCATGCTACACAAAGAAAACGCTGAATTTGGTCCTAGTGGCGGCCCGTGACATTTTCTTTTGGTGAGGCAGGGGCAATTTATTAAATATTTTATTATCTACGTAATACAAATATTCAATTTTTATATTATAAAGTAAAATATTTAACTTATCTTAAATTTTCTATAGGGAAGCACTGCCTCACCTGCCTCTCCTGGCAGACCACCAAATTGGTCCATATTTACTTTTTATAGTGATTAAATTCAGATTAGATAAACTTATAAACAAACACCGTTGACATAAATCAATATGTAAAAACCGAGGTAAAAAACAAGAATGGCTTTTTTCTACTCCTATTATGGAATATCACTTTTATCTATGGAATGGCATTTATTCCGTAAAGTGTTACAGAATGAAATATTCTATCATCTGATGACAGAATATACACTCGTGGAGACATCTCTGTTTTTAATATCTAACAAATTTTAGACCGATCCAACCTCACTTTCTTTCAATTAAATTATTTGTCTATGGTATTTTTTGGAAACGTAGAAAAAGTATAGTCTGAAACACGTTTGGAATTGCATATTCCCCTCTCGTGAAACCGTCAAACTCGCCTTCGGCTCGTGTGACAAACTTTTTACTCGAGCGTAGGGTTGCAACTTTTCATGAAAAGTTGAAATTTTTGAAAAGTTGGGTTTTATTTTTCGGAAAAGTTCGGAAAAGTTGGAAAAGTTGGAAAAGTTGAGTTTTTTGTAATGTAAACGTATAAAACATAAATAATGCTTGTCAATGTATTAAAATAATTTATTTCTTATGTATTTATACATACGTAACAAAATAACAAAAAAAAATATCAAACAAAATAAAATGAACAGACAACATAATAACAACAAAAATAAACTAGGTTTGAGTTAAAAAAATCATATTTTTTAAGTAAAAAAGAATAGAAATTTATACACACCATAAAAAAACACATACCTACGAAATAAAAAATATTTACAAAAAAATATGAAGCAAAAATTATTAAATTTATTGAACAACATTGTTAAAAATGATGGAAATTTACAAGTAAAAATTTAAAAAGAAAAAGAAAATAAAACTTTCTTCTTTTCCACTTTTATATTTTCACTTGCAAATTTCCATAATTAAAAAAAAATAATATTTTTTTCCTACTGTGTATAAATTTAAAATACGTTATAATAAAACAATCTTTATATAATAGAAAATGCTGTTAGCAGACACCATTTTTGATAAAGTTTGACAGAATGTTATTCCAAAAAACAATGCTTTTAACACGTTTTACTAAAAACACTTCAAATCTAGCGATTTATATCGAATTTTGACCAAATTATCTACCAATAAAAATGTATGGTAGTGGAAACACTGCAGTGTAACCATGGTTAGAAGTCAACTCATTGTTCATTGGCTCCTAATAACCTAATAACTTTTCCAACTTTTCATAGGGGGTGCCGAACTTTTCCAACTTTTCCAACTTTTCGACCGAACTTTTCCTTGTTTGCAACACTACTCGAGCGGAATATGCCGTATTCCAAACTTGTTACAGAATATACTATTAATAACCCTTAACTGTGACGTGCCGTCAATTCTCGTCTCGTTGGTGTCATGGGAATACATTTTAGGATTTTAACTTTAACAATACTATGAATTTTCTTATAAGATAAAACATTGATACATATTGAGAACCATTGTTTAAACATAATGTACATTAGGCCTAATCTTTTTAATAGGACTTGAAACAATATAAAAATACCAACCTATTATTTTTAAGTTTAAAAACTCAAAGTTTACGCTCTTATATCTTTTTAAATAATGAAGGTATTACAATTTTGTGTGATTTCTGTATATCATATGGTGGATTTATGCAGCACAAATTAACATTAAGATTAAGATTAATTTAACATTAATAGGAGGGTATTTATGCAGCAAAATTAGTAGTAAATTAAGCATGCGTATAAGCTAAAGTAATTTTGACATCTGACATTTTTGGTTTGTTTGAATTTTGTTTTAATCCCGTTTTAGCATCTGTTAAGTAAAATAAATGAAAACTATAAACTCCACGTCAAACAATAATCCAAAGAAAACAATCATTGAATAAAAAATTAATCATTCAGCAGTAAGTTTCATTTATTTTCGGGTATGTTGGCATTACTGACACGGTTTATTTAAAAATTGCGCCGCAAACCTGCGCAGGAGGAATAAAAATTAACATTATCATTAAGAAGATAAAAGTTGGCCATCTCTTAATGTTAACTTAATGCTAAAGTTAATGTTAATGTGTTGCATAAAAGCTTCCAATGGATTACGTTCATTTAACTTCTTAATGTTAATGTTAATCTTAATCTTAATGTTAATTTGTGCTGCATAAATCCAGCATTACACATCTTAAAATGTGTCTCTAAAAAATATCTAAAACAGGTGAAAATGCAACAGTTTTTGAGATTCATTTAAAAATTCTATAGACTGAGAATTAAAAAAGTTTAACTCACTCATTCCGTAATAATCAAGAACAAATCGAGTACAATTTTTAGCTAAACATTACATTTTTGTTGATCGTCTGTCCTAACAAAATATTTTTTCAGGGTCTATCGGCAGCTTTACTGCTCTACAACAAAAAACATGGCCTGCAAACTTCCGGTTTGCAGTTCCTGTTTTGGCTCTTACTGGCGCTGTGCGGCGCTTTCCAGTTCCGGACGGAAATCTGGGGCGCCCAACAGGAAATACCGGACGAATACTATGGCTACGTCAGTTACATGATCTACTATCCATTAGTACTTTTGATGGTCTTACTAAACTGCTTTGCCGATCAAAAACCCACTAAAACGGAGTATCCGCCGTCAAACCGACCATGTCCGGAAGAGGGCGCCAGTTTCGTTTCACGCATGTTGTTCGCCTGGTTCGACAAGTTGGCCTGGTTGGGCTTCCGGCAACCTTTGGAGCCCAAGGACTTGTGGGACATGAACCCGCAGGATTCTTCTGCTGAAGTCGTACCCTTATTCGAAAAAAATTGGAAAAAATCACTTGCCAAATGTGAAAGGTAAGTTTCTTGATTATATGACATATATGCACATTAGGGTGCTTCAAAAAAATTTTTTTTTCCCTCTTACCCTCTCAAATGTTTTTATTTAATATAAAGAAAATCCTCACCAAATATGGGCGTTCCAGCTCAACTCTAAGAGGTCGCTGTTTTTATTTTAGTTTCCCATTGAATTAACATGGAAAAAAATTAATTTATGTTTGGAATTTTATACCTCTGTATCAAAGTAACTTATGGCAATGATCATTGCAGTTTCTTATATAAAATTTAACGCTCTACAAAAAAAGTTTCTTAATATTTTTCGATAAATTGATTTCTTCTAGAGTTATTCGAGGTCAAAGTTTGATTAACATCAAATTTACTGGTTTTTTTAATTTTATGGTACAATTAGCAGACGGGAGGTGAAAGGGGGCAAAACAATGCAAGGGGGACAAAATGGGGTACCCAAAAAATTTTGTACAAAAATATTTTTTTTAGATTGTTTTTTTCGGTTTCTAAATTATTTGAAAATTGACTCACAAGTTCACGCTTTTAATCGAAAATAATTATTCTGAGCCTGTAGAGCGAGAAAAAGGATGGTACAATTTTGGAAAACTTTTCATATGCTCATTTTTTGGGTACCCCATTTTGCCCCCCCCCGCTGCCTTGTTTTGCCCCCTTTCACCTCCCGTCTGCTAATTATACCATAAAATTAAAAAAAAAAACAGAAAATTTAATGTTAATCAAACTTTGACCTCGAATAACTCTAGAAGAAATCAATTTATCGAAAAATATTAAGAGACCTTTTTTGTAGAGCGTTAAATTTTATATAAGAAACTGCAATGATCATTGCCATAAGTTACTTTGATACAGAGGTATAAAATTCCAAACATAAATTATATATATAAATTACCAATGGGAAACTAAAATAAAAACAGCGACCTCTTAGAGTTGAGCTGAAACGCCCATATTTGGTGAGGATTTTCTTTATATTAAATAAAAACATTTGAGAGGGTAAGAGCGAAAAAAAATTTTTTTTGAAGCACCCTAATGCACATAGACCAACATATATGTATCTAAGTAGAAGCTTTTTATTTTTAGCGCTGCTTTTGTAGTAAATTTAATTCATTCCCTTGCAAAAAAATGCCAAAATTTTGGGCATTAAGTAATGCCTAACTTTTAGACATTAATGCCTAAAAAATTCCTAAGTTAGACTTGATTTTGAGTACCTAACTTAGACATTATGCTTAACTTGGGAATAATGCCTAACTGGGGAATAATGTCTAACTTAGGCATTATGCTTAACTTGAGAATAATGCCTAACTTAGGCATTATGCTTAACTTGGGAATAATGCCGAACTTAGGCATTATGCCTAATCGATTCAATAAAACTATTCATTTAATAAAAGGGGTGTATTTTTGTATGTCGGTATATTTATTTAAAAAAAATGAGTAGTCAAGCGCTTTCGTCATTTAATCAAATGACATCATCCGGGCTAGCCCTGAAAAGTAAGTAAACATTAGTTTCTATAGGTGGGTTAAAATTAATTTTTTACTTACTTGTCAAGGCGAGCTTACATTTATATGTAGCAGTGAACATAAGTTGAAAAACATATAGCCCTGAAGGGGATTTAACGGAACAAATTTTACATTTTATCTTTTACAGAAAAAAAACGTTAATTTTGACGTTTATTAGACAAAAAAGTAGCATCTACCAGTCATATACCGTACCTTCATTTGCAAGCTAACCATAGAGAAAATACATTGTAACTGGACCAGATAAGTCTTAGTCAGCACGAAGCGAAAAACGTTGTAGAAATCATTTGGACGCGTGGACGAGTAGGCTAGCATGCGCCGTAACAGTTGACCTTGCTTCATACATCGATGCTTTATTATTGTTTTTTATTTTGTGCGGTGTAAATCTGGTAAAATTTGTTTTAGTACGCATGTCTCGACGACGCATCCAAATCATTTCTGAAAAGGTTCTCGCTTTGTGTTGACTGCGACTTATCTGGTCCAGTTACAATGTATTTTCCCTATGGTTAGCTTGCAAATGAAGGTTCGGTATATGCCCAAAATAGGTATTTAATCTCAACACATTGAATCATTGAATTCACATACCAAATTTTTGAGCAATTAATCCTAACCCTTTGCATTTATGCTAAATTATTGGGCATTAATACCCAAGTTAGGCATTCAATCCTAACTCTTAGGCATTTATGCTGAACTGTTGGGCATAAATGCCGAAGTTATGCATTCAATCCTAACTCTTAGGCATTTATGCTGATCTGTTGGGCATAAATGCCCAAGTTAGGAATTTAATCCTAACTCTTGGGCATTTATGCTGAACTGTTGGGCATAAATGCCCAAGTTAGGCATTCAATCCTAACTCTTGGGCATTTATGCTTAACAATCAGACGTAATTGCCCAAGTTAGGCATTCAATCCTAACTGTTAGGCATTTATGCTTAACTGTTGGGCATTAATGCCCAAGTTAGGCATATATGCTTAACTTTTCAGCATTAATTCCTAATTCTTGGCATTTATGCCTAAGTTAGGCTTAATGCCCAAAATTTAGGCATTTTTTTCGCAAGGGTTGTAGTCTGTGGTTGTAGTAGTTTATTAAATTAATAAAGTGCATGCAATATAAAAATACACCATATTGTTTATTGGGATTACAATGTATAATTTAAAACGGTCACTACTTTCAAAGTTAACGATAAAAATCAAAGTTTTATATAGTTCTTTTTTTGGACTTTAAAAACGTCAAAAATTTGTTTATTTGGTTTGTCAATTCTATTGACAATCGTAATATAGTTATACTTAGCTTAATTTGACATTATTTTGACAGTTATCTAATTCAAGTTTACAGTTCATATTTCTAAGACAGAAGTATATAAAATTATTTGTAATATTAAAAATTTGAATCGAATATTTAAACAATTTAAATTATTTAAACTATTTAAATATTTAAACCAATCCAATATTTCAAATTATGTATCCAAATAATACGAACATTTGGATTGTTGAAATAGTAATATGTAGTATATTTTATTTGAAATCCGAATAATTTGTTCATTTGTCACACATTTATTGATTTTTTATTCCAACTTCTCAACTATCCTATTTCCTTTACAGAGTTGCAAAAAAATAATGCAATCGTCATATTTTTTTAATGGTAATGTAGTTTGTATACAGGGTGTTATGTAATTAATGTTATATATTAAAATGGGTTGTTCCTTAGGGTCCATAAAGAAGCACCTGAAACTTTTTTTTTCTAAATTCCAAAGTATAAAAATAATTTATAATATCCTTTATCCTACCAAAAAGTACGACACTGATCGACTAGGAACTTTAGGTTAATCTGGTGGATTTATTATGTTATGGTTGGTAACAACAGTTTTTCCAAAATCTTTCAAAAAAGTTGCCAAGCATTGTTTAAATTTAGCTTAATTACAAAAATGACAAAATTAACAATGCAAATTGTCAATTTGGCGTTTTTATTAATTGTTGGTTATTTCATTTTTGTACTGAAGGTAAATTCAAACAAAATCTGCCAACTTTTATGACAGAATCTAGTGCATTTCTTTTAAATTTTAGGTTATGTTTTCAAATATCTTAACTAAGGGAAGTGCTTTTGGATTTATTTACACAAATTAAATGTTTAAAGTTTAACCTGTGAACTGGTCCCAATTTCATCTGAGTAAACAGAGAAAAAAACTGATGAAAAAATTAATTTTGTGGTTATGGATTTCAAATTTCAATGCTTAAGCTAAAAGCTGGATCAGTAAATAAATACAGAAGGGTATTAGAGCTTTAAGGGCATAAAACTTTTGTATTTATTGAGTTTTTATTTATTTTTTGCAAGAAAAATTTTTAGTAACAATTTTTTACATCTGGCAACGCCTAGCTACTTTGTTGGTTGGTATCACAGACCTGTAGGTCTGTGGTTGGTATCTATGTACTCAGAAAATACAGGTGTGCAGAGATAAACAAGTGTGTAACCAGTGGCGTATCACAAAAAATATAAAAAACTTCTAATGCATATTTTTTCTTTATCTTTGGAAAAATGTTTTTTTAATTATTTTTCCTTTATTCCTTATGTCAAAAGGTATTCAGTATTTTAATATATAACATTAATTACATAACACCCTGTACATTAATCATTAAAAAAAATTGTAATGATAAATATTTTCATTACACATTAAAAAATTAATAAATAATGTCGAACAATACATTACTTATTACAAAATAAAAAATGAGCAATGAGAGACCGTACATTACACATTAACAAAAATGTGTAATGAAATGATCAGGGGGTTGATGGGGTGATTTTTTATATGGGGCATATTCCACCAAGTCTGACAGTATTAAAAATGTTGATTTTTGATTTCTTTTATTTTTCGATATTAAAAATCCCTTTCAAAAAAGTATTGAATCCGCGATGGTATGAACGAATAATTAATTTTGAACGTCTGCTTTGATAAAAAACAATTGAAAACAAAAATTGAAAAAATGGGTTATGCAATAAAAATATCTTCCTTGCCAACAAAAAATTCGATAATCCTTCATTTCTCATTAACATAAAAAAATTGTAATTGAATATTTTAAAATACTCATTACAAATTAATAATGAGTAATGTAAAAAAGAATACATTACTTATTGGAAAAAATGTAATGAGTAATTAACTTAATTTTCATTAAAAAAGAAGTAATTCATAATAAAAATTATTCTAATAATGTGTATTGAAACCTTAATGCATTATTTGCAACTCTGTTTCTTTATGAAACCTTTTTCTTAATCCTACATATTTTGGCTTTGTGGTTGCTTTTATTTTTCTTTTTGGCTAGAGCTTCGAGTGCAAAATTTCACATCAAAAACATCAAAATTAAAAAAACGACTTTTCGTCGTACCTTTATTACAGTTCCTCGTCCTCAAACCCGCGCGCACACTTTAAATCCAACTCAGCCAGTGTGGATATTGTTAACAGCTCGAAAAAGAAGCAGGCATCCATTTTACCGGCATTAGTTGTCTCCTTTGGACCCATGTTTTTATTCGGAGCTATGTTCAAATTGGTGCAAGACCTCTTGACTTTTGCCAGTCCACAGATATTAGGGTGAGAAAAGAAACAGTAGTGGAGTGGATAGGAATATGGAACCTCTTGCTTGTTCTATAATAAGAGGGATTCCATATTACCTTAATTTTATTCACAAAATACAATATTTCATTTTAGTCTTTTAATCGTATACGTAAAAGAAAACCAGGAAGAATGGAAAGGTTACTTCTACGCAGCTTTACTTTTTGGAACGGCCACTATTCAAACCCTGTTTCTTTCTCAATACTTTAACCGTATGTTCATAGTTGGTATGAGAATTCGTACGGCTTTGGTGTCGACGATTTACAAAAAAGCCATGAAAATATCGAACGTTGCAAGAAAAGAAACCACCGTCGGTGAAATTGTTAACTTGATGGCTGTAGATGCCCAAAAATTCGTCGAGTTTACTGCATATATAAACATGATCTGGTCTGCGCCGTTGCAAATTTGCTTGTCCCTCTACTTTTTATGGTAAGTAACGCTTTATTACAGGTATTATTTTTTCTGTTTTATTTTAACATATTATTGTTTAAAAAATATTGACAGGGGACTGTTTGATCATCAAACAGATGGTATAAAAAGTCTAATGCCGGTTTTCCACTAAACGAACAGTTGAGTTTGGGTTTTGTTTGTGTTTTTAAAAACTTGCAAATCAAAAACAAAACTGAAACAAACCCGAAACTCTTGTTTCCATCAAGCAAACTAAGTTTTGTTCGAGTTTTGTTTTTGTTTTCGGTCCTTTTCCATTAGTTGTCGTGATTATGTCAGAACACACTTTTTCAGTATCAACCAACATGTTTAAACGTCATATAAAAACGGATGCATGAAAATTAGAACATTTCTTATCGGACGATTTTATTGAAAAACGTACAAACGTATAACGGACAAACGGATACATGAAAATTAAGCTTTAAAATTAATATTAAGGGCTCAAATTTTCACCAATTTTTTTTTTGCCATTCTGAATGACATTCTCGATATATTTTTCAAAAAAAAAGTCAATTTTTTTTAGCCCAGTCTAATATATAGGTATATACCTATATGTGTATCTATTAAACTTATCCAGCGTTACAAAACAAATTTTCTATCCTCTATCTATAAAATAGGCGCGCCGCCGAGGCAGTAGATTGTGTGCGAGGTAATTAATAAGCTTTCGCCGCCGTGTTTTATATACTATTTTTTTTCAAGCTCTAAATTTCGATATTTTTTTGAAATTTTGTAACCTCATTTTTAGGTTAGGTTTAACTGTCAGACGACAAAATGTCACCATTATTGTTCAGCGGTCAATAATAATTTGACTTTTGAACTAGTACAATAATGTAGTGACTACTAGTTCAAAAGTCAAATTATTATTGACCGCCGAACAATAATGGTGAGATTTTGTCGTCTGACAGTTAAACCTAACCTAAAAATGAGGTTACAAAATTTTAAAAAACTACATTGTAGTATTTCTATATAGTATATTAGGAACACTACAAGGGCAGAAAGTGTGAGATTCCTGCACTGCGCGCCATGATGCCCGAGGCGAAGCCGAGGTCATCATGGCGCGCAGTTCAGGTCTCTCACACTTTCTGCCCGTGTAGTGTATACTATTTTTCTTACTACCTCGGCTGAAAATACAACCCGGCCGAAAATACGGGATAAAATTAAATGTGTATATCGAAATTGAAAACAAATTTTGGGGTTATATTAGAGTTGCATATGTTGAGTACTAGTGCACACGACTAAAAAAATTTTACTCCCGCTATTATAGAGGGTGCGCGTATAGCTTGACCAATGCATCAAACGTAAACTTTCTGCCGTGGAATCGGGGACGAAACAACGTATTTTCAGTTGAGGTAGTAAGAAAAATGTTTCTTACTTACCTACCAATTTAGTATGAAATTCGTATCCAGACTAAGAAAATAAAATAAAAGTCGAAAACAAAAAACACAACACGACCGTTTCCACTAAACAGACTCGAGTTTCAAAACACGTCGAAACCTTTTGATGTTACCGCTTTCGAGCGGGACTCGAAAAACAAAACTCAAACTGTCGCAAAACACGCCAGTCTTCAAAAAGTTTGCAAAAAGTTGCAGTTTTGTTTTATTCGACACGAGTTTGTGTTTTGTTTTTGTTTTGTCCGTTTGGTGGAAAACCGGCATAATGATGATGATAAAACCTAAAAATAGCAAACAATATTTTAGAACGTTAAAGAACTTTAAGTTTAGAATGCAAAGTTTTGGAATTTTTTTATCTGTGGAAAATAACTAATAGTAATAAGTTTTTTTTCATAAATAAAAAAGATAACAAATGTTATCTTTTTTGTTAAAAAGTGAAAAAAATTGACACAAATTTATAACATTTCGGTACAAAAAAACAAATTTTAGGTACGAATTGGGCCCCTCAGTTCTAGCTGGTTTAGCCGTAATGATAGTGCTGATTCCGGTGAACGGCTTCATCGCCAACAAAGTAAAAATTCTGCAAATCAAACAGATGAAGAACAAGGACGAAAGAGTGAAGTTGATGAACGAAATTTTGAGCGGCATCAAAGTTTTAAAATTGTACGCTTGGGAGCCCAGCTTCGAAAATCAGGTGATAAAAATCAGGAACAAGGAAATCAAGGTGCTCAAGCAGAGTGCCTACCTAAACGCTGGTACTTCGTTTATATGGTCCTGTGCTCCATTTTTGGTGAGTTTCTGAATGTTTTTTGTGCCGTACCTAGGTGAAAAATAAAATTTATTTGTTTTTTTGAGATGCCAATTTTTTTGTTGTATTTTTGGATATTTTTTAGTTATTTATGTCATTAGGCTGAGATGTGGGTCTTTCTTTGCTGAGCTATAAGTTTGAGCGTAGCGCAAAAAGACACTTCTCAGCCTCATAGCATACATTTTATCTTCAAAGCATAATTTTATTTGCTAAACGATTCCTAAAACGTACAATTATAATAATAATTATTAAAAGTAGAAAGTGAGTTTAGAGAAATCTGACAGTAGTCGAATTTTTTGATTTGTTCAAATAGGTTTTTTACAGACTAGGAGGTAAAAAACTTTACCCAAATGGTCTAAATTATTATTTACTTTACTAGAAACTTGTACCACAAGAAATTACGCTTAAACATCCGTATTGATTTTCCATTTGATAGAATTTATTTATATATTTTACTTATTTCACATGTCTTTTGTAATAATACATATTTTTATAACTAATTAATATTTCATTGAACTTTAACTTTTTGAAATTATTTTCAAGGTTTTTTAAGATTTGATGTTAATCCCACACATTGGTAACTTATGATTTTAAACACCTTTTATTTTTTATTTTATTAGTAATTAGGTATATTGTTTTTAAATATTTATTATTTTTAATTGATTGTACTAAATTGTAGAGATGGGAATCGGAAAGTTTCCATTTTAAGGAAACTTTCCGTTTTGGAAAGTTTCCAATTGGGAATTTATTTTCATTTTGAAAGTTTCTTTTAAGCTACCGGAAACATTTCTTGGAAACTTGTTTTTTTCATTTAAATGTCAATTGTTTAACCGCTGATTTTCGTTAAGGCCATGATACAGGCCAAGAAACTTTGAATAAGAATTTAATATGTGTTAATTTAAAGCAAAAGAAGAAGTATAAATAATGTAAGTTATGTTACATAACCTCAATGAAGCCGGATTATTCAGCATCATCACAAAAAACTAAACTAAAATACAGCAATAACACTTTTATTTACCTGTTTGGTTTTAAAAAAATCCTATTTTGTGTTTTTTACTTTTGCTATTTTTTTATGTGCAATGGTAGTCACTACTAGTCAGAAATGTTAATTTTATTTTGCATGTAGTTTTTTCTTTCATATTTTATCAGTCAGAACTGCAATACTATTTTTAGTATCTTTTACTTTTCAATATTCCTATATATTAGTTACTTTGTCCCTTATAATTTTTTTTACGTAATATCTAGGATTTACTAGCAGTGAATTTCTAATAGTAAACATTTTATTTTTATTTTGTAGGTTTCAGTATACAATAGGAATATTCCAAAGTAAAAGATACTAAAAATCACAATCCACAATGCGTGGATTGTGCTAAAAAATAGTATTGCAGTTACATTCTTATAAACATTTTTTTTTTATTTTTTTTCTTAATAAAATTTGACAAAAAGTTAATGTGTTATATATTTTTGCAAATCCCTGGCATAAAAAAAATATTTTCGCAATAAAAAATATTTTTTTGAAACTTTCAGAAAATTTCGGGAATTTTTGATGGAAAGTTTCCGGGAATTTTCGTCAAATGGGAATTTTCCCATCTCTACTAAGTACTACTACTTAGTAAATTGTATTCTACGGGTTTTACAATTTTTTAATTAATTTTATAAACATTTTAATAATTTCCAGAAAATGTAACTCTTTTGTATTATATTTCGCGTACCCCTAGTTACGGCACTGTTATTTTGTGTTTCTGATTTTTAGTTATTAATTTTTTTTCAGACATTGTTATATTTACTAGATTTTTTTATGTTCAATTTTTGTGTCAAACATTTTTTATGATGTGTATCCCAACAGGTAACGCTGGCCACATTTGTGGTATACATCTACAGCGACCCAACCAACACTTTAACAACGGAAATGTGTTTTAAAGCGCTCACATTGTTCAGCATTTTGCGACTTCCCATGTCACTGTTGCCAATGTTTTTAGTTTACGCTATCGAGGTATTTTATTTATTTGAAATGAACGAAAGTTGTAATACCATTCTCACCTCTATTATTTCATTTTATAATTTTCTATGCCAATGAATGACGCTTGAAACTGATTTCACTTTAATTGGATTGGATATTCTGGATAGAGGTTTCTTGAAAGCTTATCAAGTATTTTGTTTTATTTTAGCTGATATTTAATGGTATACCTTGATGAAAATGTTTGTAAATCTATATATCAAGTTACAAACTAGACAAGCAATCGATTTATGTTAACTGGATTTTTTTATTTATTCTTTTGTGGAAAACAAGGATAACATGGGTAACACTGGTAAACAGCCATTTTGCCATAGGTTGACCAAAAAGAGTGATTTGGGTGCGCTGATTCCAAAAATAACCATAATTTTGCTGAATTAGCATTTGTTTTCGGGATAATGTAAAAACGTAAATATTAATATTTAATAATAATAATTCGTAAATATATTTTTTTAATCAAATACTTTAAACAAGGCTCATTGGTCATGAAGCTATAAACGTACGTCTATTTTTATAAAATGTGAGCGATTGTCCATTAATTTATCTACAATATTCTTTAATATTCGTTTAAATCCGACATCAAATAAAAAAGTTATTTGCGATTGAAATTCATCGAAAATTTGTGTGGATCGATTATTTTGCACGTGAGTGTATTAAAATAACTTCAAAAATGATTATGTTAAGCAAATATTTTATACTTGGATTTTTTTTATTACTATAATTGCAAAATATTATCACAAAGTATTAAAAGGTACAAAAAGTGACAGTTGTATTTAGAAGTAAACGAGAAGAGAATATTTTATGGGCACTGTACGCAAAATTTTTACGCTCTACCAGTTAAATCTAGTTAACTGCACTACTACGGCAAAATCAAAAGGTCAGTTCATAAAATCTTTTCAAATATTGGCGTCAAGAAACTATTTAATACTTTTATATTTTTGTATTGAGATAATAAAATAATTTCCACATTTAGTATTATTTTACAGGGCACTTTATTTTAACAAAAACTAAAAACCTGTTACTAACTTTAGCCCGTGACTAAAGTGCCATAAAGCCACAACTTGTCAATGTGTATTTAAAGGGTAATTTAGTGTCATGGAAACATGTACGATAATGGGCGTTTTAAAGGTGGGTGGAAAAACATTTATAAAGTCGAATTGGCTCCAAAAAATGGTTTTTTTAGTAAAATTTGGACTTATCTAGCTACATGACCAGGGTTCCCACCAATCCTGAAAAACCTGAAAGTCTTGATAAAGTCATGAATACAAATTTTGAACCTGAAAGTCCTGAATTGAAGCTAAATATAGCTTAAATGTCTTGATTTTCAATTAAAAACAATTATTTTTCTTGATTTATAATAATTTTTATCAATTTATTGTTTCATACATTACATAAATTACCTATAGGTATGTTACACAAAAATTTTCAAATTATTTTTATAATATAACCTGGCAAAGCTTCTGGGCAACCCCATATACATATTTTGACCTGGCAACACTGCATTCCCATGTGTCATTTTTAAACGAATGCAATTTCAATAGGTGCGTTCTTTTCGACTGAGATCTCAGCTCACTTCAGTTCAGTGGCGGCTCGTGGGTGTACAGGAGGGTGAGGCTACATAAGGTTAATTTTGTCTAAATACGAATAAATTTCCACGTCACCCGGGAGGTATTATTCTCCGACGCGTTGACCTTTTTTAAAATGGAGCCGATAGCACTACTAAACCAAAAAATAAACAAACAAAATATCACATCAAAGACTAGTTTTAATCTTAAACTTAAAAAATAGTCTTAAAAAAGTTAAAAATAAATAAATTAATCAAAAAATAAAAATAAAACTAAAAAGTCGACCCCTACCTAAGTATTAAAAAATATAAAATACTATACGTCTATCTTTTAAGATTGAAAATTTATCTATTATTTGGTCGTAAAATTGTTGGTCTGCAGTGAGATTTAAAAGTAATTCTAAATTTTCAAACCGCGTCTCTAATTGAAGAATTATGCAATCTATTATTTCAAAATATAAAATTTGCTTAATAAAAACTGCTAAATCTACCTTAGTGTGTTCCCTACAATAATTAAATAAGAAATTTTACTAATCGAGACAAAAACTATAAAAGATCAGCCAAAAGTTTTAAATAATTTAATCTGAATCAAAACAATAACGTGCTCTACAAGCGATAAGATAAGACTGGCAACCTTCTTTGTCTCCGCTGGCATCCCACCATAAACGAACGACCAATCAGAACAAACCAAGCTAACTTAATTTCGCCTCATGTACGGTGTTTATTCGCGAACTTACGGCGATATTTTTGTTGGTGAGTCATTTTCGCTTTCAAGACGTAAATGGGAGCTTCCGAGGCTGTGAAAATTTCGCCTCTGTCCAAGCCAAGATACATACAACAAGCGACTCGACGCGCTTTGCGCCTGGATTTTTATTTACGCTTAATATTATTGATTGGTTTTTTACTTTTTATTGGGTAGAACTGTTGTAAAAATACACTTGTAATAGGCAAAAATATAAATACAAAAAGTCGTTCGTTCCTTCATTTTAAGGGTGAGGCGCGGCCTCAGAGGCCTACCCTGACGAGCCGCCACTGCTTCAGTTAATGTGATATGAGATGTAGTGATCTGAGTAAGCATCAAAAAGAACGACACACTCAATTGAAACGCTCAATATGACGGCGCATACGTGAACAATAGGCAACATAACCTAGATAGCTATCTCTGATATAATTATGTTCTGTGTCATATCCTTAATAAGGAAAAACACGAAATTTAAACCATAAGGATTCCTTATGGTTTAAATTTCGTGTTTTTCTATGTTTAAATTTGCGTTGAATTAAATAGATCCGTACAGAAATCTATAAATGGCACTACGATTTTCGTATTGTTCATCTTTTACGGGAGAAAGGAAGGAAGGAAGGCAATCTATAAATCAGGCTTTATCGATAATACCTTCCTGCACCCTTTGTGCATCTTCAGTGGACAAATTAGAGTATATATTAAAGCGTTTCCCGATCTATAATACTTATTCTTTCCATAATTGGATGACAAACAAAAACAACAATTTTTTGATAAGAATATTAATTTTATGACAAAATAAAAATTTATAAAAAAACTTCACTTTGACATGTTTTGTTCAATTTTATTCGAATTATATTTATTATATTAAGACTTAATAATTAAGTTGATAGCTAATTTACAACATTTAAGTTTTATTGTAAAAATTCACCTAAATAAGATTATGTTATGTTATTTAAAATCTTAACAAATCAATAATTTATTTATCCCCTCCACTTTATTTCCGACTTAATTCAAACTGATTCCCCCGCACAGCATGTTCAGTATCGGTGAGGGGGGAGGAAAAATCTCAGCTCACTTTATGTTGAGTGAAGCAAAAAGAACGCGCACATTTGCAAAATTTATCGATGTGAGCTGAGATTAACTGAGATCTCAGGCGAAAAGAACGCACCTATTGTCTCACTAACGGTCATAATTGCACTGATACGGAATTCTTTTTGTTTAATTTTGGTAAGTAATGTAACTTATGTTCTGTGACTTCGGCTTTATGCAAACATGCCAAAGAAAAAGACATATTTTCATCCAGATTGGCAAAATGCAGATTTAAATGGTAATTTTGTTAATATCATAACCCCAGTTGTCAATGACCCTACAAGATTTTATTGTAAAATATGCAACAAATCATGCAGCTTAAGCAATATGGGAAAAGCTGCTGTAGACATTCACATTAAAACGCCTAAACACAAAAGATTCGAAAAAGCCCTTCAACAAAATAAAAAATTGACAATTTGCATTGTATAATTGTGTCATTTTTGTAATTAAGGTTAATTCAAACGAAATAACGTCTATTTTTAGTAACCCTACTTATACTCTTTTAGCTTTTTGCCATATAATTATTTGTACAAAAAAATTTATTTTAATTAAATATTTTTATGTTCGGTTTTTATTAAAAATTTTACTTTGTTTTTATTTTATAAGAATTTATTTTATAACGAATAAATGTTTTTCAATAAAAAAGGTTAATTTCTTGCTAGGCTTGCTAGGCTTATTCACTGTAGTCATGAACCAAGTCATGAAAAAGTTAATTTTTGGTCATGAAAGTCTTGATTTTTTAAATGACAATGTTGGTGGGAACCCTGATGACCAATAAACCTTGGTTAAAGTATTTGATTCAATAAATACGAATTTGATGTTTGTATGATATTTCAAAATCAAAGGAGCAAAATTACCCCAGAAAAGTTGTCGGCTCTTCTGTGGCAAACAAAAAAATCATTTTGTCTACCAGTGTTATCTATTCAGGCTAATGTTGCATTAAAAAAAATTTCCACCACTAACATTTTTGTTGGCGAGGACTTTCTTGATTACCTATTTTTTTTTAATGTTAGTATAGTTTGAGTAATACAAATTGTTGTCTAGTGTTATCATTTTAATATGATTTCTTAATGAGGTGACTTATAATTGCATTGAAATAAATACATATTTCAATAAATATTAAGTTACATAGAATACAAAAAAATTTTAGGTATACTGTTATTTATTTTAACTACATATTTATGCTATATTTTTAACTTTGGTAAAGTCTATAATAATAATAGTAATAATATTAAAGCCATACGTTGGGGTACTAAATATTTATAAAACACACAAAGATTTTTTTTTGTTATTTAGTTCCCTAAAAGCCTAATTTTAACACTAATTTTTCTTATCGTGCATGCCTTCTAGGTGTCGCTAGTGACTTTTGCTACGTACGTGCTGGTGGACGAGCGTAACGTGTTAGACGCGAATAAGGCCTATGTCTCTATCTCTCTCTTCAATATTCTTAGGTTTCCATTGAGCATGTTGCCCATGATGATCTCGAACTGGGTTCAAGTAAGACATTTTATCATTACCTAATAAAACGGGGTACGGCATGGGATCAAAGGATTTTAAATGTGCTATGGTAATAGAAAATTATCCGCGAAATGGGCATCAGTACTCATAATTAGGGTTTTAAAGTGTCGGAAAAAAACTAGAAAAATTGGGGAAAAAACCTGTTTTTTCCGTTTTTTTCCCAGGCCTTGGAAAAGTTGTCTTTTTTGAGAAAAATTGATTTTTTTTTGGAAAATATACAACAACTTAACAATATTTTAATAAAAAAAATCCTTTATTACAAAAAAAAATAAAACTAAATATTAAATTAAGTTTAAGAAAATAAACGTAAACGTGAAATATACTGTCTGTTGGGATTTTTGTTGCAAAAAGGAGTCCATTATGATGATTTATTTAAGTTAAATTACAAAATTATAATTTTATAAATCGAAGTGTTAAATAAAAGTTATGTTAAAATAGCACCGAATATGTTTTTTTTCGGCCCGGTAGAAAATTCTTACTGAATTAAAATAAAAGGAATAATTGTTAAATAATAATAATGCTTTATTGAACTAAAAGCAAGTTCAAAGGCTATTGACCGTAGTCCTTCAAAGGCTATTGACTGTAGTCCTTCAGCCGTAATAATTATTATAATCATAATATTATATAATTATAATCAGCGTCGGAAATTCACTTTATTCTCGATTAGAGATGTGAAAAAAAACATGAAAAAAAAACTAGAAAAAAACCGTTTTTTTTCAAAATGAAATTTTGAGTAAAATGTATATTAATAAATAATAAAGTGAAATGTAGAATATATTAAATTTTTCATTATTGAAAATTTTGACTGAGCAAGAAGAAATGTGCAACGCTCAATCCTAACGAATACCGAAATAAAAAAAATCGATTTTATTTTGGTTTCAACATTTGAAAAAAAAACTGAAAAAAAACAAAAAAACGGACCGTTTTTTTTCAGGTCGCATCTCTATTCTCGATATCAGTGTACGGATACTATCCGTAAAAATTGGGATAAAATTAAAAAGTCAATTTTTCTGAAAATTTCCCAAAAAACGGTTTTTTTCCGCCGGTTGAATTTTTCCAGAAATTTTAAAACCCTACTCATAATCACTTAATTTCCCCACCAACGTTTTGACTTTACTTTCTTTAGTCTAAATAGTCATGAAAATCTAGGCATTTTAAAACTATCTTTCCATTCCATTGCCGCCACCCTATAATAATACTTATTTTTTAATAAACCATGGTGCATTTGGCAAAAATACACAAACACTTTTTTTAAACAATGCATTTGTTATAAAGAGGTTTTTGTAAAGTAAGCTAGAACTTCTTAAAAAAAATTGCATGATTAGATCATTTTTTAATGGTTACAGTTTAATTAAACATTTTTGCAACTAATTTCTTCTAGGGCATTTTGTTATTCAAAATGCCTTAGCTTATTTAAATAACTCACTTCCATTTCATTTGTTTTATTTAGACTTACGTATCGATTAAAAGAATTAACAATTTCTTGAACGCTGAGGAACTGGACCCTCATAATGTGTTCCACGACAAGGATGAAGGTAAATTTGGAAGAAAAAAAGATTTTGTGTTATTTCTAATTATATTTTTTATGTAGTGGACCCCATGGTAATCGAAAACGGAACGTTCTCGTGGGGTGAAGACCCGATCTTAAAGAACATCAACATACGCTTACCTAAAGGTAGTTTGACGGCCGTTGTTGGCTCAGTCGGGGCGGGAAAAAGTAGTTTGATATTGGCATCATTGGGAGAAATGGAGAAGAATTCTGGAAGAGTGAATACGATCGGTTCAATTGCTTACGTAGCACAACAAGCTTGGATACAGAACGCCACTTTGAAAGATAACATTCTATTCGGCAAACCTTACGATCAGAGAATATACAACAAAGTTGTTAAAGCTTGTGCTTTGAAACCCGACTTTGACATGCTGCCGGCAGGCGATCAAACTGAAATCGGCGAAAAGGGTATTAACTTATCCGGTGGGCAGAAACAAAGAGTCAGCTTGGCTAGAGCAGTCTATGCGGATTCAGATATTTATCTACTAGACGATCCTCTAAGCGCTGTAGACAGTCACGTGGGAAAACACATTTTCGATCAAGTTATCGGCCCCAATGGCATGTTGAGCGGCAAAACAAGAATTCTGGTCACCCATGGCATCACATACTTACCACAAACCGACAGGATTTTGGTGATCAAAAAAGGAGAAATATCCGAAAGTGGTACTTACAAGGAGCTTCTCAGCACCAAGGGATCATTCTCTGAATTCCTCATGCAGCACATCACCCAAGACAACTCAACAGGTAAATTTAGATAATAAAATCCTTAATATGTGACTTGGAAAGGGAAAATTAAGTAAGTTTCAATCCAAACATTTGATTTTTGTTTTAGTGTAAAATGTTCTAAGCCTAATTTCCTTCTTCTGGGTCACATACAATAATAATTATAATAATAATAATTGTCCCCCTTTATTAAACATTTTAAATTTTATTATCCAGGTGATGTTAAAGATAATATTGGTAAGTTGCGAGTTTCTTTAAGTAATGGTATGTTTACTTACATTACCTTGTACAGTTTTGTGTGGATAAATGAAGTAGTCCGGCTGTCTTAAAACTAATCTTATGATCCATTTTTTTTTCAACGTTAACTTAAATCGTCTTCCATAATTTTTATTCATTTAGGAACGTGAAAAAGGCACGAAAACGCAGGTACACGTAACTTAATTTTATTTTACATCCTGAACTCTAACAATGATGACCGTTCATTTTTTCATTTTCAATTTATTGTTTTTTATTTTTAACCTCACTCAAAAGATCGATTTTTCTCATTTTTGTTGATTTTTTAGAATTTATTTCGATCAATTTTTTCGCCTGGAATCGACAGGATATATTCGAGTTTATTTAAATTTGGGAAGTGTAATACTGTGCTATTTTTTTAAAGATATATCAAGATTTTAACGATGCGAATTTGAAGTAACAAATGACAGTATACACTGTGTCCCTCACATACTTCCACACATATACCGCTAATTCGCTATATTTTGTATATATAACCTTGTTTCCTTTTTTGAGGGAAAAGTCCACGTATGATACGAATTGTCAACTAAAAAAAATATAACCTATCATTTTTTTCTAAATCATTTGCTTACATCGCCTAGGTTAAGCTTACATAATATTATGTTTTTGCTTTATAAAAAGCAAAAAGTGGCATAATATGAATATTATGTAAAAGCCACTAAAAATCTCGTAAACACAATGGAAAAAACAATGCCAAAACAATTTGTATACAACAAAAAACAAATAAAATGGCCAATTATAAAAACCATTTATATATTAGTATGTCTATGACAAAAACCTCTTGGCTATTGTGGTAGAAATACGACGTTGCCAAATTCTCGCTGTTACATGCCATTATAAAATCTAAAATATCATCATTTTGTGTGTTGATTATTGTTAAATGCTTTTTTTCGTACAATTTATTATAAAGTACAGGGTGTCTCAGTTGGTTTTTCACTTTTTGTGGCCCTGTAAAAAAGTTGTTAGGTGGGTTGGAAGAGTGGGGTTAGTCGTAAACAAACTCTTGGTATTGGGAAATTTAGTCAACATGCAGCGTTACACAGGAGAACAACGCGCTTTTTATGTGCGCGAGTTTTATAAAAATAACAATTCTTGCACTCTCGTTCGACGTTTGTTTAGACGCCATTACAATTTACACGACATTTAACAATGCCCAGGCATTAATTTAATTAGGGCATGGGTTCGTAAGTTTAAAGAGACTGGTTCAATGACAAATAAACGCATAACCAACCGTTTAAGAACAATAAAAAGACCTGAAAACATTGAGATGGTGAGAGCGTCTGTGAGGCAGGAACCAAACTTGTCGGTTCGCAGGCGTTATGTCCACATGATACGTGATTTTTTGACACCTGCTCTTCAAGAATTTGAAGGATGTGACCAAGAAAGCTGGTTTTAACAAGACGGAGCCACAAGTCACACTTCAAATCGGTCTTTGCCCGTTGTTCAGGCGTTTTTTCCTGAAAAACTGATTTCCTGAAGAGGTGACATAAATTGGCCCCCCAGAAGCCCGGATTTGACTCCATGCGACTTCTTTTTATGGGGATATCTTAAAAGTCAAGTTTATCGTAACCACCCTGCCAATTTGGAGGACTTGAAGCACAATATTCGGGCAGAAATGAAAGCCATAAGTGAGCAAACTTTTCGGAGCGTGATTGCAAATTTTAGAGCTCGACTTCAAGAGTGCCAGGAAAAAAATGGGCAACATTTGGACAATATAATTTAAAAAAAAATAAATTTCCCAAGTTTTTTCTTTAATTTAATAAAAATTTGTCAAAATTGATCGATTGTTTTTTTTTAATTTTAAATTCAAAAAGTGAAAAACCAAATGAGACACCCTGTATTTATTTTACTTCCCAAATAGTGACGCCACGCATGCACTTCAATGCAATTTACCGTGTGATTCTCACTTCCCCTAGTTTAACCCCACGAAAAGGATACAGTTTTAGTTAGGAATTATTTGTATATGTGTGGAAGTATGTGGGAATAAACACTGGTGGCGACATCTCTGTGTTTATTATTTAACAACTTTTAGAACGATCCAACCTCACTTTGTTCCAATTAAATTGTTTTGCTATGGTATTTTTTGGAAACGTAGAAAAGTATATACAAAATATTTTATATAAATACAGTGTGACCCATTTGTTTGCGACTCACCCCTGTAAAATCTTTATTTATTGTGCGATTTCAACCGGATTTATTTTAAAGTGTAGATCTTGATAAACTGTATTTTTGGAGCAAAAAACGCCAAAATACAAAGCCTACTATGTCAGTTAAGTTAAGTAATATATGTAATTCCATAATACGTTAGATTTATATTTATTAGTTTTTTTCCGGTACCCCAATTGTGTATTTGTAAGCAAGCAATTCCACTCGACAAAAAAGTATAGTGTTTACCTCGCGTGGAATCGCAATTACTCTCTATTCTACTCTACTTTCATCGTCGGGAGTAATTGCTATGATTCCACGCTCGGTAAACAATATACTATTGTAATTTTATTTAATTTTCCTCCGACGTCAATGCTCTGTATTCTTTATAACCTATTATAATTATTTTAATGACTTATGTCAGTGATAAACCGGTTTTAAGCAATAATATTATGGTGACAGTTTTTTCTTATTCTAATTCTTGTAGGTACGCTTTTTTAATGAATACAACTAACTGTACAGGGTGGTCCACGTAAGGTGACCCATATACTTATCTCAGAAACTCTGGAGTCACAAAAAATTTGCAAGGGAGAAATATTCACGTAGAAAAAAATATTTTTAAAATATTATATTTTCATTAATACAGGGTGTTCGGTTTTCCGTGGGACGATAGCAACTTTCTTATTTTCAATGGAACACCCTGTATTTTTTTTGCATTTTTAGATTCAACACACTATTTTAGGTATACTTTGTAAATATATTAATTAGGGAAATGTTAATACTTTTTGAGTAAAATTAAAATTTATCAAAATTTCTCTAAATGTAGACATTCGCTAAAAGTTAAATCGATCAAAAAGGTGCAAAAAATAAAAACAATAAATTGTATCCGAAAATAAACTGTTATCAGTTTTGAGTTGAGTATTAAAAAATTAAAAATAAATAAGGACATTTCAAAGGAGATTTCGATGTCTTTTCTTAAAAAATAAGCAAAATAAAACAAAAAAGTGAACCAAAAAGTACCCAACCTTGAATCTGATATATCTTAAGAAAACGAGCTTTTCAAAAGTTAAAAATTTACCTACAGTGTAGATTTTCAGCAAAATATAGGTTTAAATCAGCATATAACTTTTAAAATCAAAAAGTTTTTTTAACGGGCATAATTATAGGATAATGAAACAGTCGGACTATTTTTACATTTTTGATCAGCTTTTTAGATTTTATAGTAAAATAGTAGAATAGAATATTTAAAATTCATTCTTAACACTGGTCAACACAGTTTTATAAGTGTTTAAAAAATACTTAAAAGTCATTTAAAAATGTTGACCATTGTTTTTTTATCATTAACCTTTTAATGAGTTATGATTAGTAATATCTTTAATCGTTTTCAAACGACTAATGATCAAAAAGCTTTGTGCTTTTTATTCAGTGTTCTTTATGGTTAGTTTAGTTGTCACACTTTTGCAATTGTCACACTTGGTTAAGTAAACACCAATCGAAACGTTGCACATTAATCATTTAAAGATAATGCAATTTAAAAATTTATCCAACCTCATCATACACGTTATCTAAAACCTTTAAAAAACCGTTTTAATAATAATAAAAGTTAATAAATGTAAATATTGCACATAGTTGAAATATATTTAATCTCCTAATTGTTCTACAGGGTGTCCTGAATATTAAACATTAAGCTTGTAAGATGAAATAAATTACATGATTTGAATCACATTTAATAATGGTTTTATGAAAATAAACTAAATATTATAGAGATATTATTTTGACATGTGATCAGTACTTTATGATAATTTTGTTTAAAAATCAAAGTATGGTTAATTATTTTTATATTATTTGTTAACCCAAAAACTACATTTCGTTATTTAAAATGGCGCTGTGACATCCTGTAGTTATTTAAGTAAATAAGTAAGTAAGCACTATGTCAGGGACGTGCGCAGGAATTGCTCTAGGGGAGGGGGGTTTACAAAATTTCATAAATAATATGTATTTTTTGGTAATTTTTCAGTATTTTAAGTAAAAATTGTAATTTAAAACCCTCATTGGGTTAATTTTTACTAAACTTTAGTGGTTTTGACTATACAAAAGTTGCTAATAAAATTATTTTAGAACCATACACATGTAATAATTACAATGTAGGGAGGTGAAAATATCATAGCTAAACGCTTGGACACGTAAACTTAATTTTTGGTCGTAGATTACAAATCCGTGCTTGGTTTAGCTGTATCAGGTCAAAATTCAAAGATATTGGAAACACCCTGTATAAATTTAAACACCCTGTATAAATTTAAAAAAAAATTGAATTTTGCTGGACCCACACATCGGTTCCAAATTAAATAAATAAAGAATTCTTGCAAAATTTAAAGTTAATTGATCAACCCTAAGGGTTTTTATTAGATAATTTAATTTTTTATTGAGTATAATTGAGGATATTATATTAAATGAAATAAAAAGCATAGAAATGTTGGAACAAGAGGTGAGATATATTATTTTACAAATTATAATATACCAGTATACAGTGTGTCCCCGGATCGGATTTCCAATAGGAAAAACTTTTTTGGACCTGATACAGCTAAACCGAGCACGGATTTGGAATCTACGACCAACAATTATGTTTACGTGTCCGAGCGTTTAGCTGTGATATTTCAAAAGTTAAAAATTTACCCACAGTGTTATTAGTTTATGTGCTTCCAAACTGAAAATCGACAATTCATGATTTTTTCAATGAAGTATTGTATTTTTAATCACATTTTAAAAACCTTAAGGCCTTGTAAACATAACTGGAAAAACTAACCCTGTCGACTTTCTTTTAGATCTCGACGAGCTCGAAGAAGTTCCCGAAGAACTGAAACGCGAGTTCCTGCGTCACAGGTCGCGCGTATCCGAATCCGTATCCGAGACCGGATCGGAAAAAGCGAACGGCTCTTTGCAACGACAAAAGTCCACTGACAGCGGCGGCGAAAAGGGCCGACAACGCTCGCAATCGACCGACGATTCAAAGAGCCAATCGGCCAATGACGGCGAGAAGCTGATCGAAGCCGAAAAAGCCGAAACTGGCAGCGTGTCCTGGGAAGTTTACAAATACTATTTAAAATCGATCGGGTTCTTTTTGACTTTCGCTACCATTGTGCTGAACATGGTGTTCCAAGGTTTCAGCATAGGGTCCAACATTTGGTTGGGAGTGTGGGCCGACGATAATGAGTTAATGGTGAACGGTACGCAAAATACTGCGAAAAGAGATATGTATTTAGGTGTATATGGTGCTCTAGGAATTGGACAAGGTAAGTCGCAATTTTAAATAAAATTTAAAATAAATTTTTCTTATCTTTTTAGCATGTTAATTATTAATTTATTTGCGGCTTTTTATTGGACGGTTATTGAAACAATTTTATGTTTTGATAAAGTATTATGTTTTAAATAGTGTTTATTTAGCATGATTGTTTCAATACCTATTTTGTATTGTTTATTATTTCCTATTAAAAAAACCGTTCTCTTTATTTAGCAAACATAATAACACTGATACAAAATTAAACGTTTTAGGTTTTTTATGATAAAAGATTATATTAATTTTGAAACTTTTGCAATATTGTACAGTCAAACTGTATATTGAATGATGAAAAAATTACTAGTAATAAAATCTCCATGTCCATGTGATTATGTAAGTGGTGCAAGGTCTAAATCCAAATTTGCGAACAAAACTTCCATAAGGGTTTTTTGTTGGGGGAAATTTGGGGTGGTCGTAAACAAGTGCTAAACCTTAACCCATATAACTTGAACTCTGTGAGATAAATTGTTCCCGGGAAAATTTTTTTTCACAGGGGAGAGTTTATTTTGGGGATTAAAAAGGAGAGTAAATTTTGGAAAATCACTTTTTCGAGATTTTTCAACTTGTAATTTTTTCATCAATCGGTATACAGTTTGACTTTACTAATATTAAGAGTATTTTTAATATTCTGAGCTCTTTTAAATTTGTCATAAATAAATCTTTATACCTATTTCCTGGGGCTTTAGTAGCAGAACTTTACCAGCGGATACTTATAAAAATCTTGTGTTTTTCTTAATTTAATTAATTAAAATTACATTCACTTCTGTTGAAAAATTCGACTTATTTTAGCTAATTGAAAAATAACATAAGACAAAATTTAGTAAATAGATTTTGGAATGAAATTTGATGGTCATTGGAGTACAAGAAACATTCGGTTAGGTTTAATACGAAAATATAAATGCATACCAAATTTGGATCATTTATCTTTTATTTCAAAATTTATTGAAGAAAATCTTATATTATATTAAATAAAACTTTAACACCCTGTTTTTCAGAAAAAAGCAATATTTGGAAATAGGTTTGTTATAACTTTTTACTTACATCTGCTGGTAAAGCCTTGCTACAAAAACATTGGAAACCCTATTTAGATTTGTTTAAAATGTTAATAAAACCTTTTCTTATGAAAAATCAAATTCTTAGTTGGGCAGTCTTAATCAGTAGCGAGTACTGAAACCTTTCCTTTTAGGACTTTTAGGACTACCAACTGAAATTTATGCTGTTAAGGTTTCTTATAATTCTATATGATATGGTATTTGGCGTTGTTAATGGGCGAACTAAATTCTTGACTACAAATAAATTTCTTATAAAAAAAACGACCTACTAATACGAATCATTTTGAATGGACTATACTATATTCGGTAATAAACGCGTCTATTTGGTTATATGGTTTTTTAACTATTCAATAAAATTCAATAACCACTATTATTAAAAAAAATCATCTGCATCATCCATTTTTTGCTTTTTAGCTTATGCTTTATCTTTTACTTTTACTGCCCTGTCCACTTTACACTTAATTTACACTTTGTTTTTATTTACGCTTCAATTACACGTTTTTGTTTTAATTTTTATTTTTTTACGAATTTTCAACATTTTTACAGGATTAAAATCATTTTATTCAAATTCATGATGTTTTTTAGCATTTCCCAGTTATATTGTTGCATTTTAAAGAAATGTAGACACCTTCATTGTATGTATGCTTCACATCCACATTGCTCCACATCCACATTGTACTATGCTCACATCAAAAAGTCCCATCTTGACGTTTGAATAAGAAATGCAGGTTATCGTCAGTTTAACGTCAATTTTGTGTTATTTTCTGAAAATAATACGATTTTTTGTATTTTTTATGATACAAGTTAAGACTTGTGTAAATAAAAAATACACTACCTTTTGTATTATTTAAAAAAAAAGACGAAATTGGCATTAAACTGAGATACATAACCTCAATTATTTTACTGCATTACTTATTCAAATGTCAAAGTGGGATTCTTTGATGTAAGCATAGTACTTAAAAAAAATTCGTAATAAAAAATAAAAATAGATCTGAAAAACAATATACGTTTTATTAGAAAATTCTTTAATCAACGTTTTGCTCTGTTTAAAAATGTAAAAATGTTGAAAATGTAAAATGTTTGAAACGAGAACACTTTTAAATCATCGTTTTAACATAAACTATGATTTCGAATCGGGAAACTGGAGAACAGCTACACGAATAGAAAATGTTTGTTGGTTTTCAGTGTTCGCCATATTCTTGTCGGTGTTGGCACTGTACGTAGGCACGTTAAATGCCGCAAAACTGTTGCACTGGCTGTTGCTGCAGAACATCGTTAAGGTGCCTACGACAACGTTTTTCGACGTTACGCCCGTAGGCCGTATCCTGAACAGATTTTCCAAGGACATAGACACCTTGGACAACGTACTGCCGATGACCATCCGCGGATGGATCACTTGTTTTTTTTCGGTTAGTTATTTACCAAACTCACACAACTACATAAAATAAACGTTTGTTTTTTAACACCATATGCACAAATGGTTTTCCTTGAAGATTGGAATGGCTATAATAACAGTGTTTATTTTGTTTGTACATACTACATTTTACCAAAAACAAAATAAACACAATAATAATTATTGGAGTCCCATTCAAATTTTACTTACAAAAAAGCTTGTAGCTATAGCCAAGAGTAGATCCACTAGTACTGTTCTTGTTTCTTAAAAGATAATTTTTTGGGAAAGGTTGGAAAAACACTCGTAGTCGAAACATAACAAAATCTAGTTCCCGGTCCACAATAATAATAACACGGTGGATATACTACCTCATGTTTTTATTCTAAATATACTAGTAGTAACTACACACTGGTCCAGTATATAATCAGATATCTTATCGAAAAATAAATAAGTAAATTTTGGACGAATACTTTGGGATACAGGTTTTAAAAAATAGTTTGCTATAATAAAATTAAACCATATTTTATTTAACGAACTGCCTTAATTTTTACAATTCTGTATACAGTGTGACCCATTTGTTTGAAGCTCACCCCTGTAAAATCTTTATTTATTGGGCAATTTTAACCGGATTTGTTTTTAAGTGTAGATCTTGATAAACTGTATTATTGGAGCAAAAAAACATTTTTTTAAAAAATACATGGCCTACTATGTAAATTTTTAAGAATTCATATTAGCGATTAAACAAATCTTTGCACGGCACTGGATTCACCACCCCTCAAAACGACCCTATAGTAAATTTTATTAAAAAAATTTAAGTAGAAACGATTTTGTAGCTAAATTAAAAAGGCACAATAATTACTAATCAAGTTATCCATTAAAAAACATTGAAATAAAATTAAACTAATAGAAAAACTGACATAGTAGGCCTTGTATATTGTAAAAATATGTTTTTTGCTCCACAAATACAGTTTATCAAGGTCTACACTTAAAAAGAAATCCGGTTAAAATCGCACAACAAATAAAAAACAGATTTTTCAGTTACACTAATTAAAATATTTTATATTTTTGTCAATATATCATTACCTTTTCTAAAAAATATTCTTTTATAAAAAAG